>CM035139.1:131799677-132999677 GCA_020205605.1 Panax ginseng
TGGTATAATCTCTAAACCTCTCGAATTAATTGATTTTTCGCATGGATCCTGTTTTTTAGGGTTTGAAAATTGCTTTAAAATTTTAATTTCATTTGTGCGTTTAAATGCTAAAAGCCCAGCGGTGGTATCAAAGCTACTTGCGAAAAGATTAATTGATTACGTGTTTTAATTGTATTCGATATATATGATATATGATGATGCATGTTTACTGGATATAAAATTGAATATATGATATTCCGTTGTATGTGTATTACGGTAATATATATGATAATCTTTTAATCGTATCTTTAATCGGTGGAATAATAATATAACTATTCTAATCGGATTAGAAGCATGAAAGAATCGTTTTAATATGATTAATCAAACTGAAATATATGATAAATTAAGGTGTACTATTATTCGCTTTTAATATGATTAAATCTAAACTGAAATATATGATAAATTTCAAATTGTCTTTGTTATTCGTTTTAATATGATTAAATCGGCCGGACATATATGATTTGTTATTATGGGTGTTTTGGTGGATTAAAATGTATGATTCTCAAAGCTGTTTGAGAGATTCAGATGGAAAAAATTCTGTCTGAGAATGTAGTTCGGACCACTTGCTGTGAAGGAGACCCCCTTGGAGCCCCCCGTAAATGTGCGCATGATGGTCGTGTCCCTATATTTTATATATAGTTTTCTTTAATTATATATAAATTGTTATGTGCTTATTGTGATATGCATGGTGCACTGATTATGGCATTTTGACCCATATGTTAGTGGTTTTTGGTTTTGAAATACGGCTTGCATATAGTGTCTTTCTATAAATTCTAATGTAATATTCTCTTCTCATCTAAATCCCCTCGAATGTAACTCCGAGGTTTCTTTATGTCATGTAATAATCAGAATTGATGAAGATGTCAAGATGGAGAACACAATGGAAAGATGATGATGGAGAGGAGGCGATGCTTTAGAAAGATCCAAGGAAGTTATTTATTTTAAGATCTTTTACCACCTTAGATTGACCTTCAATCTTTCATTAGCTTGAAAAGATTGATGATGGATTGGGCCATAACTAGTGACACATTTAATTTTGCACTTTATTTATGCTTGTATGTGATATGATATGATTAATAATGTGCATGCTTAACAAGATTAAAATTGGTGAGATCTAAATTAATAAAATCCTCATTAAATTATTAAGTCTAAATCGATGCCTTCCAATGAATAACACTCATCAAGACCTTGATCAATAGATGTAGGTTTGCCAAAGCAAAAAATACCCTATTTATCTAGGTAAGATGCGATAGGATAATTGTGATATCCAAACTATTAAAATCATTGGGCTGACTTTAACTAAGTTATCTCAATAGGATTGTGGACTTAGAGGCATAGAGTTTGGTTGGTACCATTAGATGGACTAGAAACAAATGTTGTTTACCAAACTATCCGGAGTTATATATGATATAATTGACAAAGGGTTGTCTACCTAAATAATTATGTTTTGAGAGAATAGCCAAAGCTAACTTAAGGCATAATGAAATATGGATCTTGGCTCACTAGAAAGATTTAATAGAAAATGCTTTCCTAATTAATGGTGAGGGCTATTAATTTGAATAAAATAGTGGGAGGTATATTTTGAATGTACTATTATCAATTATATAATATCAACTCAGTAATTTGACTTATTATTGTTGCACTTATAAATTGTAGATATCAAATGGCAAACAACAACAACACAAATAGTCTTTCATTACGATCGGTCCTTGAAAAGGACAAGCTAAGTGGAATTAATTTCCTTGGACCGGCATAGGAACTTGAGGATTGTCCTCAAACAAGAGCGTAAGCTATATATCCTTGATGGGCCCATTCTGCAAAGACCAAATTGTATCATTTTGCACGTCGTGAGAACTGAATGCTTACAAGAGGCATCAAGATGATGCTCTGGATGTGAGTTGTGTCATGCTAGCAACCATGAGCGCCTTGAGCTTCGTAAGCAACATGAGTTAATGGATGCTTATGAGATGATTGAGCATCTCAAGAAATTGTTCGAAGGGCATGCTTTCGACGGAGAGGTATGATACAAGCAAGGCGTTGTATCAACAACGCAAAATGGGTGAACGTGATCCAGTTGGTCCACATGCTTTGAAAATGATTGGGTATATTGAGTACCTTGATAGGTTGGGTTTTCCAATCACTCTAAGGAAGCCCAAACCCGACCTTGTTTTTGCAATCTTTGAACAGCAGCTACTCTCAATTTGTTATGAACTATCTTATGAATGAAATTGAGAAACCCCTCACTGAGTTGTTGAGCATGTTAAGAACTGCCGAGAACAACATGAAAAAGGCGAGACCCGCTCCCATAATGATGGTGCAAAAGGGGAATGCTAAGGGAATTGGAAAGGCAAGAAGAAGATAGGATCTAAATCTTTTGCCAAACCCAATTCCAAAACCAAACAGAGCTTTAAAACCTAAAGGTGGGGTGGCTAAAGAAGGTGAATGTCACTACATGGAAAACACAGACACCGGAAAAGGAACTGTCATGCTTATCTGGAAGAAGTGAAGAAAAGAAAAGGAAGTCGACTTGATTCGGTATATATGTTATAGAAGTCAACTTATCTACTTATACATCATGGGTATTGGATCTTTGGATGTGGTTCTCACATTTGTGTTAATGTGCGGGGACTTGAAGGAGTAGAACTTTGGCGAAAGGAGAGGTTGACCTCACGAGTTGGAAATAGAGCAAAAGTTTCTTTGCCGGCCGTAGGAACTTATCATTTATCTTTGCCCACTGGGCTAGTTTTAGAATTAGAAGATTGTTATTTTGTGCTGCTATAAGCAAAAACATTATTTACATTTCTTGTTTGAACAAGAAAGGTTTTCATTTATAATAAAGAACAATCGTTGTTTGTTTTACTTAAATGATATTTGTTATGGTGTTGCACAATTATTTAACTTGCCTCTATATTCTTGATTTAGAAATGCCTATCTATAACATAAATACAAAACGATTTAAATCAAATGATTCAAATCCGACATATCTCTCAACATCAGTCGTTTAGGCCATATAAATGAGAAACGCATATCCAAACTCCATAAAGATGGGTTCTTGGATTCATTTGATTTTGAGTCATATGAAAATGCGAGTCTTGTTTATTAGGCAAGATGACTAAAGCCCTTTTCATCGGACACGATTGAACGGGCTAGCGATGTATTGGGACTTATACATAGTGATGTATGTGGACCCATGAGTTCGTTAGCAAGAGGTAGGTTTTATTACTTCATTACATTTACTGATGACTTTAGTAGATATGGATATGTGTATCTTATGAGACACAAATCCGAATCCTTTGAAAAGTTCAAGGAATTCAAGAATTAAGTTCAAAACTAATTTGGCAAAAGCATAAAAGCCCTTCGATCCGATCGAGGAGGTGAATACTTAAGCCAAGACTTTGATGACCTTCTAAAGGAGTGTGGTATTATATCACACCACTCCACCAAACAATCAAGTAATGGAATGGTGTATCTCGAGAGGAGGAATCGAACCTTATTGGACATGGTACGATCAATGATGAGTCATGCGGATCTTCCAATAAGCTTCGGGGTCATGCCAGAGAGCACATTGCATTCACACTTAACCGTGTTCCTACAAAGACGGTTCAGAAGACACCATATGAAATGTGGACTGGGAAACGTCCTAGTATGTCATTCATGAAGATTTGGGGTTGCGAGGCGTTCGTAAAACGTCTGAATTCTGACAAGCTCGGACCCAAATCTGACAAATGTAATTTTGTGGGATACCCAAAGGAAACAAAAGGGTATTATTTCTACAAACCTTCTGAGAACAAAGTGGTTGTTGTTCGAACTGGTATTTTTCTAGAAAGAGAATTTGTCTCTAAAGGAAACAGTGGGAGGAAAGTAGAACTCGAAGAAATTCGAGAACCACAAAATATCATTGAACTTGAGTTGGAATATGAGCAGGAACCACAAGAAATTGTGGAAAGTGAACCTGCTCAAATTACACAAGTCATTCGTAGATCTGGTAGGACACGCCAAGAGCCTGAGAGATATTCAGGCAAAGGGTTAGGATGTGTTCTCATGCAACATGGGAAATTCATAGCCTATGCCTCTCGATAACTCAAAGAATATGAGAGGAATTATCCTACTCATGATCTAGAGTTGGCAGCAGTCGTTTTTGCGCTTAAGATTTGGAGGCATTACCTGTATGGAGAGAAGGTGGAGATCTATACGGATCATAAAAGCCTCAAATATTTCTTCACTAAAAAGGAACTCAACATGCGGCAACGACGATGGCTTGAGTTGTTGAAAGATTATGATCATACCATCTAATACCATCCTGGAAAAGCGAACGTAGTAGCTGACGTATTGAGTAGAAGATCATATGCGGGTACGAGTGCAATATTGTCGACGCAAAGGCCCATTTTGTATGACTTGGAAATGATGGAAATAGAGTTAATTAAAGACTCCAGGTGTTAGAGTTTATGCCCTAGAGGCCAATTATTTGATATAATTGCTTAACGTTTTGATATTATATTTGATTGAATAAATATATGATTTTATTATGGTTTTATTTATCATGTAATATAATTGTTAACATAATAAAATTCCTTAGAATAGTGATACAAATTATATAGTTTCAAGTATGTGACTTGAACATGAGATTATATATTACCATTAGTATCGTGTTCTTAAATGTCCCTAATCGAGTATCATTGTTGATGGGACAACAATGATGCATTGAGACTAGTATGTGGATCGATTGATGACCAAATCTCATTGGTCATAAATATATGAGATATTAAGTCAATGCATAGGTACATGTTTAGAAGCGATGTCTTGGACGGACCCACCATGAGAATTCTATATGGAGCATTATGCGAAGTGTCATTAGCAATTCTCATAGTGACAATGATGTAATGGTCCTCCGACACGAAATCGCTATATTACTACACGAGAATTTATGTACTTTGATATCATCAAATGTCACCTTTAATAGGGTGGACTATAAAGGTGATTATTGGGTTCATCATTAATCGTGTGAGAAATATGAGTGATCTAGATGGAATTTAACCATCCTATATATTATGGGTGATATCCATAGGCCTCTTGATTGAGTAGGACTATGAAATGCATGGCCATGCTCAAATAGTGATTTGTTTCATATAGTCTACTCATTGATCAAGAAAACTTCGATTAAATTATGAAGAGTATGACACATTCCATGACTCAAAGTTTAATCTAGGATATTAAGGTTAAAAGGATTAAATTACATTGAAACATTGGTCACGAAAAGGTTGCATCGAATCATCGATCTTATTATTACTTGGGTAGCGATGAATGCATTACTAGATGTTAGCTCACTTTGCTTATAATTTTATAATATGATTTTAAAATTATTGCCAACGTAATAATAACCTATAGGGTCACACACATGAAACGTTATTTAAAAGGGAATTAATTTAAATTTTAAGGATTTAAATATATTAATATGATTAATAGTATTTCAATCACGAATTTAAATTAAAAGGATAATTTGTATATATGTATATTAATTAAGTAAGACTTAATTACGAGATATATATATATATATATATATATATATATAAATTGGATTTTATAAAATTAGGTTTTGATTTGATTAATTCCTTTTAACTACTATATATATGATATATAGCAGACTACTTAGGGTAAGATATCATAATTGAAAAACCCTAGCCGCTCTTAGAGAGAGACTAGAGAGAAAAGCAGTTTGAAAAATCCATTCTTTTTGGTGGCTAGTACTGCTTAAGTCCTTCTTATTGCGAGAATCGTTTCGACGGTTCGTGCGGCGTTCGTGTGGATACTTGTAGAGGCTGATCGGTTTGTATTGCGTTGGAGATTCGAGGCGCAATGATCGGTTTGATTCTCGTTTTTTTGTTTATATCTGGTATAATCTCTAAACCTCTGAATTAATTGATTTTTCGCATGGATCCTGTTTTAGGGTTTCGAAATTGCTTTAAAATTTTAATTTCCGCTGTGCGTTTCTGTGCCGAAGCCCAACAGTGGTATCAAAGCTACTTGCGAAAAGATTAATTCAGATTACGTGTTTTAATTGTATTCGATATATATGATATATGATGATGCATGTTTACCGATATAAAATTGAATATATGATATTCCGTTGTATGTGTATTCTGGTAATATATATGATGATACTGTTAATCGTATCTTTAATCGGTGGAATAATAATATAACTATTCTAATCGGATTAGAAGCATGAAGAATCGTTTTAATATGATTAATCAAAATCTGAAATATATGATAAATTACGGGTAATTGTTATTCGTTTTAATATGATTAAATCTAAACCGAAATATATGATAAATTACGGGTGTCTTTGTTATTCGTTTTAATATGATTAAATCGAAACCGGACATATATGATTTGTTATTATGGGTGGGTTTTGGTGGATTAAAATGTATGATTCTCGAACTGCTTTGAGAGATTCAGTATGGAAAAATTCTGCAATCTGAGAATGTAGTTCTGGACCACTGCTGAGAAGGAGACCCCCTTGGAGCCCCCCGTCGTAGCGCATGATGGTCGTGTCCCCTATATTTTATATATAGTTTTCTTTAATTATATATAAATTGTTATGTGCTTATTGTGATATGCATGGTGCACAGTTATGGCATTTTGACCCATATGTTAGTGGTTTTTGGTTTTGAAATACGGCTTGCATGTCGTGTCTTTCTATAAATTCTAATGTAATATTCTCTTCTCATCTAAATCCCCTCGAATGTAACTCGAGGTTTCTTTATGTCATGTAATAATCTGTAATTGATGAAGATGTCAAGATGGAGAACACAATGGAAAGATGATGATGGAGAGGAGGCGCATGCTAAAGAAAGATCCAAGGAAGTTATTTATTTTAAGATCTTTTACCACCTTAGATTGACCTTCAATCTTTCATTAGCTTGAAAAGATTGACAGTGGATTGGGCCATAACTGTGACACATTTAATTTTGCACTTTATTTATGCTTGTATGTGATATGATATGATTAATAATGTGCATGCTTAACAAGATTAAAATTGGTGAGATCTAAATTAATAAAATCCTCATTAAATTATTAAGTCTAAATCGGATGCCTTCCAATGAATAACACTCATCAAGACCTTGATCAATAGATGTAGGTTTGCCAAAGCAAAAGTACCCTATTTATCTAGGTAAGATGCGATAGGATAATTGTGATATCCAAACTATTAAAATCATTGGGCTGACTTAACTAAGTTATCTCAATAGGATTGTGGACTTAGAGGCATAGAGTTTGGTTGGTACCATTAGATGGACTAGAAACAAATGTTGTTTACCAAACTATCCGGAGTTATATATGATATAATTGACAAAGGGTTGTCTACCTAAATAATTATGTTTTGAGAGAATAGCCAAAGCTAACTTAAGGCATAATGAAATATGGATCTTAGCTCACGAAAAAGGTTGCATCGAATCATCGATCTTATTATTACTTGGGTAGCGATAATGCATTACTAGATGTCATCACTTTTATAATTTTATAATATGATTTTAAAATTATTGCCAACGTAATAATAACCTATAGGGTCACACACATAGAGCGTTATTTAAAGGGAATTAATTTAAATTTTAAGATTTAAATATATTAATATGATTAATAGTATTTAAATCACGAATTTAAATTAAAAGGATAATTTGTATATATGTATATTAATTAAGTAAGACTTAATTAAGAGATATATATATATATATATATATATATATATATAAAATTCGGATTTTATAAAATTAGGTTTTGATTTGATTAATTCCTTTTAACTACTATATATATGATATATAGCGACTACTTAGGGTAAGATATCATAATTGAAAAACCCTAGCCGCTTCTTAGAGAGAGACTAGAGAAAAAAAGCGATTTTAGAAAATCCATTCCTTTTGGTGGCTAATCTGTAAGTCCTTCTTATTACGAGAATCGTTCGACGGTTCGTATGCGGCGTTCGATAATGAATCTGGTAGGCGCAATCGGTTTGTATTATGCGTTTGAGATTCGAGGCGCATCGGTTTGATTCTCGTTTTGTTTATATCTGGTATAATCTTTAAACCTCTGAATTAATTGATTTTTCGCATGGATCCTGTTTTAGGGTTTCAGAAATTGCTTTAAAATTTTAATTTCCGTTGTGCGTTTCTGT
This sequence comes from Panax ginseng, assembly GCA_020205605.1. NCBI lineage: Eukaryota > Viridiplantae > Streptophyta > Magnoliopsida > Apiales > Araliaceae > Panax > Panax ginseng. Next base: position 131,807,881 of record CM035139.1, read on the forward strand.
GCCGAAGCCCAACACCAGGGACCCATGTGATGATAGAGAATATACAAGTGGAACCAACATTACTCGATAAAGTTAAAGTTGTTCAAACTACAGACCTGGAGCTGATGCGTATGAAGAAGAAAGTGCAAGAAGGTGCTATTTCAGAAGCAAGAATCGATGAAGAAGGAATACTTTGAGTCAACTCAAGACTTTGTGTTCCTAACGATTCTGACTTGAAGTATAAAATCATGATGGAGGCGCACAACACACCGTTTGCAATCCATCCTGGTAGTACCAAAATGTATCGTGATCTTCGACATACATTTTGGTGGAGCAATATGAAGAGAGAGATAGCGGGGTTTATCTCAAGGTGTCTAACTTGTCAACGAGTCAAGGAGGAGCATCAAGTGCCAAAAGGTCCATTGCAACCATTTGAAATTCCAGAATGGAAGTGGGAGCACATTACCATGAATTTTGTTACCGGTCTTCCCAAGGTTTCTCAAGGCATAGATGCGATTTGGGTCATTGTTGATAGATTAACCAAGTCTGCTCATTTCTTACCGATACGAAAAACTTTTACACTTGAACGTCTTGCTAGTATGTACATAAATGAGATCGTAAAATTGCATGGTATGCCAGTATCCATAGTTTCTGATCGAGACCCAAGATTCACTTCAAGATTTTGGGTTAGTTTGCAAAAAGATATGGGCACGGATTTACGATTTAGTTCGGCATATCATCCTCAAACGAATGGGCAGTCGGAAAGGACTATTCAAACTCTTGAAGATTTATTAAGACTCTGTGTCCTTGACTTCAAGGGAAGTTGGGACAAATTCTTACCATTGGTGGAGTTTTCCTATAACAATAGTTATCAAGCAAGTATTGGCATGGCTCCATTTGAGGCGTTGTATGGAAGAAAGTATCATTCTCCAGTATGCTGGGATGAGGTGGGTGAAGCAACGTTGTTGGAACCGGATTTGATACATATGACTACAGAAAAGATTCAAATGATCCTACAACGTATAAAAACCTCACAAGATCGACAAAAGAGTTATGCTCATCTTCATCGAAAAGACGTGGAATTCAATATTGGAGATCATGTGTTATTACGTGTTGCTCCATGGAAAGGAGTTACAAGATTTGAAAAGAAAGGAAAGCTCAATCCTCGATTCATTGGCCAATTTTTAATCCTCGATCGAGTAGGAACTGTGGCTTATAGACTCACCTTACCGCAAAGTATGTCTCGTGTTCATAACATTTTTCACATATCTATGTTACGTAAATATGTGAAAGACCCGAACCATATTATTGAATTAGAACCAGACGAGATAGAGGAAGATTTAACGTACGAAGAGTTATCTGTTAAAATCTTGGATAAGAAGGATCATATTCTACGCTCTAAAGTTATACCTCAAGTCAAAGTTTTGTGGAGAAACCACGATGTGGAGGAAATGACCTGGGAGTTAGAATCTGAGATGAAATCAAGGTATCCTCACCTCTTCGACATACTAGGTACGCACCCTAATTTCGAGGACGAAATTTCATAAGAAGGGGAGGTTGTAAGACCCCAACTTTTATGAATAAAGAATAATTTTCTCGAAATATATTTTTGAATATTATGGTGTGGATTTGATATAATGTTATAGTTGTGGGTAATATTTATAAATTTTGCAAAGTAAGCAAGTGGTTATATAATATTCGATTGGTCGGGGAATATTCATTTTAATAGGAAATATTAATGCATGCGGCACAATCATTAGTGGACCCCACAATGTAAGTATTGTCGTAGTTAAAAAATGACATAATTATCTTTTTATAAAAATAACGGCGGAAGTTTTACCTTTAAACTGTTGAACTACCCGGTAGTAAAAGTACAGTAATATGCGTGGTTGCATAGTAGCACACGGTATTGATTATTGATACTTACGTGAGAAGTCACTCAGTTATACTCAATTATTGCTACAGTAATTATTGCACCATATCTCTCATATTATTGATTCGATTATTGTCACAGTATCATCTGCATTATATGATATATTATTAAATAAATAATTGAGACGACAAAGTTATTCATATTATTAAATTGAAATATTTACAATGTCTAAAAGTTTTGTCAAGGAGAGGTTTGGTCATCTAATTACGCGCCAATAAGGAGAAATTCTTATCGGAAAGCCCCCTCTTTCCTCGGAAAGCCCCCTCTTTCCTGGGAACGACCTGGTTGTTAAATATTGTGAGTTATAATATTAATGATGAATAAGTTCGTGTTGATTAAAGATGAAATTGATAGTTCCATTGTGTTGGAATTATTAGTGTTAGTGGAAATCGACATTTATTTCGATATTAATTGATGTCCGGAAGTTATCTTGACCACGTCGGATAATTAATAGGATAAATGAGCAATTAATTGCTATTAATTCACATGATTATAACTATTTGTTCACACGTGTGTACTATTGATTCACATTCTTGTACTATTAGGGGAGTTGGTGCAAGATTGATAATACTTGCATGACTAAGTTAAAAATAGAGGTATAGATGGAGGTACTATACTGTAATTCGTATTTTCACATGATTATAACTATTGATTCACATGATTGAACTATTGATTCACATTATTTACTATTAGGGGAGGTGGTGCAAGTTTGATAATACTTGCAGGACTAAATTAAAAATGAAAGAAAAGTTGAAGGTATTGTACTGTAATATTTTGAGCCCCAAAATGTGCAATTTTCGAAACTATATTTTCCTATAAATAGAAGCTCATTCTTCCTTGATTTCTCACCAATTCACTAAAGCTATAGAGCAATTATTATAAAGAGAAATTATAGAGAGAAAGAAGAAGAGAAGTCTGTTACCTCTCTACTCCAGTATCCAGTTTCTTTCTAAGGTAAGGGGTATTATTTCTTTCGTATTCATGAAGAGAGCTTTTGTTATTCCATTCTTTATTATTATGTTGAAATAACATGTCTATGCGAAGTACCGCATACATGGTGAAATTCTTCTGTTATTCCATTCTTTATTATTATGTTGGAATAACTTTGTCTGTCTGATACCACATACATTGTGAAATTCTTACATTATTCCATTCTTTATTATTACATTGGAATATCACATGCATGCGGATTACGCTAGACACAGGTTCCATTCTTTATTATTACTGTTGGAATAACACGTCTGCATGCTTGATCTATCGCATGCATGGTGAATTCTTTGTTATTCCATTCTTTATTATTACATTTGGAATAACCTTTACGTATCGCCTATCGCATGCATGATGAATTGTTCATTATTCCATTCTTTATTATTACATTGGAATATCCTGTATGTATGGATTACGTGTGACTGGTTCCATTCTTTATTATTTTGTTGGAATAACTTTTGCTCTGTGTGGATTATCACATGCATGGTGAATGATCCTTCATATTCATTCCTTATTAAATTATGGAAATGATCTGTCTACGTGGATTACCGCATGGCGGGTGAAAATCCATTTGCAGTTTCATATATTCTATGATACTCATTTAGTTAAAGTTTTGGCTTCTATACTCCATGAAATTAGTAGAATATCCTGAATATTTGCGTTTCATCCTGTATCTTTTCATGGAAATATTCTTCTGAGCATTCTTAAATTTTACTCCACAAAGTAGTATCATGTTGACAATTTGGACGTAATTGATTTCAAGATAAATTAACTTATAAATCATTAAAATTTATTCTTGAACTTGTTTTAATGAATTATTATGTCATTGTTATCATCCTCATGCTTATATTATGATTAAAGTCATCTTTGGCTTACGTGCATAGATGGACTTGGTATGATTATGACCGGGAATTATTCGGTATAATCATGACCTGTAATGTTATAAATGATGTGGTAAAAGTCCTCAGTACCCTGTAGTGCTTTGATGGACAGTTTTTGGTATGATTATGACCAGGGATTATTCGGTATAGTCATGATCATTGATGATTTAATGAATATCCTTGGCCCGAAGTGCAGGGATGACTCGATGATGTGGTTTATTTATTAAACCCAGAGTCTCAAATGATAAAAATTGATGAAAACATTTTAAATCATAGAAGATAGTAGATATCATGCTCTACTTGACTCTTCTAATGGATTGCTTATTCATTGCAGCTAAACTTGATGTCTATTATATTTTATCAGTTTAACATTGTTGAAGACTAATGATAATTTATTCTGCATTATCTTAGTCATAATATTTCTTACTGGGCTAGTTGAGCTCACCCTTTCTTTCATTGTTCTCTTCAGGAAATGAGAACGTAGCCGGGACTAGTCGGGGAACGGAGTGACGGTCCAGATGATAGCATTAGTAGTCCTCACTATTTTGTTAAATAGTGTGATAATAAATGTAATGAGGACTCCATTGAGTGTGGATATTGTCTAGATTACAATATTCTTATTAAAACTCTTAGATTATGTTTTGTCGTATTTTACGCGACTGTTGTATAATTAAGTTGTATTTGAATTTTGTACTATGTATTTGGCGACTCAAGATGGGTGATGTATACCTGTTTTGGGGGCATCACAACAGATGTTGTTCGTGTTGCTCAATTATTCTTTAGAGAGATTTATAGATTGCATGGATTGCTAGTGTTTGACCATGATACTAGGTTTCTTAGCCATATTTGGCGTAACTTGTGGAAGATGGTGAACACACAGATGAATTTTAGTAATGCCTACCACCCACAGACGAATGGGCAGACTGAAGTGGTGAATCAATCTCTAGGTAATTTGTTGAGGTGTTTGGTTAGAGAACATGTGAAGAGTTGGGATTTGAAGTTATGTCAGGCAGAGTTTGCCCATAATCATGTAGTTAACAGGAGTACTGGATTTAGCCCTTTTGCAGTAGTGTATTCTGTTACTCCTAGGGGACCACTTGAATTGATGTCATTTCCAGCAAAGACACGAGTTCATGGGACGGCAGAATCCTTTGTGACAGGATTACAGGAGGTTCACAGGGCTTTCCGTGACAATCTGCTGCAGGCTGCGAGCAAGTATAAGCAAGTTGCTGATAAAAAATAGTGTTATGTTGAGTTCGAAGTGGGAGATTATGTGTGGGTTGTTCTTAGTAAGGATAGATTTTCTACAGGTGACTATAATAAGTTATCTGCCAAGAAGATTAGGCCAGTGGAATCATTGAGAAGATCAATCCTAATGCATACCGCTTGCAACTGTCGAGTCATATTCGTACAACGAATGTTTTTAATATCAAGCATTTGATTCCTTACACAGGTGATTCTTCCGATGATGACAATTCAAGGGCAAATTCTGTCCACCCTGGGGTGAATGTTGCGGTTGAAGAGCAAGCGTGTCAGTTTATGAAAAGATTTGATCCAATGGCAATTCGATAATTTCTGTAAAGTTTGGAGTGTTCGATTTTGGCGTTTTCGGAGCCTAATTTCATTGAAAACGGGTCAACGATCAAAATTCACAAGTTTAACTTATGATCTGCAGAGCTTTTTGGTCAAATTCTATCGTTTAGGCCTTCAAAAATACATTTTACTATTTTTGGGTTATTTTTGTAATTTTTCTTATTAGTTTTTCTTTTTTGTTTTGGATTTCGTTTTTAGGTTTTTGTTATTTAAACGTTTGTTATGATGGGGAGAGGCTGTTTTTGAGAAATAATAGACTTTTATTATTTTTCAAAATTCTCTGAATTAGAATTTTGTTGCCTATTTTTTGGAATTCATAGAATCACAGGTTGTAGAAGGTTATCGTTTGTCAATCGTGCACGATTCAATAATTGATAACGATTTTCTGTTTACTTCCGCTATGTCAATGACTCAAAATAAAAATACAATTAAGTTTTTGAAAGGTTTATATATTATTATATTAACTCAATTGTTTTTTTACAAACGGCTAAGATTTTATTGCTGAAATTACCTCCAATACCCAAAAGGTATATTATGTATATACATGTACATTAAAAATCTGAGCAAACTAAAATACAAATGATATTTGACAAAACCCATCCCAATGACATCAATTTTTCTTTTTCTTTTCCATTTCGCACTAATCACGTCTATAATATTTGTACTTTTAAAAATTATAAACTAGGTTTTCTATCAATTTAAAAATTAAATCTTTTAAGAGTATATATATCGTTTATATTATTTTCAATTTTTTTTAATTTTTATTCATCATACATTCTAAACATGTACCTATAATTTTCTATACTTCTACATATATTTATGATTAAATTATCCAAAATACTCTCATTTGAATCAATTATATATTACACACCAATGACCAAAAAAATCTAATTTATAAAATTTAAAGACACTAAAATTCCATAATTTAAAATTAAAATATTAAGGTTAAAATCGTAAAAAACTAAAAAAAAACTTGAAAGTTTAAAGAATAATAAAGTGTGTATATATATTTATATATATTTGCCTCGGTAAAGAGCAAACACTCGGCCACTACAATGTTCAAATCCATTCCACACCCCAATCTACTACTCTATATATATTTCAGTGTTCTGTTTTTAATCCCAACATAAGAAAAGAGTGACAAAATATGCAGGGCAGTTAACTTAAAAGGAAATCTTCAACATATATACACATTTAAATTTAGATATAGAGAGAGATCTAGCTAGGGTTTGTTAATATATATATATATATATAGAGAGAGAGAGAGAGGTGGGGTTGAAAAGTTTCCCAATATTTGTTATTCCATAAAGGACCAAACCAATTTCTACCCTTTCAAGCTCTAATCAAATACTACTAGTTGTAAAAAGTGGCCGGGCATCAGGGCATGCATTCATGGCTTCTTCTTCAAAAGCCCACAATATTATTGATCCACTAAATGCTGATCAAGAAGTTGAAGAAGAAGAAAAAAAAGGAGTAGAAGAAGAAAGAGATTGGCTTGAGCTTAGTTTAGGGTTTGGCTCATCTTCTAAACAATTAGCTCCAATTTTACCCTCTTCCTCTTCTTCCTCCTCTCTCCCATTACCCCAACAGAAGCAAATAGAATTAGGGTTAGGGTTAGGGTTAGGGTTTGGCTGCTGCAATGAGAATACTTTCAGAAATCATCAGTTTTTCATTCCACCTGAAAATATTCATTATGATTTGCCGTCATCATCATGGCAATTTCATTACCCCTTGAGACCTCAGTGTGGTTTGTGGTTTACTCTTTGCGCCTCCGTTAATAGGTAAAACGTGTGTACTTTTTCTTCTGCATTTCTCTGATCTGTATCATGTATGCTATTGCTACCTTTGCAAAAAAGAATGGATAAATAATCTACAGGCACTGATAAAAAAAATGAAGACAGAAAAAAAATTACCCGGATGCAACTTCTTTCAATATATCTTGTTTGTAAAAAGTTTTTTTATTTGAAATAAACTAAAATACAATTCACACTACAAAGTTTGGAGAGTTGTTGAAGATTTGTATTTTAATATTTAAAAAGACTTTAGTGTTCTTTTTCACTAAACTTCAATATTTAAAAGGTATTTTAGTGCACTTTAATATTCTTTTTCTGTAAACAAAATACATTTTTAAAGTCTTTAACTGGTCAAAAGTGTGATTATATTTTGTTTAATGGAAAATAAATTTGAGATGCATATATTTTGACAGATTAAAGTCTCGCCACATGTATTTTGTTTGAAAAAAAAAACTTTAGAGTACATTTAAATATGTTTTAAATATTAAAGGGTAAACCTTAACAATTTTATCAACTTTGGGTTACAAACTGTATTTAGTCTAAATATTATACAAATTAAAAACAAATCTTGTCTCTCATATACAACTTTTTGTGTATACCAGATGTATAAAAAAAATTGTATCCATACATTTTTTTTTTCTGTTTGTATTTTTTGTTGGATAACGATATCTTAATTGAGAAAGAAATGATGGTCCCATTTGACTAGCTAATTATTTTTAAATTTGTAGGTGTATTAAAATTTATGCAAGATTAATTATTGACAAAAGTTTATGCACGATCACATAATTTCACACAAATTTGTTTTCCGATAATTGTTTTTATAACAATTGGATACTAAAAACAAATTCAAATATACTAAAAACAAATTCAAAATAAAGTTTTATTTTAATTTTTTTTATTAAAAAAAGAAGTAAATTCGAGACATTTTGGACATAATTTGAGACATTTTACTCTTTAGGTATAATAAAATTTATGTAAGGATTAATCATTGAAAAAGTTTATTCAAGACTAATTTGGACATAATTTGTTTAAAATATCTTTTATTTATAAAATTGAATATTAAAAATTATTAGCACTCCTTCTATTTCAAAATAATAGTAATATTTTAATTTTTAAAAATTAATTTATAATTTGTTTAAATTTAAAATGGATATAAATTCTTCAAATTTTAGTTAATCTAATTATGCACATAATAAATATTATACTGTAGAACGGCAAAGCATGTTTAAATGTGTTATTATATGTAAACATAAATAAATTTTGATTAACCAAATAATGATGATCGGTGCAGGGATGGAGAGATGGGGTTGCCTCAAATCCCAAAGGCTTATATTAGAGTGAAGTATGTGGCGCATGTTAGAAAGCATGCACGATCATGTCAAATGTCAATTTGTACATTTTTTTTTAATTTACTGCATTTTCTACTTGTTAATGATGGCGTTCAGTGAAATGAGTGGATAAAGAGCTGACGCTTTTTTCTTTTCTTGTCAATTCTACTAAAGAGATGAGAAGGTGACAGTTTTCATGGTTAAGACGTACCTAGTTACAAAGCTTGGTCTCTCCAACGAAGCTGAGGTACAATACTTAATTACTCTATGCCTGATGATATTTATATATTAAAAAAACTGACTCATATTATATAATGATTATATAAAATTTTATATGATTAACACGTCTTGTACAATTTATATTATAAGATTTGACAATTATAATTTAAAAATACATTTCTTCTTTCAGAATACAGTTCGTCTACTACTACAACACAATGTGACAATATAGATAATTCTCTTATCGAGGTACCGTATATACTGTGTTAGTATCGTTATATAGTGGATAACGTATATTGTTTTAAAAATCACAATCATAACATTTAAAATTTAATGATATTTATACGTATACAAAATCGAGGTAACCAACACACGTATATATATATATATATATATATATATATTTATATATATATATATATATATATATATGTATGTCATTTTCATTGAAAATGATTAACATCTGTCTGTCACTGCATGAGAGTGTTTAGAGGTGTGACAAGGTTCTATTACGTGAGTCATTTGAAGTTGATGATTGTCCATGTAAGATGTCTGTTTATTATGGCATGCACTTTGGAATTAAATATATGTCAGATATCAAACTTTTAAACAGAAATTTGTAGAAACTTCACACACACACACACACACATATATATATAAGGTATAAAAGTATGTCAATAATTTAAAGAAAATTTGTTAAGAGTATATTTCTTTTTTACATTGAATTTTCGAAAAAGTATTTTTAATATATAATGATTAGGCCGGCTAATTAGATCTTTTCATAGTCAATTAATTATTTGAAGAAAGAGGGTTTGCAGTTTTTATATGACAAAATTGAGCCCCTGATTTATAAATCTAACATGATATGAGCTATTTTTGGAAAAATTCTTAATAATAACTTGAGACTGTGATTTAAAATATATAATTTGACTCGAATAACTTGCCTACTTTATATAATGACATTCCTAAATTCTAAAGTAATTTTGAATCATAGTATATTAATTTTAGGTTAGAGAATTTAATGTCTATTTTATAAATGTAACATACATAAAATATGCACATAAACTAATTAATTAATTAATTTACTCTAAAAAGTACATGTAACTGAGATTCTTTAGTTTTACCCAAAAAAACAAAGAAAAAAGAAAACTTTAATTTGAGTATTTACATTCATTCATTCCTCAAAAGTATAGTTAGATCTTGTTTTGTACTCTCTTCTATTTTATTTTTCTTCGTGTATGGTGCAGTATGGATATAGCTAGAACTTATTTTATATATATTATCTTCTCAAATTTTTTTATTTAATTTATGCAAAATTTGCGCTTTTGACATTTTGGCAGAACGACGATAGTATAAAGCATGTCCTAATAAAGACTAACTATTAAAAATTTTAGAACAAAAAGTTCTCTCCAATGCATTTGTTTTTTTTATGTATAAATAAGTTCCACTTTTATTTACAAAGGACTCCGTATAAATACATTAAAGTTTTTATTTTTAATTTTTTTAATATACTTTGAAGTTTGTATAAAAAGGCTTTAATTTTACTTACATTTGGATTTTATATATGTATTTTTTTAGATATATTTTTCGATTATATAGACATTTTTTGTTTAAGCTTAAAGTGATAATCGGTAATTTTTTTGAAATTTTTCATAATAATTCGAACTAAGCTCGATGTAATCTCTCAACTTGATTGCTCGTTCTTCGTTGTGTTTTGTTCAGCCGAAGAGAAGGAGTATATATAACTAATCAAGCAACGGTTATAACATATGATAGCTAAGATTTCTCAGTCCCGTTAGCAACCACCCATAATTTCAGCAGCTTTGAATCACAAGAAAGATATTAAGCAGATATGCGCTAGCTATTTGATTTTGAAGAGCTGAAATAAAGGAGAAAAACTCTACCCACAATCAACTGTGTTAAACAGGAACAAAAGGAGATAAATAAGGATAAGTCCCAATAGCTACAGTAAGACTCCTTTTCAAAATAGAATACTAACTAATGTGGGCTCCACTAAGCAAGATAAAATTCTTAACTAAATTAGCACCTACGAAATACTCTGATGACATAGAAGAGCCAATTTGGGCTAGTTGGAATTAAGGACCATAATATATGTTATTATTATAAATACCAACATACCTTAATAAACTCCAAATCAAATGTCAACTGATTTTAAATTATACCAACGTAAGGAAATCAGCAACACATGTTCATGTAATAACCATAACTCATGCATATCAATTATAATATTATAAACTATAATCAATGCATATTTAATAATAACACACCATGAACCATGCACATGTCTAAATTAGTCATCAATCAAAACATCATAGAATCAAAAACTAACATATATAACACTCCTTTTAGATAATTATAATAACACTCACATCCCTTCTAATTTTTTAAATAATAGTTAGTACTCCTGGAAATTTTTAGGGTTGACTAAATAAATAAAATTATATATTTATCCTTGTATGTTATACAAATTTAATTCATGAATAATATATATATATATATGTGTGTGTGTGTGTGTGTGTGTGTGTGTGTGTGTGTGTTTAATTATCCTTTTTTAATACAATATATTTTAATTATAGTTTTATTTGTAATTAAGATTATCTCATTCAAATAATTTAATTTATTTAAACACGTTTTTGGATAAGTGATAAAAATATTAAAAATTTAAATTAAATTATTAATGGAGCTTTTCTAATTAAAGTGATTGAGTATGTTGATAATTTACGTTCTTGGTGTTTAATAACAAAAATTTTTATTTGAATTCTTAGTTTTATATTATGATTTTTATATGTTAAATTTTCTTGAGTATATGTCAAAATTTAGGATGTTTATGATTTTAATTATATTTTTTTAATATCTGATTGGTGTTGTTTTTTTTTTTAATATTGAATAAAAGAAAATTTAATAATATTTATTACGACTCTATCTTATTAAAAGAATTTTTAATATACTTTTTTGAGTAATATCATGTCATTTTTATTGTAAATAATTATGCTCAAGTGTGACTTATGCTTAGTTTAATATTTGAGAAAAATAATTAATATAATTTTTAATAATTTTTATATGAATAATAAGATTCATTATGGAATAATAAGTTTATTTTACTTAAATTTTAATATTTGAAAAATAATTATAATTTTTTTGCGTTGATTTGTACTTTTATGCTTATTTAAATTTTACTTTTTAATTATAGAAAATATATTTGAATGTATATTACATAAATTTTAATCTTTAAGAAATTTAATTATCAAAAAGCATGTGTGACTTTATTTTTTGATAAAATAGATATTTATTATTTTTGACATTTAAGTTATTTATTGCATGTGATTTATAATTTAATTAATTAGATCAAGTTAAGTAAAAATTATAATATACAAATTTATATTTAGTGAGTATATTATAACTTGGAGGGTATATTAGATATTATATTAAAAATATTTTTGAATATTAATTGGTCAACTACACTAGGGGTATTGAATGTTACATATTATGAACTAGAGGGGTGCTGATTTTTATTTTAAAAACTAGAGGGGTGGTGAGTGTGGTGAGTGTTATTATGGTTATCTATGGGTGGTGTCAATGTATTTTTTGTTTTAATATTTCAGTCGTATATTGTGAGGTCAATTGACCCCACTGAAAAAAAATAATTATTTTATAATTATGTAAGGTAAATTTTAAAAAAATTGAAGTATTATATATAAATTGACCACACTAAAAAAATAATTTCGGTCGTACTCGTCATTATTTATTACGTGATTTTGTTTAATTATATATTGTAGATAAATAAATAAATTAAAACTATGCAATATTAATACATAATAGTGAAACAACACATGAGATAGATAATTTAACAATAGAGTGAAGGTATTTGTTAGAAGACAAATATCTATCAAAATTTAGATTATCGTGTATTTGGATTTTGGTAATTACACTTGGCAAACGGGTGGGTTCGGACCAAATGGGTTGGGCGAGTGGTGGACCGGGCCAAAAATGGGCGAGGCAAAAAAGTCTAATTTTTATTGGGTCAAAATTCTGTAGCCTAAAGCCCGGCCTGTGACGAGCGGACCTAGACCAATTTGTGCCTATTTTATGCTATTTTTTTGGTTTGTCCCAAACGGGTCGGGCCAATGGCGGGCTGGGTCAAAAATGGGCTGGCCAAAAATGTCCAAATTTTATTGGGCTAAAAATTATGACTCAAAGCCCGGCCGGTAGACGGACGGACCGGTCCGATTTGCATCAGACTTGGCCATGTTTGCCAGGTCTATTGGTAATACAAATTTATCATATTGTGTCATTTTCGTTTGATAGAAATGTATTTACCGATAATTATTGTTGCGAGTGTGTGATACAAATTCTAAATATATTTTTTATAATGTTGATCGTTTACTAAAATAATATATACTAATTATAGTCAAATGATTAAAGTGTTATTGTTAAAAGTAATTCATTAACCCTAATGATCAAAATACTTTCAACTAATTTATTTAATATTAATTAATTAACCATATAATATGTATATAAAATTATAATTCATGATATATTTATTATTAAGTACATAAGTATTAAATAAGTCAATTAAGCATAATAATAAATTAAACTTATGATAATAATCAACAAACAATATATACCACATGTTTTGAATGTGCCATTTGCTAGTTTAATTAGATTAAACATGTCCACTAATCAAAAAACCAAAAAATTAAAAAATAAAGGCAAAAACCAACAAGAATAAACAATATATATATATATATATATATATATACACGGTCCGGATCCTAAACTCATCCCTTATCTAGTTTACCTTGCTCACTCCCTTTAGCGACGGACCGAACGACGATTCGGTTCGTCGTTATATATAGAACCGTCGTCTTAATTTTTAACGACGGACAACATATAGTGACGAACAATATATATAGCGACAGACCGAACATATAGCGACGGATCGAATCGTCGTCCGGTCTGTCGCTAAAGGGAGGTGAACAAGGTAAACTAGATAAGAGATGAGCTTAAGATACGGACCGTATATATATATGCGTACGTATGTATGTATATATGTATTTAGTTGATAATTTTTGTGCAAGCATATGACAAATAGAGGTATTTATATTTAAATAATTAAAATATGAAGGATATTTTTATCTAAATAAAAATTTTAAGATGACTAATATGTTGTAATATGATATTACTATTTATTTTATAATCGTTCGGATATTTACCTTGTAAGAACATCAGGTGAAAATCTTGAAATGTTTGGAGACTTTAAATTATCAGAAATATAAAATTATTAAGATATCGAACATGATATATTTAAAACGAATAATTTAAATTTAAATGACCTTAATAAACGCCAACATATAGTGGGAATCTGTCGTACACCCGAAGGATATAAATTTTGTATGTATTTCTTTGCTAAGAGACTGAACTGAAGGCACCTGGTCCATAAAAGTTTGTTGTACACCATAGCCTAAGAAATAATCTTTCTATTTATTTTTTTTTGGCAAAGTTATAGAAATAATCATTAGTACAAAGGCATCATTTTTGGAAAACAGAAATATAGGTACAGACAGAATAGTGGTGGTTGTATCATACTTCAATAGAATAATAGTAGTAGTAACATCAGCAGCAAAAAGCTAAAGATACAAATAACGTATATGCCATTAATATCATCCCACATCATAAATATTTCTCAAGTTGCTGAGCAACTATAAAGCATAAATATGGAATCTAAAAGGTGCCCTCACTATTGTACTTGTACTAGTATAAGTGAGACATGTATTTGTGTGAGCTTTTTTATTATACAATTTTGATATCACGCGGGTTAGTTTATATTATTTTCTTTATAAATATTTAATAATTTTTTTTTGACAAAATACAAATATAATGTTGATGATAATTTGGATCAGCATATATATTCTACCACAATTAAAGAGAACTTAATTACTTTTATTAGTTAGTGGTTAAAATTATAAATTAATCGTCTAGAAGGAACTTCTCATATTTCCATGTCTACAATTCGACTGAAATTAATTACATTTATTTGATTTTAAAATTACAGGATACTCCCTCCATTTTAAATTATCTGTTGTTTTGACCCTTTGTACAGTTATTAATAAATGCAATTATTATGCAATTTTTATTACTAAAAGTACAATTATGCTCATACTTCAATTAATTATCTGTTGGGATATATTTCCTTTGACATGATAGCATATTTGATATATTTCTAATGATCTTTTGATATATTTCTTTTTGGCATTGTAGCATATTTGATATATTTTTAATTATCTTTTGATATATTTCTTTTTGGCATGGTATCATATTTGATATATTTCTAATGATTTTTTTGATATATTTTTATATGAAGTTACAATGACAAATATGTTTAGTAGTGTTGATTTGTTATTTAGTTTTAGTGGACAAATTTAGTTTTGTGTTTTACTGTATTTCTATAAATTGTTTCATTACAATTAAATCTAAACATATATAATTATTTAATTTGATGGGGAATATGTTTAGTTATTTAATATTCAAATCTTATAAATTTGAATTTGTTGCCCTTGATTTATATCGAGCAAGAATTGTTTGTAATGGAATCTTAATGCTGAGATTCATATAAAGGCAAAGAACCTTGGAGATACAGTTAAAGTTGACAACCATACATCTCTGCAGGATCATGCAAAATTAATGATTTTTATTCGCTATCATCTCCATGAAAAATTAAAATATGAGTACATTACAATAAAAAACTTGTCTTATGAAATGATTTTAAAGGAAAGACATGTTAGATAAAATATTTATTATATTTCATGCCTCGAATATGCTCTTGCAGCAGCAATATCGAGAGTAGAAGTTCATAAAATATTCCCTGAAGCGATAAAGGAAACTATGTTCCCATAAGTGATATTATGTCTTCTAGTAGTTGTACAAAATAATGAGTTTTTACTGAAAAATCAACAATCTCGCTGGACCGATTCTATTACATTCCCTGAAGTGAATGGAACCTCATTTGATAATCATAGAGAAAATTGTGGTTGTGGTAGTGGACGTGAAAAGAATAATCAATATAGAAAAGAGAATGTACATGTCGTACTCCTAAACATTTGATAGATTTATACCAAGACTCCATAAAAGAAAAGGAAATGAAATTGAAATAAATTTTATTGATCATAATGATCCTGAAGATCCTATGAATTATTTTGACTTTTCAAATGGAGTGGATATAACTAATTTTGATGTCTATAGTTTCCTTGATGATATGTTGATAGAAATGTTCATTCCAATTAATTATTTTTATTTCATTATATTATGACATTATAATAAGTATTTTTATTATATGTTTTATTTATGTTTCAAGTAATAAAGTTAAATTTATGTTTTGCATATATGAAGTTGTATGGGCCAAAAGATCATCAAATTTAATTAAAGGCTCTAGAAGAGCGATTATTCATCAAACATAATTGAAGACTCTTTGTGGCGCCCCCAAAATTCCAGACTTATATCTCGAATTTCGGTGCATCACGCTACTACTACGAATATCTTACAAAATCATTAACACCGGAAATAATAGAATAATTTACATTGATGTAATATAAATATTCACGTCCCAAGGTACCATAACCATTACTACTACAATTTTGTGATTAGCTTAACATAGCTTAATCATTCTTGAATACATCATAATAACAATAATAATAATACTTCTAGTCTTAAGGGATAAATTATTCTGTCGCCTTGCCCTTTCCCTTGTCCTTTCCTGAAGTACCGCCTTGCTCTGCCTTAACTGTAATGTTTTAGGAAGCAAGAATGAGCAACAAGTTTGCCCAGCAAGCAATATAGCTAGAAGAACAAGCAGTTATAGCATTTGAATCTTTCAAAGGTATAATAATAATTGATAGTTCAAGGATATCAAGAATACCAAGAGTATTCAACATGTGTCGCTATGGACCGAAGGATATCAACAAAATATCAGGATTTATTCATTTCGAGGTTCAACATAATTGAATACTGAGCAGTCACTAAGGACCAAGAACTCTTACTAGAATTAACGATATTACATCAGTAATCCAACATCCACGAGTACATCAGGTGATCAGCCTAAGGTACCCTATGTTATGCATAACATTTAATCATACTCATGTGCGCACGTCGGTTTTGTAAGACCCCGAAATTTTTTTAAATAAAAAGGAATTTCTTTTATTTATTATTTTGAAATAGTAAGGGTGGATTTGATTAATGTGGTTAGTTATGGGTAAAATACGCAAATATTTTAAATAAGCAAGTGGTGATATAATATTCATTATTGTCGTGGAATATTCGTTTGGTCGTGGAATATTCGTACTGTCGTGGAATATTAAATGCGGCGGTAGCGACCATGTGTGGGCCCCATAACGAAAAGCGATTGGAGGAAGAAAACAACAAATATAAGTTGTTTAAAAATAACGGCGTGAATTCTTACCGCTTACCTTTGTTGGAATACCCGGTGGTAAAAATACGATAATATCGCGTTGATTGCACGTATGCTTTGCGGTATTGCAGATATTGTTGAATTATTGATTACGTACATAAGAAAGAAGCGCTACTCAATAATGGTTACTGATAATTACTATTCGATATTTTATTTTATTGATTCAATAATTCTTTGCGTTGATATTTTATATTGTTCTTATTTCAATAATTGTCATTACACAATATTTTTCATTATCGAAGCAATAATTCATATTATCTGAATAATATTATTAGATAACATTATTGGCAATGTCTAGAAAGTTACATCTAAGGAGAGGTTTGGTCACCTAATTGCTGCCGCCAATGAAGGAGAAATTCTTATTGGAAAGCCTCCTCTTTCACGGAACCTGCTCAGTTGTCAATATTGTGATCTTTGTAATATTATTTGTGAATAATTAATTATTGATTTATATGATGAGGAAAATATTGATTTTATATGGATATAGATGGAGAAAATTTTTAATGTGACAATTGTTGAAAATTAATATTTTATCTTTTTCGATAAAATAATTCATTTAAATATATTATTTTAATAATATATTAACGGTGATATTTTTACAATGAATGTGAGATATATGAGTATATGAGGAGGTAGAGTATTTTGTGGCATTAAATGTTTAACACATGTTTTGTGTGTGTTGGTGGACACAATTCTTGACCAAAAATTGATTATAGGCGTAAAATCGCTTGGTTGTGAATTTGGATAAATTACATTTGGAATTTGGAAAAACTTCCTACGCAAAGTTGTAGAAATTGAATTTTCTATAAAATTAGCATGAGATTCAAATTTTCCGACAAAAAGGCTATTTATCATGAATTATTGAAGTTCCGGATTTAAAATAATTGATTTTTGGAAGTTTTAATTATTTTATATAAGAAAAATGTTTTTGTGGTTGTTGGCACATGGGTGGTGATGTTTTTTGACCAAAGAAGGCATGCTAGAGTTTTCAAAACATGTGGGTAGGAATTTTGAATAAATAATAATATATTTTATTAATTTAGTCTCCTTTGGCGTTCTAACATTTTCCTATAAATAGAGGGGCTAAGTTAGAATTGAAAATCACACGAAAACTAAGTTTTCTCTTTCTCTCTCTATATTATCGAGTGTATTCTTGTGAGTATACTTTGAGTGTTGCTTATCTCTGGTGCGAGTTTACATCGACCTTATCTGAAATTCGATCGTAATACGGTTATTTTGAGGTAAGGGATGTTATTTCTTTACATAAATGATATTATTTTCTTCAATATCATTATGCCAAAATATTGATTGAAATTTTATCAAATTTGGAACTTTTTCATGTTGGGGTTACTATTCACGAGTTACTATTCATGAGTTACTTATTCACGAGTTACTTATTCACGAGTACTATTCACGAAGCGTGAAGATGTTTTTGTGAAATTTCTATCTTTTTTGTGTCGGGTTACTATTCACGATATCTGGCACTATTCACGTATCTGACTATTCACGAATCTGACTATTCATCGAAAAATGAAAATTTTTCTTTTGTCCAAGATGTCTATTTTGGCTACTATCTTTGATTGTATCCATGTTTTGATCGTTATTTTTGAGTTCTGCTTCAAAATCGTTTATTATGAAGTATTATCGATCTTGGATAAACTGTTGTACGAATCCCTAATATTTGTCCTTCTATCTCACTGGATTCGTTCTTAAAATATTTTCATCATCCTCGGTCCTTAATGGTGATACTTGATGAATATCTTTGGCCTGTAGTGCAAAGATGAACGATTAACTGATGAATATCTTTGGCATGTAGTGCAAAGATGAACAGGTGTTGAGATGAACATGACCAACTGGTGATATAAATGAATATCTTTGGCACATAGTGCAAAGATGAATATTGATTGTTATTCTGAGGATAAAATATTGATGATGGACTTTTAAACTTTAGAAGACGGTAGAATTCTTTCTCTCGCGTGACTCTTCTAATGGATTCTTTATTTCCATTGCATTTGTTGATCTAAAACTTGTTGTCTATTGTATTCTATTAGATTTTTCCCTGTTGAAGACTAACGATAATTTGTTGTATATTATCTTAGTCATAATATTCTTTACTGGGCTAGTTGAGCTCACCCTTTTCCTTATTGTTCCATTTTCTTCTCAGGAGGTGAGAACATAGCAGGATCGAGTCGGGGTATGGAATGAAGGTTCTAGAGAGAGTTGTTTAGTAGTCCTCACCATTTTTGTAAAATAATGTATCAATAATTATGATGGGGATTTATTTGCGTGTGGATATTGTCTAGACGGCAATATCTGTATTTAAACTCACAGTATGTATTATCGTATTTCACACGACATTTGTATTATTGAAGTTGTAGTTATGTATTTGGCGACTCAGAATGGGTTGGGTGGAATGGACCTATTTTGGGGGCGTCACATTTGGTATCAGAGCTTAGGGATATGATCTCTGGCGGAGATCGGGGAATAGAACTAGGTGGGGAGAGACGAGTAAATCCTTCGCTAGTGTGTCCTACCTAAGCTTATTTGTTGGTCAGGTCATAATATAGGGATATTATGTGACATGTTAATTTGTTTAATTAACCCTTGTTTTATGACAGTATTTGAGAATGTCGATTGAGAATATTAACAGTGGAGTAAATGAGACCGTGGAGACGCCGGTACTCACCAACGAGGAGAACGTGCAACAGGCTGACAATGTTCCTCCTGTAAACAACACTACCGAGCAAACGATGAACGATGGAATGTTTAGGAGCTTTTTGCAGTTCATGTAAAATCAGACGAGGGAGACTCGTGTACAAAATACGGGTGGAAATGATGGCAACGCGCGGTTTGTCACGGCCAAACAATTCAAAGAGTTTGGACCACCAGATTTCCATGGAAAGCCGGATCCGATCAAGGCAAAAACGTGGGTCAAGCAAATTACCAAGATATTTGATGTCTTGGGATGCGGGAGAAACGAAGGTTCCATTCGCTACCTTTATGTTTCGTGGTGAAGCGATTCTTTGGTGGGAATCAGTAAGCGTACTCACCAGGATGCACTCAACATGTCTTGGGAAAGATTTGAAAGCTGTTCAATGACAAGTACTTCCACGAAAGTATTCGTCATATGAAGGAAGTGGAGTTTATTAGATCGGCAGCGAGTAACATGACGGTGTCTCGATGACGAGGCGAAGTTTATGAGTTGTCGAGTTTTGCACCTCATTTGGTGGAAAATGAGGAACGGATAGGCGTATATGTTTACGAGGGTCTAAAACTTCGAAATTGGTCAATACCTCATTTCTCATAAAATTTCTCTATATTCGGATGTTGTAAAATGCAGGGCTCAATTATTAGAGCGAGATAATGAGTCCATTCTCAACCGGCGACCAACAACACGATAAAAATCATCTTTGGTGGCAACGGCCATCGGGACAATGATAACCATCGTGAAAGAAATTATTAGGCAAGAAATGGTAACCACTTTGGTGGTAATCATGGCCAAGATAATAGAAGAAATAATTCAAGTGGAAATTTCAAGAAGAAAGATTAAGCGATGGCGGAAAGGCGTCGGCGGCAAAGATCAACACCAAAGAACAAATTCTAGGGGAGGAGAAACGAACGCCGGTTAGATGTTACAAATGTGGAGAGGAGGACACATATAAGTTCAAACTGTTCACGACCTTCCAAGGTATGTTTTAGTTGTGGAAAAGAAGATCACATAGCTCGATTTTGTCTGTGGCGAAATCAAGTCCAAATTTGGAGCAATTGGCACCAAAGGCGGATCTGGAAAAAGACAAAGTCAACGGTTCTGGAAGAGCGTTTTTTCGTGACCGGTCAAAATCTGAGGAACCCGAACGAGTTTAGCACGGGTTAGTTAATTATAATTCTTGCGAAGTTTACACCTTACTAGAATCTGGGTTCTACCCATTCTTTTATCTCTCTTGCTTGCGCTCAACATTTGAACTTGACTACGGAGAAATTAGACTTTGACCTATTATTGGAGACTTCGTTAGGAGAAACTTTCATTACATCCGTTATTTAGAAATCTTACTTGATTCAAGTTGGTACTATCACATTACCTGTTGATCTTATCTCTTTAAAGATACTTACTTTTGATGTGATTTTAGAGATTGATTGGTTAACTACTCATCATGCCAAATTGATTGCTTTTGTAAGGTTGTTAGTTTTCATATTCCTAAGCAACCTGTTATTCGAATTCAAGCAATCAAACCATTGTAGTCAAACATTTTCATATCAAGCCATGAAGTCATTCGTTTATTACGGATGTCAAGTTTTCTTAGTCCATGTTATGGATTTGAATAAAGACACGTCGATTTGAATAATATTCTGTTGTTATTGATTTTTCCCGACGTATTTCTGAAGAATTTCTTTGCCTACTCCCGAGGCGTGATATAGAATTTGTATCGACTTTAAATCCCAGACAAAACCCATTTCTAAAATCTCATATCGAATGGCTCCTATTGAACTTGAGAGTTAAAACCCAACTGTAGAAGTTGATACGAGCCTCTATCTGGTGACTTCCTTTGTGGAATGCACCGCCGCACTCTCAGTAGGAGACACCATATTTGTGCGATAGTAAAGCGATAGGTGTCATTGTAACGTCTTATCCAAGATTGGGGTGTGAGTCACAGGTTGAGAACAACCTAAGTCTCAATCGAAAAATATGTAGCTTTCTAGAAGCTTAGTTGGTTATTATCGGAGATTCGTTGAAGGATATTCTCGAATCGCTATTCCATTAACGCAGCTGACTCGTAGAGATACAAAATTCGAATGGAGCAAAGAATGTGGGAAGAGCTTCGAAGAACTCAAGAGGAGACTCATTTCAGCACATGTTCTGACCATGCCATCCTGGAAAAAGCGAACGTGGTAGCTGACGTGTTGAGTAGAAGATTGTATACAAGTACGAGTACGATATTGTCATAAACTAATTTCGTATAATTTACAAATAATAGAGATGGAGATGAAAACTTTAGGTACCCACGTGATAATATACGAGTATAATCGACTTTAATCGATAAAGTTAAAGTTTGCATTCAAGCTACACAATCGGGTGATGAATTTGAAGAAGAAGGTGCAAGAAGTTGTTATTTCAAAAACGAGAATCGGTGAGGTGAGGAAAGCTCAAACCTTCGATTTATTAATCCATTTGAAATTCTCGATTGAATAGGAACTGTGGCCTATAGACTCGTTTTACCGCCAAGTATGACGCGTGTTCATAACGTTTTTCACGTATCGATGTTACGTAAATATGTGGATGACCCGAACCACGTCATTGAGTTAGAACCGGACAAGATAGCCGAAGACTTAACGTACGAGGAGGTACCTGTCAAGATCTTGGATATGAAAGAACATGTCCTATGTCTTTAGGGTTATACCATAAGTTAAAGTTTTGTGGAGAAACCATGCTATTGAGGAAATAACTGGGAGTTGGAAGCGAAAATGAAAGCGAGGTATTTTCATCTTTTGAAACACACCAGTATGCGTCACGTCAATTTCGAGGACGAAATTTCATAAGGAGGGAGGTTGTAAGACCAAAATTTTTTAAATAAAAGGAATTTCCTTTATTTATTATTTTGAAATAGTAAGGGTGAATTTGATTAATGTGGTTAGTTATGGGTAAAATGCGCAAATATTTTAAATAAGCAAGTGGTGATATAATATTCATTCTTTGTCGGAGAATATTCGTTTGGTCGTGGAATATTAAATCTTCGCTCGGGAATATTAAATGCGACGGCCTTGACCATGTGTGGGCCCCATAACGGAAAGCGATTGGAGGAAGAAAAGCGACAAATATAAGTTGTTTAAAAATAACTTGGCGTAGTTATTCTGAGATTTACCATTGGAATACCCGGTGGTTAAAATACGATAATATCGCGTGGTTGCCAGCGAGTAGCACACGGTATTGCACAATATTGTTAAATTATTGATTAAATACATAAGAAGTAGCTACTCAATAATGGTTACGATAATTACTATTCAAATTATTTTATTTTATTGATTCAATAATTCTTTGCGTTGATATTTTATATTGTTGTTGTTTCAATAATTGTCATTACACGGATGTTTCATTATCGAAGCAATAATTCATATTATCTGAATAATATTATTAGATAACATTATTGGCAATGTCTAGAAAGTTACATCTAAGGAGAGGTTTGGTCACCTAATTGCTTGGCGCCATGAGGAGAAATTTTTATTGGAAAGCCTCCTCTTTCACAGGACCTTTTGAGTTGTCAATATTGTGATCTTTGTAATATTATTTGTGAATAATTAATTATTGATTTATATGATGAGGAAAATATTGATTTTATATGGATATAGATGGAGAAAATTTTAATGTGACAATTGTTGAAAATTAATATTTTATCTTTTTTATATAAAATAATTCATTTAAATATATTATTTTAATAATATATTAATTGGTGATATTTTTACAATGAATGTGAGATATATGAGTATATGAGGAGGTAGAGTATTTTGTGGCATTAAATGTTTAACACATGTTTTGTGTGTCGGTGGACACAATTCTTGACCGAAAATTGATTATAGACTGTAAAATCGCCCGTTTGTGAATTTCGGATAAATTCTGTTTGGAATTTGGAAAAACTTCCTTCTGCAAAGTTGTAGAGAATTGAATTTTCTATAAAAATTCGCGAGATTCAAATTTTCTGACAAAAAGGCTATTTATCATGAATTATTGAAGTTCCGGATTTCCGAAATAATTGATTTTTGGAAGTTTTAATTATTTTATATAAGAAAAATGTTTTTGTGGTTGTTGGCACATGGGTGGCTGATGTTTTTGACCAAAGAAGGCATGCTAGAGTTTTCAAAACATGTGGGTAGGAATTTTGAATAAATAATAATATATTTTATTAATTTAGTCTCCTTTGGCGTTCTAACATTTTCCTATAAATAGAGGGCTAAGTTAGAATTGAAAATCACACCAGAAACTAAGTTTTCTCTCTTTCTCTCTCTATATTATCGAGTGTATTCTTGTGAGTATACTTTGAGTGTTGCTATACGGTCTGAGTTTACATCAAAGACTATATCTGAATTCAAATTGATCGGAAATGCGGTTATTTTGAGGTAAGGGATGTTATTTCTTTCGCAAATGATATTATTTTCTTCAATATCATTATGCCAAAATATTGATTGAAATTTTTATCAAATTTGGAACTTTTTCATGTCGGGGTTACTATTCACGAGTTACTATTCATGAGTTACTATTCACGAGTTACTATTCACGAGTACTATTCACGAAGCGTGAAGATGTTTTTTGTGAAATTTCTATCTTTTTGTGTCGGGGTTACTATTCACGTATACGGCACTATTCACGTATACGGCACTATTCACGAATACGGCACTATTCACCGAAAAATGAAAATTTTTCTTTTGTCCAAGATGTCTATTTTGGCTACTATCTTTGATTGTATCCATGTTTTGATCGTTATTTTTGAGTTCTGCTTCAAAATCGTTTATTATGAAGTATTATCGATCTTGGATAAACTGTTGTACGAATCCCTAATATTTGTCCTTCTATCTCACTGGATTCGTTCTTAAAAATATTTTTCATCATCCTCGGTCCTTAATGGTGATACTTGATGAATATCTTTGGCCTGTAGTGCAAAGATGAACGATTAACTGATGAATATCTTTGGCCTGTAGTGCAAAGATGACAGGTGTTGAGATGAACATGACCAACTGGTGATTTAAATGAATATCTTTGGCCTGTAGTGCAAAGATGAATATTAATTGTTATTCTGAGGGATAAAATATTGATGATGGACTTTTAAACCTTAGAAGACAGTAGAATTCTTTCTCTACGTGACTCTTCTAATGGATTGTTGTTTTCGCTGCATTTGTTGATCTAAAACTTGTTGTCTATTGTATTCTATTAGATTTTTCCCTCGTTGAAGACTAACGATAATTTGTTGTATATTATCTTAGTCATAATATTCTTCTTTGGGCTAGTTGAGCTCACCCTTTTCCTTGTTGTTCCATTTTCTTCTCGGGAGGTGAGAACATAAGCGAGGATCGAGTCTGGGGTATGGAATGAAGGTTCTAGAGAGAGTTGTTTAGTAGTCCTCACCATTTTTGTAAAATAATGTATCAATAATTATGATGGGGATTTATTTGCGTGTGGATATTGTCTAGGCGGCAATATCGTATTTAAACTCACACGATATGTATTATCGTATTTCACCACGACATTTGTATTATTGAAGTTGTAGTTATGTATTTGGCGACTCGAATGGGTTGGGTGGAATGGACCTATTTTGGGGCGTCACATTTGGTATCGAGCTTGGGATATGATCTCCATGGAGATCGGGGAATAGAACTAGGTGGGGAGAGACAGAGTAAATCCTTCGCTAGTGTGTCCTACCTAAGCTTATTTGTTGGTCGGTCATAATATAGGGATATTATGTGACATGTTAATTTGTTTAATTAACCCTTGTTTTATGACAAGATTTTGAGAATGTCGATTGAGAATATTAACAGTGGAGTAAATGAGACCGTGTGGACGCCAGGGGTACTCACCAACTAGGAGAACGTGCAACAGTGACAATGTTCCTCCCAAAACAACACTCTGAGAGCAAACGATGAACGATGGAATGTTTAGGAGCTTTTTGCAGTTCATGTAAAATCAGACGAGGGAGACTCGTGTACAAAATACGGGTGGAAATGATGGCAACGCGCGGTTTGTCACAGCCAAACAATTCAAAGAGTTGGGACCACCAGATTTCCATGGAAAGCCGGATCCGATCAAGGCAGAAACGTGGGTCAATTATTTGCGTGTGGATATTGTCTAGACGGCAATATCTGTATTTAAACTCACAGTATGTATTGTCGTATTTCACACGACATTTGTATTATTGAAGTTGTAGTTATGTATTTGGCGACTCAGAATGGGTTGGGTGGAATGGACCTATTTTGGGGGCGTCACAGGTTCCCCGAAAATATATAATTTCTCCTTCTATGAGGGTTGTTCATCTCAGTAGATTTACGATAGTCTGCACCAAATCAATCGGTTTGGATAGCTCTTTAACTCATAATAATAGTCTAGCCGAATCAAGGGCTTAGACAGTTTTTTCGTCATGCATTGAGGAATGATAAGTCCAATTCTTACAACAACGTCAAGGTATACAAGTGATTTTCGAATAGAAGCAGATATTTGCTTGATAAAATATGATTGATATGACAACAATTCAACGTATAAAGTGTGTGAATTAAGGAACTTGCAACACAGTAATAATAGTGTTCGGATACTTGCTCATTGTAAATTTGAGTGAGGTTGGGCATTTGCCCAACAATAACAATAAGTTAGGGATAGAAAACTTGCATACTTGAAATTAAGGTAGAGTAAGAAACTTGCATACTTGAAATCAAGGTAGAGTAAGAAACTTGCCGTTAGCGTTGATTACTACTAATAGCGAAGATCACCTCAACGAACTATGTCTGTCCTATTCATGTAAGTATAGGTATTCATTAGCCAAACACACTTGATATATATCAACACATGTACACATAACACATTTTTCTTTCTATCTGCTGTACCCATCAAAACTCATTATGGTACACTAACATGCTCATACTATTGACCACTGCTAGCTTATTCATAATCTTTCTTCCTCGAAGTTCTAAGAGGTTCATTGCTTTAAGTAGACCATATCGTCTATTAATCCCACCGACCTTTTTTTTTCTACGCATTCTTGCAAGTATTAGATTTATTTTCCCGAAGTTGGTAAAATTCTCTACTTAGAACTCATTCGTGTACTAATAGTTTACAACAGTATAGGAGTATTTATTAATCCATCCTTACATCAAGTCACGATGCTGTCTCCGAGTTCCGGGACATCTCGCCATGTCCGAAGATATTATGACTTGTTCGAAGACAACATGCTTCGTCCGAAGACATCGCGCTTCGTCCGAAGACATCGCGCTTCGTCCGAAGATATCACGCTCTGTCCGAAGACATCACGCTCTGTCCGAAGACATCACGCTCTGTCCGAAGACATCACGCTCTGTCCGAAGACATCACGCTCTGTCCGAAGACATCACGCTTTATCCGAAGGCATTACGCTCTGCCCGAAGCAGCTCCTTCAGAGACTTCGGTCTACACTACTTCGACAAAGTTTAAGTTCGTCGGGTTAATTTAAGACTTTACTATATGCATAAAACCTAAGGGAATTTCTTAATACAAGGTCTAACATGACCGAACCCATCAGTTGGTTCCTAAGCACGGTGCAGCTGCACCCCATGGATTTCAGAAGCGGTGAACAAGCTCTGTTTTGCAGAGTAGCCACAACTTGATTCCAGACAATTTTTAACGTATTCATGCACGAAGGTAAACTTTCTAAACACCCTTTATCCTGCTAATTCATCATACTTGACCTAATAATCTGAAAAACGAGAATCAACAAGACTCAAGTTAAGAACGGAGTAGAAATTATACCTTCTCGAGCTTTAACCTTGATATCTCACACACTGATTTGGTAATGTTTAGTAATTAAGAATTCTTTACTCAGATTTCTCCAACACTCTTATCACTAAAATAGACTGCCCTAGTGGCTTGTATTTAAAGAGAAAACATGGACCAGACACTTGCTTTACCCAATATTGGGATTCATGGTGCAATAGAAATGAACAATGGTTATTTAAGGAGTTGTTCAATCACTCCATACCGGTCACTTAGCTAGCCATGCATGCCTAGGATTAGCAGCTTGAAATTTGCGTAAAGAGAGTTTAGGCTACTATTCTTTGTACTTGGTGACCCTAATTTGGGGACAAGAGAGTAGATCTCAGACATAGACAAGGGCTAGCTTTAGGTGTGCCCTTCGCCCCAAGCCACATTCTAATTTAACCAATACTTGTACTCTCAGTTAACTATTTTGTTGGATTCCGATTGGATTCTAAATATCCCAAGTTTATTGGGCTAACTCAAAAGTCCATCAATTAACTTATTGGGCTAGACTTTCAATTTATTATTTGGACCTTAAACATGCAATTGCTTAATCATCCTTCACTAAGTCCATCATTGTGTCACACAAGACATTTCATGAACCTATCTTATCGATCATCAACAACTCAATTTTAATTCAATTGAGTTACTCTCCTCATGCCACGTAAGCATTTGTAAAATAAATAATTCGCCGGCTCTATTTAATAATAATATTAAATCATAAAATTTACGGGTATTACATCCTCTCCCCCTTATAAAAATTCCGTCCTCGGAATTGATACAGGGTTATACGAAAAGATGGGGATAGTCTCTCCTCATCCTATCTTCTAATTCCCACGTGGCCTCTTCGACATCGTGGTTTCGCCAAACAACCTTAACAGAAGATATAACTTTGTTTCTTAGCATTTGCTCTTTCTTATCTATTATCCGAGCGAGAATTTCTTTATATGCCGATCTTCTTCTCTACTTGAATGGGCTCATAAGAAATTACGTGCTTATAATCGAGACTTATACGGTGTAGTAATGCGGAAATATGAAACATGTTGTGGATGTGTTCCGAGTTCGGGTGGCAAAGCAACTTTGTATGCCACTTCGCCCCACTCGCTTCAATATCTCGAATGGCCTATATGAACCTCGGACTCAATTTTCCTTTCTTTCCGAATCGATCTTTCCCTTCCAAGGAGATACCTTCAAGAACACACAACTCACCGCTTCAAAGTCTCTTGTTACGATGATGCAAATCGGCATTTCTTTTGGCGATCTTGAGTCGCTACCAATTTGCCCCTTTATTGTTGCTACCACGTCGGCCATTTGTTTGGACTAATTACGGTCCCAACAAATGTCGTTCTCTCTCGACTTATCCCAACATAATGGCGTCCCGCACTTTCTCCCGTAAAGAGCTTCATATGGCGGCATCCGATACTCGCATGATAGCTATTATTGTGTTTAATTCTACTAATGGTAAAT
Organism: Panax ginseng; assembly: GCA_020205605.1. NCBI lineage: Eukaryota > Viridiplantae > Streptophyta > Magnoliopsida > Apiales > Araliaceae > Panax > Panax ginseng. Next base: position 131,837,023 of record CM035139.1, read on the forward strand.
GGTCGTCCCAATTCCCTTGAAGCCCATCATGCAAGCTCGGCATGTCCTCCAACGTTTGTATGGTTCGTTCACTCTGCCCGTCGGTTTGAGGGTGATAGGCGATCAATCTCAATTGAGTTCCCATTCGTTCTGTAAACTTTTCCAATTTTGACGTGAAAAGCGGATCTCGATCGGAGACAATCGACACCGGCACTCCATGTCGCGATCGATTTCCTTTACATACAAGTTTGCTAATTGGTTCAAATTGAATCGAATCTTGATGGGTAGAAATGAGTCATCTTTGTTAGTCGGTCCACAATGACCCAAATGGCATCGTAACTCTTACGTAACCTAATTCCAACCACGAAATCCATTGTAATGTGCTCCCATTTCCATTCGGTATTTTCAATGGTTGAAGTAGTCCACTTGGCCTCCGTGTTCTGCTTTGACTCTTTGACAAGTAAGACATCTACGCTAACATCTGTTGCAACCTCTCTTTTCAAATTAGGCCACCAAAATGGTGTGAAGATCCCGTACATTTTGTGCCTCCTGGATGTCTGGTCACGTCGATTATGTGCTTTGTGTAGGATTTCCTCTCTCAGTTCGATTATAGCTGGCACCCATACTCGACCCTCGAATCTCAATATACCATCCTTATCTACTTTGAACCTTTCTTCCTTATCTTCTACTATTCTCTTCTTTATCTTCTCACATTCTTCATCTTTCTCTAGTGCTTCCTTTATTCTATCCAATAACGTCGGGTGAGCTCTCATCATGAGAAATCTTCCTTCCGCTCCTCTTGGTTCCTCCACCTCTATTTCCAACCTTTCCATTTCTCTTATTAAATCCTCTTGAGTTGTCAGTTTGAATAACTTCTCCCTTCCTTTTCTACTCAAAGCGTCGGCTACAACGTTTGCTTTCCCCGGGTGATAAAGAATTTCACAGTCGTAATCCTTGATCAGTTCCAACCATCTTCTTTGTCGCATGTTCAACTCCTTCTGTGTGAAGATATATTTCAGACTCTTGTGATCCGTATATATCTCACATTTTTCTCCATACAAATAGTGCCTCCAAATCTTCAATGCAAAGACTACCGCCGCTAACTCCAAGTCATGGGTAGGGTATCGTTTTTCGAAATCTTTCAACTGTCATGAGGCATATGCAATGACCTTGCCATGTTGCATTATCACACAACCAAGTCCTCTATGCGATGCATCACTATACACCACAAATCCTCCCGTATCATGTGGTAATGATAATACAGGCGCCTCACTCAACCTCCTCTTCAATTCTTGGAAACTCTCTTCGCATTTCTCCGTCCATACAAACTTCTCTGTCTTCTTCGTTAGATTAGGTCAATGGGTTGCTATCTTAGAAAAATCTTGGATAAATCTTCGATAGTACTTATTAAACCTAAGAAACTCCTAACTTCATTGGCGTCTTGGTACATTCCCGATTACTTACCGCTTCCACCTTTGCGGGATCCACGGAAATTCCATTTTGATCTATCACGTGTCCTAGAAATCGACCCTTTCCATCCAAAATTCACATTTTGAAAATTTTGCATACATCTTCTCCCTTCTCAATGCTACCAATACCATCTTCAATGCTCGGCGTTCTTCCTTTGTCTTTGAATAAATCAAAATGTCATCGATAAATACTACTACGAACTTATCTAAGTATGGCTTGAAAACCCGGTTCATCAAGTCCATGAAAATCATTGGGCGTTGGTTAACCCAAATAACATCACTAAAAATTCGTAATGTCCGTAGCGAGTTCAAACGCCGCCTCTTTTGTATGTCCTCCTCTCGCACTTTCAACCGATGATAACCCGCTCAGAAAATCTATTTTGGAAAAACACTTCGCTCCCTTCAGTTGATCGAAAAGGTCGCCTATCCTTGGCAATGGATATTTATTCTTAATTGTCACTTTCGGTTCAACTCCCCGATAATCGATACTGAGTCTCATCGATCCATCCTTTTCTTTACAAACAACACTTTGGTGCTCCCCAAGGAGACACACTTGGCCAAATGTAACCCTTATCTAGTAACTCTTGCAATTGAATCATCAATTCCTTCATTTCTCTTCGCGCCCATACGATATGGGGCTTTCGAAATTGGTGCGGTTCCCGGTGCTAAGTCTATTATGAATTCGGTTTCTACGTAAAGCGGAAGGCCAGCGATTCGTTTGGAAACACGTCTTGAAAATCTTTTACCACTAATATATCCTTCATTTCTATCCTCTTTTGATGAATGTCCACTATATAGGCTAAATAACCCACACATCCTTTCTTTAACAATTTCTTGGCCTGCATCATCGTAAGGCAACACGATTGCTTGAGCGATGAGCTACCGTAAAACACTACCTTAGACCGATTTGAGGTCTGAAGGTTCACACTCTTCTTCTGATAGTCTATTATCGCAGCGTGGCCGGATAACCAATCCATTCCTAATATCACATCAAACTCTCCCAGTTTAATCGGAATTAAGTCTACGTTCAGTTCGTGACCTCTAATGTTTGTACAACAGTTTCGGTAAATAAACTCTATGGGAATTACTTCCTTATTCGCAATCTCTACGTTCAATGAGTTTTCTAAATGTTCAGGAGGTATGTTTAGTCGATTAGCAAATTCTTGAACCTGAGGAATAGGTAGCACCTTAATCAAATAATACATAAAGTTTATATTATTGATTGGGAGAATACGACACCCACGTCCCTTTCATTCATTGCGTCTCGAAGACGGTCATGTTAAAGGTTCGGGCGATCGATTGATTCGGATTGCGTTGGTCCGCCGATCATCGCCTTCTTGCCCCCCTCCTGATGGCCGCTTCCTCCGTTGCTCCCTTTCTTTGGGCAATCCTTGATTTGATGCTCAGTTGAGCCACATGCGAAACATCCCTTGCTCCTTTTCGACTTTGAGCAGTTAGGTGAAATGTGCCCTTCTTGGCCGTAGTTGTAGCAGATGCTGCGCCCCTTCCAGCATTCCCCTTGATGGTTTTTCCCACATTTCGAGCAAGCTTCACTTCTTTTCTTGAATCCTCCTTGAAAATTTTCTCGATGGGTTGATGCTTGATTGGTTGGTGTTGTTGTCGTTGTTGCGGTTATCCCATTTCCTCTTTCCCAAATAACTTCCACCACTGCTACTCCCTCCACGAGTCTCTCCTCCAAAGATTCTTGCTCTTCTTCTCCTTGTTGTATTGGCTCAATGCCTCGCTACCTCCCTCGGCAATTATCGCCTTCTCCATAATGTATGAAGAGTCAATTTGAAGGACTGACACCTTGTTGAACAACCAAGGTTTTAGTCCAAGTTCGAAGCGTCGAGCTTTCCTTTCTTCAGTGTCTACGTGATGTGTTGCGAATCGCGCGAGTTCATTGAACTTGGCCGCATCTTCGTGCCACCCGCCATCTCCCTTGTTTTAGTTCTAGAAACTTTACCTCCATCCTATTCTTCACGCTCTTCGGGAAGTAATTCTCGAAGAACAAAGTCTTAAACCTTTCCCAGATTATAATCCCTTCTCCCGCTCTCTGTTGATTTGCTTTCCACCAGTAGTTTGCTTCACCCCTCATCATATATGTAGCGAACACGGTTTTCTGGTCTTCACCCACACGAGCAATGGCGAAGGCTTTCTCCATTTCTTTGTTCCACGTTTGCGCTACGATAGGGTCGGTAGTACCCATGAATTCCGGAGGTCCTACACTCTTAAAGTCCTTGAAGTTTGTGACCGGAGCTACTTGGGGAACGGGTGGTACTTGTTCATTTCTTCCCCTAAGAGCCTCCCCTAACAAATCTACAAGCCTCTGAATGGGATCTACTTGTCCTCTCTCATCATTAACCGACTCTTCTGGAGCAGTTAATCTACGTGCAAGCGGCATTTTCCTACATCAGACACTCCCATTTTATTATTTAATTATATTACTTAAACAATTCTCCATAAAAGGAATAAGATTTGAATACATTTCGAAACAAGATCATTCATATTCATATGCCAAATTGTTACATTACATGATTATTTCCAAAGATACTTCTATAAATGACACAACTTATCCCCTAATATCACAAAAGATGGGGACAACCATTAACATACTACCCTCTAACATAACTCAAAAGTTTGGGGTTTACAACATCTCACATTCTACATAAGGATTATCACAACGGATAATACACTACACAACGAACTACAACTAATAACTTTTAGCGTCTAGACTTAATCTATCATTCACGCTCCACAGTGCTCTGGTACTCCCTCCGAGTAATGTGCACCACCACATCTCTCGACTTATGGTGTCTTGGAGTCCATCCCCTTTCTGTCGGGTAGTGCTTTACCCCATCAATCGGTCCCTCCATGGCCGTAAGCGCAATGCATAGCTCATCCTATTCATCTTCCTCCTTTTGCACCTCACTTCATCTTCTAGATCGTTAGCCCTATCATTTGGCCCTTTCTACTTTTCTTGAAATGGATCCTATCCATTACTTCCATCCTTAATCGAAAGTACGGATAGCTTCCTTCTCTCATCCCCTCGCTCAACCCCTCTGCTCCATCTCTTCCAACTTCCTGCCAGTTCTACATTCCTAGCCATCGCCTTGTGAAACAAAGCCCCCATCTGGATTCCTGCCTCCTTACGGTGAACAATCTCTACTTCCATCTCCTGCATTACTAACTTTCTCTGGTGGTCTTCGTCCTTCAGCTTTTGGAATTCGGACTCTCTGTCTTTGGTCTCAAGCTCTAACTCCTCAACTTTGCACCCTAACTCTAAGATCTGCTCCTCATACTCCCCCAACACCCTATCCTCAAAAGTAGCCTCGTCGGAGTCCCCCATGGGCTCATCCACCATACGCGCCTCCTCCGGATCGACTCTTGGTGTGGCTCTATCTCCTCTTCCTCGTCATCATCATCGATAGGAACTACAGTTGATATAGGCTCTGCTATCAATGGTGCCTCATATACCACGTGTATGTCACGCGGCTCCTCTTCTACTACAAGGCTAGGTCCTCCCATGTCAGTCATCCTACAATCACCGACACAAGACAAAACAACTAACAACTCCATTAGAATCATAAGTTCATCGTATAGAATGAAGTTATATTTTGTAACACGCTAAGTCCATCTCTACGAAAACTCTATATGAGTTTCATCCCTTTCTATCTTCTGAGTTCTCCTCAGTTATAATCCAAGGGCTCTCGCTCCTAAGGTTTATAACTATGGCTTTGATACCAACTCATGTAGGCGCCCCAAAATTCCGGACACTCATATCTCGAATTTGATTGCATCACGCTACTACTACTTAATATCTTACAAAATCATTAACAACGGAAATAATAGAATAATTTACATTGATGTAATATAAATATTCACGTCCCAAGGTACCGTAACCATTACTACAACAATTCTGTGATTAGCTTAACATAGCTTAATCATTCTTGAATACATCATAATAACAATAATAATAATACTTCTAGTCTTAAGGGCTAAATTATTCTGTCGCCTTGCCCTTTCCCTTGTCCTTTCCTGAAGTACCGCCTTGCTCTGCCTTAACTGTAATGTTTTAGGAAGCAAGAATGAGCAACAAGTTTGCCCAGCAAGCAATATAGCTAGAAGAACAAGCAGTTATAGCATTTGAATCTTTCAAAGGTATAATAATAATTGATAGTTCAAGGATATCAAGAATACCAAGAGTATTCAACAGGTGTCGCTATGGACCGAAGGATATCAACAAAATCTCAGGCTTTATTCATTTCGAGGTTCAACATAATTGAATACTGAGCAGTCACTAAGGACCAAGAACTCTTACTAGAATTAACAGTATTACACTGTAATCCAACATCCACGAGTACATCAGGTGATCAGCCTAAGGTACCCTATGTTATGCATAACATTTAATCATACTCATGTCTGCATCGCTTGTTCCCCGACAATATATAATTTCCCTTCTATGAGGGTTGTTCATCTCAGTAGATTTACGATAGTCCGCACCAAATCAATCGGTTTGGATAGCTCTTTAACTCATAATAATAGTCTAGCCGAATCAAGGGCTTAGACAGTTTTTTCGTCATGCATTGAGGAATGATAAGTCCAATGCTTACAACAACGTCAAGGTATACAAGTGATTTTCGAATAGAATCAGATATTTGCTTGATAAAATATGATTGATATGACAACAATTCAACGTATAAAGTGTGTAAATTAAGGAACTTGCAACACAGTAATAATAGTTTTCGGATACTTGCTCATTGTAAATTTGAGTGAGGTTAGGGTATTTTCCCAACAATAACAATAAGTTAGGGATAGAAAACTTGCATACTTGAAATCAAGGTAGAGTAAGAAACTTGCATACTTGAAATCAAGGTAGAGTAAGAAACTTGCCGTTAGCGTTGATTACTACTAATAGCGAAGATCACCTCAACGAACTATGTCTGTCTTATTCATGTAAGTATAGGTATTCATTAGCCAAACACACTTGATATATATCAACACATGTACACATAACACATTTTTCTTTCTATCTGTTGTACCCATCAAAACTCATAATGGTACACTAACATGCTCATACTATTGACCACTGCTAGCTTATTCATAATCTTTCTTCCTCGAAGTTCTAAGAGGTTCATTGCTTTAAGTAGACCATATCGTCTATTAATCCCACCGACCTTTTTTTTTTCAACGCATGCTTGCAAGTATTAGATTTATTTTCCCGAAGTTGGTAAAATTCTCTACATAGAACTCATTCGTGTACTAATAGTTTATAACAATATAGGAGTATTTATTAATCCATCCTTACATCAAGTCACGATGCTGTCTCCGAGTTCCGGGACATCTCGCCATGTCCGAAGATATTATGACTTGTTCGAAGACAACATGCTTCGTCCGAAGACATCGCGCTTCGTCCGAAGACATCACGCTCTGTCCGAAGACATTACGCTCTGTCCGAAGACATCACGCTTTGTCCGAAGACATTACGCTCTGCCCGAAGCAGCTCCTTCAGAGACTTCGGTCTACACTACTTTGACAAAGTTTAAGTTCGTCGGGTTAATTTAAGACTTTACTATATGCATACAACCTAAGGGAATTTCTTAATACAAGGTCTAACATGACCGAACCCATCAGTTGGTTCCTAAGCACGGTGCAGCTACACCCCATGGATTTCAGAAGCGGTGAATAAGCTCTGTTTTGCAGAGTAGCCACAACTTGATTCCAGACAATTTTTAACGTATTCATGCACGAAGGTAAACTTTCTAAAATCCCTTTATCCTGCTAATTCATCATACTTGACCTAATAATCTGAAAAACGAGAATCAACAAGACTCAAGTTAAGAACGGAGTAGAAATTATACCTTCTCGAGCTTTAACCTTGATATCTCACACACTAATTTGGTAATGTTTAGCAACTAAGAATTCTTTACTCAGATTTCTCCAACACTCTTATCACTAAAATAGACTGCCCTAGTGGCTTGTATTTAAAGAGAAAATATGGACCAGAACTTGTTTTACCCAATATTGGGATTCATGGTGCAATAGAAATGAACAATGGTTATTTAAGGGGTTGTTCAATCACTTCATACCGGTCACTTAGCTAGCCATGCATGCCTAGGATTAGCAGCTTGAAATTTGCGTAAAGAGAGTTTAGGCTACTGTTCTTTGTACTTGGTGACCCTAATTTGGGGACAAGAGAGTAGATCTCAGACATAGACAAGGGCTAGCCGGTCAGGCCCACTGCCCCAAGCCACATTCTAATTTAACCAATACTTGTACTCTCAGTTAACTATTTTGTTGGATTCCGATTGGATTCTAAATATCCCAAGTTTATTGGGCTAACTCAAAAGTCCATCAATTAACTTATTGGGTTAGACTCCCAATTTATTATTTGGACCTTAAACATGCAATTGCTTAATCATCCTTCACTAAGTCCATCATTGTGTCACACAAGACATTTCATGAACCTATCTGATCGATCATCAACAGCTCAATTTTAATTCAATTGAGTTACTCTCCTCATGCCACGTAAGCATTTGTAAAATAAATAATTCGTCGGCTCTATTTAATAATAATATTAAATTATAAAATTTACGGGTATTACACTCTTGAAGAGTGATTATTCATCAAACTTAATTAAAGTCTCTGGAAGAGCGATTATAATGTTGTCAAATGGCACAAAACTTTGTATTGATGATTCTTTATATTCTTCTGAGACAAGTAGAAATTTGCTCAGCTTTAAGGATATACGTTATAATGGTTATCATATTGAAACCAATATTGAAGGCACTGAAGAATTTTTTTATATTACTTCAATAGTATGGGGCTAGAAGCTCATATTAGAAAAATTGTATATTTTCTCTTCTGGGTTATATTATACTAAAATGAGAATAGTTGAAATAAATGTTGTAATACACCAGATGTGTACAATACACCAGAAGTGTTAGGATCCAAATATTTTTATGATTTGGCATGATCATCTAGGATCAATAATGATCCATTGAATTATTGAAAACCCCCATGAACATCCCTTAAAGAACCAGAAGATTCCTTTACATGTTGATTATATCAAAGTAAATTAATTGCCAAAATATCACATTTAATTATTGTCATTTGGTGTTCATCTTTCTAAGAAAGAATTCAGAGTGATATTTTTAAGGTATATTTTGAGGATTGTTATTTTAATAGTCTTCCCACCATTAGGGGGAGAAAAGTCGTTGCCTGAAGCACGATGTGATATCATTGCCTGAAGCATGAAGGGAGATTAATTGGAATGTTTCAACGTTGTTTAATCTTGATCTTTATACAAATCGATATGAACTAGAAGTTCAAAGGATTATTCATTTGCAATGAATTGTAAATCAATTACCAGAAGTATTCACCGATAATAAGAAAATAGTGATATCTCACATTCTAGCTGCTAATATTCTAACAGGGATTGAAGTCCCTGTAGGACAATCAATTAATGCAGCAGCAAAGTGAATCAAAGTCACCTGAAACGTGGAAGAATGATCGGTGTTAAAAGATAAAATTCCCCAGAAGAAGAAAGTACAAGAAAAACAAGTTGCAGCCTATAAAGAGGCTATACCCATGAAACAGGCTACAAAATTTATCAATCTATCCAAAACTTATGAACAAAAATCTCCTGTAAATAAAACTCTTGAAGAGTTATCCCATGAAGAGGATCAGGTACCTGAAAATAACGAGATCTCGATACATTAAATATATACAGGAGACGTATATATTGGATAAAAATAAAATCGTTGTCGACAACATATTAAAAAGCTGCTATTGATATTACCAGAAGTAATGATCATGTATATGAACCATAAATCGTTGATGAATGTAGAAATATTTGGCCAATGTAAAAAGAGGCGATTCAAGTAGAACTGAATTCACAAAGTAAACATAAAGTTTTTGGACCTGTAGTTCGAACACCTAAAGGTGTGATGCCTGTTGAATACAAATGGGTATTTGTACAAAATAAGAAAAATAAAATTATATGGTACAAAGCGCAACTTGTAGCACAAGGTTTCTTTGCAGAGACATGGTGTTAATTATGAAGAAACATATGCTCATGTAATGGACGCAATTACATTCAGATTTTTAATTAGCTTGGTAGCAAGAGAAATTAATGGATGTTGTTACATCATACCTGTATGGATCATTAGATAATGATATCTACATGAAAATCCTTGAAGGATATAAAATATCTGAAGCATATAATTCTACATCTCGAAGTATGTATTCTATCAAGGTACAAAGATTCTTATGAGTTAAAGCAATCTAGATGCATATGGTGGTATAATCGCCTGAGTGGATATCTTTTGAAAGAAGGATTTGAGAATAATCCAATTTATGCATGCATTTTTATCAAAAGATCATAATCTAGATTTACTATTATTACTGTATTTATTGATAAAATATCTTGCTCCAGAAGAGTCGACAAAAAACAACAAATTTGAGATGAAAGATATTGATAAGACAAATTTTTATCTTGGCCTACAAATTGAACTATGAAATTCTTGTTTATCAATCAACATACACATAAAAAGTCCTAAAGTAACTTTACATGGATAATGTTAATCCTTTTGAGTACTCCAATGATAGATTGGTTACTTGATATCAAGAAAGATCCGTTTTGACCACAAGAAAATAATGAAGAAACTCTTGGTCCTGAAGTACCATATCTTTGTACAATTGGTGCTTTGATGTATATTGAAAAATTTCTCATGACTTGATATAGCTTTTGCAGTTAACTTACTAGCAATATAGATCAAAACCACAGTTAGTTGGATCTGCTGATGCAGAGAATATCACAATTCATGAAGTAAGTCGTGAATGTGTTTGGTTGAGATCATTAATTCAACATATTTGTGTGAACTGTGGATTCTCATCGATCATAAATAGTCCAACGATATTATATGAAGATAATGTCGCTTGTATCACTCAAATTAGAGGATGTTATATCATGGGTGATAGAATCAAACATATTGCACCAAAATTCTTTTATACACATGAGCCCCAGAAGAATGGCGATATTGATATCAAGCATATATGATCATGTGATAATTTGGTTGATATATTCATTAAGTCATTACCAACTATGATTTTGAAGAAGATGGTGCATAATATTGGCATACCTCGACTTAATGATATTTTTATTATGAATAATGGAAATTCTATGTACTTATGAAGAGGAGTAAAAAGGATATGTGCTGATTGTACTTTTTTTCCTTCGCTAAGGTTTTTTTTCCACTGAGTTTTCCTTTGCAATGTTTTAATGAGGCAATCCCAAGGCACTAGAAGTTATACAAGAATATTGTACTCTTTTCCTTTGCCAAAATTTTTTCCACTGGGTTTTTATTTGGTATGGTTTTTAATGAGGCATATTCTTAGAAAATTGCTACAAAAGAACTCCATCCCTTCTGTATGAAGACAATGCTGCATGTATAGCTCAATTAAAAAGAATATACATCAAAGGAGATAGAACAAAACACATCTCACCGAAATTCTTTTTCACACATGACCTTGATAAGTGTGGTGACATTGATGTTCAACAAATTCGCTCAAAAGATAATCTAGCGGATTTGTTCATCAAAGCATTACCAACTGCAATGTTTGAAGGATTGCGTCGCAATATTGGAATGCGACAGCTGGAGGATTTAAGAATACATTCATGAGGGGGAGCTAATATGCGATGCATTCTTTTTCCCTTAACCAAGGTTTTTTCCTATTGAATTTTTTCTGATAAGGTTTTTAATGAGGCAACTTTTAATGTGTATAGCCATAGACATCCAAGGAAGAGTGTTATAAAATTATAACATATATATTTATGAATGTCTAGATTTTATTTTATTGTAATGATCTTTGGTATTATGGAACTCTCATATTCATTAAATTTTAAAACTCATGATTTTTGAGTTTTGAAATTTTCAAGTCCATATATCTATAAATAAGAGTATTGTAAAAGAGAATGTGATATATAAAATATAATGAGAATGTTCTCTTTCTTCTAATTATCTTTGTTCTTAATTTAATAATCTCTTTGTTCTTAATTTTTTTAGTAATCTTTTTATAACATATACAATATTTTGTTACCCTTTGAGACTTCTCTTTATAGTCTCATCACCTGGTGGCTACATTACTCGAGGAACATCTACGTGTATCCCTTGGACCGAGAGTGTATTGGCTTCTCTAACAGGCTTCTCTTAAGCGTGTCATAGTTGACGGTTCTTGGGCCTAGGCCAATTTGATATGGGATGAGGCATTTGAGCATATATCCTAACAATCGAAGATTTCAAACTTTAAAGTTAAATTTATATAAATATTGCACCCAAAATAAAATTATATAAATATTTTAATTTTAATTTATAGAAATATTGCACCCAAAAAAATAAAAATAAAAAATTTATATAATTTTTTTTGTATCCACCTCCTTGTGTATGTATCCGATCTCACGTAGCTTATATTTACGACAGATTGATATTTCATGCATGGGACAAATGTTGTTACATTCTCAGACCTTAAAGCACGTGCGGGACACCATCTGGATGCCGAGATTGATTGAATCCGTGAATTTAAGGGCACCATTGATTCCAATTTCGGACGCTATATCAGTCAATCATTTGATGTCTTTAGTTTATGGAAGACGATACTTTTCGAACCAGTAAAAGTATTCACAAGTAGGTATATATATTATTAATAACTGGTCTCATTAACATTATATTGTAGTGATTATGAAGAAATTTAACAAAAATAAATTGAATATAACTTCATAGATATATAAAATAAAACAGTTCATTTTCTATCGGATTCCGAAGTATATATCGAGTTACATTTTGTACCCATAAGTTTAATTTCTCCAATTTTGCACCCCAATGTTATATTAAGCAAGTACAATGTTTATATGAGTTTATTTTTTCACTTAAATATTGACACATGTGAGAAAAAATAGAAATAGGCATTTACCATATATGTACGTATCTGAAGGAATTAAATTTCGGGTGTTATAAAATTATATATTGTGTGTGGATGTCTAGATATATTCTTACCCCTCTTTATTGTAATGACCTTTGAGCTTTGTAACTCTCATATCCTTTAAGGTTTGAAACTCATGACCTTTGAGTTTTGAAACCTCCAAATATGATGTCGATGTACCTATAAATAACTGTATTGTAAAGAGAATGAGACACATGAAAATACAATGAGAATGCTCTCTTTCCTCTAATCATCTTTGTTTTTAATATTTAGTATAATCTTTTATAATACGTTATCAGCACGGATTGCTTCTCACATTTGTCTTGAAGATAATCATATTTGATTTGAAGGAGAAGGTATGTTTATCAATTATATATATATATATATATGGATACGCAAATTTTTTTTAGTATAACATACTGCATGTTATTCCATTCATAATCTATTATTAGAGTTTGTTGTTCTTCGTTCTAGCATGCTAATGATTGTCATACTCATATGTAAGTCATCATCACACCACCCTCAAATTGTTTTGTTGTTATACGGTGTAATATCTAACTTCAATTATTGTGCAGTGTTTATTTTTATAAAAAGGTATTGTAATTTTGCATTTCTTTCAATCTAAATAAATCAAAAGGGATCCGATAAAATACACGATGTTTTAGTACTTTTTAGTTTCCGTACTAAAATAATCTTTTGATATATTTCTAATGATTTTGATATATTTCCTTTTGGCATGCATGGTAGCATATTTGATATATTTCTAATGACCTTTTGATAAATTTTTATATGAAGTTACAATGACAAATATGCTTAGTAGTATTGGTTTGTTATCTTTAGTGGACAAATTTAGTTTCGTGTTTTACTGCATTTCTATAAATTGTTTCATTACAATTAAAACTGAACATATATAATTATTTAATTTGATGGGGGAATATGTTTAGTTATTTAATATTTAAATTTTATTAATTTGAATTTGTTGTCCTTGATTTATATCAAGCAAGAATTATTTGTAATGAAATCTTGATGCTGAGATTCATATAAAGGCAAAGAACATTGGAGATACAATTATAGTTGACAATCATGCATCCTTGTAGGATCATACAAAATTAATGATTTTTATTCGCTATCATCTCCATGAAAAATTAAAAGTTGAGTACATTACAGTAAAAGATTCACTTGTCTTATGAAATGATTTAAAGGAAAGATTTTAAAATCTCATTATAATTGGTTCCACCTGAAGTTGCAAGATTTTAAAAGTGTTGAGTGAAAAACACTGCTGAAGACATGTTAGAGAAAATATTTATTATATTTCATGCCTCAAATATGCTCCTGCAGTAGCAATATCGAGAGCGTAAGTTTACAAAATATTTCCTGAAGCGATAAAGGAAACTATGTTCCCAGAAGTGATATTATGTCTTCTAATGGCTGTACAAAATAATGAGTTTTTGCTGAAAAATCAACAATCTCGCTCGATCGATTCTATTACATTCCCTGAAGTGAATGGAACCTCATTTAATAATCATAGAGGAAATTATGATTGTGGTTGTGGTAGTAGACGTGAAAGGAACAATCAATATAGAAAAGGAATGTACATGTTATACTCCTAAACATTTGGTATATAAATTTGTAACAAGACTCCATAAAAGAAACGGAAACGGAATTGAAATAAACTTTATTGTTCATAATGATCCTAAAGATCCCATGAATTATTTTGACTTTTCAAATGGAGTGGATATAACTAATTTTGATATCTATGGTTTTCTTGATGATATGTTGATAGAAATGTTCATACCAATTAATTATTTTTATTTCATTATAATAAGTATTTTTTTTATTATATGTTTTATTTATGTTTAAAGTAATAAAGTTAAATTTATGTTTTGCATATATGAAGTTGTATGAGCCAGAAGCTCATCAAACTTAATTAAAGGTTCTAGAAAAGCGATTATTCATCAAACATAATTGAAGACTCTTGAAGAGTGATTATTCATCAAATTTAATTAAAGTCTCTGGAAGAGCGATTATAATATTTTCAAAGGGCACAAAACTTTGTATTGATGATTCTTTCAAAGGGCAGAAATTTGCTCAGCTTTAAGGATATACGTTATAATAGTTATTATATTGAAATCAATAACGAAGGCAGTGAAGAATTTCTTTATATTACTTCAATAGTATCGGGCCAGAAGCTCATATTAGAAAAATTGTATATTTTTTCTTCTGGGTTATATTATACTAAAATGAGAATAGTTGAAACAAATGTTATAATACACCAGAAGTGTATAATACACCAGAAGTGTTCGGATCCAAAAAGATTTTTATGATTTGACATTCCAGGATCAATAATGTTGCGTTGAATTATTGAAAACTCCTATGAACATCCCGTAAGGAACCAGAAGATTCCTTTACTTGTTGATTATATCAAAGTAAATTAATTATCAATACATGCATGGGGTCATGCTATTCATAACCTCAATAAGTGATATTTTTAAGGTATAATTTGAGGATTGTTATTTTAATGAAACAGTCTTCCCACCATTAGGGGGAGAAAAGTCATTGCCTGAAGCACGACGTTAGATCGTTGCCTGAAGTACGACGGAAGATTAATTGGAATGTTTCAACGTTATTTAATCTTGATTCTCATACAAATCAATATGAACTAGAAGTTCAAAGGATTATTCATTTGCAATGAATTACAAATCAATTACAAGAATTATTCACCGATAATAAGAAAAGTGTGATATCTCATATTTTAGCTTCTAATACTCTAGAAGAGATTGAAGTCCCTGTAGGACAATCAGTTAATACAACAGCAAATTGAATCAAAATCACACTTGAAACATGGAAGAATGATCAATGTTAAAGATAAAATTTTCCAGAAGAAGAAAGTACAAGAAAAACAAGTTGCAGCCTATAAAAAGGTTATACCCATGAAACATGCTACAAAATTTATCAATCTATCCAAAACTTATGAACAAAAATCTCCTGTAAATAAAACTCTTGAAGAGTTATCTCCTGAAGAGGATGAGTTATCCCCTGAAGAGGATCAGGTACCTGAAAATAACGAGATCTCAATACATTATGTATATATAGGAGACGAATATATTGGATAGAAATGAAATTATTGTCGACAACATATTTTTATATAAAGTTGTTCTTGATATTACCAGAAGTAATGATCATGAATATGAACCACAAATTGTTGATGAATGTAGAAATATTTGGCCAAAGTGGAAAGAGGCGATTCAAGTAGAACTAAATTCACAAAGTAAACGTGAAGTTTTTGGACCTGTAGTCCGAACACCTGAAGGTGTAATGCCTGTTGGATAAAAATGGGTATTTGTACGAAATAAGAAAAATGAAATTATATGGTACAAAGCGCGACTTGTAGCACAAGGTTTCTCGCAAAGACCTGGAATTAATTATGGAGAAACATATGCTCCTGTAATGGACACAATTATATTCAGATTTTTAATTAGCTTGGTAGCAAAAGAAAAATTTGGATATGCGATTAATGAATGTTGTTACAACATATCTGTATGAATCATTAGATAATGATCATATATACATGAAAATTCCTGAAGGATATAAAATGCCTGAAGCATATATTTCTACATCTCGAAGTATGTATTCTATTAAGTTACAAAGATCTTTATATGGGTTAAAGCAATCCAGATACATATTGTGGTATAATCGCCTGAGTAGATATCTTTTGAAAGAAAGATTTGAGAATAATCCAATTTGTGCATGCATTTTTATCAAAAGATCATAATATGGATTTGCTATTATTACCGTATTTTGCTCCAGAAGAGTTGACAAAAATAATAAATTTGAGATGAAAGATATTGGTAAGACAAATTTTTGTCTTGGCCTACAAATTGAACTATGAAATTCTTGTTCATCAATCAACATACACAGAAAAAGTCCTGAAGCAACTTTACATGGATAATGTTAATCCTTTAAGTACTCCAATGATAGATTGGTCACTTGATATCAAGAAAGATCCGTTTTGATCACAAGAAAATAATGAAGAAACTCTTGGTCCTGAAGTACCATATCTTTGTATAATTGGTGCTTTGATGTATATTGCAAAATTTCTCATGACCTGATATAGCATTTGCAGTTAAATTACAATTATGGATCAAAACCACAATTAGTTGGATCTGCTGATGCAGAGATTATCACAATTTATGAAGTAAGTAGTGAATGTATTTGGTTGAGATCAGTAATTCAACATATTTGTGTGAACTGTGGATGATCATCAATCATAAATAGTCCAATGATATTATATGAAGATAATGTCGGTTGTATCACTCAAATTAGAGGATGTTATATCATGGGTGATAGGACGAAGCATATTGCACCAAAATTATTTTGAGCCCCAGAAGAATGACGATATTGATATCAAGCATATATGATCATGTGATAATTTGGTTGATAGATTTATTAAGTCATTACCAACTATGATTTTGAAAAAGATGGTGCACAATATTGGCATGCTTCGACTTAATGATATTTTTACCATGAACAATGGAAATTCTATGTACTTAAGAAGGGGAGTAAAAATAGGGGATATGTGCTGATTGTACTCTTATTCCTCCGCTAAGGTTTTTTCCCACTGGATTTTCCTTTGCAATGTTTTAATGAGGCAATCCCAAGGCACTAGAAGTTATACAAGAATATTGTACTATTTTCCTTTGCCAAATTTTTTCCCATTGGGTTTTTATTTGGTAAGGTTTTTAACAAAGCATATTCTTAGAAAATTGCTACAAAAGGACTCCATCCATTCTATATGAAGACAATGCTGCATGTATGAAGACATTACCAACTACAATGTTTGCATCGCAATATTGGAATGCGACAGCTGAAGGACTTGAGGATATATTCATGAGGGGGAGCTAATACGCACTACACTCTTTTTTCCTTAACCAAAGGTTTTTTCCCATTGGGTTTTTCCTGGTAAGGTTTTTAATGAGGTAGCTTTCAATGCGTATAGCTATACAATAGACATTCAAGGGGGAGTGTTATAAAATTATACATTATGTGTGGATGTCTAGATACATTCTTACCCCTCTTTATTGTAATGACCTTTGAACTTTGTAACTCTCATATCCTTTAAGGTTTAAAACTCATGACTTTTGAGTTTTGAAACCTCCAAATATTGATGTTGATGTACCTATAAATAACTGTATTGTAAAGAGAATGAGACACATAAAAATATAATGAGAATACTCTCTTTCCTCTAATCATCTTTATTTTTAATATTTAATATAATCTTTTATAATATCGGGACATTAATTATAAAATAGTGTATACTTCAAAGTCAGATATATAGTTAATCTTAAGTACAACATACACCGCACAATGTATGGTTTTATCTTATCTCCGAAGTTGTTAAAATACAATTATGTTCATGTTTTACTTCTTCGGCCAATTTGGCTAATTAATATTTTTTCAAGGCTGGATAGTTTTTTTAAATGGCATAATAGATTTTAAATGAGTGATTTTTATTAGAAAGTTTTTTAATTTTTATAATTGAAAAAGTTTTAAACTTTTATAATTAAAGAGTTTTTAAATTTTACAATATGACATTTATTTATTTATATAACTAGATAGTTGTTTTAATAAGTAATTTTTGAAAATAAAATATATGAGTGACAATGGTTTAAAATACTGTCAAAGTTCTAATGAATTTATGTTAATTAATTGTAATTGTATTTAAAAGTATAATTACTTTTTACAAAAGTAGAGGATATAAAGAGTGGTTAAACTTTAACGTATAGAAAAATAGGGAAAATGTTTAAAAATGCTCCTGATTTTTATCGCGATGTCTACCGAGCATTTTATATTATTTTTTTGTCCAAAAGTACACTTAACGTTTTAATTTTTTGGTCGTCCGTGCCCCTGCCGTTAACAGATCTGCCAACTAGACTAACATGATTACAATCTTTATGACGTGGCTGCTACTTGGAAATACTAAAAATACTAATTAAAAAAAATACTAAATACTAATTAAAAAAAAACTAAAATACTAATTAAAAATACTAAAATACTAAAAAAATCAAATTTAAAAAATACTAAAATACTAAAATTCAAATTATTTTGTTAATTAATCAAAACACAAAATTCAAATTACATCATTAAATTACTAAAATATTAAAATTTTACTAAAATACTAAAATTTTACCATAATTGTATAACATATCAAATTACTAAATATTAGTATTTTGTAATATTTTACTATTAGCGTTATATATTTACTATTATATTTTAGTAATTTTACTAAAAATATTAACGTTAAAAATATTATATCAATTAGTTGTATAAAATATCATATTTACATCATAACATACTTTTTTTTCTTCTAAAAATACCTTTAACGTTACATAATGGCCAAATATTTTTAGTAAAATTACTAAAATATAATACTAAATATGTGACGCCCCCAAAACAGGTATACGTCATCCATTCTGAGTTGCCAAATACATAGTACAGAATACAAATACAAACTTAAATATACCACATGAAATTTGAGTTTTAATACAAATATTATCTTCAGGCGATGATTCAAACTCAAAATAAGTTCTCAATACATTTATTATCACACTATTTCAAAGAATAGTGAGGACTACTAATGCAAACATCCGACCGATCACTCCGCTTCCCGACTAGTCCCGCTTATATTCTCATTTCAAGAGAACAACGAAAGCAAATGGTGAGCTCAACTAGCCCGAAGAAGAAATATTATGACTAAGATAATGCAGAATAAATTATCGTTAGCCTTAAACAGTGTTAAACTGATAAAATACAATAGACATCAAGTTTAACTGCAGCGGAACAAATAATCCATTAGAAGAGTCAAGTAGAGCATGATATCTACTATCTTCTATGATTTAAAAGAATTTATCATCAATTTTATCGCTGAGACTCAACTTAATAAATAATCGACATCATCGAATCACCCCTGCACTACGGCCAAGGATATTCATTAGTATCATGACCACTAATTATCCATGCACTACGGGCCAAGGATATTCGTATTTTTATCAATGGTCATGATCATGATCATGCCAACAACTGTCCATCAATGCACTACGGGCCAATGAGGACTTTTACCACATTATTTGTAATATTATGGTCATGATTATACCGAATAATCCCTGGTCATAACCATACCAAGTTCATCTATGCACTACGGGCCAAAGATGATTTTCATAACAATATAAGCATGAGGATGATGACAATGATATAAGAATTCAATTAAAAGAAAGCAAATGATAAATTTTTAAAGATTTATAATTTAATTTATCTAGAATTCAATAATGTCCAAATTGTCAATATGATACTGTTTTGTGGAGTAAAATTCAAGAATAATATTGTATCAAAAATGATTTGGATCGAAAAAAATCAATTTTTATCATGAATAATACCCGGGTGAATAGTAACTGAATGAATAGTACCCCCGTGAATAGTACTTCGGGAATAGTACCTCGTGAATAGTACTCCGGCATGAAAAAGTTAAAACTTATCAAGAATGCTCAGGATAATATTTTCATGAAAAGATACTGGATGAAGCACAAATATCTAGGATATTCTACTAATTTCATGGAGTATAACAACCAAAACTTTAACAAAATGAGTATAGAATTCGGAATCTGAAACGAAATAATATTACTTACATACTACAGAGTATTGAACAAAATGAATAGCGGAGATATTGAACAAAAATAACACCCCTTACCTTAAAAAGGAGAGTATTCCAACTGGTATAGCGGAGATATTCTTGAAGAAAACTTGAACTATTTTCTACGCTCAAAGCTTTCTTAAACTCTAAAGAAATACGCTCAAGATTATAGAAGAAGAATTCTCTGATTCTAGTGTAATTTTCAATTCTAACTAAGCATCATATTTATAGGAGAATGGAAGGGGTACTGTTAAGAAACGGACGCAACAATTATTATAAAAAAAATCATGGACGATTTCAAAATTTCGTATAACTTTACTATGCAAATACTATGCAGACACTATGCAAATACTATGCATAATAAAATATAATATATTCTATTTTTCATAAAAAATAAAACTTATAACATATATATATATATATATATATATATATATATATATATATATATATATATATATATATATATATATATCCTACCTTCCAAGGCATTCCATTTCATTTTTTTGTTTGATTCCCAGAACCCCCCCACCCCACCCCCACCATTTCCAAAATATGTGACAAATTTATATATATATATATATATATATATATATATATATATATATACAAAACTGAGATAACTTCTACCGATAGTTTTGAAAAATGGGTAAGTGGGGGTCCATATAATAAGCAAAATTTACATCAAATACTTCATAAAAATTTCCTCAATATTTTTAACATTTATCATCATTATTATAATTCGCAATATTTAACAACCAGATCGTTCCCAAGAAAGATGGGGCTTTCTAATAAGGATTTCTCCCTATTGGCGCGCAATTAGGTGACCAAACCTCTCCTCGACAGAACTTTCTAGACATCGTTAATATTACAAATAATAATATGAATAATTGTATCATCTTAATTATTGATTTAATAATATATAAAATATCGATAATAATTGAATCAAATAACGTGAGATACTATGCAGCAATTACTGTAGCAATAATTGAACAAAACTGAGTGACTTCTCACGTAAGCATCAATAATCAATACCGCAGTACTACTATCTTGCAACCACGTGTATTCTTTATTTTTAACAATTTAGTATTTCAATAGTTTAACTGTAAAACTTCCGTCGTTATTTTCATAAAAAGATATTTCTATCATTTTCTCATTCCGACAATAATTCCGTTGTGGGGTCCATCAATGATTGTGCCGTTGTATGAATATTTCTTGTTAAAACGAATATTCCTCGACCAATCGAATATTATATAACAACTTGCATACTTTGCAAAATTTATAAATATTACCCACAACTATAACATTATATTAAAACCACACCATAATATTCAAAAATGATTTTATAGAAAAAAATCATCTTTATTCATAAAAGTTTGGGTCTTACAAAATATATTAATATTTTAGTATTACAAATTAACTTTAAATTTTTTTTCAATTACTAAATTTTTTTAAGTAAAATAGGAATATATTTAGTATTATATTTTACTAAAATATACTAATTTACTAAAATTTAACGTTATTTTTTTTTTTCAATTACTAAATTTTTTTAGTAAAATACGAATATATTTAGTATTATATTTTACTAAAATACGAAATTATTAAAATTTAATGTTATTTTTTTCAATTACTAAATTTTCTTTTTAGTAAAATACTTAATATATTTAGTATTATATTTTTCTAAAATATGAATTTACTAAAATTTAATGTTAATTTTTTTCAAGTACTAAATTTATTTTTACTAAAATACGAATATATTTAATATTATATTTTACTAAAATACAAATTTACTAAAATTTAACGTTAAATTTTTTCAATTACTAATTTTTTTTACTAAAATACAAATATATTTAGTATTATATTTTACTAAAATACTAATTTACTAAAATTTAACTAGTATTTAGTATTTTAGTATTTAACTACTATTTAGTTTTTTAGTATTTAACTAGTATTTTACTAAAATACGATTTTTTTTAGTATTTTAGTATTTTAGTTTTTTTTAATTAGTATTTTAGTATTTTTTTTAATTAGTATTTAGTATTTTTTAATTTGTATTTTTTAGTATTTTCATGTGGCAGCCACGTCATTAAGATTGTAACCCCGTTAGTCGAGTTGGCAGATCTATTAACGGCAGGGGTACGGACGACCCAAAATTGTAACGTTAAGTGTACTTTTCGTGCTCGGTAGACATCGCGATAAAAGTCAGGGGCATTTTTAAACCTTTGCCCTAGAAAAATATGCGTGCAACTTTCACATGGTAATTCCAAAAACTTTGCGGATACAATTGATGATATCCATACTTTGAGGTTCAAATTGAAAAACATCTAAATTTTGGGGGATAATTGTATCATTTGGTGAATCAAGAATTAAAATGCTTAGTCAAACTTAACTCAACTAAGCCTTATTCTCAAATGCTAAGACAACATCAAAAAGATTTACATATTTAATGCTATGAGCATGAATCAAAATCCTGTGAGGATTATAAAATTAAATACTGATTTGCCGAAGTTGAAAAGTATAGGGCAACTGTGGGAAATTGAAATCTCAAAAGACAACTATGTTATACACGTTAGAATCAAGGATTTAATCAATTAGATAAATTTTATGAACTAGTTTCTCAACAAAAAAATCCAAGTGGAATGGATAAAACAACAAATGGTAGATGATGGTGTTCAAATAAAATGTGCAAGATAAATATGAAAACCAAAGACAAATAATTTTACGGAGAGGAAGAATTCAACATAAGACACAAGGGAGATAAGATTAAACAAGGTGTGGGGATCGAGAATGAAGAAGTAAAGAAGTGTATAAAGAGATGTTGGGTTGTGATCACAAAAAAAGAGATGAACATAAAGGAGATTAGTGATATTCTCCGATTAATTGAGATGAAAATTATAAGTATGTTCAAATTTGTGCACGGCGCCACTACAAGAAGCAAAGCTATTTTAGACGGATAATTTGGTTAATAATAATTTCATCAAAAATATATTAGTAATCTGACAGAATTCCGTCGAAAATAATCATCACTCTTTGGCGTCTGTGACGCCTCCAAATTCCCGACGCTTCTTGTAGTAGATTTGGTACTCACATAAATATTCTATAAGATAATAATCTCTATCAATGTAAGGTTCATAGTATTCATAACAGATAGTAGTTCTCGTCAGAACAATTATCATGATGAATACTATCACTTAGATGTATAGATTTATAATCTTACAGATATTTCTTTCGTATTAATAATTCCTATCAATCTGACATTCACAGTACCAATGATAAGATTGTTCCTGGAATCGAGGGACGCAACCTCGGTGCTTACAGAACTCACTCGATCATTGAATACCCTCATTCAGATAAACAGTTCATATTAATACTGTACTTGATTTCTAACTCTTATTCAGAAAGGTGAAAATTAAACAGTTTATATAACTAAAACTTAATACACAATCCCAAATTTAAATTATTACATTTAAGTCTTACAGAAATAGAAATAACTTAAACTATTACAATCTTCTTTATCCACAAGAGTGCACACTTGAAATTCCAGGGATATCAATCACAACTGCAAAGGAAAATAATATTTACAAGGGATTACCTTTGAATTATTTCCATTAGTTGAGACGGAATACATCTCTGAGATGGAAGTAGAATATGAAAATGTTGTAATGACAAAAGGGAGATTATAACTCTAGTATTGG
Source organism: Panax ginseng (assembly GCA_020205605.1). Taxonomy (NCBI): domain Eukaryota; kingdom Viridiplantae; phylum Streptophyta; class Magnoliopsida; order Apiales; family Araliaceae; genus Panax; species Panax ginseng. The sequence goes on from CM035139.1 coordinate 131,860,830, forward strand.
GCAAGAAGGCAAAGAGATTGCTTGGTTTTGGATTTGGTCCTCGAGCAGAGAAGTCTTCATCTAGCGAGAAAGAAAAAATTGCATTGGCAGTAGAGTTAGAAGCGTCTCGTTCTAAGAATGAAGAGTTTCAATCAACCATTCAGGCACAAGATAAATAGATTGACAATCTTGAGAATATAATGAACAAGTTGGTCGACAATCCAGAATTTTTTCTGTTGATTCAAGGTACACCAACTTAGGGACAGAAAGAGCTAAAAACAACTCTTAATCATTATTTATGAACATTCAAAACTGTTGAACTTTTATTGTGGACACTACAAAAACTTAAATATTCATGTTGAACTTTATGTTAGACTTGGTAAGTCATTAATTTAAAGTACAATGGATGATATATAAATTTTGATTTTTTAATTTGGTTAAATATGATGGAAAGTTAAAATTTAATTAATTTATTGTTGCGGTTGGTGTTTTACTATAGTTACAGTCGTTAACTTGTTTAAGGCAAAATATTAGTTGGGTAAACAACTCTTTTAATATAATGTTTAAGAATGAATCAGGTATGTCGGATACATTGAAGAAGCTCTTTCAGCTTTATTTCAAGTAGTAATATAGTTTTCTTAGTTCCAAAAGTTTTCATAATATCACAAAGAGCATTCAATGCTTGTTTGAAATTATCTCATTGATTAGAATAACAATACAATGTAGCTATAATTTCTAGCCTAATTTCACGAAATGTTATCCATCAACATTTCAAGACAATAAATTATCTATAACAAGAATAGCTTCAAGAGTGAGTATGCCAGCATCGAATGCAACAAAAGGCTTCAGTTTTACCTATACTTCCTAGAAATTAAATAGAAAATACAACACCAATAACAAATAGATAGATTATATAAACTAATTGTAAACCATTTTCATGTATTTAAAAAGAGGTATAAGCAAGTTCATATGACACAAACAATGAAGAATTCTTTCACGAACAAGAGAACTTCAAGTAATTAGCGGTAACACAACTGTCTCTACTAAAAAAAAAGAGAAAAATATCTTTTTTATGATATGGGCATGCATATGGTGACTGAAATTTTGAGAACAAGTTAAATCCAATTAAGATCATATATTTATATTCATATTATAAATACATGGAAACATAAATGTCTTTATTAGAAGCAATATAACCTTGCTTCAATTATATATGAATAAATAACCTTGTAGATTATAATATTCAAAAGTTGCATGACATGTTTTGGAACAAAATGAAAGAAAAATGCTAATTAAAAACGTGATCATCAATACAAAAAGGTGAAAAAGAGTGGTCGAAACGTGCTTATTGGGGTTATCTTAATTTTGGGCAACAATTTACTAGTCGTTGCAAAAAAATGTATAAAATACATAACAAAAAAAATTGTTGACAATGAATGTGACCCATATTAGGCAATGAAATATAGCAACAAAAAAGTTTTCGTTGCCGAAGATGAGGAGAAATCTCATTGGCAACAAAAAAGTAAATAAGCAGGGGTTTTTTTTTCCTGCCAATGATTTGGAAACGAAATTTTGCAACGACCTATGAATTTCGTTACGAAAAATGAAAGTCTTTCATAAATTACAACAAATGACAAATTTCGTTGCTAAACATGCATTTTTGGCACCGACTTTATAAGTCATTGTCCAAAAAATCGTTGCCAAATGTCCATTTTTTGCAGCCCATAAGGAACCTGACAATGCTATGTATCTTATTTTCTCAAAGATGCTTCGCATCTCAAAAATAAAATCAATCAAGCCAAACACGAAATAAAATGGAAGTATCAAAGGCCTCAATTACTATTGAGCATAAGGGTTTGAAAACCTGTTTTCCAAAATATCACTGCTATGTCTTGCTTAAAACTGAACTTTTATACAAATTAAACCCTTTGTATATAGGTACAAATGAGACATAACACAACTTTCAGATAATTGCACATAGGCCCAATAAACACACAGACACACATGCAGATAATTAAGGAAATTGAAAAGTTGCGGTAACCGTGTTTTCACAGAAGTCGAGGGGTGCCTAACACCTTCCCCACACTTAATCAAGCCCCCGAACTCAATGAATCTTAGTTTCCAAGGCCTGTTAAACATAGTCCAACCATTGGGCCTTTGTGTAAACCTTTTCAAAATCGGTTGAGTTGGTACAACTATTTTAAATCTACCAATTGACGACTCTGATTTTCAAATCGTTGACATTTACATGTTGGACCTTTTTCAAACTCGTCTTTTCAGACAAAACTCAACCAATAGAGAACAAAAAATGGCAAGAACAGAAAAAGGTATAATTTTCCCGACGTCGACAGGTGGCGACTCTGCTGGGGACAGTGGAGTGCTAAAGTCGCTGTTCAACCATTTTCAAAACCCTTTTGTATCTGCTTGTGTATGAATGTTGCATTTATATTAAATGGATGTGTACGAATGCTTTATTTATTGCACTTTAGTGCCTCGCACCATATCTGCCTGTGATATTAGTACTTCACATAATGCCATCATTTCATACAGTGAGACATGATGTATGTGAATGTATGTTATGTGATTCCTCCACTAGGAGGAAAACCTATCGGTGTTGATTACTAGACTCAAGGGAGAATAATCCCGCGAGGCTCAGGAAAGACACGTCCTAGATTCGCTCTAATTGAAAGATTAGATTAACTTCTCATCTAGTAAATTGTGATGATCTAGGGACCTTCATGCCGAAAAGCCGCTAGAGTAAACTAAGATAGGTTAACCTCTGATAAACCAAACGCGAAGGGAAGTCTCTTCATGCTTTTCCCTTTCAATTCCATGTAAATTACATGTAAATTCAATTCCATGTACATTTCATGTAAATCCCAATGTAATGGAAAATATAGAGGAAGATGTAAACATCCGTTCCTTTCCCTAAGACCTGTTGTGACGAATGAATTGTTTGAGTTGTGATTCTGGGGACATTATCCTTATAAGGAGGGAAGAATGTAACAATCCAGAATTTTTATATGTAATTTCAAATATTTATTGAATTAAATAAATATTTTAATTGATGTATTAATTGTTAAATAAATATATGTTTAATTTGATTATTTATTAGTTAAATAAATAATTCATGAGTTATGGGGAATTAACTTGATTAAATGTAATTATTATTTTGTATTTTGAAGTTAATTTAATAATTAAATTAGAGAGTGATAAGGATTAAATGAATTGTTATAATGTTATTTTAATTTAATTTAGTAATTAAAAATGATTTACTAATTTATTAAATAAACTTATAATGAAAATTATAATTTTGTGATAATTGGATTATGTGGCATTTTGATGTAATAAGTTGTTGTTAGCTTTAATTTAATTAAATTTAAATATAAAAATATAATTAAATAGGGTCTGACAATAAACTATGTAGTAAGTGAGTTATTAAAATAAATTAAAAGAGATTTAATTTAGTTTTACCAAACAAAGCTTAAGGCTTTTAAATCCTTATTTTAATTTAGTTTTTGCGAAACAAGCCTTAGTGGCTTTTGAATTTTAAAAAACGTAATTGATATGTATTAAGTAGAGTTATTAAGGTTTATGTCAGTTTTTATTTTATGTTAATACGTATTATATGTATACGTTTTTTTACGTTAAGTTAAAAAAGAGAGAAAGAAACATAGAAGGGAAAGAAGAAAAAAACAGAGAGAAAAGAGAGAAGAAAGAAGAAAAGTAGAGTTACCTCAAAAGTAGAAAGAAGAAAAGTAGTCTCCAAATCACCTCAGAACGGGTGTGATAAATTTTAACCTGGAGCTTTTCAATGCATTTTATGACTACATGCATGCATGCATTACTTTAACACACGTCTATAGTAGAGTTAAAAATGCATGACTACCCAATGCCTACGTTTTGAAAATTGTTGCCATAGTCCCCTTTGTAAATAGGACTATCCACATGCACATAGGCATGACTAGATGGCCATTTAGTAGCACACCTGCCCACAATCATATACACACTACATGCATCAAATTATCAAAGTCATCAATCTATAAGGGTAGCCTAATTACTAGGATTACTTTGCATTACCACCTTTGCTCATTTGTCCTCAAATAGGATAAGAAATAGTAGAAAAAGGTGCCAATTTGACTGTTTCAAAAGTCAAAAAATTTCACATCATTGTGTTCAGCATAGTTAAATAATAACATTTATTGTGTTGAATAATTTTTATAAAGTCATATCAGCATGCATATTCATTACTATGTGTTTAGATGCATTTCATGTGGTAAGTCATTTTTCAACGGATAAAAATTGGAAAAGAAGACATGAGTACATTACCAGGACAGTGTAGAATACTTGTACGGTGACAGAAATTCTGCGAAAGTCGCCTTAACTCAATGAGATCAAGAAGAGCTCTTGGATTTCCTTCATGCACAGAACTTGAAAATGACTTATGAAAGCAACCTCATCGGGATTTAATACCCACGTTTGGGTCAGCAGTCCACTTCACATTCTTCAGCGGTGTACCTGCGACATCCCTACGTGGGTCCCACCCCTCCGGCTCCGTCTAGTTTGAGTTGAAAAGGAGATCTCACTAGCTGAAAAGGCCAAATCAGGAATAAAAATGCTACGCGATTGAGTAGAATATCATAGAATCCTGGTTATCACAAGTCAAATTATGGCTTTACATATTACTCCGCCTAAACATAAGGTACACTATACCGATGATCTCAGCTTTTGCAAATCACACTCGGCAATGCCTTACACAGGTCCGATGCCGCCAAATACAGGGTCGTAACCCTAAAACCCTTCAGAATCCACGGCGGGGGTTACAACGCATTCTTCGTCCATGTACGAATCCCCGACGGGGGTTACAATGCATTCTCATCCGTTGATGTACATGTCAACGAAGGTCAAGCAACCTTGACGTCATCTCAATCGATGGCAAGTAAACCCATCCAAGCATTAGAAGCTATTCGATGATTGGTACACATATCCACGTATCCCCGGCGGGGGTTACAACGCGTATCTATCCGTTGATATACACGTCAACGAAGGTCAAGCAGCCTTGACAGTTTGCCCAACAGGGATCTATCCGTTGATACACATGTCAACGAAGGTCAAGCAGCCTTGACAGTTTGTCCAACAGGGATCTATTTGGTGATACACATATTAGCGAAGGTCAGGCAGCCTTGACGATACACACTATTGCAGTAACTCCAACAGGACCGTGGTATATACTGGTGACACAAACCAGGGAAGACCATCCTCATTGGAGAGGAACGATGATGGAATATGTTATACACATCCTCAAACAGACAAAGCTTTATCCCCACAGATCTCTTGCACACAAGAGGCACATCTTCAGAGTAAAGTCTGTATCATGGATTCAGGACTTTGGTGATAACCCCAACGTCAACATCCTGGAAGATTTGGATCACACGTCCTAGACATCATTGATTGTCATCCCCGGCAATAGTAACAGGGAACCATCAATCATCCCACCATGTTGGAACATAATCCAACAAACCACATGCATCATGTTGCTACACATGGAATCATGTTTATCTTGTTGCATTTCAAGTGTCTAGGATTCTTTATCCTATCCATGCCTTGCATTGCATGAATATGATAAAGAGGCATATCTGTAGACACTCGAAATTTTCTACACACCTGTTACTAACATTGCAGGAGGGCAGATTCATCTTTCAGAGATAACCCTGGAAGACAGCTCATATCCATTCCGGATACCGTCGAAAGTTCAGTCTAAACCCCTGAACACACACACCGGGAGTATCAGTTCCAACCTCGGAGATAACCCCGAGGTATGTAGTTCAAATATCAGAAATTCCACCGGAGAAGGCCGATTCATCTCGGAGATAACCTTGAGATATTCAGTCTTAGTCCCGGAAATAACACCGGGAATAGCAGTTTCATCCTTGGAGATAACCCCAAGGAGTGCCGTTGTAGTTCCGGCTGTGACACCCTCAAAATAGGTATACATCACCCATCTTGAGTCGCCAGATACATGGTACAGAAATCAAATACAAACTTCTTTTATACAATTGTCATGCAAAATACGACAAAACATAGCTGAGAGTTTAAACAAGAATATTGCCTTCAAGACAATATCCACTCTCAATGGAGTCCTCATTATAATTATTATCACACTATTTCACAGAATAGTGAGGACTACTAAAGCCACTTATCCTGGACCATCACTCCATTTCCCGACTCGTCCCAGCTATATTCTCATTTCTTGAAGAGAACAATGAAAGAAAAGGGTGAGATCAACTAGCTCAGTAAGAAATATTATGACTAAGATAATGCAGAATAAATTATCCTTAGCCTTCAACAGTATAACATTGATACAATAAACATCAAGTTTAACTGTAGCGGAATAAGCAATCCATTAGAAGAGTCAAATAGAACATAATGTCTACTATCTCCTCTAGATTAAAAGTCCATCATTAATATTTCATCCCGATAACACTCATCAACAGTTCTTTGTTATACCCAAGACAAAAAGAACTCTCATCACCTGTCTTCACCTGAACTACCAAAGATTATAGTTAAATCCACAATTCATATTTATAATCATATAAATCAAGAGTTTCTCCTTGCCACAAAGGCATAATAGAATGTTTACTCAATATCCTTACCCCAAAGGCTAAAGATATTCAAATGTAATAATAATGATCATACCAATCAGTTGTCTACCTTTGCACTACGGGCCAAAGATATTCAACTATAAAACCAATGGTCATGATCATACCAATCAATTGTCTGTCAGTGCACTACGGCCAAAGACATTCAACTGTTAACTAATGGTCATGATCCTGCCAATCACATCGTCGAATTATCCATGCACTACGGGCCAAGGATATTCATTATTATCACCAGTGGTTATGATCATGTCATACACCTGTCCATCTTTGCACATAAGCCAAAGATATACAACTATAAAACCAATAATCAACAGTTCATCTTTACATGTAAGCCAAAGATATACAACTATAAAACCAATAATCAACAGTCCATCTATGCACATAAGCCAAATATGACTTTCATCATAATATAAGCATGAGGATGATGACAATGATATAAACATTAATCAAACAAAATCAAGGATAAATATTAAAGACTTTAAATTTATCCAGAGTTTAAAAATATCCAAATTGTCAACATGATACTGCTTTGTGGAGTAAAATTCATGAATAATATTCACGTACCAAAAATAATTTGGACAGAAAAGAAATATATTTTTCGGGTGAATAGTACCCCGTGAATAGTATTTGGGAAATAGTACCCCGTGAATAGTACCTCGACACAAAAAGTGTCACGAATACCCGAGTGAATGATACTAGAGTGAATAGTAATCAGGTGAATAGTAACCCATGAATAGTAACTCGTGAATAGTACTCCAGCACGAAAAGTGCCCTGAATACCTGAGTGAATAATACTAGAGTGAATAGTAACTGGGTGAATAGTAGCCCATAAATAGTAACTCGTAAAAGAAAAATACCAAATAAAATGATATTCTATGACGAGTACAAAAGGAATGATATCTCATACGAGTATAATAGAATATACAAAATTGCAAATGGGTTTTCACCCGTCATGTGGTAATCCACGTAGACAGATCATTTCTAAAATTTAATAAAGAATGAATACAAAGGATCATTCACCATGCATGCGGTAATCCACATAGACAGGTTATTCCAACAGAATAATAAAGAATGGAATAACATAAGAATTCACCAGGCATGTGATAGACCGCACATATAGGTTATTCCAACAGAATAATAAAGAATAGAACCAGGTCATGCGTGTCCGTATCCGCAGCATGGGATATTCCAACGAGAATAATAATAGAATAGAACCAGTCATGCATAATCTGCATGCAGACGGGATATTCCAATAGAATAATAAAGAATGGAACCAGTCATGCGTAATCCCACCGTAGGATGGACGATATATTCAAATGTAATAATAAAGAATGGAATAACAACAGAATTCACCAGGCATGCGATAGTCCACACAGACAGGTTATTCCAACAGAATAATAAAGAACGGAATAACAAAAGAATTTCACCATGTATGCGGTACTTTGCATAGACAGGTTATTCCAACATAATAATAAAGAATGGAATAACAACCCTTACGAGTTTTGAAAGAAAATAAATCTCTTCATGAATACGAAAGAATAATACCCCTTACCTCAAAAGAAAATTGGATACTGGAATAGTGAGGTAGCAGACTTCTCTTCTTCTTTCTCTCTATAATTTCTCTCTATAATAATTGCTCTATAGCTTTAGTGAATTGGTGAGAAATGAAGGAAGAATGAGCTTCTATTTATAGGAAAATATAGTTTCGATAATTGCACATTTTGGGGCTCGAAATATTACTGTATAATACCTCCCTCTTTTTCTTCATTTTTAATTTAGTCCTGCAAGTATTATCAAACTTGCACCATCTCCCCTAATAGTAAATCATGTGAATCAATAGTAAATCATGTGAATCAATAGTTCTAGACATGTGAAAATATGAATTACAGTATAGTACCTCCATCTATACCTCTATTTTTAACTTAGTCATGCAAGTATTATCAATCTTGCACCACCTCCCCTAATAGTACAAGAATGTGAATCAATAGTATATACATGTGAACAAATATTTATAAGCATCTGAATTAATAGCAATTAATTGCTCATTTATTCGATTAATTACCCGATTGGTCAATATAACTTCCAGACATCAATTATTATCGAAATAAATGTCGATTTCCCTTAACACTAATAATCCCAACATAATAGAACTATCAATTTAATCTTTAATCAACACGAACTTATTCGTCATTAATATTATAACTCACAATATTTAACAACCAGGTCGTTCCCAGGAAAGAGGGGGCTTTTCGATAAGGAATTCTCCTTATTGGCGCGCAATTAGGTGACCAAACCTCTCCTTGACAGAACTTCTAGACATTGTCAATATTGCAAATAATAATATGAATAACTTTGCCGTCTCAATTATTGATTTAATAATATAACATATTATGCAGATGATATTGTGACAATAATTGAATCAATAATATGAGAGATATGATGCAGCAATTACTGTAGCAATAATTGAGTATAACTGAGTGACTTCTTACGTAAGCATCAATAATCAATACCGTAAAGCTACTATGCAACCATGCGACATCTTGTACTTTTACTACCGGGTAGTTCAACAGTTTAACGGTAAGACTTTCGCCGTTATTTTTATAAAAAGATAATACTGTCATTTTCCAAATACGACAATACTTTCGTTGTGGGGTTCATCAATGATTTTGCCGTTCGTACGAATATTCCCTGTTAAAACGAATATTCCTCGACTAATCGAATATTCCCCGACAAAACAAATATTTTATATCAACTTGCTTACTTTGCAAAATTTTCAAATATCACCCTTAACTTTAACCTTTATCAATTTAACCATATACTAAATAACATAATAAGTATAAGAAAATTGAATACTTTCATTTCATAAAATTCGGGATCTCACACCGGCGATAGCCCCGGAAATGCTTGTTTCAAATGCATGCAGTCAGCTTCAACCTCAGAACTCCCACTGAGGCACTTAGTCCAAAGACTCGGAGATAACACCGAGAATACAAGCACATTTAGAGATGACCCTGAGGACCTTCAAACACTTGCAGCAGTCCAATCTCAGAGATAACCCTGAGCAACATCTTCTTTATCAGCCCAAACCGGAGATAACCCTGGTGAGGGGAAAAATCGTCATCTTGCCACTTCGACCCCACATTGCGCCGTCTCAACATCTCATACATATATTTCTGCACAACAATGTCCCACAAGAGCCCAAGAGTTCCAATCCTGAGTGACTATTACGCAGGGCAGCACACCGGATAAAATTTGAAGCTTGAAGACCATGGGCATGGTTCCCTCTTCCTGACTTCGTACAACCTCTAATCCAATGTCATTGCGCAACTCTCGATAACGGCGGTCCGAAATAGGTCTTGTAGACCTCAATCAGATGCCTAGATTGCAGTTCTGAAAGTTTGAGCGGATATTACAGTGCACGCATGTATGTACTTCGAGACGATTGGACCCGCGGAGCCTGGGGAACCCCAGGCATCCGCAGGTGCATCTGCGGATGCCGCAGGTACACCTGCGGCTCCCAGCTTTATAAATATAGAGCTTGGGGTGGCCATTTTAAAAAAGGAAAAGGCGAGGAAGCCCTATCAGATTTACTCTGTACACACCCCATATTGAGTGCTTTCTCATTTTAAACACTTGTTAGCTCACATATAGCTATTTTTTTTATCGGCGGGAGCCGAGTGTTCATCCACTTATAGTCATAGAAGTCTTCTTTGGCAGCCCACTGTAAGCCTTCTTACACATTATAAAGCCTTTCTCTTCATTTTTGCACACACTCTTCTTCACATTGAGAGTCGTGTTGTGTGTGTATGCCCGAACTTCAGTCCGTGGTTTTCATTTTTGTCTGTATATATATACTTGTATATGTATATATTTATATATGTGGACTAACATTATTGAGTTATGCCTCGATTGAGCCTAGACTTATGTCCGGAGCATTTACTTCCATATATATATATATATATATATTTGTATATGAACTGTTGTCAGACTTTATTTGATGAGCCTGGATTTTATATCTGGTGTATTTACTGCTTTTATATATATATAGCGACAAATCACTGAACTAATAAACCGAGCTGGGATTGAGAAACATCCTGTGCGTTTACCGCTTATATATATATATATTATAGACGTCGAGATTTTTATTTGTCCCTTTTTGTTACTTGTTCTTTGGTGTTCTCATGTTAGGTGAGATTTGTTTGAAAAAATAAGTGAAAAGGTCCGCATATGTGTAATGTCGACGATTTGACTTTAAGAGTCGCTAGTTGGTGTTTTAATCGTTGCACTAACGTTAATCGGGAAAAGGTTTGCACATTGACCCAGTGATGTAAAATTACTAAACGGGTCTGTGAAACCAAGATTCATTTGAGTTAGGGGGCTTAATTATGCGGAGGGAAGGTGTTAGGCACCCCCCGACATCCGTGTTGCCACGGTGACCGCCGCTTTTCAAAAAACTGTTATATGAATATGTGTGTGTGTGGATCAATGTGCAATTATTTAGAAGTAGTGTTGTACCTCGTTCGCACCTATATACATAGGGTTTGAATTTATAGAAAAATTTAGTTTTAAACAGGATATATCAATGAAGTTTTGTAAAAGAGGTTTTTCAAACCCTGTGCTCAATAGGAATTGAGACCTTTTCATACTTCCATTTTATTATTAAATGTTCGGCTTGATTGCTTTTATTTTAGAGATGCGAGGCATCTTCAAGAAAATAATATACTGATGAGTGCTAAACTCCTCATGGGCATGACAAACCATCCAAGGAAATTCGAGACAATCAGTAAATAATGTACAAGTCGCTTAACCGAAAATGTCCATCACGAAACCTAATCTAGATTGTAAGATCAATCATGATCACAAGATTCCTAGGCTCACATGATACCGCATAGCTTTATATGAAAAGCGCGAGCGCTATATATATAAAGTTGTAAATATATATATACGAGATATGATCAACCACCACGAAACACCTCCATGGGGGATCGGAAATGTAAATATATAAAAGCGATAAATATATATATGGATATGATCAACCACCACGAAGCACCTCCATGGGGGATCAAAAAAGTAAATAAAGCTATAAAATACGATCAACCGCCATGAAGTAAACTCCAGGCGGGACTAAATGTAAATAAAGCGGTAAAAAGGCCTCAAAGTAAACTCCAGTGCCGACAGAATGTATATATATATATATATATATATATATATATATATATATATATATATATATAAGCAAAGAAACACAGGATATAAACCCAAGCTCATCTGGATATGTCCGAAAACAACAGATATATAAAAATATATATATAAAAGCAATAAACGCCCCGGATGTAAAATCCGTGGCTCATCGAATGTAGTCGACAATGTTTTATATATATATATATATATATATATATATATATATATATATATATATATATATATATATATAAAAAAGCAAGTAAATGATCCTATATAAAATCTAGGCTCATTAGGCAGTCGACAACAGTTTATATATATAAGTATATATATATATATATATATATATATATATATATATATATATATATATATATATATATAAAAGTAGATAAACGCTCAAGACATAAGTCTAGGCTCAATCGAGAATAACTCGATAATTTTAGTCCATATATAAATATATACATATATAAGTATATATATACAGACAAAAATGAAAACCATGAACCGAAGTCCGGGCATACACACATAACACGACTCTCAATGTAAAGAATAATGTGTACAAAGATGAAGAGAAAGATTTATAGAATGTGAGAAGGCTTACAGTGGGCTGCCAAAGCAGGCTTCTATGACTCTAGATGGATAAACACTCAGCTCCCGCATGTAAAAATATAGCTATATGTGAGCTAACAGGTGTTTAAAATGAGGAAACACTTAATATGGGGTGTGTACAAATTAAATTGGACAGGGCTTCCTTGCCTCTTTTTTTCTCTTGAATATGGCCACCCCAAGCCCTTTATTTATAGAGGGGGGAGCCGCAGATGCACCTGCGGCTGCCCGGGGTGGCCCGGGCTCTCCGGGTCCTGCCATCTCGAAGTACGTGCACTCATGCACTGTGATGTCCGTTCGAACTTGCAGAACTTCAATCCGAGCATCCAAACGAGGTATACAAGACCATCTTCGGACTGCTTTTGTCGAGAGTTACACAATGACATGGGATTAGAGGTTGTACGAAGTCAAGAAGAGGGGACCATGCCCATGGTCTTCAAGCTTCAAATTCTATCCGGTGTGCTACCACACGTAATAGTCACTCGGGATTGGAACTCCTTGGCTCTTGTGGGACATTGTTGTGTAGCAATATATGTATGAAATGTTGAGACGGTGCGCTGGGGTTGAGGTGGCAAGATGACCTTTTGACTCCTCACCTGGATTATCTCCGGTTTGAGCTAATAACATACGTTGCTCAGGGTTACATCTGAGATTGGACTGCTGCAAGTGTTTAAATTCTGCAAGGTCATTTGTGAGTGTGCCTGTCTTCTCGGTGTTAGCTCCGGGTCTTTGGTATGAGTACCTCGGCAGGAGGTCTGAGATTGAAGCAGATCGCATGCATTTGAAACAAGCATTTTCGGAGTTATCGCCGGAACTGCAACATCATTCCTTGGGGTTATCGCCAAGGACAAAACTCGGGGTTATCTCCGAGGTTGGAATTGATACTCCCGGTGTGTGTTTCGGGGTTGAGACTGAACTTCCGGTAGTATCCGAATGGATGTGAGCCGTCTTCCGTGGTTATCTTGAAAGACGATCGCGCCTCCTGCAATGTCAAGAATAGTGTGCAAAAATTTCGAGTGTCTCATGAGATGCCCTCTTTATCATATTCATGCCATGTAAGGAATGGATAGGATAAAGAATCCCAGACACTTGAAATGCAACAAGATAAACATGGTGCTATGTGCAACAACATGATGCAAATGTATGATGCATGAATGAATGAATGCCGGTTCCCTGTTAATCCTGCCGGGGATGACAATCAGTGATGTCTTAGACGTGCGATCCAAGTCTTCAAGGATGTTGACGTTGGGGTTATCACCAAAGTCGTGGATCCTTGATACAGACTTCTACTCCATAGAGGTGCCTCTCGTGTGCAAGAGATCTGTAGGGATAAAGCTTTGACTGTTTTGAGGATGTGTACAACATATTCCACCATCGGTCCTCTCCGATGAGGATGGTATTCTCTGGTTTGTGTCTGTTGGGTGTAATCTAATTACGCACAACACACAAGTATACGTGGTTAACAAGTAATAAAGTGATAAGTTGAGTATCGTTCCCACAGAGAATTATTTAATAAGAATTACCAATTACTAACCTATGGCCAATTTAATCTTATTTAAATAAATGATTTAATAATTTAATTTAAAATAATTAAATAAACTATTACTAACTATCTCTAGAATGAAACAAGATATTGAAGACTTGAGATTACAATTTCACTTATTGTTTCATTTAAATCAACACACTTCCTGTTAAGCCAAATTAATTATTATGGATTGTTAATCAAGAACACGAAAGTAAAATATAGCCATCTCTCAATGCACCATACTCATATCAAATCAAATCCACAGATGATAAAATCAATTTGAACACCCTAATTAACTAACCCACTATATCTCTATGTGAATTACAATTAAAAAGGGTTTAAGTTCAAGTTCTTATTAGACTATATATGGCGTAAAGGTATATCTCTATCCTAAACATAAATCATGAATTCCATCTATGCAGAAATCACAAACACATGCTATCATGATCAGATCTAAATCTATACTTCATCTCTCGAGTTCATATAGATTATCACGGTAATTGTTAGCTAGGCAATTAAGCAGTTAAGGACACAATAAGATCCATAGTAATATCAAAATAGAGTTTAATTCATAAATGAACTAGAATCCATCATCCACAATTGATTAAGAATTAAAAGATAAAAATAGATAAGAAAAGAAATTAGAATTGAGATAAACAAATCTGCATTCTCTTGCTTCCAATTTGATTCTCCAATGATAATCAATAGCTTTAATCTTTAATTATAATCTAATCTAGGGATCCTAATCTAAGAAAGAAAGTAAAGAATAAGTTAATAAAAATCTATCCCAAGAGGGATTTAATGGAATCTTAGAACTATCCCCCCAATCCAAGTTAAAATCAAGTATTTATAGTTCTAATGGACACCCTAGCAAGTTAGGCAACTAACAATCCTATCCTAGCTCAAATTGGACATCAAATAACCCAAATCAGCTGTTTCCCCGCCGACCAGCGCACCCCGCGCCATTCCTAAGCCATTTTGGGCACTCCTGCTAGGCCATCAGTAGAGATTACGTGGCTTGGTATTGCTTCTAGCGCGGTCCACGCTACTCTATTTTTTACTGTGATGTCATTTGGTAAAATAGGCATAACCTTTGATCTGCTAATAGTTACGGGGACTTCCACTTATCAAATCGAAGATATCGACGAGATCTACAACTCTCATTCTTTGAGAATTGACAGATTTCGTCCGGATCAAGGCGGAAATTGAGCTTGAAATAGATGCTATGTAAATGGCAAGCATGAAAACTCTTAACTTTGATCTTTGTTAATAAAAAGGCCATAACTCTCGCATCCAAACTCCGATTGGGACGATTCAAGATGTTCCGGAAAGCTAAGAAGTAGATCTACAATAAATTCCAAGTTCCAAGCCAAGAACATGCATCCAACTTGGTGTTAAAAGTCCTTCAATATTCCCTTCTTGTATTTGCTTGCGTATTTTAGTCCAAAAGATGTCCGAATTGCTTTTCCTAGCTTCTTCATGCCATTGTCATGTCATCGCCTACAAAATAACATAAAATGTATGAAAAGTAACTAAGAAACATGAATATAAGAAACTAATTGAAGTAACAGATACCGGATACGTAGGTATAAAACCTACTTATCAAATACCCCCAAACTTAAACATTTGCTTATCCTCAAGAAAAAACACAAAACAACAATGTTATGCAATGCAACTAATCTACATGCCTACAAATCCAACAGTAATGACAGAAACAAGTCTATTCAACCGGCCTTAGAGAAATCAAGTAAACATGATAATACATCATATCAATACAAATCATTAAATTCCCAATCAATCATCAAATCTTAGTCTATTATCACTAATATAGTGCGTGTGTGCTCCATAACATTGCTAACTAATATAATGCTAAATAAAACACATAATAGATCTCTTTAAAGGCATCATACAGTGAAAACTCACAAAATTCATGAATAAGCTAGATCCAACTAAAGTCAAACATCCATCAAGTTCAAGAGTCCAATCCGGGATACTTATGCTTTACTTTGCTTTACGGGGGCTTTTTGCTCTTTTCCCGTTTTATTCACTTTTTTTTTCTTTTTAACCAATGACTGTGCAATGTCTTATTCCATTAGGCTAACAGTGCTACCCCTTAGCGAGCTTTCGACCAACGACTCCCAGACCATATAAGACCTTAGGGCACTAGGTGTAAAGACACTCCCTCGGGCGTACTTGCTCAAGTAACAAAGGCCCCGAAACAAAACTAACCACGATATATTTGTTTTAATTTTTTTATTTTTTTTAAGCTTATAAATCTCAATTTTTTCCCCCAAACTTAAGTTTTTGTCTAAATTTAGCCATCTTCGCCTATTCATGTCTTTCATTTATTCAAACTAATATTATCCTTAAGAAGTCCATTATGTATCAATTTAAACTTAATCAGTCAACATAGCTGTTATTACTGTGCTATCCTTATTATACCAGTTTCCAATAGAAAAAGATTTAATTCATTACAAGAAATCACATCAAAGCTTTACTAGTCAGTACTATACTTGTCTACTCAATTCCAATCTCATCATTGGCCAAAATAAATTATAACTATCTAACAGCTGGACTCATGCAAGATGCACTAAATGCTATATAAACATAGTAAACTAACTACTAATTTTTCAATTTTTTTTTTCAAGAAACTGAATGCAAAAACTAAATGTAACTATATGAACTACAATGTAAATAACTAACTATATGTAATACGACACTAAAATGCCCCCCAAACTTAAAACAGACATTGTCCTCAATGGCTAAGATAGGAAAAATTAAAAGAGAGGACTTCCCTGAAAATACAGCATGTTCCTCCTTGTCTGCTAAGTTTGAAGAATAGGCCAGACACATTGGAATAAATCGGGAACCACACTTGAGTTGGACTTGACTAATATTAGAAATAAACCACTTTTAACACCTGGGATTTCAAAGCAGCGAGGCCCACGCCGTATGTATGCCTGAGATGGCGCGCCCCACGCTATGGGGTCAATAGGTTCTGGAGTAGTAGGGCGCCCTGCGCTGTGTCTATACGTTAGGTGGCGCGGCCTGCACTATGGTGCCAGTAGCTTGGCGACTCTCTTTTTCTTGCCTTGCCTGCGAGTATACCATTATGGAGTCATTATTCGTTGAAAACTAAATATTTGAGCTAGAGTATAAACTAAAATATAAAGAATAAATAAGGAAGAAAAGGTTTAGAGCTTGGGTTGCCTCCCAAGTAGCGCTAGTTTTAACGTCGTAGTCTCGACTTTTTTCTCAATCAAGACCGTCCAATTTCTCTTCGATAATTGAGGAACCCTCTATCCATCGGAAATAATGTAAATTTTGGTAGGTTCCCTTTTGTGATGGCTATCGAATTAAAGTCACCTAGCATGCTTTGTTTAAATAAGTGCCCAATTGAGAATGTTGAATAACTAGGTGCTTTGTCATCCGTTGAGTCTATGATTAGATTGGGGCTTTGAGGCTTGTCAAGCACAACGGGCTCTTCTTCTATCTTCTCCTCCTCATCCCACCATGGATTCACATTTGTACTAGCTCTTATGTGATAAAGAGCCTTGCCAACGATATGGCTACCAATCGGACAAGGTTTTGCAAATCTAACCAGATCCTTGAACTTTGGTGAAAAAGGCACTTGGGGCATAAATAACATAGGCTCATCATCGTTGGTACCCACAGTTAGTTCTTTGCTGACCTTGTTTTCATTATCCCCACTTGTCTCCTCTTTTTCAACATCTCGTGGCTCATCTAGTTGTAGATTTAGCTCGGGCACTTCATTAATCTCGGAATCCTCGTCATAACACCAATTTTTTTGAGGACAGTTGTTCAAGGCTTTAAGCATTTGATCCATATGGTTCTGCAGATTTTGAATTGATATCCCTTGATTCTGAATTGACCGCTCTTGATTAATCCTCCTCTTCTCATTTGATGCTACGAACTTGGACAACAATTCTTCCAACCTTGAATTATCTGTCTCAGTTTTGGAATCCATGTATTGAAGACCATGGGTTAAAGTGGTGATGAGTTCTTCCATTTGGTGCTGAAAATTGTGGCTTGATGTTTCTTGACTCATCATCCTCTCCTCTTCGTTTGCTATGAGCTTTGACAGTAATTTCTCCAACTTTGACTTTTCTTCTTTTAATGGAGGTTGATGTGAGAATTCCGGTGTGTATGTTGGATTTGGAGTAGAGTATTGATCTTGATAATTATAGCTCCATGAAGAATCCGGGTGATACCCCCAAACTTGATGATAACTAGTATAAGAATAGTTGTTGAGGTAGTTACCACCATACTGTATCGGCCCAAGACTAATGGTGCATTGATTACTCTGGTGATTTCTAGCACAATAATTGCAAGTAACTGCTATCCTTCGATTACGTTGGGCTGCAACAACGTCCAACCTCCTCGAAAGTGTCTCAAGTTGTGCTAATAATGCAGAAAATATATTTAGTCCATCAATCTCCGCTCCCCTTGGTTGAGTCATACTCGTATACGACCATAGATAATTAAATTCCGCCATGGTACCTGAAAAGAAAGAAAAATAGGAAGAGAATTAAATAAAAAGAAAAAAAATGTTTAAATTAAGACTAATTTGATTGAAGCTAATATTGGTAAAAATATATTAACTAATTCCCTAGCAACGACGCCAAAAACTTGTTGGGTGTAATCTAATTACGCACAACACGCAAGTATACATGGTCAACAAGTAATAAAGTGATAAGTTGAGTATCGTTCCCACAAAGAATTATTTAATAAGAATTACCAATTACTAACCTATGACCAATTTAATCTTATTTAAACAAATGATTTAATAATTTAATTTAAAATAATTAAATAAACTATTACTAACTTTCCCTAGAATGAAACAAGATATTGAAGACTTGAGATTACAATTTCACTTATTGTTTCATTTAAATCAACACACTTCTGATTAAGCCAAATTAATTATTACGGATTGTTAATCAAGAACACGAAAGTAAAATATGGCCATCTCTCAATGCACCATACTCATATCAAATCAAATCCACAGATGATAGAATCAATCTGAACACCCTAATTAACTAACCCACTATATCTCTATGTGAATTACAATTAAAAAGGGTTTAAGTTCAAGTTCTTATTAGACTACATATGGCGTAATGGTATATCTCTATCCTAAACATGAATCATGAATTCCATCTATGCAGAAATCACAAACACATGCTATCATGATCAGATCTAATTCTATACTTCATCTCTCGAGTTCATATAGATTATCACGGTAATTGTTAGCTAGGCAATTAAGTAGTTAAGGACAAATCATAATAGACAATCCAAATATAGCTAATAAGACTAACAAAGAAGCATATCAAAGTAAACTACACAATAAGATCCATAGTAATCTCAAAATAGAGTTTAATTCATAAATGAACTAGAATCCATCATCCACAATTGATTAAGTATTAAAAGATAAAAATAGATAAGAAAAGAAATTAGAATTGAGATAAACAAATCTGCATTCTCTTGCTTCCAATTTGATTCTCCAATGATAATCAATAGCTTCAATCTTCAATTCTAATCTAATCTAGGGCTCCTAATCTAAGAAAGAAAGTAAAGAATAAGTTAATAGAAATTATCCCAAGAGGGATTTAATGGAATCTTAGAACTATCCCCCCAATCCAAGTTAAAATCAAGTATTTATAGTTCTAATGGACACCCTAGCAAGTTAGGCAACTAACAATCCTATCCTAGCTCAAATTGGACATCAAATAACCCAAATCAAATTTGTTCCCACCAGGCCAGTACACCCGCGCCATTCCTAAGCCATTTTGGGCACTCCCTGCGCTACTGTAGCAGAGATTCTGGTGGCCTAGCGTGCCCTACGCTATTTCTAGCACGGTCCGCGTTACTCTATTTTCTGTTGCGATGTCCTTTGGTAAAACTGGCATAACGTTTGATCCGCTAAGAGTTACGGGGCCTTCCACCTATCAAATCGAAGATATCGATGATATCTACAACTTTAATCTTTTGAGAATTGACAGATTCTGTCCGCAGCAAGGCGTAAATTGAGCTTGAAATAGATGCTATGTAAATGTCAAGCATGCCAACTCTTAACTTTGATCTTTGTCGATAAAAAGGCCATAACTCTCGCATTCGAACTCCGATTGGGACGATTCAAGATGTTCTAGAAAGCTAAGAATTAGATCTAAAATAAATTTCAAGTTCCAAGTCAAGAACATGCATCCAACTTGGTGTTAAAAGTCCTTCAATATTCCCTTCTTGCATTTGCTTGCGTATTTTAGTCCAAAAGATGTCCGAATTTCTTTTCCTAGCTTCTTCATGCCAATGTCATGTCATCGCCTACAAACTAACATAAAATATATGAAAAGTAACAAAGAAACATGAATATAAGCAACTAATTCAAGTAACAGATACTGGATAAGTAGATATAAAACCTACTTATCAGTGTCACCAGCATATACCACGATCTTTGTTGGAGTTACTATCAACAGTATGTATTGTCAGGGCTGCCTGACCTTCGCTGATGTGTGTATAACCGGATAGGTCCCTTCTGAGCAAACTGTCAATGCTGCTTGACGTTCATTGATGTGTGTATCAATGATTGCATTGCGTTGTGACCCTTGCTGGGGAGTATGTCAAGGCTGTTTGACCTTCATTGATGTGTATATCAATGGTTGCATTGCGTTGTGACCCCCGCCGGGGATATTTTTCAATGTCTGACTTCAGCGTTGTAACCCCCGCCGGGGATACATTTCTTCGATGGGTTTACTTACCACTGGCTGAGATAACGCCAAGGCTGCTTGACCTTCATTGATGTGTGTATCAATGGTCAAAAATGCGGTGTAACCCCCGCCGGGGATACGTGGATACTTGAAAGTCTATGTTGTGACCCCCACTGGGGATAAATTATCAATTTATAACTTCGGCATTGTAACCCCCGCCGGGGAAGGTTTTAGGGCTATGACCCTGCACTGATGGCATCAGACCTTTGAGAGGTATTGCCGAGCATGATTTGTAAAAGCTGAGGGTACTGGTATAGTATACCTTGTATGCAGGCGAATACCAATGAATGATATGCGAAGCCATAGTTTGGTCCGAGAAAACCAGGATTCCAGGCTATTCCGCTTAATCGCGTAGCGTTTTTATTCTTGATTTAGCCTTTTCAGCTTGTGAGACCTCCTTTGCAACTCAAACTGGACTGACCCAAAGGTGTGGGACCCATGTAGGGGTGTCACAAGTACACCTGCGGTAGCCGCATGTGGACTTGCGGCCAATCGTGGGTATGAAAGGCCTGCGGGTTGCTTTCATAAATCACTTTCAAGTTGCACTGCGAAGGAAATCTGAGAGCTCTTCTTCAGACCTGCTGAGTTCGGGCAACTTTCTACACATTCTGCCACCGTACAAGTGTTCTTCACTGTCCTGGTAACATATCCATGTATTCTTTTCCAGTTTCTATCCGTTAGAAAGTGATTTATCACATGAAATGCACTTAGCCACATAGTAGTGAATATGCATGCTGATATGACTTTATAAAAAACATTCAACATAGTAAATGTTAGTATTAAACCATGCTGGACATAATGATGTGAAAAAATTTAACTTTTGAAACAGTCAAATTGGCACCTTTTACTGTCATTTCTTATCCTATTTGAGGATAAATGAGTAAAGGTAGAAAAATAAAATAATCCTGGTAATTAGACTACACTTACGATTTTTTTACTATGATGTATTAATTCATGTAGGATGTATATAATTGTGGGTAGGTGTGCTACTGAATGGACATCTAGTCATGCCTATGTGCATGTTGATAGTCCTATTTACAAAGGGGACTATGGCAAAATTTTTCCAAAACGTAGGCATTGGGTAGTCATGCATTTTTAAATGTACTGTAGAAGTATGTTAAAATAATGCATGCATGCATGTAGTCATAAAAATGCATTCTGAAAAGCTCCAGGTAAGAATTTACCACACCCTTTTTGAGGTGATTTGGTGATTTGTTGTCCAGATATTATTGATCTGGATCAGCCGAGTAGTTCCCGTAGGACCACTTCTGGTGTACGGAGGAGGGCTTCTGAAGTGCCTCGAC
Organism: Panax ginseng; assembly: GCA_020205605.1. Lineage (NCBI taxonomy): Eukaryota > Viridiplantae > Streptophyta > Magnoliopsida > Apiales > Araliaceae > Panax > Panax ginseng. The sequence goes on from CM035139.1 coordinate 131,882,866, forward strand.
CCTGTTCTGTTAGACAGCCTTGTCGTTTGGTGGAGGAGATGATACGTCCTATCCGGGTTGAAGTGCCGAATGTCGAGGACGAGGAGGAGGATGTACCGGTTGAGGTTCCTACTCCTACTGCACGTGTTCCAGGTATTCAAGTGGTGAACCCAGAGCTTCTGGGTGACTTGAGTCGACATCCTTCAGTCTACCTGCATGTAAACGAGGTATAAAGTTAGATCTTAATCTTCCTTATTTTCTATTGATGAGGAGTAAAGGGTTCTGATGTTGATCTGCATTTGATGTAGGTTCCTGGATTTACACAGCCTCGAGGGAATTGGTTCAGCATCCACTCTATATATCAGGCTTTGCACGATGACTATAGAGCGATTGTACATGACTGGGGATTCAGAATGTTCTTTTCCATTCTTCCCCATTGTTGTCCCTGGGGTTACCTTAGGGCATTGTCTGAGCACTGGTTTCACCAGACTCAGTCACTCCATTTGCTGGACTGTGAGGTCAGCTACATACTACTGCACTTATCTGGCAGGAGTGTTTACAGGCAGCACGGTCATGCTATATGTGTGGTTTACGTCACACATGAGACCGATTGGCACTTTTAGACGACATGGATATTGTTTCACCCATGATATAGCCATGTCATACTCCTTGTTGACGTTGGGATTTTTGAGTGTCCCTTTTCGTTACTTATTTTTTGGTGTTCTCATATTAATGTGAGATTTATTTGAAAAAAACAAGTGAAAAAGGTCCGACATGTATAATGTCGACGATTTGACTTTAAGAGTCGCTAGTTGGTGTATTTAACTGGTTGCACCAACACAACTGAAAAGGTTTGCACATTGACCCAGTGATGTGACACTGCTAAATGGGTCAGTGAAACCGAGATTCATTTTGGGTCTGGGGGCTTGATTATGCGGAGGGAAGGTGTTAGGAACCCCCCGACATCCGTGTTACCACGGTGATCGCCACTTTTTAAAGAAACTGTTATATGAATGTGTGTGTGTGTGTGTGGATCAATGTGCAATTATTTAGAAGTAGTGTTGTACCTCGTTCGCACCTATATACATAGGGTTTGAATTTATAGAAAAATTCAGTTTTAAACAAGATATAGCAATGAAGTTTTGTAAAAGGAGGTTTTTCAAACCCTGTGCTCAATAGTAATTGAGGCCTTTGATACTTCCATTTTATTATTAAATGTTCGGCTTGTTTGCTTTTATTTTCGAGATGCGAAGTATTCTCGAGAAAATAATATCTAACGATCTTTCAACTCCTCACGAGCACGCACGATACCATCCAAGGAAATTCGTGACAATCAGAAATAGTGTACAAGTCACTTTCACAAAATGAAAAATGTCCATCACGGAACCGAATCTAGATTCATGAGACCAATCATGATCACATGATTCCTAGGCTCACATGATACTACAGTTTATATGTAAAGCAGTAAGCAGTTATATATATAAAAGCTATAAATATATATATACAGACATGACCAACCACCACGAAGCAACTCCATGGGGGATCGGAAATGTAAATATATAAAAGCGGTAAATATATATATATATATGGACATGATCAACCACCACGAAGTAAACTTTAGGTGGGACAAAATGTAAATAAAGCTGTAAAAGCGATCAACTGCCACAAAGTAAACTCCACGCAGGACAAAATGTAAATAAAGCTGTAAAAGCGATCAACTGCCACGAAGTAAACTCTAGGCAGGACAAAATGTAAATAAAGCTGTAAAAGGCCACGGAGGAAACTCCAGGCCTAACAGAAATGTAATTATATATATATATATATATATATATGTGTGTGTGTGTGTGTGTGTATGTGTACAGATATATATATATAAAAGCAGTTAACGCACTGGATGTGAATCCAGGCTCATCGGATATGTCCGACAACAATTATATATATATATATATATATATATATATATATATATAAGTGAGTAAATGCACTGGATGTAAAATCCAGGCTCATCAGATATGTATGACAACAATTATATATATAAGTATATATATATACAAAAGTAGATAAATGCACCAGACCGAAGTCTAGGCTCAATCGAGGCATAACTCGATATGTTAGTCCATATATGAAATATCTACATATATAAGTATATATATACACGATGAAATAAAACCACGGCCAAAATCAAGTCCCGCAAACGCACACAACATGACTCTCAATGTGTATAACAGTGTGTGCTAATATGAGAAGAAGACTTTATAAAATGTGAGAAGGCTTACAGTGGGCTACCAAAGTAGACTTCTATGACTTTATATGGATAAACACTCAGCTCCCTCCGGATAAAAAGATAGCTATATGTGAGGTAACAGATGTTTATAGAAGAGGAAACACTCAATAGGGGTGTATACAGAGTAAAATGGACAGGGCTTCCTTGCCTTTTTCTCTCATTTTCCTCTTCAAATGGCTGACCCCAAGGCTCATATTTATAGACTAATGGCCGCAGGTACACCTGCGGTAGCCATGGTTGTACCTGCGGCTGGTTGTGGTGCATCCGGGCCTCGCGGGTCCCGTCGTCTCGAAGTACGTGCACTTATGTACTGTAATGTCCGCTTGAACTTGCAGAACTTCATTCCGAGCATCCGAACGAGGTATATCTGACCTTCTTCAGATCGCTTGTGTCGAGAGTTACACAATGACATGGATTAGAGGTTGTACAAAGTCAGGAAGAGGGGTCCATACCCATGGTCTTCAAGCTTCAAATTCTATCCAAAGTACTGTCATGCGAATAGTCACTCGGGATTGTTACTCCTCGGTTCTTGTGGGACATCATTGTATGTATGTATGTATGAAGTGTTGAGACGACGCGCAAGCGTTGAAGGGGAAAGATGACGTTTGACTCTTAGCCGGGGTTATCACTGGTTTGAGTTGAAAGTAGATGTTGCTCAGGGTTACATCTGAGATTGGACTACTTGTTTGTATGCCACGATATCATCTTGTGAGAGAAAATGTTGAGGAGGTAAGATGACATTTCGACTCTTCACCGGGGTCATCGCCAGTTTGAGTTGAAAGCAGACGTTGCTTAGGGTTATATCTGAGATTGGACTACTTGTTTGTATGCCTCACTGTCATCTGTGGGTGTGCTTGTCTACCCGTTGTTAGCTCTGGGTCTGAGGTATGAGTGCCTCGGCAGGAGGTCTGAGCTTGAAGCTGATCGTATGTATTTGAAATAAGCATTTTCGGAGTTATCGCCGAAACTACAATGACATCCCTTGGGGCTATCACCAAGGATGGAGTCGCTACTCCCAGTGTTGTTTCTGGGACTGGAACTGAGCATCGCGGTGTTCTCGCCAAACGTAGATCTGTCCTCTCAAAGTGTTGTTCTTGGGTCTTTTTTTGATCTGCGTGCCTCGGGGTTATCTCAGAGATTGGAAATGACATTCCCGGTGTGTGTTCTGGGTTTGAGATGAAATTCCCGGTTTGTGTTCCAAGTTGGAACTGAACTTCCGGTAGTATCCAGAATAGATGTAAGCTATCTTCCAGGGTTATCTCCGAAAGACGAATCTTCCCTCCTGCAATGTTAGTAACAGGTGTGCAAAAAATTTCGAGTGTCTACACTCCTTTCAGCCTACAGAGTGTACAGATGCTGCATTTTGGTCAGCTTTCTTGGCAAGGATTGGAGATCCGTTTGCTATATTACCGTGTACATGGCTTAGTTCACCCTACAGCTTCATTACTCATGCTCCGGGCATGGATTATCTTCCTCTGACTGGCTTGAGAGGCATGATTACTTACCACCCACTGACCGTGATGTGTCAGTTTGACCAGTTTCAGGATTTTTATCCTTTCGATGGGGCATCGAGTCAGTGCTTCGCTTCTTGAAATTTATTAGCAGAGGATAGATCTAGGTTGTATGCCTGTTGGGATCAGCGAGAGCTAGCTGAGTTTTTCGTCAGCCATCCGGGTTGTTCTGCAGAGTATTCCGCATGGATAGAGACAGAGACTGCATCAACTGCGGTAGTATCCACAGTGCAGAGGACTGATTCCTACGATGAGGAGCCTATGGAGGAGGCTGATATTCCCATCGAAGTTTGATATTTCATGGTTTTGTGTTGTAACCCCCGCCGGGGATGTTTAGGGTTGTGACCCTGCAAATGATGGCATCGGACCTTTGTGGGGTATTGCCGAGCATGATCTGTGAAAGCTGAGCTTATTGGTATAGTATACCCTGCATTCAGGCGAATACCATTGTGACAACGGGAGTTTAACTCTGACCGACAAGAAACTAGGATTTTCGGCTATTCCGCTCAATTGCGTAGCATTTTTATTCCTGATTTGGCCTTTTCAACTTGTGAGACCTCCTTTGCAACTCTAACTGGAGTGAGCCAGAGGTGTGGGACCCATGTAAAAGTGCCGCAGGTACACCTGCAGGAGCCGCAGGTGAGCCTGCGGCCAACCGTGCCTATGTATAGGCGAATGGTTGGTTTCATAAGTCATTTTCAAGTTGCACAGCGAAGGAAATCTGAGAGCTCTTCTTCAGATCTGCTGAGTTCGGGCAACTTTCTGCATATTCTGCCACCGTACAAGCGTTCTTAACTATCTTGGTAACGTATGCATGTATTTTTTCCAGTTTCTATCCGTTGGAAAATGACTTATCACATGAAATGCATTTAGACACATAGTAGTGAATATGCATGCTAATATGATTTGCTAAAAAATATTCAACATAGAAAATGTTAGTATTAATCCATGCTGAACATAATGATGTGAAAAAAAATTGACTATTGAAACAGTCAAATTGGCACCTTTTACTGTCATTTCTTATCTTATCTGAGGACAAATGAGTAAAGGTAGAAAAGCAAAATAATCCTGGTAATTAGACTACACTTATGGATTTTTTACTGTGATGTGATTAATGCATGTAGGATGTATATGACTGTGTATAGGTGTGCTACTAAATGGCCACCTAGTCATGCCTATGTGCATGTGGATAGTCCCATTTACAAAGGGGCTATGGCAAAATTTTCCCAAAATGTAGGTATTGGGTAGTCATGCATTTTTAACTCTACTGTAGATGTATGTTAAAACAATGCATGCATGCATGTAATCATAGAATGCATTTTGAAAAGACTCCGGGTAAGAAATTACCACACCCTTTCTGAGGTGATTTGGAGACTTGCTGTCCAGATATTATGGATCCAGATCAGTCGAGTAGTTCCCATAGGACCACATCTGGTGTACGGAGGAGGGATTTTGAAGAGCCTCAGCGCCGTTCTGTTAGACATCCTTGTCGTTTAGTGGAGGCGGTAATACGTCCCATTCGGGTTGAAGTGCCGAATGTTGAGGACGAGGAGGAAGATGTACCGATCGAGGTTCCTGCTCCTGCTATACGTGTTCCCCGTAGGGAATTGCCAAGTATTCAAGTGGCGAACCCAGATCTTCTGGGTGACTTGAGTAGGCATCCTTCAGTATACCTGCATGCAAACGAGGTATGAAGTTAGATCTTTAATCTTCCTTATTTCCTATTTATGAGGAGTCAAGGATTTTGATGTTGATCTGCATTTGATGTAGGTTCCCGACTTCATACAGCCTCGAGGGAACTGGTTTAACATCCACTCTATGTATCAGGCTTTGCATGATGACTACAAAGAGATCGTCCATGGCTGGGAATTTGGGATGTTCTTCTCCATTCTACCCCGTCATCGTTGTCCTCGGGTTACCTCGGGGCATTGTTCGAATGATGGTGGTTTCACCAAACCCGATCACCCATTTCTTTGGATCTGTGAGGTGATGATGATGCCGATGGATTGGCGGTTTATCACATGTATGGAGTTTGGAGGGGATCCAGTGCCTTACACGATGGATATTACCCCTAATGCCATCAGATCCTTCTTGGGAGTTCCGGCGGAGGCGCTCAAGGGCAGGACTATTCGTATGGATCCTTTGAACGTAGATGCTATGAGCGGGCTATTGAGTGAGCCCATACCCGATGATGTGAGAGTCAGGGATCACATTCTTCAGCGATTGTTACTGATGATCATTAGGGGCTGCTTCATAGTAGATAATTCCTCTACGGTGTCCTTCGCTTTGATCAGCGCCACTCGACACGTGGACCGTATAGGAGAGTATAATTGGGGTTCCTACACCTTTGCTTACTTCCTTAGGGAAATGCGCATACGATCGTAGGGCTTGACCGAGGCTTGGTTAGGATTCTACACATTTCTGCTGGTGAGTGTTTCTCTTGTCTTTTCCCATGTATAGGTTAAGAGTGTTGACTGACAGCAGATGTTGCCTTTGTGTTGGCAGTTTTGGGCCTCTGAGAGGCTTCCATGTTTGCGTCCTATGAGCGTGTTAGGTTTAGACACCTATCCACGAGGACGAAGATGGCATCATTCTATACTGGCAGAGGTCCCTATTGCTGAGGGTTTCCCTCATTGTCGCCTACAGCTGGAGTTGTTGACAGCGAATGTCATCATATGGATTCCCTACTCTGGAGAGAATTTGGGAGTTAGATTTGAGGATGGGTACCCGACTGGAGTAGAGTACATTATTTCCACCTACAGGATTCTTCTCTTCATAGATGGAGGATAGGATCTCTATTTAAGAGAGCGTGCTATCAGGAGCACTACAGGAGAGATCTGTATGCCGATCTTGCCTCCTGCCAGGCGTTATTGGCCTGTTTCATAGTCACCCGTCATTGACATCCCATTGTTGGGGATTGACGGTTTTTCATTGTTAGAGGGCCCCTGATCTTAGGAGATGTTCCAGCATTGGTGGATCCCTCGTACTATTGGAGCTCAGACCCGCGCCACACAGTTCATGGGGGATATGGTTCCAGGATCCGTGATGATAACGAATTGGCTAGCCTATGTCAGAGATCTGACTCATATGACACAGATTGACAGATTGACCCGGCAGCTGGACTGGACACATCTTTTCATTCGGTATTTGGGCAGAGATCCTTCAGAGGTAGATACTTTTGATCCTTCCAGCTCTGGCGCTGGCCCCTCAGGTGACCCATATGGCTTTGTCGGTGCAGATCCTCCCTTGTATCGGCCTGACATACCTGTAGATAGAGATCCAGTGACTCAGGAGGAGTTACATCAGGTGGACAATATCGATGATGTAGACATCGACACCATTGAATTTTTTTGATGTATTTCATGTTATCTCTTTTGATAGGCCTCTGGTAGCTGCTAGGTAGCTTCACCCCATTCTCGCTATATCTTTTGATAGGCCTCTCATTAGGCTACTTTGGTAGCTTCACCCCATTTCCTCATATATTTTAGTCAGAGAGATATATTAGATGATGATATACTTAGGAATGTATGTACAATTTTCCATTCTCTATATCATATTTCCATCTATTGTATCATGCATGTTATTATGTTATGCATATGTATGTATGTCCAGAGATATTCAGTATTGACCCCTGGATGGTCTTATGACACGGCCCACACAGATGTCTTCTTTGACAGTTAGCCGTATTGATTATACCCCACCATTTTTAGTGGTATCTGGTATGCGCTCATGGTATGATAGTATATCACCATCAGACATGGTGATCGTAGATGATTTACTGTAGCATACTATGACCCTGTTGGTGTTTCAGGTTCCCACAGGATTTGTAGAGGGTATGCTAGAGCACTGGGTATCGGAGAGGCAGGTTTTTCGATTTGGGACCTAGGAGTTGACTCCTACTTTGGAGGAGTATGAATGGTTGACGATGCTGCCGCTGGACAAACCTTGCGTGCATATAGCTATCAGAGACATGAGCAGACAGTTTATGACCCTCACCGGATTGAGGCGTAGAGTGGTCCAGGAGAGATTACATCCGGCCACATGATATCCCAGCATTTTCTATTTGATAGATTTGGCTCTGAGGATAGTTATGCACGACATTCCGAGGATTTCACCACACCAGAGGACCATTGGCATTCAGCTAGGGTGGATGTACTGCTTTTATGCGTATTGTCATACGTCTTCATGCCGCGGTACATGGATGAGTTGGATATCGGAGTCATTATGGCAGTGAGAGCTCTCAAGGAGGTTCATACCATTGTTCCGATGATCATTGCAGAGACTCTGAGGTCAGCTATATACTGCTGCACTTATCCGGTATGAGTGTTCACTGGTAGCTCGGTCATGCTGTATGTGTGGTTTATATCACACTTGAGACCGGTTGGCACATTTAGACGGTAGGGGTTTTGTTTCACCCATGACATAGCCATGTCGTATTCTTTTCGACTGCGAGTGTACGAATCTTTGCATCGTGGTCACTTTTTCGCGAGGGATTAGAGACCCGTTTGTTATATTGCCGTGTTCAGGGCTTATTTCACCCTATAGCTTCATTACTCATGCTCCGGGCATGGATTACCTCCCTCTGGCTAGATTGAGGGGCATGATTACTTACCACCCACTGGCCGTGATGTGTCAGTTTGACCAGTTTCAGGATTTTCATCCTTATGAGGGGGCAGTGAGTCAGTGCTTCGCTTCACACCATTTGTCAGCAGAGGATAGATCCAGGTTGTATGCCTGTTGGGATCAGCGAGAGCTGGCTGAGTTTTCTATCAGTCATCGGGGTTGTTCTGCAGAGTATTCCGCATGGATGGAGATAGAGACACATCGACTACGGTAGTATCCATAGTGTAGGGGACTGATTTCGACGATGAGGAGCCTATAGAGGAGGCTAACATTCCCATCGATGACTAGACTGCTGGACTTCCAGCATTTGTGATGGATTCTCCCACCCTGAGTGCCACTATTACTCAGTATTCGGCACAACATTTGGAGCAGAGCTTACATCTGATGACCTATGAGAGAGATCAGGCTAGGGCCGCGATGTTAACAGCTCTTGATGAGAGTGATACCGCTCTGCTAGAGAGGGATGATGCTAGATCAACCAGGGATGCATTGATTGTGGAGAGGGATTCCGCCTTATCTGCTAGGGATATGTCCATTGCAGATAGTACTTCAGTTAGATCCCAAATGACTGTCATTCTTGCCTACATGAGTGCTTACATTGATGAGCAGTATGCCACCATGCAGTTAGCCTCTGATCTACTAGCTCGTGTAGATACCCTTGGGCAGGAGCTTGCAGTGCTACCTCCGTCTTCATAGAGGGATGCCATATTAGATCTGATAGTCCGCATACACACAGATCTGTAGATAAATTTGTATTTTCCTGCACAGACTAGCTTAGCCATTTTATCATGTATAACACATATGTATATATCAAACAGTATTATGTATGGTAGGGAAATATATTTTACACTTCCCTTTTAGTTATGCCTTGATACTTGCTTGATATTTGCCTGTTTCTTCAGGCCCTTGTGATCTTGATGCATTCTGAACTTATCCTTGATAGATGGACATTGAGACGTCGCAAAATCTCTCAAAATGGATCATTGATTTTTGTATATCCCTACCATCTTTGGTGTCTTGGGACTGGTATCTGTATGGAAAAATGGAGAGGAGGGTGGTTTCTTCCTCTATAAGATTGACCGCACAATAGATGGTCGCCAGTACTTCTATTTGTGAGAAGCCTAGTCAATTCCATCTCTTATGGGTTGGTATTGCTCTTTGAGGCGCGATCGCAGCTTAGATGGTCACCGAATCTTCTATTTGTGAGAAGAGGTTGGGTAATTCCATCCCTTTGATCTGAAACCGATGAAATGTGGTGAATTGAAGGTTGATCCCAGTACCCTGTGACAAGTATTTTGTTCTGGTAGGGGTTAGACTAAACCATGAATGGCTGCCTACGTACTCCTATTGAAGAGGAGATCAAGTCTGCATAGTTCGAACCTGGTGTAAGAGGTTCAATGCTGAATGTGAAAGGAAGATATGAGTAGAAGTTGTTTTTGTTGTTTTTTTTGTGAAGAAATGGTAGAAATGTTTTTGTTGTTTTTTTTGTTGTAACCGGGCCATATAACATATGGTTGCCTACGTACTCTCATTGAAAAGGAGATCAGGTCGACGTAGTTCGCCCCTCAGGACGAATAGTAGATGAAGAGAAATGTGAATCCCATGTGCAGGCTATACTGCGGGGAGAAGAAAGTTTGAATCCATAATGGGGACAAACTGTAGGTGTGTAAAAAGTTTGATCCCGTCTTCAGGACAAACTTCAAGCGTAGAAAAGTTTGATCCCATCTTCAGGATAAACTGCAGGTGAAAAAGTTTAATCCCGTCTTCAGGATAAACTGTAGATGTGAAAGGTTCAATCCCATTTTCAGGATAACCAAAATTGTGAAAGGTTTGAACTGAGGTAAAATCAGGCTGCTGGCTTGAAGTGTATGTTTCCCTGAGGGGCATAAGAGTATATAAAAAGGAGAGGGTTCAAAACCGGAATGACTGGTGATTTGATGACAAAAACCAGGATGTTTGTTTGATGGTAACTTTAGACATAGTACCGTTTCATGGTGTTTGAGTTGATAAGTTGTGGAAATTCAATGCCATCCATTTCCTGCAATCTGAGAGCACCTCCTGTCAATACCTCCTTGACGACAAATGGGCCTTCCCAGTTAGGAGCTAATTTTCCCTTAGATTGGTCTTGGGTATCAATGATCTTCTTCAAAACCAAGTCATGTTGTTTGAACTGACGTAGTCAGAATTTCCTGTTGTAGGATCATGCGATCCTTTGCTAATATAACTGACCATAGAAGATAGCCGTGGTTCGCCTTTCGTCTATTAGAGTTAATTGGTGATACCTGTCTTGTACCCATTGGTCTTCATTCAACTGAGCATCCATCAATACTCTGAGAGATTCCATTTCCACCTCTATGGGGAGCACTGCTTCTATCCCATAGGCTAATGAGTAGGAAGTTGCCCCAGTGGAAGTTCGCATGGAAGTTCTGTAGGCTAATAAAGTCAGAGGCAAGAGTTCAGGCCATCCTTTGTGATTGGCGGACATTTTCTGCATGATCTTTTTGATGTTTTTATTAGCCACTTCAATAGCACCATTCATCTTTGGACGGTAGATGATGGAGTGTGTAGAAAGGAGATTTCTTCGAACTCCAAAGCCATCTGTAGAACTTGCCGATGGTAAGGCAGCAAATGTAATTCTTTGGTTTGATAGATTCCTGTGGATTGTCTGATTACCAATTCAGAATCCCCAAAGACAGTTAACCTCCTGATGCCCATTGAACGGGCAAGTTTTAGCCCCATGATATAGCCTTCATATTCAGTTGTGTTGTTGGTGCTGACAAACTTCAATTTGACGGCGATGGGATACTGCTCCCCTGTACCGGATATTAGAACTGCTCCAGCTCCAGAGCCTTCTGTGTTAACAGCTCCATCAAAATACATTTTCCATGTGCGGTATGTATCGTACTGATGTTGCAGCTGAACTATCATTACCCCCTCATCGGGGAAGTATGCTTCCAAGGGTTTGTAGTCCCCTACGGGTGCGGCGGCCAGTTGATCCGCAATTCCTTGACCTTTGATAGACTTTCTTCCACTTCGGGATCAGGAATCAGGACCTCTTTTGCTTTGAATGGTACTGGTTTGGGAAACAACATAGCCATAATAAGGGCTGGCAACTTTACCTGAGACTGTATCAGCTCAAGAGGTGTAGATGGAGAAAATCGTCATATGTCGGAAGCTTGAGGAATCTGCTTGTGCTTATGAGGATTCCTGTGACTGGAACTGGCAGAATAGCATAGTCCGGATGTCCCAGTTTGACTGGACACTTGAATAGGGTGCTTAATACCCTGCTGATTTTTACCAAGCCCTTGTCCAGGCTGATGACCCAATGACATCATTTCTTGAGTGACCGATACATGAGTAATGATCGTATGATACATGAGTATTGTACGAGGTAATGGATACGAGTATAATACAATGTATTATATGAGTTCATATGAATGACGATATATCGTATATAATGAAGTTGTATATGAATTAGAATACGAGATTGATAAGTCAACAATACGTATATGTATTGAGCAATGATATTGGACTTGTAAGATAGGTTAGGAATTTGTTCAAGCCCAAGTGAATTAATGGTGAGGCCCAACTATTAATTAATAAACAAGTTAGTGTGTGTTAATGCAAAGCCCAAAGGTTAAGTTAATCTAAGCCCAAGCTAGGATCCAATGAGTTGATTGACCCATGGAGCAAACCATGTTAATGTGGTTAATCTTGGTGATCAAGCATAATGTGTAATGACCAAGGAAGAGATAAGTGTTGTGCTTAGCAAGTAATGAATAGTAAGGAGGTGGCTTAAGGAGGTGGGTTGGTATATTGACCAAACTACACTAACTTTGGGAATTCTATAAATAGAGGGAGAATGCTAGTCATTTACTAATTGTTCAAATCATCCAACAAACTTATAAAGTGCTTAAGTGTTAGAGAGAATAAGCAACAATAAGTTACTTCCATTTGTAAGAAGAAGAAGAAGACTTTTTACAAGAACTTCAAAGGGTAAGACTTCTTCTCCATTTATCTTCTATCTCTACCATGATAGGTTGATAAGAAAAGTATGGATTAGTGAGCATGGATGTTAAGAAGTAAGAAGAATGATTAATTAAATGAACTTAAGCCGCTTAAGTCGGAAATAAGTCATTAAAACAAGCATAAGTTATAAACTTATGAAGAAGTAATATGAACTTGTTATGAGTTTATCTTAAGAAGTAGTGTGAAAGTAAAGAATTTGTATGAATATGTATCATGTATACATGAATGAAACTATGTATTGAGAACATATAAGGATGATGATTAAAAGACTTTAATTATCATAAGTGATGAACAAAGAAGCTATAAGTAGGTTATACTTTAATAAGTTATAAGCTCATAAAAGAATAAGTCAAAATCCAACATGAAAAATAAGTTGTTGTATTACGTATGTTGAGATGCTCCCATGATGAATTGAATTCATTTGAAGTAATGAACAAATCATAAGTAATGAAGATTTGCCGGAAATTGTACGATTGGACAATAATCGTCGAATTCGTGAAATTCTCGGAATAGAAGTCAAATTTTGTGTTTGAATTCAGAAACATAGGTTTTCAATGGAGATAAGTCATATTTGGCATTATAGAGTTGCGGACTCGAAAATGACCGAATTCCGACTTAGAACGAAGAAACGAGCGTTGAACATTCACGAATGTTTATCGTTTTCGTTAAAAATGAACTATTAGGTGAATTTTTAGCAAACGAAGTCAAATAGATAAAATTCTTGCATGAACGCGTAGAGTATATAATTTGTGAACCGTAGGCTTTTGAACGAGCCAATTCGGACTTATAACGAAGAAGTTATGAGCCCGAGAAGTTCGCAAAGTTGATGTTGAAAAAATTTTCTCGGTGCATGAGCTAGCATCGCGGCGCCAAATTTCAAGAACTATTTTGTCATTGCCATGTGCCCGGTGAATTGTTTATGACCCTCTTTGGAAAGTGGCGCGCAAAGATGGACCATCGAGTAAGGATCAGCGCACAAAGCCAAGTCCGGGACTTTGCTATCAGATCTCAATGCAGCATGCGCGCTTAAGGAGAATAAGCCGAAGCAGCAATACCAACCCTAGATCAAAGATAATAAGGAATGTTTGTAAGAACAAAGAAAGGAATGGAATTAATTCAAAGTGAACCTATCTTAAGGAACTTGAAGTAACATTGTTAAAACCTTGTTAAACCCTAAGGATAGTATGAGAAGGTTGATAATAACCAAATCGAATATGAATGCAAGAATAAAGACAAGCCGGAATTGATAGTAAACAAATCTAATACATGATTATATTGAGATGAAGGGTAAGATATAGTTGTATACGTACTTGATTATATATGATCTAATGTGAGGCATTATGTGACCATGTATTATAGAGACTTGAAAGACTCAAACATAAAGTAATTATACCGTAGCGCTGAAGGCAAGTATTCTAACCCTTATCTCAGTTCAATCTAAACAAGCTTTGTAATTCATGTATCCTTATGCATGAATTGATGTATGATAAAGTTAAAGCCAATTCTTTCGGCTAGACTAAATGCATTTGGTGGATTATTGATAATCTATCCAACTGTTATTAAATGTTGTTATCTTTTGTCAACTACTCGATATGGTTTTCAAAAGAAGATTGAGTATGATAAACAAATGTTTTGTCGTCTTACGACAGGCACGTGAGGTTGCCAAAAATTAAACGTACATACGTTTAATGAATGTAGTTTTGATCAACATAGAGTACTATAGGCTGATCACCTAGAAGTGCTCGTAAGTAATATCGAACTTACGGACTTAGTGCTAGGTTATCCTTTTCAAAGAAAGAATGAAATACTCAAGGTCTTGGACCGGAGTTTATGTTTTACTGGATATTATTCATTTCGAAACAATTTGAAAGAAAGATGAAGTGCTATTTTGAATTATCAATAGTACTTCATAACTATTGTTCAGTTATTGAAGATATACGATTCCTATGTGTCAAGTGTGTTGTTATTGAATTATCATACTTGCTGAGCTAGTTTTGCTCACTCTTGCTTGAACCATATGAATGCAGCTATGACTGAACGTCCCGAAGGATCGAATAAGGATAAAGGAAAGGCTAAGGTATATTGTTAATCGGTCTATGTAATATTATAGGTTTATTGTTGTAATGTATTTTGATATTATGACAAAGAACCTTTGTAATGGGTATAGAACCCGGGAAATGTAAATATTACTTTGAATATATAGCAGTCATGTTCGTTCTTTTGAGGCTTTTCAATTGAATGAATGTATGAATGGTAGTACCGTATTGCACCATATATCGGGTTGGAAGATACCCAGATTTGGGGGCGTCACAGGTTGGTATCAAAGCCTAGGTTATAAAACTTAAGGGGGAAATTAGAACCTTAAGTCATAACCTTAAGAAAAGATAAAGAAGTAAAAGATGGAAAGTAACCCTATAAACATGCATTATAATTATGTTATGTGTTTTTATTATTCTACCGACATGTACTAATCAAACTATATTATTTTGTTGTAGATGTCAGGAGAAAATGAAATGTATAGAGATATACATGTAGTATGCCAGGATTCGGTAAATCGAGTAGAGATCCTACCAAATCCTATAGCAGTAGAACCAGAAGTGGTGACAATCGAGTTTGGAGACTCGAACAACTTAGACTACATGTCTGTATTTGATGGCATGCTAGAGGAAGAGGTGGATGTGATGTCTTTTGACTAGGTAGCACCTACAAAAGAGTTGACTTCGGGGGAGTCAATGAAGGCATTATTCATGTCAGTATTGGATAGAAATGTCCAGTATTGTAAGGAGGTAAAGGAGTTAAAAGAGGAACTTCAAGCTGTCCGAGAGGACAAGACTAGTATGGAGGGTATGTGGGAAGAGGAGCATGATGATCAAATTTTAGCCAAGGACAAGGTCCATGAGCTGAAATGTAAAGTCTTTGAGCTCAAGCAGGAGCTAAAGACTATGAAATAGAAGGTAGAGAGGATGTCCTATATACGTAGGAGTTCTCATGTGGATTTCCAGCAGCAAGTAGCTGGGTATCCGATAGAAGAAGGGCAGACCCGACATACTATCAGTCGAGATGTTATTACCGTTCTAGCCAAGAAAGATTTTGAGAATGCCCTACGGCAGATGTAATCTAGCAATAGCTAGAATAGTTAGATATGTAAATATTATGTATCTAGTAGGGACGTAAAACCCTCTTTTGTATATTAAAGGGTAGTCTTTTGTAAATCCCAACTTTTGGAAAGCAACTGCGGGATAGTAATGTAATCAGCTTAGGCTGTACAATGTAAGTAATGTAGTGTTATACTACAAGTAATGAATCAATATAAGTTTTTTTATGGAAATATGTTGATTAATGAGTATGAGTTATTGTTTCATCACAAATAATAACTAACCAACAAGAAGAAAGTAATAATGACGTGTTGTTTTCTTAACAACAAAATGCCGCCAAGAAGGAGACAACAAAATCAAGATTCTAATGTTAATCAACCGGAGGGAGGTGCAGTTAATCTAATGCAAGAGTTCGTTAATCTTTTAACTGTCGCGTTTAATAGAACTGGGGTTAATGTACCATAAATCCTGGGGTAGTACGAGCTACTACTTTTAAGGATTTCAAAGTGTCGGTCCACCGGAGTTCAAAGGAACTACGGACCCTATAGAAGCCCAGACATGGGTGAAAGAGATTGAGAAAGCATTTGTTATAGCAAATGTTGATGAAGGTCAGAAGGTTGCCTTTGTAACCTATTTGATGAAGGGTGAGGCCAATTTCTGGTGGGAGGTAAACCAGGCTAGGGCCGGTATAGAAAATCTAATGTGGGTAAGGTTCAAGGAGATTTTCTTTGAGAACTACTTTCTCATGAGTATGCAAGGAAGAATGGAGATTCGATTTCTTGATTTAAAGCAAGGGGATATGACGGTTCCCCAGTATGCTGCCAAATTTAATGAACTGGCAAGGTTTGCTCCACATCAAGTGGACACAGAGGTACGAAAGGCTAGACGTTTTTAGCAGGGCTTGAAACCCTGGCTCTATAGCTGAATTTCAGTGTTCCAAAGTACTTCTTTTGGGAATATATTAGAAAAGGCAATAATTACCAAGGGGAGGAATGAGGCTCTTAGCCAGTACCACAAAGATAAGAAAAATAAAGGTAAAGTTGAGGGAGGAATGAAGACCGAGGGAGCCAGCGGTAGTGGCGACGGTCCAAAGAGGAAGGGATTTAACTCTGGGAATACCGGAGTAAAACAAGGGGATCCTAAGAAGAGGATGGAGGCCTATAAAACCCGTGGGAAGACTCACTTAGGAGTCTGTCTCAAGGGAAAGGCAGTATGTTATAACTGTGGACAAGAAGGGCCCATTTCGCCTAACTATCCAAGTCCAAAGAAAAATCATGGATGATTTGTATGTGGATCAACTGATCACATAGCAAAGAACTGCCCGAAGAAGGGGACAGATGGAAACAAGGGCACTAATAGAGGTAAGTTAGCTATTGGTGGTCCAGCACAGCCGGGTAGGCCAATGACTCGTACCTTTAATATGACGGTCCAAGATGAGGTGGCATCAGGGGATGTAGTCGCAGGTATTATTTCGATCAACAACATAAATGCTTACGTACTGTTTGTTTCGGGTGCTACTAGTTCATTTATAGCATGTGATTTTGCTAGACGATTAGAATTATTTCCCGAAAAGTTGCATAGACCTTTGAATATTAAGGTAGTAAACGAAGAGGTAATTCCTGTTGAAGATATTCATAGGAGTTATTGCGTAGATATACGTGGTTGTAAATTATCGATAGATTTGATACCGATAAAGTTAGGAGAATTCGATGTAATTATCGGAATGGATTGGTTAATTAACCATGGAGCAATTATAGATTGCCAAAAGAAATGTGTGAGCATTAGGACGTTAAAACAATCTCCTGTAATATTTTACTGTAATAAATCGCCAGGATGTTCGTGTTGCCTTACTATGACACAAACTAGAAAACTGTTAAGGAAGGGGTGTGTAGGTTATCTGTGTCATGTTGTTGATACCCAATGAGTGGGAGCGATCATGGAATAGATACCTGTAGTGAATGAATTCATGGATGTATTTCCAAGTGAATTATTGGGTTTACCGCCGGATAGGGAGATCGAATTTGTAATAGACATTGTGCCAGGAGCGGCACCTGTCTCAAGGGCACCATATCGTATGGCGCCGGTGGGAATGAAAGAGCTAATAGTTCAGTTATTGGAACTATTGGATAGAAAGTACATTCAACCAAGTGTTTCCCCGTGGGGGGCACTGGTATTGTTTGTCAAAAAGAAAGATGGATCGTTAAGGCTTTGTATCGACTACAAAGAGTTGAACAAGTTAACGATAAAGAATAAATACCCATTGCCCAGGATCGATGATCTTTTTGATCAGTTGAAAGGGGCAAAGTATTTTTCTAAGATAGATTTGCGGACGGGGTATCACAAATTGAAGGTTAGGAAGGCAAATATTCTAAAGATGACATTCAGGACTCGTTATGGTTATTACGAGTTTCTGGTGATGTCATTTGGGTTGACGAATGCACCGACTGCATTTATGGATATGATGAACAGAGTGTTCAAACAATATTTGGACAAGTTCATCGTTGTGTTTATCGATGATATTCTGGTCTATTCTAAGACGCCAGAAGATCATGCTGAACACCTAAGGTTAGTGTTGGAGACACTAAGGATGGAGAAGTTATATGCAAAATTCACTAATTGTGAATTTTGGCTAGAGAAGGTGTAGTTTTTAGGTCATGTCATTGACCAAGAGGGGATTTCATGGATCCAACGAAGGTAGAAGCAGTGATGAACTGGGAACAACCGAAAATGCCGGCTGAGGTGTGGAGTTTCCTAGGGTTAGCGGGATACTATCGAAGATTTATCCAAGATTTTTCGAAGATAGCTACTCCATTGACTAACTTGACAAGGAAGACGATGAAATACGTATGGACGGATAAATGTGAAGACAGTTTTTAAGAACTGAAGAAAAGATTGAGTGAAGCGCCTATTTTGTCATTACCCGATAACACATGAAATTTCGTAGTATATAGTAATGCTTCGCATAAAGGACTTGGTTGCGTGCTCATGCAGCATGGCAAGGTCATTGCGTATGCATCACGACAGTTGAAGGATTATGAGAAAGTTTGCCCTACTCATGATCTGGAACTGGCCACGGTAGTATTTGCTTTAAAGATATGGGGACATTATCTTTATGGGGGAAAATGTGAGATATACACAGACCATAAGAGTCTAAAATATATCTTCACATAGAAGGAGTTGAATATGAGACAGAGGAGATGGCTGGAGTTGTTAAAGGATTACAATTGTGAAATCCTGTATCACCCTAGAAAAGCTAATATAGTTGTCGACGCCTTAAGTAGGAAGGGTCGGGAAAGGTTGTCTATGTTAACAACTCAAAATCAGTTAATAACAAAGATGGCTAGGATGGAGATAGAATTGAAGATGCCAAGTGAATCGGGGCAGATATTTTTTGCGACGGAGATGCAATCTACAATCGTAGAGAGAGTTAAGGAGGTGCAACTCAAAACTGATGAGTGTGACCAAGTGAAGAAGATGATTGCCAATTAAAAGGATACTAAGTTTAATCTTGATAATGAGGGATTATTAAGATTTGAAGGAAGAATTTGGGTTTCGAATGAGACAGAGTTAAAAGAACAAGTGTTACAAGAAGCTCATAGTTCAAGGTACTCGATACATCCTGGTAGCACTAAGATGTATCAAGACCTTCGACAGAGTTTTTGGTGGCCGAACATGAAAAGAGAAATAGCAGAATATGTTAGTAGGTGCTTGACTTGTCAAAACGTTAAGGCTGAACATCAACGACCCAGTGTCTTGTTACAGTCATTGGAGATTCCAGAATGGAAGTGGGATCATATCACGATGGACTTCGTGGTGGGACTTCCGACAACGACAAAAGGGTACAATTCGATTTGGGTAATAGTGGACCGGTTGACGAAGTCGGCTCACTTCTTGCCAATTAGGGTCAAGAAAAACTTAGACCAGTTAGCTAAACTTTATGTTAAGGAAATTATTTCCAGACATGGAGTACCAGTATCGATTGTGTCAGATCGTGATCCACAATTCACATCGAACTTTTGGAGGAGTTTGCAAGAACAATGGGGAACGCAAATGAAGTTAAGTACAACGTATCATCCACAAATGGATGGATAGAGCAAAAGGACAATTCAGACGTTGGAAGATATGTTGAGATCTTGCGTTATGGATTTCAAGGGTAGTTGGGATGATCACCTACCACTTGTAGAGTTTGCGTATAACAACGGTTATCACGCAAGCATAGGTATGCCACCTTATGAATCTTTGTATGGAAGGAGGTACAGAACACCATTATTTTGGGATGAGGTAGGAGAACGCCGAATGCTAGGACCAGAATTGGTGCAGCAGATAGCGGATGTGGTAAAGTTAATTTGGATGCATCTTTTCACAGCTTAAGACAGACAGAAGAAGTATGCGGACTCGCATAGAATAAATCGAGAGTTTGAAGTAGGCTCGTATGTGTTTCTAAAGTTATCTCCCTGGAAAGGAAAGATACGCTTTGGAAAGAAGGAAAAGTTAAGTCCAAGGTTTATAGGACCCTTTGAAGTATTAAAATGGGTGGGAGAGGTAGCCTGTGTAATAGCATTACCTCCAGACCTAGAATGAATACATAACGTATTTCACGTATCTGTATTACGTCCATATAAGCCGGACTATAAGTATGTAATCGAGTATGAGCCGATTCATATCAAGAAGGACTTAACGTATGAAGAATCGCCGATTCAAATCATCGATAAAAAAGAGCAAGTTCTACGGAACAAAGTTATACCTTCGGTAAAGGTTTTATGGAAGAATCACGATGCTGAAGAAGCAATGTGGGAATTAGAAGAAAAGATGAAGAAAACTTTTCCTCAATTATTTGATTAAAGTAAGACGAGATTCTGGGAACAGAATCCTTATAAGGGGGGGGGGGGGGGGAAGGATGTAACGACCGAGAAATTAAGATTTTATTGTAAAATAATCTTATTGAATTAAATAATAAATAAAATTATATTCTATGTGTTATCAAGATGGTTGTCATTATATAAGCTAATGATGCAGGAATGTCGTAGTATTTTAGCTACGTGAAGGAATTTGTGAACCATAGGAATGGCGTAGAGTATGTAATTTTTGAACCGTAGGCTTTTGAACGAGCCAATTCGGACTTGTAACGAAGAATTTATGAGCCCGGGAAGTTCGCAAAGTTGACAAGCTTTAAAAATTTTCTCAGTGCACAGAGTCGGCAATCATGGCGCCAAATTAAGGCCAATTTGTCACATACATGTTGTACGGAATAGTTTATGACCTACTGGATAGTGGTGCCACAAATATGACCATCGAGTAAGGACTCATGTGCAGGCACCAAGTCCGAGACTTTGCTATCAGAATCTCAAGGCCAGCAAAGCGCTTAAGGAGAATAAACCAAATGCGCAAATGGCCAACCCTAGATCAAAGATAGTAAGGAATGCTTGTAAGTACAAAGAAAGGAATGGAATTAATTCAAAGTGAACCTATCTTAAGGAACTTGAAGTAACATTGTTAAAACCTTATTAAACCTTAAGGATAGTATGAGAAGGTTGATAATAACCTAATCGAATATGAATGCAAGAATAAAGACAAGCCGAAATTGATAGTAAACAAATCTAATACATGATTAGATTAAGATGAAGGGTAAGATATAGTTGTATACATACTTGATTATATATGACCTAATGTGAGGCGTTATGTGATCATATATTATAGAGACTTGAAAGACTCAAACATAAAGTAATTATACCGTAGCAGACGCTGAAGGCAAGTATTCTAACCCTTGTCTCAGTTCAATCTGAACAAGCTTTGTAATTCATGTATCCTTATGCATGAATTGATGTATGATAAAGTTAAAGCCAATTCTTTCGGCTAGACTTAATGCATTTGGTGGATTATTGATAATTTATCCAACTGTTATTAAATGTTGTTATCTTTTGTCAACTACTCGATATGGTTTTCAAAAGAAGATTGAGTATGATAAACAAATGTTTTGTCATCTTACGACAGGCACGTGAGGTTGCCAAAAATTAAACGTACATACGTTTAATGAATGTAGTGTTGATCAACATAGAGTACTATAGGCGGATCACCTAGAAGTGCTTGTAAGTAATATCGGACTTACGGACTTAGTGTCGGGTTATCCTTTTCAAAGAAAGAATGAAATAGTCAAGGTCTTGGACCGGAGTTTATGTTTTACTGGATATTATTCATTGTGAAACAATTTGAAAGAAAGATGAAGTGCTATTTTGAATTATCAATAGTACTTCATAACTATTGTTCAGTTATTGAAGATATACGATTCTTATGTGTCAAGCATGTTGTTATTGAATTGTCATACTTGCTGAGCTAGTTATGCTCACTCTTGCTTGAACCATATGAATGCAGCTAAAACTGAACGTCTCGAAGGATCGAATAAGGATAAAGGAAAGGCTAAGGCAGATCGTTAATCGGTCTATGTAATAGTATAGGTTTATTGTTGTAATGTATTTTGATATTATGACAAAGAACCTTTGTAATGGGTATAGAACCTTGGAAATGTAAATATTACTTTGAATATATAAAAGTCATGTTCGTTCTTTTGAGGCTTTTCAATTGAATGAATGTATGAATGGTAGTACCGTATTGCACCATATGTCGGGTTGGAAGATACCCAGATTTAGGGGCGTCACACCAGTTCTGCGTTCATCTTTCGTTCCATAGCAAATTAAAACTTTGCGTAATCCCATCTGTCAACACCGTCTTTGATGGTCTGGGATGATTCACCGTTAAAATTGGAACTTTGTCCAACACACCAACTAATCATGTTGACCTCTTATTCTTTGTGTTGAGGAAGAGGGTTGTCTTGTACATGAGGTTGATCTTGTTTGGTAACCACGATCTCACCATTGTCTATCAAATCTTTGATCTTATGTTTCAAGGCCCGATAATCTTGAGTATCATGTCCAGGTGCTTCGGCATGATAAGCACACTTTTGAGTAGCATTGAAACCCCTACCATTAGGGTTGGCTGGTGGAAGAAGACGCGTAATTTTCTTCTGAGTAGTCAGAAGAGCAAGATTATTCTCGAGCGAGCCCCCTAAGGGTGTGAACATTCGATGGTGCTTTGCATCTCCACCTTTAGGCAATGGAGGGTTTGAAGACTGTGCTTGGAAAGAGGAGTAGTTTCTCCTCTGTAAGGCATGTTCTGATTGCCTTTTTGACCTTGTAGTATCAAGGAAACATCCTCCTCTTTCTTTTTATGAACCCTCCGGGGGTTGTTTCCATAAGATCCAGACTGGATGTATTCAACAACTGCTTTAAGAGCGGCTAGGTCTTGAATCTTACCAGACTTCAATCCCATCTCAGCTATCTCTCCGTGCTTGATCATTTTAGAGAATGGTTTGCCAATACCAGCTAAGACTCTCTCATAGAAAGGATCTTCCTATATGTCTATGAAAGTCATGACCATTTATGATTCCGTAATGGAAGGAATAACTTGAGTAGCAAGGCACCTCCACCTTTGAGCATACTCTATGAAAGACTCATTAAACTGTTTCTTGACCTTGGTAATCTGGTATTGGTCAGGAGCCATCTGAGATTGAAAACTGTATTGAGTAAGGAAGGCGTGAGCTAGCTCTTCCCAACTATGGATCTTTGAGTTGTCTAATCTGGTATACCATGAACGGGCTTTTCCAATGTATTCTCTTACGGAATAGGCGCATTCTCGAAGCTTTTCATTTTCTGTATAAGATCCAAGTTCTCCAATGAATACCTTCAAATGTGTGTAAGGATCCCCTAATCCGTCATACTTTTCAAAGTCAAGGGTTTTGAATTTCTCTGGATAATGAACACTAGGGAATATGCAAAGGTCAGCATATAAAACACTTCTATGTGTTCCAATCCCTTTGAGAGCACGGATAGTTTCTTCCATTTGAAGGACCTTCTTCTTGATATCACCGGTGTCTGGATCTCCTTTGAGATGGGTGTTTTCAGGGTCTTTGTTGGTCGTATCCAACTGAGGTTTTGGATTTGTTTTATCCAAACCTTGTGTCCCTCCTTGTGTAGAGGATTCTGTATGTGTAGGCATCTTTGTACCTTGAGTAGACTGATGCAATTCCTTTAGTAGAACAACCAATTATTTCCCTACAAAAGACTTATGTAGTTTAATCTTAGGGATAATATAAATGCTATTATGATGTATCCATTTTAGGAATATCATCCTGTAAAAACGGGCGTTATTTGATAATATGTTATGTATGCACAAATATTCTTCATATTTTCCATTACATAAATATGAACATGGAATGAAATTACAAGTAAATGCTTTTACAAGTAATAGAAAAATGGAAAGCATGAAGAGACTTTCCTTCGCATTTGGTTTATTAGAGGTTGACCTATCTTAGGGTTACTCTCGCCGCTTTTTAGTATGAAGGTCCCCAGATCATCGCAATCTACTTGACGAGAAGTTAATCCGGTCTTTCAACTGGAGCGAATCTGGGTGGTGCCTTTCCCGAGCCTCGTTGGAATTAGTCTCCCTACGACTATAGTAATCAAACACTGACAGGATAGCCTCCTGGTGGAGGAACAACACAACATACATTCACATACAACGTGTCTCACCGTTAATGAAAATGATGACATCACTAATATCACAGATAGATATATTGCAATGCAGTAAGTAAAATGTATTCATACACATTCATCATAAATGTAAATGCAACATTCACACACAAGCATATAACAGTTTTGAAAAGCTTGTAGTAATGGCTTAAGCCCTCTTACTGGAGTCCCCAGCAGAGTCACCACCTGTCGACGTCGGGATTTTTATTTGTCCCTTTTCGTTACTTGTTCTTTGATATTCTCATGTTAGGTGAGATTTGTGTGAAAAAACAAGTGAAAAGGTCTGACATGTGTAATGTCGACGATTTGACTTTAAGAGTTGCCAGTTGGTGTTTTTAACTGGTTTCACCAACGCAACAGAAAAAGGTTTACACATTGACCCAGTGATGTAACACTGTTAAATGGGTCTATGAAACCGAGATTCATTTGGGTTCGGGGGCTTGATTATGCGGAGGGAAGGTGTTAGGCACCCCCCGACATCCGTGTTGCCACGGTGACCGCCACTTTTCAATAAACTGTTATATAAATGTGTGTGTATGTTTGTGGATCAATGTGCAATTTATTTAGAAGTAGTGCGAGGCCTTGTTCACACCTATAAACAAAGGGTTTAAATTTATAGAAAAATTCAGTTTTAAACAGGATATAGCAATGAAATTTTGTAAAAGAGGTTTTTCAAACCCTGTGCTTAATAGGGATTGAGACCTTTTCATACTTCCATTTTATTATTAAATGTTCGGCTTGATTGCTTTTATTTTCGAGATGCCAGGCATCTTCGAGAAAATAATATACAGCAGTGCCGAACTCCTCATGGGCATGACAGCCATCCAAGGAAATTCAGACACCGCAAATAATGTACAAGCTGCTTACAGCTGAAAATGTCCATCACGGGAAACGAATCTAGATTTAGTAGACTGAATCTATGATCACATGATTCCTAGGCTCACATGATACCGCAGTTTATATGAAAAGCAGTAAGCAGTTATATATATAAAAGCTGTAAATATATATATACAGATATGATCAACCACCACGAAGCACCTCCATGGGGGATCGAAAATGTAAATATATAAAAGCAGTATATATATATATATATATATGGACATGATCAACCACCATGAAGCACCTCCATGGGGGATCAGAAAAGTAAATAAAGCTGTAAAATACGATCAACCGCCACGAAGTAAACTCCAGGCGGGACTAAATATAAATAAAGCAGTAAAGACGATCAACCGCCGTGAAGTAAATTCCAGGCGGGACGAAATGTAAATAAATTAGTAAAAGGCCTCGACGTAAACTCCAGGCCTGACAGAAATGTATATATATATATATATATATATATATATATATATATATATATATATATATATTGTAAGACCCCAACTTTTATGAATAAAGATGATTTTTCTATAATTATCATTTTTGAATATTATGGAATGAATTTGATATAATGTTATAGTTGTAGGTAATAGTTATAAATTTTGCAAAGTACGCAAGTTGTTATATAATATTCGATTGGTCGGGGAATATTCTTTTTAACAGGGAATATTCGTACGACGACAAAATCATTGGTGGACCCCACAACGGAATTATTGTCGGATTGAGAAAACGACAAAAATATTTTATGAAAATAACGGCGGAGGTTTTATCGTTAACTGTTGAAACACCCGATGTTAAAAGTACAAGAATACGCGTGGTTGCATAGTAGCACACGATATTGATTATTGATGCTTACGTGAGAAGTCACTCAGTTTTGTTCAATTATTGCTTCAATAATTGTTTCATAGTATCTCATGTTAATTGATTCAATTATTGTCGATATTTTATATATTATTAAATCAATAATTGAGACGACAAAATTATTAATATTATTATTTGCAATATTAACGATGTCTAGAAGTTCTGCCAAGGAGAGGTTTTGTCACCTAATTACGCGCCAATAGGGAGAAATCCTTATTGGAAAGCCCCCTCTTTCCTGGGAATGACCTGGTCGATTAATAGTGTGAATTATAATAATGATGATGAAGTTTTGTTTTATTAGTATTATTAATGTAATAAAACAGAAAAGCTTTTTATATAAAACTGAATACTTTTATAAAGTTATTCATTTTCTTAGACTATAAATAGAATATATTATATTCTATTATGCATAGTATTTTGCATAGTAAAATATTTTTATATAAAACAGAATACTTTTATAAAGTTATTCATTTTAATCGACTATAAATAGAATATATTATATTTTATTATGCATAGTGTTTGTATAGTGCCTGCATAGTGTTTGCATAGTAAAATCTTTTTATATAAAATAGAATACTTTTATATAGTTATTCATTTTATTAGATTATAAATAGAATATATTATATTTTATTTAAAAAATTTTGTTTTATTAGAATATTTTATAGTAAACCAATCTGGACCGTCCGTTTATAAGTAAATCAATCTGGACCGTTCAGCAATTAGTTACTATTCACCCATTCTCATATAAATAGAAGCTCATTCCTTCATTATTTCTTACGAATTCAATTTGAAACTCTAGAGAGAAACTATAGAGAGAAAGAAGAAAAGTATTCTCGCTACTTCACTACTCCTATATCCAGATTTGTTCTAAGGTAAGGGTATTATTTCTTTCAGTATTCATGAAGAGAACTTCATTATTCAATTTTTTTATTCTCGTTTGAATAACTTTGTGCGCTTGTGGTCTACCCTATACTTGGTGAAATTCTTACATTATTCCATTCTTTATCATTATGTTGGAATAACTTTTATCTGTCTGTATCACATACATGGTGAAATTCTTCTGTTATTCCATTCTTTATTATTCTGTTCGGACATCCTGTCTGTGCGTTTACTCATGACCTGGTTCCGTTATTTATTATTCTATTGGAACATCCTGTCGGTGCGAATTTTGCCTGACCTGGTTTCGTTATTTATTATTCTGTTGGAATATCATGTTTGTGCATTTACACATGACCTGGTTCTGTTATTTATTATTCTGTTGGAATAACCTGCCTGTGCGGTCTATCGCATGCCTGATGATTTCTTTTTTTATTCCATTCTTTCTTATACTCAGTTGGTTAAAGTTTTGACTTCTATACTCCATGAAATTATTGGAATATCCTTGATATTTGCGCTTCATCTAGTATCTTTTCATGGAAATATTCTTCTGAGCATTCTTGAATTTTACTCTACAAAGAAGTATCATGTTGACAATTTGGACGTTATTAGTTCCTGGATAAATTAATTCTTGAACTTGTTTTATTGAATTCTTATATCATTGTCATCATCCTCATGTTTATATTATGTTGAAAGTCATCCGTGGCCTGTTGTGCATAGATGGACTTGGTATGATTATGAATAAGGATTATTTGGTATTATCATGACCGTAATGTTACAAATGATGTGGTAAAAGTCCTCATTGGCCCGTAGTGCATTGATGGACAGCTGTTGGCATGATCATGACCATTAATGAATACACGAATATCCTTGGCCCGTAGTACATAGATAATTTGTGGTTGTGATACTAATGAATATCCTTGGCCATAGTGCAGGGAATGTGGATTATTTATTAAGCTAAGTCCCAGCGATAAAAGTGATGAAAAACCTTTTAAATCATAAAAGATAGTAGATTTTATTCTCTACTTGACTCTTTTAATGGATTGCTTGTTCCGCTGCAGTTAAACTTGATGTTTTTTATATTGTATTAGTTTAACACTGTTGAAGGCTAACGATAATTTATTTTGTATTATCTTAGTCATAATATTTCCTACTAGGCTAGTTGAGCTCACCCTTTTACTTTCATTGTTCTCTTCAGGAAATGGGAACGTAGCAGGGACTAGTCGGGGAACGAAGTGACGGTCCAGATAATAGCATTAGTAGTCCTCACTATTCTGTTAAATAGTGTGATAATACATGTAATGAGGACTCAATTGAGTGTGGATATTGTCTAGATGATAATATTTGTATTAAAACTCACATCATATGTTTTGTTGTATTTTACACGACTGTTGTATAATTAAGTTATATTTGAATTTTGTACCATGTATTTGACGACTCAAGATGGGTGATGTATACCTATTTTGGGGTGTCACGGTTGGTATCGAGCTTAGGGATATTATCCTGGATAAGATGTGAGACAAGAACTAGGAGGGAGAGACAGGAATCCTTTATTAGTATGACCTACCTAAGTTTATTTGGTATTTAATTGGTCGGTCGAGTATAGGGATAATATGTGATATGTTAATTAACCCTTGTTTTGTGGCGATTTTGAAATGACATCCGAGAATGTTGAGAACATCAATGGAGCACAGAGAGACCGTTGAGTCTCCACGCATCAATAATCGTGGATAATGTGCATCAGAAAGACGACAATACTCAGGTAAACAACAACACGGACCAGATGATGAACGATGGAATGTTTAGAGGCTTTATGTAATTCATGCAACATCAGGGAAGAGCGACTCCTGTACAAAATACAGGTGGAAACACTAGCAACTCTCGAACGGTCACCGCTAAGCAGTTCAAGGAACTGGGACCACCAGAGTTTTTTGGAGATCCAAAACCACTTAAGGCGGAGACATGGATAAAGCAGATCAGCAAGATATTTGATGTCCTGGGATGCTTCGAGGAGCAAAAGGTTTCCTCTGCCACCTTCATGTTGCGTACAAAGGCAGATTACTGGTGGGAATCTGTAAAACATACTCAACCTACCGCACTGAAGATGACTTGGGAGAAGTTCCAAGAATTGTTCAACGTCAAGTACTTTCCCGAAAGTATTCGTCACATGAAAGAGGTAGAGTTCATTAAACTGGAACAAAACAACATGACCGTGTCGTAGTATGAAGCCAAGTTTCTCGAGTTGTCCCGGTTTGCGTCCCATTTGGTTAATAACGAGGAGAGAATGACGCGAATGTTTCTAAGAGGTTTGAAACCCTAGATACGTCAATATCTTATCTCTCATAAACTGTGTTTATATTCAGATGTTGTTAATAGGGCTCAGTTATTGGAGCGCAATAATGAGTCAACCCAACCAAAAGAGAGCAGCCTACAAAATTATAATATTAGTGATAGCAGTCATTGAAGCGGTGACAATAAGCATGGAGGGAATCAACATGCCAGAAATGGTAACCACTTCGGTGGTAATCATGGCCAAAACAATAAGAATAGACATTTCAAGAAGAGGAGATTCAATAATGATGGAAAGACGTCAGCACCAGCACCAGCACCAGTTGTTAAGGAAGGAGAACGACAACCTATGATATGCTTCAAATGCGGAGGGGAGGGACACATCTATCCAAACTGTGCAATGCCGTCCAAAGCATGTTATAATTATGGAATAGAAGGTCACCTAGACCGATTTTATCGTTCACCGAAGACAAGTTCATCTAGGATGAAGGCACCAAAGGACGTCCCAGAAAAGTTAAAGCCAGTAGTACAAGGGAGAGCGTTTCTCATGACCTCCTAGAAAGCAAAGAACTCGAACGAGGTCATCACGGGTAAGCTTATCATAAACTCTAGCAAAGTTTATACCTTATTTGATACCGGTTCTACCCATTCTTTTATTTCTCCTACTTGCGCTCAACGTTTAAATTTGACTCCAGAGAAATTAGACTTTGACTTATCTATTGAAACTCCATTGGGAGAAACCATCATTACATCCACTATTTATAAGTATTGTTTGGTTCAAATCGGTACCCTCACATTACCTATCGATCTTATTTCATTGAAAATACTTGCATTTGACATAATTCTAGGGATTGAATGGTTAACTACTCATCATGCAAAAATTGATTATTTTCATAAGGTTGATAGCTTTCATATTCCTAACCAACCTATTATGCGAATTTAAGTAACCAAACCATTAAAATCAATCACTGTCATCTCAAGCCATAAAGTTATTCGTTTATTGAAAAATGGATGTCAAGCTTTCTTAGCTCATGTCATGGATCTAAACAAAAATACGTCAGTTTTGAATTATATTTCTATTGTTAATGAATTTCCTGACGTATTCCCTGATGAACTTCCTGGCCTACCCCCAGAACGTGAAATTGAATTTTGTATTGACCTTGAAGCCGGTACAAAACCCATTTCCAAAGCCCCATATCGAATGACTCCTATTGAAGTTCAGGAGTTAAAGACCCAACTGTAGGAATTGTTAGACATCGGTTTCATTCGTCCCCAATCGCCTCCTTGGGGTGCTCTGCTCTATTCGTGAAGAAGAAAGATGGGAGTATACGACTTTGTATTGATTATCGGGAGTTGAACCATGTCACTATCAAAAATAGATATCCATTGCCTCGCATTGATGACCTGTTTGACCAGTTGCAAGGCGCCAAATTTTTTTCAAAGATTGATCTCCGTTCCGGATATCACCAATTGAAGATTAGAACCGATGACATTCCAAAGATGGCTTTCAGAACTCGGTACGGGCATTATGAATTCCTAGTCATGTTTTTTGGATTAACTAATGCTCCTGCTGCCTTCATGGATATGATGAACCGAGTATTCAAGGAATATTTGGATCACTTTGTGGTCATCTTTATTGATGACATCTTTATTTATTCTAAAAGCCGTGAAGATCATGAGCAACACTTGAGGCTGATACTTCAAAAGCTTCGTGAATACAAGCTTTATGCCACGTTGATGAAATGCGAGTTTTGGCTTGAGGAAGTAGCATTCCTTGGGCACGTGGTATCAAGTCATGGAATATTTGTTGACCTAGCAAAGATTGAAGCTATTCAAAGCTGGGAACAACCTAAATCAGTAACCGAAGTACGTAGCTTTCTCGGCTTAGCTGGTTATTATCGGAGATTCGTAGAAGGGTTTTCTTAAATCGCTACTCCATTAACTCAGCTGACTCGGAAAGATACAAAATTCGGTTGGAGTGAGGAATGCGAGAAGAGTTTTCAAGAACTCAAGAGAAGACTCATTTCAGCACCTGTTCTGACAATACCATCTGGCTCGGAGGGATTTGTCATCTACAGTGATGCTTCAGGCAAAGGGTTAGAATGTGTTCTCATGCAACATGGAAAAGTCATAGCCTATGCCTCTCGACAACTCAAAGAATATGAGAGGAATTATCTGACTCATGATCTAGAGTTGGCAGCAGTCATCTTTGCACTAAAGATTTGGAGGCATTACTTGTATGGGGAGAAAGTGGAGATCTTTACGGATAATAAAAGCCTCAAATATTTCTTCACTCAAAAGGAACTCAACATGCGACAGTGACGTTGGCTTAAACTGTTGAAAGATTAGGATCATACCATCCAATACCATCCTGGAAAAGTGAACGTGGTAGCTGACGCATTGAGTAGAAGATCATATGCGGGTACTAGTGCGATATTGTCAACGCAAAGGCCCATTTTGTATGACTTGCAAAGGATGGAGAGAGAGATAAAGACTCAAGGGACCCACGTGATGATGGCGAATATACGAGTAGAACCGACTTTAATCGATAAAGTTAAAGCTGCTCAAGCTACAGACCTGGACCTGATGCGTATGAGGAAGAAAGTACAAGAAGGTGCTATGCCGGAAGCAAGAATCGATGAAGAAGGAATACTTCGAGTCAACTTTAGACTTTGTGTTCCTAATGATCCTGAGTTAAAGTATAAAATCATGATGGAGGCGCACAACACACCGTTTGCAATCTATCCTGGGAGTACCAAAATGTATCATGATCTTCTACATACATTTTGGTGGGGCAATATGAAGAGAGAGAGATAGCGATGTTTATCTCAAGGTGTTTAACTTGTCAACGAGTCAAGGCAGAGCATCAAGTACCAAAAGGTCCATTGCAACCACTTGAAATTCCAGAATGGAAGTGGGAGCACATTACCATGGATTTCGTTACTGGTCTTCCCAAGGTTTCTCAAGGCATAGATGCAATTTGGGTCATTGTTGATAGATTAACCAAGTCTGCTCATTTCTTACCAATACGAGAAACTTATACACTTGAACGTCTTGCTAGTATATACATAAACGAGACTGTAAGACTGCATGGTATGCAAGTATCCATAGTTTCTATTCGAGACCCAAGATTCACTTCACGATTTTGGGTTAGTTTACAAAAAGCTATGGGCACGGATTTACGATTTAGTTCGGCATATCATCTTCAGACGGACGGACAATCAGAGAGGACTATTCAAACTCTTGAAGATTTATTAAAACTCTGTGTCCTTGACTTCAAGGGAAGTTGGGACAAGTTCTTACCATTGGTAGAGTTTTCTTACAACAACAGTTATCAAACAAGTATTGGTATGGCTCCATTCGAGGCGTTGTATGAAAGAAAGTGTCGTTCTCCAGTATGCTGGGATGAGGTGGGTGAAGCAACGTTATTGGGACCGGAGTTGGTACGTATGACTACAGAAAAGATTCAAACGATCCGACAATGTATAAAACCTCACAAGACCGACAAAAGAGTTATGCCGATCTTCATCGAAAGGATGTGGAATTCGATATTGGAGATCATTTGTTGTTACATATTGCTCCATGGAAAGGAGTTATAAGATTTGGAAAGAGAGCTCAATCCTTGATTCATTGGCCCATTTTTAATCCTCGATCGAGTAGGGACTGTAGCCTATAGACTTGCTTTACCGCCAAGTATTTCTCATGTTCATAACGTTTTTCATATATCCATGTTACGTAAATATGTGAAAGACCCGAACCACATTATTGAGTTAGAACCGGATGAAATAGCGGAAGATTTAACGTATGAAGAGGTTTCTGTTCAAATCTTGGATAAGAAGGAACATATTCTACGCTCTAAGGTTATACCTCAAGTCAAAGTTTTATGGATGAACCACGATGTTGAGGAAATGACCTGGGAGTTAGAATCTAAAATGAAATCAAGGTATCCTTACCTCTTCGACATACTAGGTACGTACCCTAATTTCGAGGGCGAAATTTCATAAGAAGGGGAGATTGTAAGACCCCAATTTTTATGAATAAAGATGAATTTTCTATAATTATCATTTTTGAATATTATGGAATAAATTTGATATAATGTTATAGTTGTGGGTAATAGTTATAAATTTTACAAAGTACGCAAGTTGTTATATAATATTCGATTGGTCGGGGAATATTCGTTTTAACAATGAATATTCGTACGGCGGCACAATCATTGGTGGACCCCATAATAGAATTATTATCGGACTGAGAAAATGACAAAAATATTTTATGAAAATAACGGCAGAAGTTTTATCGTTAACTGTTGAAACACCCGGTGTTAAAAGTACAAGAATACGCATGGTTGCATAGTAGCACACGGTATTGATTATTGATGCTTACGTGAGAAGTCACTCAGTTTTGTTCAATTATTGCTTCAGTAATTATTGCATAGTATCTTACATTAATATTCTTTACTGAGCTAGTTGTGCTCACCCTTTTGCTTCACAATTCCTTTCAGGTAATAAGAGTGTTGCCGAGTCGAGCGGGGATAATAGGGGAATAGAATGGTGGTCTATAGCTATTGAGGTTCTCCCTAAATAGTATGGAAATAATTTTATTGAGAACTTTAGATAAGTGTGTCGTATTGTATACGTCATTTGATATTTAATTTTGGTGAACCGAATAGGGTGAGGTGAACCCAACTTTGGAAGGGTGTTTTGCCACTATCATACAAGATGTCTAATGACATATAACCTCGTGTTATCATAAGACAGGGTTGTGCACATCCACTTGCTGAGTATATCTACGTGCACTACCTATATGATCTTGGAGTTTTTTTGAAATATAATTTTCACTTGGAGACAGTGGAGATAGTTATATGTCAAGAGAACACTCACCATTGGAAAGAAGATGATAGTAATCTTCTCGTTTTTCTTTGGGGTCTATTGGGTCAACCAAGGATAATTCTGTGAATATATGATATCTATCATAACCTAGACACATGGCCTCCCATGTACGAAGATTTCTTTGAGCACTTCCCAAAGATTTTAATTTCTAAAATAGTTTTTGACTGTACTTTTATATAAAGTACCATTGTAAGGTTGTGGTTGAGGCACCATGAGAGTTACATACATTTTTATTAAAACTCATAGTTTAACTGTGGTCATATTCTGTACGATAGTTCAACAGTTGTATAAATGAAGTTTGTATTTGATTTTTATAGTGTGATATCTGGCGATTCAGAATGGGTCGTGTGGACCTATTTTGGGGGCGTCACAATGTATACTTGTGTGATTGTGCGTAATTCGATTTTACTCAATAAGTTTTTAGCGCCATTGTCGAGGAATTAATTTAATAATATTTTCCAATATTAATTTTTATCAAGTTAGTTTTTATTTAAACGTTTTTTTTTATTTTCTTTAATTCTCGTTCTATTTTTTTTCTTTCTTTTCAAGTACCATGGCGGAATTTAATTATCAATGGTGGTCTATGGGAATGACTCAGCCAAGGGTAGCGGAGATTGATGGACTCACGACACTTTATGCATTGTCACCACAGATTGAGACATTTTCGAGGAGGTTCGACGCTTTTGCAGCACAATGTTGTCAAAGTGTGGCGGTTACTTGTGATTATTGTGCTAGAAATCATCTGAGTCATCAATGCACCATCAGTCTTGGGCTGGTATAGTATGATGATAACTACCTCAACGAGTATGTATATGACAATTATCATCAAGGTTGGGGGTATCACCCGGATTCTTCATGGAGTTGCAATTATGAAGATTAATACTCTGCTCCAAATCCAACATATACTCCAAAATTCTCATGTCAACTTCCATTGCAAGAAGAAAAGTCAAACATGGAGACATTCATGTTAAAGCTTATAGCAAACCAAGAGGAGAGGATGATGAGTCAAGAAATATCGAGCCATAATTTTCAGAACCAGATGGAATAACTCATCACTACTTCTACACATGTTCCTCATTACATGGATTCCAAAACTGAGGCAGATAATTCAGGGTTGGTGGAATTGTTGTCCAAGTTCGTTGCATCAAATGAAGAGAGGATGATTAATTGAGAGAGGTCAATTCAAAATCTTCAGAATCAGTTAGATCTAATGTTCTAAGCCTTGAACAACTGTCCTAAAAACAATTGGTGTTATGATATGGATTCCGAGATTGATGAATTGCCCGAACCAAATCTATAACTGGATGAGACACTAGATAATGAAATAGAGGAGATAAGTGGGGATAATGAAAATAAGGTCGGGGAAGACCTAACTGTGAATACCAACAATGATGAGCTGATGTTTGTAGTTCACCAAGTGCCTTCTCCACCAAAGATCAAGGATCCGGTTAGATTTGAAAAACTATGCTCGCTTAGTAGTCATGTCATCGGCAAGACTATTTATAACGTGAGTGCTAATGCAATGTTAGAGCCATGGTTGAATGAAAAATAGAGGGTATAGAAGGAAACAATTATGTTTGACAAGCTTCAATGCCCCATTTAAATTATAGATATAATGGAGAAAACACCTAGTTACTGGATGCTCATAAATGGGATTCTATATACAAAAAGCAAGCTGGGTAGGTTTGATTTTAGAGTTATCAATAATGGAAATCTCCCACATTACTCCTGATGGATGGAGAATTCCTTAACTTTTGTAGAGGAATTGGATAGCATTGACCAGACAAAGTCAGGCTGAAAGACTATAAATCAAACATTTATTGGTCGGAAACCCAATTTTAAATTTTAATTTTTAGTAGTTAATAAATTTGCATTTATTAGGATTTAATAAACTTGCTTCTATTGTGTTCACAGGTTTGTCAAGTACAATTCAAGTGTGGTGCGCAATTCATTCTAATGTGCCTAGTCTATTCTCCAAACTTAGCAAACAAGGAGGAAGATTGCTATATTTTCAAGGAAGTCCTCTGCTTTACTTTTTCCTATTTCACCTATTGAGGACAATGTCTAGTTTATGTTTGGAGGCATTTTAGTGTCGTATTTCATATAGTTAGTTGTTTTCATTGTAGTTCGTTATTTTTACGTGTTAGCATTGTGTTTTTGCATTTAGTGTGCATATAATACATGGTAGTTAATTGCATATTCATAAATGTGTTGCATTAGTATATGTTCATGTAGTATAATTACATTTTTGCATGAATCTGTGCGATCGGTTGGTGTGGTCTTAGCTCGGCTTATGATAAGATTGGTTTTGCATGCTAACTTGAACAGTGTTGATAATTGATGATGAGTTCTAATTTTAATCATGACGATAATCTAAGCCTGTCTGAAACTTATGTAACCGGTTAGCACTTTAAGTTTAACTCTGTTATTCCACTTGGTTCAAGGTTTCATAATTTGTTTTTTGGGGAAAATTTTAGTTAAAATTTAAGGAAATTAATGAATTGGTGGTAAAGGTTGGAATGATGTAAAAGCTTTAATTTGGGGGAATATATGGGATATATATATATGTAAAAAAAAATATACAAAAAAATGAAATGCTGAAAAAAATAGAAAATCTAGAAAAAAAAATATATATATATATATATATATATATATATATATAAATAAATACATTGACTAGTTTGGTTCTGTGGCCTTTGTTACTTGAGTAAGTACGCCCTAGGGGATGTCTCTACACCCAACGCCCTAAGATCATCTGGTTTGGGAGTCGTTCATCGAAAGCTCATTAATGGATAGTACTGAAAAGCCTAAGAAAACTAGACATTGCACAGTCAATTGTAAACTTGAGAAAGAGCACAAATGCCCTTGTGGTTGAATAAAGGTAGAAATAAATCATGTATTTACCCTTAGACTTGGTAATTGCTTAGTTTTAACCGGAGTTATCATGTTCACAGACGTAATTGAATTGGAACTAAAATTTCCTTCTCAGAAGTTTGTTATGTGATTATCTTGAACTGTGGTTGGGTAGAATGGTTAACAAGCACACACGCACAACATGGGTGATGACAAGTTTGGATTGACTAACTGGTTAGAGTTATGGACTTTGACTTGATTGGATATATTATTTGAGTATTATTGGTATCTTTGAGTCATGTTGCTATATATCATACTGATTTAATACTGGGTTCATAGGTATATTAGGAAGTATATCATGCATATGCATAATTGTAGTTGAGTTAGGTTGTTTATTTTTAGTTCTTTTCTGTTTTTTCTTGAGGAAAAATAAATGTTTAAATTTGGGGGTATTTGATAAGTGGGTTTTGTACCAAAGAATTGAGTACATTTGAGCTTAATCTTTTAGTTGGTTTTTTAAGTGTTGTGTGTGCATTTCATAATTTTTATATTATTTTATAGGCTACGACATGACATTGGCATAAAGACGCAAGGAAAAGCAAATCAGACATCTTTTGGACTAAAATATGTAAGCAAATGCAAGAAGGGAATATTGTAGGGATTTTAACACCAAGTTGGATGCATGTTGG
This sequence comes from Panax ginseng, assembly GCA_020205605.1. NCBI lineage: Eukaryota > Viridiplantae > Streptophyta > Magnoliopsida > Apiales > Araliaceae > Panax > Panax ginseng. The sequence goes on from CM035139.1 coordinate 131,920,299, forward strand.
ATGCATGTTCTTAGCTTGTAACTTGAAATTTATTGTAGATCTACTTCTTAGCTTTCTAGAACATCTTTAAACGTCCCAATCGAAGTTTGGATGCGAGAGTTATGGCCTTTTTATCAATAAATATCAAAGCTCAGAGTTGTCATGCTTGCCATTTACATAGCATCTACTTCAAGCTCGATTTCATTCTTGATCCGGCCAAAATCTGTCAATTCTCAAAGAATAAAAGTTGTAAATCTCATCAATATCTTTTATTTGATTTATGGTAGGCCTCGTAACTCCTAGCGGATCAAATGTTATGCCTATTTTACCAAAGGACGTCACAATAAAAAATTGACCAGTCAGTAGTATGCCGCCTGAGATAAGCACGGTCTTGCGCCAACCATCGATTTTTTCTCGCTACTATAGCGCGGGACGTGCCCAAATTGGCCTAGGAGCAGCGCTGGGCATGCTGGTCGGCGAGGAGAGAGCTGATTTGGGTGTTATGTTGTCCAATTTGATCAAGAATAGGATTGTTAGTTGCCTAACTTACTAGGGTTTCCATTAGAACTATAAATTCTTGATTATAACTTGGATTGTAGAGGCTAGTTCATTAAATCCCTCTTGGGATAAACTTCTATTAATTCATCTTTTATTCTTCTCTTAGATTAGGAACCCTAGATTGACTAGAACTAAAGATTGAAGCTATTGATGATCATTGGGAAATCAGATTGGAAGCAAGAGAATGCAGATTTGCTTATCTCAATTCTTAATTATCTTCTTATTCTATTTGTATCTTTTAATGCTTAATCAATTGTGGATGATGGATTCTAGTTCAGTTATGAATTAAACTCTATTTTGAGATTACTATGGATCTTATTATATAGTTTAATTTAATATACTTCCTTGTTGGTCTTATTAGCTTTATTTGGATTGTTTGTTATGGGTTTCCCTTAATTTCTTAATTGCCTAGCTAACAATTACTGTGATAATCCATATGAAATTGAGAGACGGAGTATGGGTTTAGATCTGATCATAATAGCATGTATTTATGTGTTCTACATGGTGTTAAAATTCATGATTTGTCTTTGAGGATAGAGATATACCAAGCATTGCATGTGTAAGACCCCAACTTTTATGAATAAAGATGAATTTTCTATAAATATCATTTTTGAATATTATGGAGTGAATTTGATATAATGTTATAGTTGTGGGATATATATATAAAAATTTTTAAATACGCAAGTGGTTATAAAATACTATTTCGGTGGGGAATATTCGTTTGGTCGTGGAATATTCTTGTTATTTGGAATATTCGTATTTACGACAACCATTTGTGGGCCCCATAACAAATAATAATCATTTGATGAAAGAAAACGACAAGTTTGAGTTTTATAAATAACGGCGTAGTGGTTACCAAGTAACATCGTTGGAATACCGGTGGTTAAAATACAAGAATACGCTATTGTTGCAAAAAGTAGCACACACCAGATTGCATGCAATATTTTTGAATTATTGATTCTTACGTAAGAAGGCACTACTCAATAATTGTTACAAAGAATTATCGCTCAATATTTTATTTTATTGATTCAATAATTGTCATATTGATATTTTATATTATTGTTGTTTCAATAATTGTCACCGCATAAGATTTTTCCATTATCAAATCAATAATTCATATTATTTGAATAATATTATTAGATAAAGATTATTGGCAATGTCTAGAAAGTTCTCACAAGGAGAGGTTTGGTCACCTAATTGCATGCCAACCAAGAGGAGAAAATCCTTATCTAAAAGCCCCTCTTTCCTCGGAACTACCGTCATCATTATTGTGATTCTGTAATATTATTTGTGAATAATTAATTATTAATTTATATGATAAGGAAATATTTATTTTATGTGGACATAAATGATGGATAGGAAAATATTTATTTTATGTGGTTATAAATGAAGGAATTAATGTTGAGGTGTTTTATCAAGATTTTGTCGATTGAGGTATTAAAAAATCAAATCTGTTCTTCTTAAAGCTCTATCAAGTGAGTTATAATTTTGATCCAACCGCTGATCGTTGTGATTTTTGGATATGTTATACATATATAAGTTGAGTATATGTCCACAAATTTTGAACCATAAAAATTAACGTATGATTTGTTATGAATTTTAAGAGGTGTTGAAAATCATCCGCTTATGGATTCTGATATTTTCTGCTTGGAATTTGGAAAACTTAAAGCTACAAAGTTGTAGAGAATTCAATTTCATGTGGAATGGACATAAAATTCAGATTTTTCGATAAAAGGGCTATTTATTATGAATTATTGAAGTTTCGGAAAATAAAATGATTTTTTATTAAAATTGGGTGGGACCCACTTTTGGTTGGTGTAGAAAACATGTGTAAAATTTTTTGGGCCCCACTTGTGGTGGCTAAAAGTTTTTTCAAGGAAAGCATGCATGCTTAAAAAAAATTAATAATATTATTTTATTATTTAGTCTCCTATGGCGCTTCTAGCATTTTCCTATAAATAGCGCTTAAGTTAGAATTGAAAATCACACCGTAATCGTAGAATTCTTCTTCTATAATATTGAGCATATTTCTTTAGAGTTTTAGAAAGCTTTGAGCGTAGAAAATAAAGGAAAGTTTTCTTCAAGAATATCCCCGCTATACCAAATTGGAATACTCTTCTTTTCAAGGTAAGGGATGTTATTTTTGTTCAATATTCGCTTGAAATAATATTTTCTTCCATACTCAGTATGTAAGTAATATTATTTCGCTTCATTTTCAAATTCTATACTGCTTTTGTTAAAGTTTTGGCTTCTAAACTCCATGAAATTAGTAGAATATCCTTGATATTTGCGCTTCATCCAAAGATCTTTTCATGGAAATATTATTCTAGAGCATTCTTGATAAGTTTTAACTTTTTCATGCCGAGTACTATTCACTTGGGTTACTATTCTCAAGTACTATTCACGGGGTACTATTCACTCGAGTACTATTCACCCGGGTACTATTCATGATAAAAATTGATTCGCTTTTGGTCCAAATTATTTTTGTACAATATTATTCTTGAATTTTACTCCACAAAGCAAAGATCATGTCGATAATTTGACGTTATTGATTTCTCGGATAAATTAAATTATAAATCTTTAAAAATTTATCCTTGAACTTGTTTTATTGAATTCTTATATCATTGTCATCATCCTCATGTTTATATTATGTTGAAAGTCATCTGTGGCCTGTAGTGCATAGATGGACTTGGTATGATTATGACCAGGGATTATTCTAAGGTATAATCATGACCGTAATGTTACAAATGATGTGGTAAAAGTCCTCATTGGCCCATAGTGCATTGATGGACAGTTGTTGGCATGATCATGACCATCGATGAATACACGAATATCCTCGGCCCGTAGTGTATGGATAATTTGTGGTCGTGATACTAAAGAATATCCTCGGTCAGAAAAGTGGGGTGATTCGATGATGTGGATTATTTATTAAGTCGAGTCTCAAATGATAAAAGTGATGAAAAACCTTTAAATCATAAAAGATAGTAGATTTTATGCTCTACTTGACTTTCTAATGGATTGCTTGTTCCACCGCAGCTTAAACTTGATGTTTGTTATATTTTATCGCTTTAACATCGTTGAAGGCTAACGATAAATTATTCTCGCATTATCTTAGTCATAATATTTCTTATCGGGCTAGTTGAGCTCACCCTTTTGCTTTCATTGTTCTCTTCAGAAATGAGAACGTAGCCGGACTAGCTCGGGAAACCGAGTGACGGTCCGTATGATAGATATTTAGTAGTCCTCACTATTCTATGAAATAGTGTGATAATAAATGTATTGAGGACTCCATTTGAGTTGAATACTCGCCTAGAAGACAATATTCGTATTAAAACTCTCGCTTTATGTTTTGTCGTATTTTACACGACATATTGTATTATTAAGTTGTATTTGAATTTTGTACCATGTATTTGGCGACTCAAGATGGGTGATGTATACCTATTTTGGGGGCGCCATAGTTGGTATCAAAGCTTAGGATATACGATCCCCGGCCGAGATGTGAGACAAGAACTAGGAGGGGAGAGACGGGAATTCCTTCGCTAGTATGACCTACCTAAGTTTATTTGGTATTTAATTGGTTCACGTATATAGGATAATATGTGACATGTCAATTAACCCTTGTTTTGTGGCAAAGATTTGAAAATGACATCCGAGAATGTTGAGAATAAGAATGGAGCACAGAGACCGCGCTGAGTCTCCACAGATCAATAATCGTGATAATGTGCATCAGAAGGCAATAATCCTCATGCAAACAACAACACCGACCAAATGATGAACGATGGAATGTTCGTGAGGCTTTTATGCAATTCATGCAACATCGTGCAGAGAGACTCCGTCCAAAATGCAGTGGAAACACCGCAACTCTTTGACGGTCACCGCTAAATAGCTTCAAGGAGTCGGGACCACCGAGTTTTTTGAGAGCCAAAACCACTTAAGGCGAGACGACGGATAAAGCAGATCAACAAGATATTTGATGTCTTGGGATGCTCCGAGGAGCAAAAGGTTCCTTTTGCCACCTTCATGTTATGGCGTAGAGCAGATTATCGTGGGAATCAGAAGCGACTCAACCTCGCCAGACCAAGATGTCTTGGGAGAAGTTCCAAGAACTGCTCAACGACAAGTACTTTCCCCGAAAGTATTCGGCACATGAAAAGAGGTAGAGTTCATTAAACTCGAGCAAAAAACACGACCGTGTCGCAAAGACGGGCCAAGTTTGTCGAAGTTGTCCCGGCTTATATCCCATTTGGTTGATAATGAGGAGAGAATGACGCGAATGTTTCTAAGAGGTTTGAAACCCGAGATATACGCCAATACCTTATCTCTCATAAACTTTGTTTGTATTCGATGTTGTGAATAGGGCTCAATTATTGAGCGCGATAATGAGTCAACCCAACCAAGAGAGAGCAAATGGAAAAAATGATAATACCAAAGGGTAGCAACCATCGGCAAGCAAGACAACAAACGTGGAGGGAATCAACATGCCGTAAATGGTAACCACTTCAATGGTAATCATGGCCAAGACAATAAGAGTGGACATTTCAAGAAGAGGAGATTCAACAATGATGGAAAGACGCCAAGACCAAAGACCATTGTTAAGGAAGGAGAACGACCACCTATCATATGCTTCAAATGCGAGGGGGAGGGACACATCACCCAAACTCGCGATGCAATCCAAAGCGTGTTATAATTATGGAAGAGAAGGTCACCTAGCCCGATTTTTTCGCGCAATCAAGACAAGTCCAAATTGGGATGGAGGCACCAAAGGCCGCCCCCCGTAAAAGTCAAAGCCAGTAGTTCAAGGGAGAGCGCTTTGTCGACTCCTCCCGAAAGCAAGCAAGAACCCGAACGAGGTCATCACGGTAAGCTTATCATAAACTCTAGCTAAAGTCTATACCTTATTTGATACCGGTTCTACCCATTCTTTTATTTCTCCTACTTGCGCCAACGCTTAAATTTGACTCAAGAAATTAGACTTTAACTTATCTCGTTGAAACTCCATTGGGAGAAACCTTCATTACATCCACTATTTATAAGTCTTGTTTGGTTCAAATCGGTACCTCTCACATTACCTCGTCGATCTTATTTCATTGAAAATACTTGCATTTGACGTAATTTTAGGGATTGATTGGTTAACTACTCATCATGCAAAAATTGATTTATTTTCGTAAGGTTGTTAGCTTTCATATTCCTAACCAACCTATTATGCTAATTCAAGCAACCAAACCATTAAAATCAATCATCGCTATCTCAAGCCATAAAGCTATTCGCTTATTGAAAAACGGATGTCAAGCTTTCTTAGCTCATGTCACTGATTTAAACAAAAATACGCCGCTTTTGAATGATATTTCTATTGTTAATAAATTTCCGACGTATTCCCTCAAGAACTTCCCCGCCTACCCCGTAGAGCGAAAATTGAATTTTGTATCGACCTTGAACCCGGAGAAAAAACCCATTTCCAAAGCCCCATATCGAATGGCTCCTATTGAACTTCAGAGTTAAAGACCCAATTGCAGAATTGTTAGACATCGGCTTTATTCATCCTAGTACGCCTCCTCCTCGGTGCTCCTGCTCTATTCGTGAAGAAGAAAGATGGGAGTATGCGACTTTTGTATTGATTATCTGGAGTCAAATCATGTCACCATCAAAAATAGGTACCCATTGCCACGTATTGATGACCTGCTTGACCAACCAGCAAGGCGCCAAATTCTTTTCAAAGATCGATCTTCGCTCCGATATCATCGCTAAAGATTAGAACCGATGACATTCCAAAGACGGCTTTCGTAACTCCCAGACGGCATTATGAATTCCTAGTCATGTCTTTTGATCGACTAATGCTCCTCGCCGCTTTCATGGATATGATGAACCGAGTATTCAAGGAATATTTGGATCACTTTGTGGTCATCTTTATTGATGACATCCTCATATATTCCAAAAGTCGTGAAGATCATGAGCAACACTTGAGGTCGATACTCCAAAAGCTTCGTGAAAACAAGCTTTATGCCAAGTTGAAGAAATGCGAGTTCGCTTGAGGAAGTAGCATTCCTCGGGCACGTAGTATCAAGTCATGGAATATCTGCTGACCCAAACAAAGATTGAAGCTATTCAAAGTCGGGAGCAACCTAAATCAAGAATCAAGTACTTAGCTTTCTCGCTTAGCCGGGTTATTATCGAGATTCAGAGAAGGGTTTTCTTTAATCGCTACTCCATTAACTCAAATTGACTCGAAAAGATACAAAATTCATTGAGCGTGGAATGTGAGAAGAGTTTTCAAGAACTCAAGAGGAGACTCATTTCAAAGACTGCTCGACAATACCATCTCGCCTTGAGGGATTTGTCATCTACAAAGATGCTTCTAGCAAAGGGTTAGGATGTGTTCTCATGCAACATGGGAAAGTCATAGCCTATGCCTCACGAAACTCAAAGAATATGAGAGGAATTATCCTACTCATGATCTAGAGTCAAAAGTTGTTGTTTCGCACTTAAATTTGGAGGCATTACTTGTATGGGGAGAAAGTGGAGATCTTTACGATCATAAAAGCCTCAAATATTTCTTCACTCAAAAGGAACTCAACATGCGACAAACGACGCTGGCTTGAACTCGCTGAAAGATTATGATCATACCATCCAATACCATCCTGGAAAAGCGAACGTAGTAGCTGACGCATTGAGTAGAAGATCATATGCGGGTACAAGTGCGATATTGTCAACGCAAAGGCCCATTTTGTATGACTTTCAAAGGATGGAGATAGAGTTAAAGACTCCAGGGACCCATGTGATGATGGCGAATATACGAGTAGAACCGACTTTAATCGATAAAGTTAAAGTTGCTCAAGCTACAGACCTGGAGCTGATGCATATGAGGAAAAAAGTGCAAGAAGGTGCTATGCCGGAAGCAAGAATCGATGAAGAAGGAATACTTCGAATCAACTCCAGACTTTGTGTTCCTAACGACCCTGATTTAAAGTATAAAATCATGATGGAGGCGCACAACACACCGTTTGCAATCCATCCTGGGAGTACCAAAATGTATCATGATCTTCGACATACATTTTGGTGGAGCAATATGAAGAGAGAGATAGCGAGTTTATCTCAAGGTGTTTAACTTGTCAACGAGTCAAGGCGAGCATCAAGTACCAAAGGTCCATTGCAACCACTTGAAATTCCAGAATGGAAGTGGGAGCACATTACCATGGATTTCAAGCATCGGGTCTTCCCAAGGTTTCTCAAGGCATAGATGCAATTTGGGTCATTGTTGATAGATTGACCAAGTCTCGCTCATTTCTTACCTATACGAGAAACTTATACACTTGAACGCCTTGCTCAGATGTATATAAATGAGATTATAAGATTGCATGGTATGCCAAGATCCATAGTTTCGATCGAGACCCAAGATTCACTTCAAGATTTTGGGTTAGTTTGCAAAAAGCTATGGGCACGGATTTATGATTTAGTTCGCTTATCATCCTCAAACCGGATGGGCAAATGAGAGACTATTCAAACTCTTGAAGATCTATTAAGACTCGTGTCCTTGACTTCAAGGGAAGTTGGGACAAGTTCTTACCATCGGTGGAGTTTTCCTACAACAACAGCTTATCAAGCAAGTATTGGCATGGCTCCATTCGAGGCGCTAGTATGGAAGAAAGTGTCGCTTCTCAAAGATGCTAGATGAGGTGGGTGAAGCAACGTTGTTGGGACCGAGAGTTGGTACGTATGACTACGAAAAAGATTCAAACGATCCGACAACGATAAAAAAACCTCACAAGATCGATAAAAGAGTTATGCCGATCTTCATCGAAAGGACGGGAATTCAATATCGAGATCATGTGTTTATTACGTGTTGCTCCATGGAAAGGAGTTACGAGATTTGGAAAGAGAGGAAAGCTCAATCCTCGATTCATCGGCCCATTTTTAATCCTCGATCGAGTAGGAACTGTGGCCTATAGACTCGTTTTACCGCCAAGTATGTCTCGTGTTCATAATATTTTTCACATATCTATGTTACCGCCAAATATGTGAAAGACCCGAACCACATTATTCAGTTAGAACCGGATGAAATAGCGGAAGATTTAACGTATGAAGAGGTTCCTGTTAAAATCTTGGATAAGAAGGAACATATTTTAAGGCTCCAAGGTTATACCTCAAGTCAAAGTTTTGTGGAGAAACCACGATGTTGAGGAAATGACCGGGAGTTAGAATCAAATAAAAATCAAGGTATCCTTACCTCTTCGACATACCGTGTACGTACTTCTAATTTCGAGGGCTAAATTTCATAAGAAGGGGAGGTTATAACACCCCAACTTTTATAAATAAAGATGAATTTTCTATAAATATCTTTTTTGAATATTGTGGAGTGAATTTGATATAATGTTATAGTTGTGGGATATATATAAAATTTTCAAAATACGCAAGTGGTTATAAAATACTCATTTCATTGGGAATATTCGTTTTGGTCGTGGAATATTCTTATTGTCAGTGAATATTCGCATTTACCGACAACAATCATTTGTGGGCCCCCAATGTAATAACTGCTTGATGAAGAAAATGATAAGTTTGAGTTTTATAAATAACGGCAGTAGTTGTTACCGCTAACACTGTTGAATACCGGTGGTTAAAATACAAGAATACGCTATTGTCAGCACAAAAGAATACACTGTATTGCATAAAGATTTTTTGAATTATTGATTTTTACGTAAGAAGGCACTACTCAATAATTGTTATAGTAAATTAATGCTCAATATTTTATTTTATTGATTCAATAATTGTTGTGCTTGATATTTTATATTATTGTTGTTTCAATAATTGTCACCGCAAAATTTTTCCCATTATCAAATCAATAATTCATATTATTTGAATAATATTATTAGATAAAGATTATTGGCAATGTCTAGAAAGTTCTCACAAGGAGAGGTTTGGTCACCTAATCATGCTACAAAGAAGGAGAAATCCTTTATCGAAAAGCCCCTCTTCCTCGGAACTACCGTCATGTCATTATTGTGATTTTGTAATATTATTTTTGAATAATTAATTATTAATTTATATGATAAGAAAATATTTATTTTATGTGGACATAAATGATGGATAGGAAAATATTTATTTTATGTGGTTATAAATGAAGGAATTAATGTTGAGGTGTTTTATCAAGATTTTGTCTGATTAGAGGTATTAAAAAATCAAATCTGTTCTTAAAGCTCTATCATGCTGAGAGTTATAATTTTGATCCAACCATTGGATCGTTGTGATTTTTGGATATGTTATACATATATAAGTTGAGTATATATGTCCACAAATTTTGAACCGTTAAAAATTAACGATGATTTGTTATGAATTTTAAGAGGTGTTGAAAATCATCCGCTTGTGGATTTTTATATTTTCTGCTTTGGAATTTGAAAAACTTAAAGCTACAAAGTTGTAGAGAATTCGATTTCGTGTGGAATGGACATAAAATTCAGATTTTTCTCGATAAAAGGGCTATTTATATATGAATTATTGAAGTTTTGGAAAATAAAATGATTTTTATTAAATTTTGGTGGGACCCACTTTTGGTTTTGTAGAAAACATGTGCTTGATTTTTTGGTTTTCCAATGTGGTGGCTGAAGTTTTGTTAAAAGCATGCATGCGTAGAAAAAATTATAATATTATTTTATTATTTTAGTCTTCTATGGCGTTCTAGCATTTTCCTATAAATAGGTGCTTAAGTTAGAATTGAAAATCACACCAGAATCAAAGAATTCTTCTTCTATAATATTGAGCGTATTTCTTTAAATTTTTAGAAAGCTTTGAGCGTAGAAAATAGTGAAGGTTTTCTTTAAGAATATCCTCGCTATACCAGTTGGAATACTCTTCTTTTCAAGGTAAAGGATGTTATTTTTGTTCAATATTCGCTTGAAATAATATTTTCTTCCATACTCTGAAGTATGTAAGTAATATTATTTCATTTCAAATTTCAAATTCTATACTCGTTTTGTTAAAGTTTTGGCTTCTAAACTCCGTAAAATTAGTAGAATATCCTTGATATTTGTGCTTCATCCAGTATCTTTTCATGGAAATATTATTCTGAGCATTCTTGATAAGTTTTAACTTTTTCATGACGAGTACTATTCACTTGGGTTACTATTCCTAAAGTACTATTCACACGGGTACTATTCACTTGAGTACTATTCACCGGGTACTATTCATGATAAAAATTTATTCGCTTTTCATCCAAATTATTTTTGGTACAATATTATTCTTGAATTTTACTCCACAAAGCAAAGATCATGTCGACAATTTGACGTTATTGATTTCTCGATAAATTAAATTATAAATCTTTAAAAATTTATCCTTGAACTTGTTTTATTGAATTCTTATATCATTGTCATCATCCTCATGTTTATATTATGTTGAAAGTCATCTGTGTGGCTCAGAGTGTATAGATGGACTTGGTATGATTATAACTGTGATTATTCTAGATAATCATGACCGTAATATTACAAATGATGTGGTAAAAGTCCCATCATTGGCCCGTAGTGCATCGATGGACAATTGTTGGCATGATCATGACCATTGATGAATACACGAATATCCTTGGCCCGTAGTGCATGGATAATTTGTGGTCGTGATACTAAAGAATATCCTCGGTCATAGTGTGGGTGATTCGATGATGTGGATTATTTATTGTCGAGTCTCAAATATAAAAAGTGATGAAAAACCTTTTAAATCATAAAGATAGTAGATTTTATGCTCTACTTGACTCTTCTAATGGATTGCTTGTTCCACCAGCAGTTAAACTTGATGTTTGTTATATTTTATCGCTTTAACACCGTTGAAGGCTAACGATAAATTATTCTCGCATTATCTTAGTCATAATATTTCTTATCGGGCTAGTTGAGCTCACCCTTTTGCTTTCATTGTTCTCTTCAGAAATGAGAACGTAGCCGGGACTAGTCGGGGAACGAAGTGACGGTCCAGATGATAGTATTAATAGTCCTCAATATTCTATGAAATAGTGTGATAATAATGTATTAAGGACTCCATTTGAGTTGAATACTGTCTAGAAGATAATATTCGTATTAAAACTCTCAGTTTATGTTTTGTCGTATTTTACACGACAGTTGTATTATTAAGTTGTATTTGAATTTTGTACCATGTATTTGGCAACTCAAGATGGGTGATGTATACTTGTTTTGGGGGAGTCACATGCCTGCTGTGCATAATTAGATTTTTCCCAACAGTCTCCCCTCATCAATGGGAAAAAATCGGCAACCTATTGTGGTGTGTTTAAACCACATCTCATCGGTTCAAACCCCAGAGATGGAACTACCTGGTCTCCCCTCATAAATGGGAGAAAATCGGTGACCATCTATGATGCAGTTATGTTCTGAAAGAGGAAAATCAATCCACAAAGATTGAACTACCTTGTCTCCTCTCATCAATGGGAGAAAACCGGTGACCATCTGTGGTGTGGTCGAACCCTCAGAGAGGAAAGCCAAAATCCTCAAACCTCAACCATATTCAATAACCAGTCCCAAAACACCAAAGAATTGGGAAACCCAAAGATCAAATATCCATTCTGAAAGATCTTGAGACATCTCAATGTCCTTCCACCAAGGAGGAGTTCAGAATACATCAAGATAGCAAGTTGTGAAGAAAATGTCAATTATCAAGCAAGTAACAAGGTATATCTAAAAGGGAAGTTAATCAAAACATATTTCCTTGCCATATAATACTGTTTTATATATACATTGTGTCCTGTACATGACAAAAATGGCTAACCTAGTCTATGCAAGAAAATAAAAGCTAATCTACAAACTCGTGGATAAGCGGGCCACCAAGTCCAACATGGCATTCCTCTTAGAACATGGAGGTGAATCTATGAGCTCCTGCCCCAGGGTGTCCATGCGATCCAGAAGATCTATGACCATCTGCATAGTGATACCGTGCTCATCTATGAATACACTCATGTCTGCAACAATGCTAGTAGTATGAGATCTAAGTGTAGTACTATCTGCAGTGGCAGCGTCCTGGGTAGCTAGAGCCTCATCCCACTCGACAACAGCTGCATGCTGAGTTGATCGAGCCTCATCCCGCTCAACAAAAGTGGTATCCCTGCTAGCTAGGGTATCATCCCTCCCAATAACAACGACATCTCTACCAGAAAAAGTTGTCAACATCAAGACCCTAGCCTGATCCCTCTTAAATTTCATCAGATGAAACCTCTGCTCCAAATACCCTACAGAAAGTGGAGTCGCAGCATTGGGAATATTGGGGGAATCAACTACAGCTTCTATCAAACCAACAAATAGCTCATCCTCGGTGGGAGAATCAAGATCCTCTATATGCTCCTCGTCACCAGACTCAATACTCGGCTTTGAGGAAACAACCCTAACTGATGCAATATCTGCCTCCAGCTATGCAGAATATTCTGAAGAGCGATCTGGATGACTAGTCGAAAAGTTAGCCCTCTCTCGACGAGTCCAACAGTCAGAAATCCTGGTCAAGTCCTCTACTGACAAAAGTCGAGATGACAATCACTGACCCACTACCCCGTCAAAGGGATGAATATCCTGAAACTGATTAAACTATCCCATGACAACCAGTGGATGAAATGTGGTCACCCCTCTCAAACCAGCCAAAGGAAGATAGTCCATACCGACTTCATGAGTGATAAAGCTATAGGGATACCTAAGCCCTAAACATGGCAAAATAGCAAATGGATCCTCAATCCATGACAAGAAAGCCAACCAAGATTTTGAGTCTGTACACTTAGTCGACTGAATGGAATAAGACATGTCTATCTCATGGGAAAAGTAATACCCATGATGTATGAATATGTCAATTGGTCTCAAGTGTGTTATAAACCACACGTACAACAAGACGACACTACCTCTAAAAAACCCCACAAAATAGGTATGGCAAAATGTGGCCGACCTCAAGGTCTCTACCAAGATCATCAACAAGTTGGTATAACCCTCCTTGAGAGCACGGACTATTGTAATCACGCCGATATCCAGATGGTCAATGTATAATGGCATGTACAGATAGGCCACAATGCACATCAAGAAAACATCTACGCGGATAACCTGCCACTCACCCTCAGTAATTGTGAAGTTTCTGGAATATCATAGGTAGTTGTCCAATTACTCAAATTGGTCAATCAAGAAATCCATGGACACCACATGCCCCGTGGTAATCTCGTCCAGGGCCCCTCTGTGCCTCAAGCCTGTCAAAGTCATAAACTGCACGCTCATGTCAAATTAAATTTAAATTTAAAAAAACCCATGGGTAAGTATAAGAATCGATCTAATAAATTACAAAGATGAGAATATTAGCGAATTATAATAGAAATATTTGCTAGAGTTCAATGATTAAAAATAATCACTACAATTATAATTTGTTTTTTTTTGAAAATTTTAATATATTTATCGTTAAATTTCATAATAAAGTCATATTACAACTAACTCTAATAGATAAGATAGAATAATGATGTGTGAGGCCTTTTAATTCTTTTTCAATTCATATATTCATATACATTGACATTTAATACGTAAAATTTGTTTGGATCACTCTTATTTTAATTTTAATTATTATTATTTAATTATTATTATTATTATTATTATTATTGCAATTATTACAATTATTATTATTATTATAATTATTACAATTATAATAATAATAATAATAATTATAATAATAATAATAATTATAACAATTAAAATAATAATAATAATTATTATTATAATTAAAATAATAATAATAATAATAATAATAATAATAATTAAAATTATTATTATTATTATTTTATTATTATTTAAAATTTTAATTATCGCATTGGTAAACACTTTTGTCTTGTGAACACTTTTTAGTTTCTAACATTGGTAAATGCAAGCATACAGCAACATGACTTATTTCATGGCTGACAAATCTATGTTGAAATTTATATCTCAATATATCATCTTTTGTATTTTGTTCCAGTCTTAATACTGACGAGCTTTGCAGGATTAGTACCATAATATATAATAATAATTATTTTATTATTATTTAAAATTTTAATTATTATTATTATTTTAATTATTATTTAAATTATTTAAAATTTATTATTATTATTACAATAATAATTATTACAATTATTATTATTATTACAATTCCTAGCACAATGACCAAAAAAAGTATTATCTCATCTTCACATGCATAAAAACGATGTTGGGTGGTTTAAATATTAGTGTTACATAAGTTTTAGCATAATAGGTAGTTGGTCTAGTGATTTTTGTTGGAATATAAGGTTTCTAGTTTGGAGAGGTCTGGAGTTCGATACTTGTGAGCAACATTTTCTTTAAGAAAATTTTTAAGCCAGGCATTTCTGTCCTCCATGTCAGCAATAACGGGCTAATATGCACAGCCAGCATTCCGTCCATTTATTATTTTGTTGGTCGGATGCTATGTAGTGTTCTTGAAGTCCAATACAGTGCTCATTTGATCTGTTTTGGCCTTATGCTCTTGTATTGACTTAGAATCTGAGTGTCATTGTGTTGTCATGTTGAGTTCCCTTTCTTAACATTTTGTATCGATCTGGGGAATGCCCCTAAGTATATGTATCTCTTTTCTTTTATATACATTTAAATTTAGCAAAAAATAAATTAAATAATATGGAACAACTTATAAGTACAATTTATATTAGTAAATTTTAATTGATTTTTATGATCAATTATGAATGATGATGTATTTGATATGTCGCCCATTTATGATATGTATTTTTACAACTTTAAATGGTTGTGATTTGTTAGTAATTGGTCAATAATTATTTTTTTACTTTTTATAAATAAATTGAATAAATTGTTTATTAGGTGATTGACATTCGAATTCGGATATTTGAATAATTTATTTATTCGAATAAAAAATGGAAACGAATATGTTCCGCATTTGGACATAATTTTTAAATACTAAATACGAATATTTTTTTACAATTCTCCGAATACCGAATATGGTCTTACAAAAACATGATTATTAGGATTATCTTAATTTAAGGCAACATTTTATTAGTCGTTGCAAAAAGTGTATAAAATATGCAACGAAAATAAAAATTGTTGCCAACGAATGTGGTCCATATTAGGTAACGAAATATAGCAACAAAAAAACTTTCGTTGCCCACGATGAGGAAAAATCAAGTGGTTAGAAATTTTGCAACGAATTTCTAACGAATTTTGTTTCCAAATTTTGCAATGACTTATGAATTTCATTGCAAAAAGTGAAATCCTGACACAAGCTGCAACGAAGGACACGTTTCGTTGCTAAGCATACACTTTTAGGAACGACTTATAAAGTCATTACCTGAAAAATCGTTGCTAAAGCCCCATTTTTAGCAACAAAAAAACATTTGTTGCCCACGACGACGGGAAATCATGTGGTCAAAAATTTTGCAACGAATTTGTTAGTTCCCCGAGGCACAATAGATATCTAGAAGGGGGGTGAATAGATAATTAAAACTTTTCTTTTAAACTCGTTAGTATGATTGTGATTAATGCACGATTGGAATGAGTATATGATAAACCTTCTTTGAGATATCTTGAATTAATGAGAGTGAGAAGTGTAGTTATGGCGCTTATAGCGAGCTATAGCAGCTTATAATGGACACGATAGTTTTAAGTGGTTGAGGAGCACTAAAAGCTCCTAATCCACTCTTCTACTCATTGAGTAGAAAATCCACTAAGGATGTTCATTACACTTCTTGAATCTCACAGATTCCTTCTAGACCAAAGCCAGCCTAGGCACTTCTTAGTTCACTCTTGAACTCTTCAAGTCCAGTAGACTTGGTTCTTTACAGTTCACTTAGAACTCTTCAAGTCCTTCAGACTTGGAACTTCTCACTTCAGTTGATTGGTTGTTGTTGAGATCGTGATTAGTGCTACTCAGTTGCGATTAAGCACTTGTTTGAAAGAACTGAGTAGCTGAGCAAGCTTTCTATCTTTCTGGGATCGTAGAGTTGAGCGTTGAGTGTTCTTGTGCGTTTTTGTTCAATGCTTGCATGCTTTTTCTTATCTGTATGTGTTCTGTATATATGTGATCTTGAAATCTATCCGTTGAAGCTTTTTGAAGAAGCATTAAATGCGTTTGACCTTTCTGAACTTTGATGGAGACTTTTCTACACATCTTCTGAATTTCACTCTGGCCCACTGACACATCAGACTGCTTTCTCAGCTAACACCTGAAAAGGTGTGTTCCTCAGCCCAATGGTCCTTTTCTTAGCTTCTTGAATACGTTCCTTTTGATCAATACTAAGGATATCTTTTGTACCGTTGGGACTGGTGAGTGCTTCAACGTTCAAAACCCATTCCATATTTGTTGGAATTCATCTTCAAACAAAAGGTAGGGCTTGATACTTCTGACACAAGGCAGATGACACTCTACTATCCATATCATAGTGTCTTGTCATATTGGTGCTTGTTCTTAAGAGATCACTACGATTTCTTGCAAGGATTTGCACACTACGATCTTTTCACACGACGATCATCACTTGCTCGTCTTGCAGACTCAACGTTTCTGAGAGCACACTACGATCTCTAAGTTAGCTTCGATAAACGTCTGGACCACTCTACGATTTCTGGAGAGGCCCTTCAAGGCAGATGCACTACGATCATCTCAGCACTACGATCTTGCCTTAGCTTCTGCCTTCTGTTGATCAGCCGGATAGACTATGATTCTCTTCAAGGCCTATCTATTTCTTTGTATCCATAGATCAACCTAACATATTTGATCTCTTTATCTATACAAGTGAGCATTAAAGGCTAAGATCAACCTAACAATTTTTATCTATCACTAAGTCCTTGTACATATATTCCTCGAAGGACTTTACACATAATCATGAGCATTTACATTAAATATTAAATCACAATATGCATTCTTCCAACAATCTCCCCCTATTTGATGTTGACATAACCAAGGAGATTTGATGTCATGATTATTAAATTTTATATTCAGTTGCAACAAAGTAAACATGACTTAGTATTTCAGTGAGCAACTAAAATTTCTAGAGAATAAGCATGAATTTATTGATGTTCAAAGACAGATATTACATTTAAGTTTGACTACATCAATACAACTTAAAACTCAACTTATCTCTATTTCTTCGGCCTTTTGCTTCTTGGAGGATTTGCATATTCCTCAGCTCTCCTCTTTCTTCTTGCTTCATCTCTTCTGGCCAAATCTTCTAGCTCTCTTGGGCTTAGTCTAGGATTGTGATCATGCCTATTTATGAATGCAGGATCTCCAATTGGCATTCTTAGACCTGTTGTTGTCACCTCATGAGAGCTGGTAGTTGGCCCTAGATTCCTTAATGGTTGAGCCATTAAAACTTCCTGTTGATTAGCTCGTTGAGCCTGATGGCTGGATCGTGGAGTCTGCTGAGTGATTTGCCTTGCAGGTGAGTTCCTCGAGGCTTGAGTTTGGAATTGTCCTATGCCTCTGACCTTGCCTCCCTGACCTCCCTGATCTCCTTTTCCTTTATTCTCCCCCTTTATGACAGCATTAAGGGTTCGAATGTCTTCCGAGAGGCGAGTGACTCCTTGGACAAGTTCGTTGAGTTAACTCTGAGTTTGGGCAATGTCCTTGCTATTTTCTTGGATCAAAGCATCAGAACAAGTTTCACGTCGTTGAAGAATGTTTAGGACAGTTTCAGTCTGCTGCATTTGATCCATGGAGAAGTCTTAAAATTCTTTGACTGCAGTTTGAAGACTTTTGATGCTTTGTAACCTTAGATTGTTCTGAGATTCTTGAGTTTTCTGTAAGATCAAGACAGCATCCTAATGCTTTTTAGCTGTGAGGAAGTGAATGTCGTCCCTATCCTTTATGCTTTGAAGCATTTCTTTGATAATCACTTTAATCATTTTAGAGAGCTCATTACTGAGGGAGCTTGGGAGATTATTTGCAGCATTGATCATTGATGTTAATCTCAGCTGAATAAGTGCAGTGTGATCCTCAAGACTCTCATCGAGTTCCTTGACCACTTTCGCAGACATTGCTGACAGATCAGCCTTTGTGGACAGCTCTGATAGAATTTCATCCAGTTGGGGAAATTTTGAGGAGGGAGGTGATGTGCTTTTGAATTGATCTTGCAAGGAGTAGAGGGAAAGATCAAGATTGAAGTATTCGTTACTGGATGAGGAAGGAATATCTGATGTAGGGTTCTGGGTTTGGATGTTAAAGTTTGGTGACTCTACGATTTGAGGTGTAGACTCTACAATGGGGTTAGAGTTAGTGATCGTAGAGACGATTGGATGTGGGAGCATTATGAAGTTGGTCGCATTTGGTTTCTCAGTTACAAAATTTTAGGATTTTGCATCTGGAAATTGATTTAGTGGATGAAGAATCACTTCCAACCATCGTGGGAATTCATAAAATTGATTAAATGAGGATGATGGCAAATGATTAACTCTGAAAAGAGTTGTGATAGATAGTACCTCAAGTTTGTTCTTTGAGGAAGAATTGTTGGTGAGAAGCTTCTTGGCAAAATTGAATCTCCCTAGGAATCCATTAGCTAGCACTGAGATGGCCGGGTACTCTTTGAAGCTCCAAAACATGTGATTCCAAGAGTTTAGAATTTGAGCTTGATGGAAAGGCATCATAGGTAGATAAGCAAACAATTGTTCATAGTTGGCTCTTCTGTGCCCATCAATGCCCACATCCATAATCTCTACCTCATCACCTTCATCCTCTTTTCTACTTTCGTTAGAGGATTCCGTTATCTTAATGGCCTCATGACGTTCTTGCACTGGTTCTTCTTCATTTCTTCCCAGAATCTCTTCTTCTGTCATAGAGATGTCATGAGCCTCCCCCTCATCGTGATCATCTTTTTGTACTATCAATAGATCCCCCTAAACTGGGGCACTTCCTATGATGGGAGTTTTATCCATCTCCCCCTCAATAGGTGTATCCTCTATCATCAGATCTTCAGGTGTCTCCCCCTCAGTTTGAGCTTTGACTATTTGGCTTTCATTTGCTGGTTCCTTTTCAGCAGTCAATTCTTTATCTTCCCTCTTTAGTGCTTTCTCATTTACAAGAATATATTTCTTGACCAGTTCCCTTCTTGGCTTTTTAGGCTGAGCCACATCCTTAGGACTCTCTTCAGTTTTATCCTTCTGATCAGCCAAAATGTTTGTTACAGCTACTTCCTTGTTTGGTTTGGTCTTTACGATCGGCAGAGACTCTACTATCGAAGAGATTGATGGCCTTTTGGTCTTGTGGCTGATTTTATTCTTCTTCAGTAGCTGAGATATGGTTTCTCTATCTTCTTCTTCCTCAACCTGCTGTTCCTTCCTTCTTAGGATCCTTAGAGTCTCAATGTCTGAGGACTCTACAGGCTAATCGGTAGTGGATACCTGAGGTTCTTCTATAGTTCTGGCTTTCAGCTTCCTTTTCCCTTTGCTTTTTCTGATTAAAGCAATGGGTTCTTCTTTGTTAGCTTCTTCTTTTTCTTCCTCAGTTTCTCTGACAACAAACATATTTTCTGGCATTCCTGATCCCTTTATTTCACCAGTTCTACCACTGGATTCAGATATCAATCGCACGTTTTCAGCTGGATTCCTTTTCTAATTCTCGAACAGTTGCTGGGTCATTCGACGATTTGGATTAATAGCTTTTCCTTCATCATCCTCAATTAAGTCACCTAGAGCAGCCTATAAGATGATGCCTATAAATCGCCCATAGAGCATCTTGTTAGAGCTCTTTGTCTTCTTTGAGTTGATTAACCACTTCCCAATCCATTCAAGCAATAGAGCCCCATAGTTAAGTTGTATTCCATAACATATGGCAGTCATGAGTTTGAGTTGTACCTCATTCACGGAGTCATGACCAGAGCTTTTGCAACATATGCATTTTCCAACAATATCAGCTAGAAATTCGTACCTCTATGGAAACTCCTTCTTCTTGTATCCTTTGACAGAGGGTGATTTCTTGTGGTGCATCTTTTTAAGACCCTTATGGAAGTCAATGCCATCTATGGATGGATACCCTTCAGATTTGAGACCTAGGGCTAGATTGATGTCCTTAGCCTTTAGTCTAATTTTGACGTTCTTGACTTTTGCAGTGATGGTGTTGTTTTCAAATACCCCGTTATTGTAGAATTCTTTTACCAGCTTCGGGAAGATCAATGTGTCTGTACCCAAGGCTTCTTCGAGACCTGCCTTCTTTAGTAGCGACAAAGTCTTGTGAAATTGGGGTTCACCTATTTTGAACTCGTCAAAGCAGAGTCTGTAACCGGAGATAACACTGGAAGCCGCCATTGATTTTCTTGCAGGAAGTGTGATTTACTGAGCTTTTTACTGATTTAGGGTTTCTGCTTGAGAGAGGAAGAGAGAGATGATCTTTTGAACTTTATATTTCAAAAAGACAATTTTAATTTGTACTTGCTTCCCTCTCTCCATTTTGCTTAGTGGGACAGGTGTCGAATTTTGCTTGGCTATATGAATTTGACAGAGAAGAATTGTACTGAATTGCACTCAACTTCTTCTGAGCTAACGTATTCTTCACGAGGACTACGATCATTAAGATGACCCTTGAAATCGTCGAGTCTGTTCTACCATCATCGAGTCTGTTCAGCAGTCGTTGTGTCTGAGCTGTAATTTTAGAGTCTGATCTGCGATCGTCGAGTCTGATTAGCAATCGTAGAGTCTTAACCAAGTCCTCATGATGAACTTTCAACTTAGCATTCTTCTTGGTTTAAGGTAGCTTAGGAAGGGCCAACCACATTAAATGAATCAAGGGTTATGTTTGTCCCTGAGGTACTTATCAGAGAGATTGCCTTGTTTAAGACTTGATCATCATAGAGTGCTCATTTGGTTTTGATGTAACTCTGCTATCTTTGAGTCTGCACCGCGATCGTTGAGTCTTCACTGCGATCATTGTCATTGTATGACACTTTGGTTCTACGATCGTGGTCTTCCTTTGATCATGTCTATGATTTCAAACATAGCCTTTAAACCTGTATGGTTAGCACATACTAGAGTATATTTTTCATGGTTGTAAGTTAAGCATGCCTAGCTCACTTATTAACTTGTTAAATTTGGATTCATCTAGGGGCTTTGTAAAGACATTAGCAAGTTAATTTTCAGTAGGGATATATTGTAAATATATAGTTCCATTTTGCACATGATCCCTAATGAAGTGATACCTTATTTCTATATGCTTAGTCCTAGAATGCATGACAGGATTATGAGTTATAGCAATTGCACTTGTGTTATCACAGTGAATAGGTATGGATTTAAATTCAGACCCATAATCTGCTAGCTAATTTTTCATCCATAAGATTCGAAAGCACAAAGAATCGCCAAGAGTAATGTATTCAGCTTCTGCAGTTGAAGTGGATACTGAATTTTGTTTCTTGCTAAACCAGGACACAAGTCTGTTTCCTAGCAATTGACAGGTGCCACTGGTACATTTTCTATCAATTTTGCAGCCTGTAAAATCAGCATCTGTGTATCCTGTTAGCTCAAATGAGGACTCCTTAGGGTACAAAGCCCCAAGTGGGGTGTACCTTTGAGATACCTAAAAATCCTCTTTACAACAGTTAAATGAGATTCTTTAGGACTAGCTTGAAATCTAGCACAAATGCATGTTGCAAACAATATATCTGGTCTACTGGAAGTTAAATAAAAAATAGAGCCTATCATACCTCTGTATTGAGTTATATCAATACTTTTACCTTTTTCATCTTTGTCAAGCTTTGTTGTAGGAGAAATTGGGGTTTTCATGGGAGAGGCTGATTCAATGCCATACTTCTTAAGTAAGTCGTTAATGTACTTGGCTTGGTTGATAAAGATTCCTTCATCAGTCTGCTTTACTTGCAGTCCAAGGAAGAAGTTTAGCTCACCCATCATGCCCATTTCAAACTTGCTCTGCATAAGCTTGGAGAATCTCTTGCATAACTTTTCATCAGTAGACCCAAAGATAATATCATCAACATATATTTGAACTAATAGGACTTTATCTTTATGCTTTCTAAGAAATAGTGTGGTATCTACTCTACCTCTAGTGAATCCATTTTCAATAAGAAAGTTAGTCAGTGTTTCATCCCATGCTCTAGGTGCTTGTTTAAGATCATATAAGGCTTTATCTAATCTAAAGACATAATTAGAAAGAGATGGATTGATGAAACCTGGAGGCTGCTCTACATAAACTTCTTCTTGAAGTTCTCCATTCAAAAATGCACTCTTGACATCCATCTGAAAGACCTTGAATTTCATGTGAGCAGCAAAGGCAAGAAATATTCTGATGGCTTCCAGTCTGGCAACAGGTGCAAATATCTCATCATAGTCAATGCCTTCTTCCTGAGAGTAGCCCTTGGCCACTAGTCTTGCGTTATTCCTGGTGATGACTCCATCTTCATCCATCTTGTTTCTGAAAACCCATTTAGTTCCAATTACAGGATGGTTCTTTGGTCTTGGAACCAATCTCCATACTTTGCTTCTCTCGAACTGATTAAGTTCTTCTTACATGCCCTCTATCTAGCTGGAGTCTTCCATAGCATCCTCTATCTTCTTCGGTTCTATTTGAGATAGGAAGCTTAGATAGAAGCATTCATTTTGAGTAGCAGCTCTTGTTTTAACTCTTGCATTCGGATCTCCAATGATTAGATCTTGAGTATGATCTCTTGCCTATCTGCTTCCTGTTGGGACATCAGTTCTTATGCCTTCTTGTCTTAGATCTTCAAGATCTATTTCTTCTTCTTGATGTAGAGGTTCGTTATCTGGCATATGCCTCTCTACGATCTCATTCCCTTGCTCAACGATTTCACTGTCTGGTACTATGATCGTAGTGTTGAGCTCGACGACCTCGTTCGTAGTGTCTGAACTGTTAGTCGTAGTATCTTGAGGCATTATTTTGTCTAAGTCTGTTTCATCAAAGATGATGTGAATCGAGACTTCAACACTCAGTGTCTTCTTGTTGAACACTCTGTAGGCCTTGCTGTCTGTTGCATATCCAAGAAAGATTCCTTCGTTTGATTTTGGTTAAAACTTTGTCAAGTATTGCTTTCCATTGTTAAGAATGTAGCATGCACAACCGAAGACATGAAAGTAGCTGACACTAGGTTTTCTTCCTTTCCACAGTTCATAGGGAGCCTTCTTAATTATAGAGTGTATGAGTGATCTGTTCTGAGTATAACAAACAGTGTTGACCGCTTCTCGCCTGTAAGTACTCGAGCGATGAGTCGCTTTAGTAGAGTCCTTCCAGCTTCAATTAATGTCCTGTTCTTTCACTCAGCAACTCTATTTTATTGAGGAGTTCGTGGAGCTGAGAAGTTTTGACTAATGCCATTGTCTGTGCAGAATTGGTCCATTTCTGAGAAGTTAAATTCTCTACCATGATCACTCCTTATAGCCTTGATTTTCTCTCCTTTCTCGTTCATCACAAGTTTGAACATTTTGATCAGCTGGGAAATTGTCTCATCTTTTGAGGTTAGAAAGAACACCCATGTAAATCTGGTGAAGTCATCGACTACGACCAAAGAGTATCTCTTTCCTCCAAGGCTCGTTGTTGGAATTGGCCGAAAAAGATCCATGTGTAGCAGCTGCAAAGGCTTGTCAATTGAATTGACAGTTTTGCTCTTGAAAGTGCTTTCGGTCTGTTTTCCAAGTTGACAGGCATTGTACGACCTTTCTTTAATGAAGTTGAACTTGGTAGGCCTGCAACTAGATCTTTTGAAGCTAATTTGGACATGCTTTTGAAGTTGAGATGAGACAATCTTTGATGCCATAGCCAGCTTATTTCTTCAGATGCTTTAGCCAGAAAGCATATTGTCTCGTCTGAGCTCAGTTTTCCAAGATTTACTGTGTAGACATTTCCTTCTCTTCTTCCGGTTAGCTTCACAGCAGATGTCTTCAGGTCTCAGACATGACATTAATTATTGAGAAATGTTACTTGATGACCCTTGTCGCAGAGTTGGCTAATGCTTAGAAGATTGTGCTGTAGCCCTTCCACATAGGACACTTTTCTGAAGGATACCACACCATTTCCAGCTGAGCCATAGCCTCTTGTCTTGCCAGAGCCATTATCTCCAAAGATGACCGAGGGACCCTCCTTCTCTATGTAGTTAGACAGAATGGCTTTGTTCCCTGTCATGTGTCTTGAACATCCACTATCCAAATACCAGGTTGTGTTTGTGGAGCTCTTTTCCTGAGGCAATATTAAACCTTCATTTTGGTACCCATACTTGCATGGGTCCTACTATGTTAGTACCCTTGGGGACCCAAATCTGCTTGATTTTGGGTCTCACATGCATGGAATTATAATGACATTTTGCAACCTTTCCGCCCAACTCAGAAGCACACAAAACATTTGATATGATGCATGTATATATGTGTGTGAAAGTTCTTCCTCCACTTAGACTTTTGTGGGTTATTGGTCAACCTCCTACTAGGCTGATATTTCCTTTTCCATGTGTTCTCTTGTTTCATTATTTCTGAGGAGTGTATCTTACTTCTATCAGATCTTCCTAGTTGGTTCGTGAGAGTTGATTTTATTGACTCTCTACGATCCTTCGAGGTTGATGAGTAGTAGCTAGATTACTCTTCTCTTTCTCAAACCTGACCGGCATGAGATCCCTTACTCCCGAATATGAATTGAATCACCGAGCAAGGTTTGACAGGCTCATCCTTCTGTGAGGATTTCACAAATATAATGCCTCTCTCAAAACTCAAAGCATTACCAAAGTTTCCTTTGCTTTTTCCACACATGACTCTGTGGTAGATTCCCCAAAGCCTAACCATGTTCTATCAGAGACACTTCTCTGGTTAGAAATTAAGGAGTCCATGGATGAAGAGGATTTATTCCATGTAGAGACTGTCTTTTCTAGATCCTCAATCTTAGAGGTTAGACTAGACTCTCTTTGTGCACTGAGCTCATTTGCCTGTCTCAAGAGCTTATTCTCAGCTTCAAACTCTGAAGAGAGTCAAGATCTTGAGAAGGGTTGTTTCAGCCCTCTTGAACTTTTTCTTTCTCCTTTTGAAGAAGTGAATAGTCTTTAGACAGAACTCTAAACCACTTCATAGATTGGTGCAGATCAGATGTTATGCCATGTAATGCAGTTCTAAGGTTATCAATATATACATCAGGAGAGTTGAAGTCAAATGCCTCATCGATACTTACTTCATGTATGTTGGAGTTCTATTTGTCCCTTACATTTTTGGCCATCAGGGAGAGATTAGCCATTTGAGGATCTTCATCGTCTCCAAATTCTGGAGTTGAGTCATTATCAGAGTCACTCTACGATCCTCCAGCTACAAGGCCTTTATCTTTCTTTACTGGCCTTTTGTTGCCTTTCTATTCCTTCCTTGCATGTGATTTCTTCTTGAGTTCTTCTCGGAGAGGTTTGTTTCAGATGGAAATGAAGTGACCAGGTTTCTTGCAGTTGTAGCATAGGCCATTCATTTGCTCCTGGCTATTGTAGTTGCTAGCTTTCTTTGGCTTTTTGGTTTTCCCTTGTTGCATGAATCTTCTTAGTCTTTTCACCAGCATTGCAAAGTCCTCATCATCATCTTCATCGTAGTCAGAATCAACTTCAGTGTTGACTTTGGAGGTGTTTTTGGTTACTTTGAGAGCAACATCTTTATCCTTCTTTCTTCCTTCAGATAACGTTTCTGCTTGTTGTGTCAGCTCCAGTTCGTACGTGAGGGGGTTGCCATATAACTGTTGAACAATTGTTTCATGTAGATTCTTTGATTCTCTTATGGCAGTGGTTTTGGCATCCCACTTGCTTGGTAAAGCTCTCATGAACTTTATGATTAGATCTTTATTTGGATAGATCTTTCCATAGGCTCATAGAGAGTTGAGCAGAATATTGAATCTCTCATATGTGGCAGTGACGTTCTCTCCTTGAACGTGAGCAAACATCTTATATTGTTGAGTCAAGAGAGATTGTTTGTTTTCTTTGACTTCTTCTGTTCCTTCATGCATAATGAGTATTGCTTCCCAAACCTCCTTTACTGTTTTGCAGTTGACCACGTTTTCGAATAGATCATCTTCTAATGATTGAAATAGGAAGTTCTTGGCCTTTTTGTCAAGCTAGACAGCTCTCTTCTTGTTCTTTGTGCATTCTCCTTTGACCTTGATCTGTACTCTGTTTGGGTCATTTGTAGTTGGTGCAAACCTTGTAGGAATGTAGGGCCCATTCTGAAAAGTTTCAAATAGATCTTCATCTATTGAATCCATGTAAGCTTGCATCCTAACCTTCCAGTTAGCAAATTTATCTTTGATGCACATAGGTGGCTTGCTACCTCCTCCAGTCTTTGATTCGCTTGGTAAGTGTGCCATTGGATCTACTCAAGCTTTGTAAGCTGTATTATAGAACCTGCTTTGATACTAATTGTTAGTTCCCGGAGGCACAATAGATATCTAGAAGGGGGGGTTGAATAGATAATTAAAAACTTTTCTTTTAAACCCGTTCGTATGATTGTGATTAATGCACAGTGGAATGAGTATATGATAAACCTTCTTTGAGATATATTTAATTAATGAGAGTGAGGCAATTATGACAGTTATGACAGTTATAACAGTTATAATGGACATAGTAGTTTTAAGTGGTTCAGAGCACTAAAAGCTCCTAATCCACTCTTCTACTCATTGAGTAGGAAATCCACTAAGGATGTCTGTTACACTTCTTGAATCTCACAGATTCCTTCTAGACCAGCAGTCTAGGCACTTCTTAGTTCACTCTTGAACTCTTCAAGTCCAGCAGACTTGGTTCTGTATAGTTCACTTAGAACTCTTCAAGTCCTTCAGACTTGGAACTTCTCACTTTAGTTGATTGGTTGTTATTGAGATCGTGATTGGTGCTACTAAATTGCTATTAAACACTTGTTTGAAAGAACTGAGTAGCTAAGCAAGCTTTCTATCTTTCTCGGATCGTAGAGTTGAGCATTGAGTGTTCTTGTGCAATTTTGTTCAATGCTTGTATGCTTTTTCTCATCTGTATGTGTTCTGTATATATATGTGATCTTGAAATCTATCCGTTGAAGCTTTTTGAAGAAACATTAAATGCGTTTGACCTTTATGAACTTTGATGGAGACTTTTCTACACATCTTCTGAATTTCACTCTGGCCCACTGACACATCAGACTGCTTTCTTACCTAACACCTGAAAAGGTGTTTTCCTCTGCCCAATGGTCCTTTTCTTAGCTTCTTGAATACGTTCCTTTTGATCAATACTAAGAATATCTTTTGTATCGTTGGGACTGGTGAGTGCTTCAACGTTCAAAACCCATTCCATATTTGTTGGAATTCATCTTCAAACAAAAGGTAGGGCTTGATGCTTCTGACATAAGGTAGATGACACTCTACTATCCATATCGTAGTGTCTTGTCATATTGGTGCTTGTTCTTAAGAGAACACTATGATTTCTTGCAAGGATTTGCACACTACGATCTTTTCACACGACGATCATCACTTGCTCGTCTTGCAGACTCAACATTTCCGAGAGCACACTACGATCACTGAGTTAGCTTCGGCAAACGTCTGGACCACTCTACGATTTCTGGAGAGGCAATGGTTAAATCCATCAGGATCTTACTTGCTATTGCAGCTTTTTATGATTACGAAATCTGGCAGATGGATGTCAAAACTGCTTTCCTTAACGGAAATCTCCTTGAGGATGTGTATATGACAAAACTTGAGGGTTTTATCACTCCAAAGGATGCTGGAAAGGTATGTAAGCTGCAGCGATCCATTTATGGATTGAAGCAAGCCTCTCGGAGTTGGAATCTTCGATTTGATGATGCAGTCAAAGAATTTGGCTTTATTAAAAATTAAGATGAACCTTGTGTATATAAGAAGGTTAGTGGGAGTCACATTGTATTCCTAGTATTATATGTTGATGAATATGATTAATCGAAACTGGAAATATATGATAAATTCTGGGTGTACTGTTATTCGTTTTAATATGATTAAATCGAAACTGGACATATATGATTTGTTATTATGGGTGTTTTGGTGGATTAAAATGTATGATTCTCAAACTGCTTTAGATTCAGTATGGAAAAATCTGCAATACGTAATGTAGTTCGGACCACCGCTGAAAGAGACCCCCTCGACCCCCAATCAGAATGGCCACGCGATGGTCGTGTCCCCTATATTTTATATATAGTTTTCTTTAATTATATATAAATTGTTATGTGCTTATTGTGATATGCATGGTGCACAGTTATGGCCTTTTGACCCATAGGTTAGTGGTTTTTGGTTTTGAAATACGGCTTGCATGTCGTGCCTTTTCTATAAATTCTAATGTAATATTCTCTTCTCATCTAAATCCCCTCGAATGTAACTCGAGGTTTCTTTATGTTATGTAATAATCTATAATTGATGAAGATGTCAAGATGGAGAACACAATGGAAAGATGATGATGGAGAGGAGGCGATGCTGAGGAAGATCCAAGGAAGTTATTTATTTTAAGATCTTTTACCACCTTAGATTGACCTTCAATCTTTCATTAGCTTGAAAAGATTGACGAAGTGGATTGGGCCATAATCGTGACACATTTAATTTTGCACTTTATTTATGCTTGTATGTGATATGATATGATTAATAATGTGCATGCTTAACAAGATTAAAATTGGTGAGATCTAAATTAATAAAATCCTCATTAAATTATTAAGTCTAAATCGATGCCTTCCAATGAATAACACTCATCAAGACCTTGATCAATAGATGTAGGTTTGCCAAAGCAAAGTACCCTATTTATCTAGGTAAGATGCGATAGGATAATTATGATATCCAAACTATTAAAATCATTGGGCTGACTTAACTAAGTTATCTCAATAGGATTGTGGACTTAGAGGCATAGAGTTTGGTTGGTACCATTAGATGGACTAGAAACAAATGTTGTTTACCAAACTATCCAGAGTTATATATGATATAATTGACAAAGGGTTGTCTACCTAAATAATTATGTTTTGAGAGAATAGCCAAAGCTAACTTAAGGCATAATGAAATATGGATCTTGGCTCACTAGAAAGATTTAATAGAAAATGCTTTCCTAAATTAATGGTGAGGGCTATTAATTTGAATAAAATAGTGGGAGGTATATTTTGAATGTACTATTATCAATTATATAATATCAACTCAGAATTTGACTTATTATTGTTGCACTTATAAATTGTAGATATCAAATGGCAAACAACAACAACACAAATAGTCTTTCATTACGCTCACCCTTGAAAAGGACAAGCTAAGTGGAATTAATTTCCTTTCTCGGCATAGGAACTTGAGGATTGTCCTCAAACAAGAGCGTAAGCTATATGTCCTGATGGGCCCATTCCTACAAAGACCAAATATCATCGCACCACGTCATGAGCACAATGCTTACAAGAAGCATCAAGATGATGCTCGGATGTGAGTCAGTGTCATGCTAGCAACCATGAACGCCGAGCTTCGTAAGCAACATGAGTTAATGGATGCTTATGAGATGATCGAGCATCTCAAGAAATTGTTCAAGGGCATGCTCGACAGAGAGGTATGATACAAGCAAGGCGTTGTATCAACGCAAAATGGGTGAACGTGATCCAATTGGTCCACATGTGCCGAAATGATTGGGTATATTGAGTACCTTGATAGGTTGGGTTTTCCAATCACTCCTAAGCCCAAACCGACCTTGTTTTGCAATCTTTGAATGCAATGACTACTCTCAATTTGTTATGAACTATCTTATGAATGAAATTGAGAAACCCCTTACTCGAGTTGTTGAGCATGTTAAGAACTCGTAGAGAACAACATGAAAAAGGCAGACCCGCCCCCATAATGATGGTGCAAAAGGGGAATGCTAAGGGGAATTGGAAAGGCAAGAAGAAGATAGGATCTAAATCTTTTGCCAAACCCAATTCCAAAACCAAACAGCTTTAAAACCTAAAGGTGGGGTGGATAAAGAAGGTGAATGTCACTTACATGGAAAACCCGACACCGGAAAAGGAACCGCTCATGCTTATCTCGGAAGAAGTGAAGAAAAGAAAAGAAGTACGACTTCCGATTCGTGTATATATGTTATAGAAGTCAACTTATCTACTTCTACATCATGGGTATTGGATACCGGATGTGGTTCTCACATTTGTGTTAATGTGCGGGGACTCAAGGAGTAGAACTTTAAGCGAAAGGAGAGGTTGACCTACGAGTTGGAAATAGAGCAAAAGTTGTTGCAACCGGCCGTAGAACTTATCATTTATCTTTGCCCACCGGGCTAGTTTTAGAATTAGAAGATTGTTATTTTGTGCCCGCTATAAGCAAAAAAACATTATTTCGCTTCTTGTTTGGACAAGAAAGGTTTTTCATTTATAATAAAGAACAATCGTTGTTTGTTTTACTTAAATGATATTTGTTATGGTGTTGCACAATTGTTTAACGGTCTCTATATTCTTGATTTAGAAATGCCTATCTATAACATAAATACAAAACGATTTAAATCAAATGATTCAAATCCGACATATCTCCTCGGCATCGCTCGCTTTAGGCCATATAAATGAGAAACGCATATCCAAACTCCATAAAGATGGGTTCTTGGATTCATTTGATTTTGAATCATATGAGAAATGCGAGTCTCTTGTTTATTAGGCAAGATGACTAAAGCCCTTTCATCGGACACGTTGAATCGGGCTAGCGATGTATTGGGATTTATACATAGTGATGTATGTGGACCCATGAGTTCGTTAGCAAGAGGTAGGTTTTATTACTTCATTACATTTACTGATGACTTTAGTAGATATGGATATGTGTATCTTATGAGACACAAATCAGAATCCTTTGAAAAGTTCAAGGAATTCAAGAATGAAGTTCAAAACCAATTTGGCAAAAGCATAAAAGCCCTTCGATCCGATCGAGGAGGTGAATACTTAAGCCAAGACTTTGATGACCTTCTAAAGGAGTGTGGTATTATATCACAGCTCACTCCACCTGGAACACCGCAATGGAATGGTGTATCTGAGAGGAGGAATCGAACCTTGTTGGACATGGTACGATCAATGATGAGTCATGCAGATCTTCCAATAAGCTTTTGGGGTCATGCCCTAGAGACAGCTGCATTCACACTTAACCGTGTTCCTACAAAGACGGTTCAGAAGACACCATATGAAATGTGGACTGGGAAACGTCCTAGTATGTCGTTCATGAAGATTTGGGGTTGCGAGGCTTTAAGTAAAACGTCCCGAATTCGACAAGCTCGGACCCAAATCGACAAATGTAATTTTGTGGGATACCCAAAGGAAACAAAAGGGTATTATTTCTACAAACCTTCCGAGAACAAAGTGGTTGTTGCTCAAATCGGTATTTTTCTAGAAAGAGAATTTGTCTCTAAAGGAAACAAGTGGGAGGAAAGTAGAACTCAAGAAATTCGAGAACCACAAAATATCATTGAACTCGAGTTGGAACATGAGCAGAACCCACAAGAAATTGTGGAAAGTGAACTCCGCTCAAATTACACAAGTCATTCAGAGATCTGGTAGGACACGCCAAGAGCCCGAGAGAGATATTATGGATATCTTGTGACTCAAAACGGCGATGTGATGCTCATAGATCAAGATGAGCCTGCTTCCTACCAAGAAGCTATGAATGGACCAGATTCTGAGAAATGGCTTGAAGCCATGAAATCTGAGATGGACTCCATGTATACTAACCAAGTATGGACTCTGGTTGATCCACCCGAAGGGGTAAAACCAATTGGGTGCAAGTGGGTTTTCAAGAAGAAAACCGACATGGATGGTAATGTACAAACCTATAAAGGCCGATTGGTAGCAAAAAGATTTCAAACAAATTCAAGGTGTTGACTATGATGAAACCTTCTCTTGGTGGCAATGGTTAAATCCATCGAGATCTTACTTGCTATCAAACTTTTTATGATTACTGAAATCGCATATGGATGTCAAAACTGCTTTCCTTAACTGAAATCTCCTTGAGGATGTGTATATGACACAACCCGAGGGTTTTGTCACCCAAAGGATGCCGGAAAGGTATGTAAGTCGCAATGATCCATTTATGGATTGAAGCAAGCCTCTCGAGTTGGAATCTTCGATTTGATGAAGCAACGAAGAATTTGGCTTTATTAAAATGAAGATGAACCTTGTGTATATAAGAAGGTTAGTGGGAGTCACATTGTATTCCTAGTATTATATGTTGATGACATATTAATTATTGGGAATGACATTCCTTCCTTACAGTCAGAAAAACATGGTTAGGAAAATATTTCTCCATGAAAGATTTGGGGCGATCTTCGCATACATTTTAGGTATCAAGATCTATAGAGATAGATCAAGAAAAATGCTCGGCCTAAGTCAAAGTACATATATTGATAAAGTGTTGAAACTGTTCAAAGATGCAAGAGGCGAAAAGAGGAAACTTACCCGTGACTCATGGTGTAAAGATCTCTAAGGCCCAATGTCCTAAATCACAAGATGATGAGGAGAGTATGAGAAAGATCCCTTATGCTTCGCAATTGGATCTATTATGTATGCAATGATATGTACTGTTCGATGTCTCGTATGCTTTGAGCATGACGAGCGGATACTATCAAATCCAGTGAAGGTCATCGACGTTAAATCGAGAATATCCTCAAGCACCGAAAAGGACTAAGGATTCATTCTTGGTATATGGAGGTGAAGAGACTTAACTAGCGGAAAAGGGTTACACAGATGCTAGTTTCGAGATGACAATGATGACTATAAGTCTCGGTCAAAGTTTGTGTTTTGCCTTAATGGTGGTGCTATTAATTCGGAAAAGTTCAAGCAAGAGATGATGGTGATTCTACAATGTAGGTCGAGTATATTGTCGCTTCTAGTGCAAACCAAGGAGGTCAGATGGATTAAAAGTTCATCATCGAACTTGGTGTTGTTCCAACCATTGTTGATCCGGTTGCTCTATATCTTTGTGATAATAATGGAGCCATTGCACAAAGCTAAGGAACCCGGATCTCACCAATGATCCAAGCATATACTTAAAGCGGTACCATCTCATCCGTGAAATCATTGATAAAGGAGATGTACATATAGGAAGAGTACCAATGATGATGATAATGTTGCAGATCCACTAACCAAGGCTTTGTCGCAATGTATAAGCCACGCGGTCACACTAGTTCCATGGGTATTAGATACATGAGTGATTGGCTCTAGTGCAAGTGGGAGATCGTTAGAGTTTATGCCCTAGAGGCCAATTATTTGATATAATTGCTTAACGCTTTTGATATTATATTTGATTGAATAAATATATGATTTTATTATGGTTTTATTTATCGCGCAATAATATATTGTTAACATAATAAAATTCCTTAGAATAGTGATACAAATTATATAGTTTCAAGTATGTGACTTGAACATGAGATTATATATTACCATTAGTATCGTTGTTCTTAAATGTCCTTGTTTCGAGTATCATTGTTGATGGGACAACAATGATGCATGGAGACTAGTATGTGGATCGATCGATGACTAAATCTCATTGGTTATAAATATATGAGATATTAAGTCAATGCATAGGTACATGTTAGAGAACGATGTCTTTGATGGACCCACCATGAGAATTCTATATGGAGCATTATGCGAAGTGTCGTTAGCAATTCTCATAGTGACAATGATGTAATGGTCCTCCAGACACGAAATCGCTATATTACTACACGAGAATTTATGTACTTTGATATCATCAAATGTCACCTTTAATAGGGTGGACTATAAAGGTGATTATTGGGTTCATTATAATCGTGTGAGAAATATGAGTGATCTAGATGGAATTTAATCATCCTATATATTATGGGTGATATCCATAGGCCTCTTGATTGAGTAGGACTATGAAATGCATGGCCATGCTCAAATAGTGATTTGTTTCATATAGTCTACTCATTGATCAAGAAAACTCAGATTAAATTATGAAGAGTATGACACATTCCATGACTCGAGTTTAATGTAGGATATTAAGGTTAAAAGGATTAAATTACATTGAAACATTGGTCACGAAAAAGGTTGCATCGAATCATCGATCTTATTATTACTTGGGTAGCGATGATGCATTACTAGATGTCAGCTCACCGCTTATAATTTTATAATATGATTTTAAAATTATTGCCAACGTAATAATAACCTATAAGTCACACACATGAAACGTTATTTAAAGGGAATTAATTTAAATTTTAAGGATTTAAATATATTAATATGATTAATAGTATTTAAATCATGAATTTAAATTAAAAGGATAATTTGTATATATATATATTAATTAAGTAAGACTTAATTAAGATATATATATATATATATATAAAATCGGATTTTATAAAATTAGGTTTTGATTTGATTAATTTCTTTTAACTACTATATATATGATATATAGCAGACTACTTAGGGTAAGATATCATAATTAAAACCCTAGCCGCTTCTTAGAGAGAGACTAGAGAGAAAACAGCTTTAAAATCCATTCCTTTTGGTGGCTAGTACCGCTAGTCCTTCTTATTGCGCAGAATCGTTCGACGGTTAAATGCGGCGTTCGATAATGAATCTAGAGGCGCAATCGGTTTGTATTATGCGTTGGAGATTCGAGGCGCATCGGTTTCGATTCTCGCTTTTGTTTATATCTCGTATAATCTCTAAACCTCCTGAATTAATTGATTTTCGCATGGATCCTGTTTTAGGGTTTCGGAAATTGCTTTAAAATTTTAACTTCTGCTGTGCGTTTCTGTGCCGAAGCCCAACAGATGCACTACGATCATCTCAGCACTACGATCCTGCCTTAGCTTCTACCTTCCGTTGATCAGCTGGATAGACTATGATTCTCTTCAAGGCCTATCTATTTCTTTCTAGCCATAGATTAACCTAACATATTTGATCTCTTTATCTATACAAGTGAGCATTAAAGGCTAAGATCAACCTAACAACTTTGATCTATCACTAAGTCTTTGTACATATATTCCTCGAAGGACTTTACACATAATCATGAGCATTTACATTAATCATCAAATCACAATATGCATTCTTCCAACAGAATTTCTAACGAATTTTTTTCCCGCCAATGAATTAGCAACGAAATTTTGTAACGACTTATAAATTTCATTACAAAAAGTGAATGCCTGAGACAATCTGCAACAAAGGACAAATTTTGTTGCTAAACATATACTTTTAGCAACGACTTATAAATAAGTCATTGCCCAAAAAATCATTGTTAAAGTCCCATTTGTTTTGTAGTGTATGATGATCTCAAGTCTAAGGATCATTTGTACTACTATCACTACAGGAATTCCTATTGACAGGTAAGTAAAACTCCATTAGGTATTCCTTAGTGAGTCACGTTCAGTGAACTTATTCTCCAATAAGCATCTACATACTTGCTTTAGTGTCTCCACACAAATGATCATGAGATCAATCATCCTCATCCAATGAGCAAACAACGTATGCACCAATCGATCCGGATTCACTAATCCCGCTTTTAGTAATCCATTGATTGAGAATATTTTAGTTTTAAGCTATCTAAGAATTTAGATCTCATTAGCATGATCTCATCATGATTCTAAAAGCATTGCTTAAAACTGTTGGTTTATCACATATTATTAAAATAGCACCATGTAGATAATAAATAATAAATAATTCTTTTATTAATAAATAAATAAGATTGATTACAAAGTATATGCTTTATCATCATACATGATTAGCTTGTATGCATACTACTTTCAATCTCCCACTTGCACTAAAGTCAATCGTCGTAGTATCTCATGCCCATCTTCTCTAAGTGACGATCGAACTACTATTGTGTTAACGCTTTAGTAAATGGATCTGCCATATTGTCTTGAGAGTCCACATGCTCTAGGGTGACGTCTCCTCTTTCAATGATCTCTCTAATCAAATGACACTACACCAAAATAGGGATGTAGCGAAGGAAATTTTGTGAAGGAATTTATTCCTTCACATGAGGAGTTGTTTAGCGAAGGAATAGTGAAAGGAAAAAAATGTAGTGACAATATAGTTATTAGCGATAGAAACATCGTTCACAATTTATATTTTTTCCTCGCAAATTTGAGGTGGTAGAATGATATTTGGTGCCAATTTATGATGAAAGTTTGCGAGGAAAAAAATAATTAATGAAGGAATTATTGCTCACTATATGTTATTGTTCAGATATTTTTTGCGAGAGATAAAATTAGTCACTATTTTGTTCTAAATAAATTTTTTAAAAATTAATTGTAATAAATATAAATTTTATTATTTATAAATACATTATTTTTTTTATAATAATAAATTTACTTTTAATAACACTTTTTAAGTAACTTACAATATCCATTATTTCTTTTAATAAACTATAAAATAAATAATTTTACACTAACATGAACTTTAAAATTTCTTAGATTGATCCCGACAAAAAGAAAGAGAAAAAAAATAAATAATGGAGCTGCTTTGTTGAACAGAGATGTGAATATCAGTAAAGCCAACCTCCTCCCTCTAGCTTCGATACATCCATCTCTTTGTCGTCCCTCCTCAATCCATCTCTTTCTGCTCCGACGAAAAACTCCATACATCTTTTCACAAACTCCATCTCTCTGCTCACTCAAAGTAAAACCCTAAAAATTAAGTCTCTTTGCCCCGCTCAAATTGGAACCCTAGAAAGCAATTATGCAAATTGAAATCATTTGAGCAACTTTTATGAATACCGATGATGGGATTCAAAAGCTGCCAATCCATCACATTGCCGCTTTACTTAGGGTCTCCGATCAGTTGAGGTGGGAAAGACTATTGTCCCGTACATGTTGTATGCTTATTCAATCTTGAATATATTAAATTGCTCAAGTATAGATCTGTAATGAATTGGAGAAGCAAGACTGAAATTATCAAGGAAATTCAGGGAAGGAGAAACAAAAAATTAAGTTAAGAGAGAGCAGTTAGTGTGACGCCCCCAAAATAGGTATACATCAACCATCTTGGGTCGCCAAATACATGGTACTGAATATAAATACAAACTTAATTATACAACATGAGCTGAGAGTTTTTACACGAATATTTTCTTCTAGACAATATCCAAACTCAAATGAAGTCCTCATTACATTTATTGTCACACTATTTCACATAATAGTGAGGACTGCTAAAACAACCATCTCGGACCATCACTCCGTTCCCTGACTAGTCCCGGTTATGTTCTCATTTCTTGAAGAGAACAATGAAAACAAAAGGGTGAGCTCAACTAGCCCAGTAAGAAATATTATGACTAAGATAATGTAGAATAAGTTAACGTTAGCCTTCAACAATGTTAAACTAGTAGAATATAATAGACAACAAGTTTAACTGCAGCGGAACAAGCAATCCATTAGAAGAGTCAAGTAGAGCAAGATATTTACTATCTTCTATGATTTAAAAAGTTTTTCATCAACTTTATCGCTGAGACTCAACTTAATAAATAAACCACATCATCTAATCATCCCTGCACTACGAGCCAAGGATATTTATGTAATCATTAATGGTCATGATTATACGGAAAAATCCCTGGTCATAATCATACCAACAACTATCCATCAATGCACTACAGGCCAATGAGGATTTTTACCACATAATTTGTAATATTAAGGGTCATGATTATACCGAATGATACCTGGTCATAATCATACCAATCAACAGTCCATCTATGCACGTAAGCCAAAGATGACTTTCATCAGAATATAAGCATGAGGATGAATACAATTATATAAGCATTAATCAAACGAAATCAAGGATAATTATTAAAGACTTTAAATTTATCCAGAGTTTAAAAATATCCAAATTGTCAACATGATACTGCTTTGTGGAATAAAATTCGAGAATAATATCCATGTATCAAAAATAATTTGGACAGAAAAGAAATAATTTTTTTTTTGGTGAATAGCACCCCGTGAATAGTACCCTGTGAATAGTACTTCGGGAATAGTACCCCGTGAATAGTACCCCAGCATAAAAAGTGCCCCGAATACCCGAGTAAATAATATTTGAGTGAATAGTAACTCGTGAATAGTACCCCGATATGAAAAGTACCCTGAATATCCGAGTGAGCAATATTTGAGTGAGTAGTAACTGGGTTAATAGTAACCCGTGAATAGTACCCTGACATGAAAAGTGCCCCGAATACCCAAGTGAATAGTAATCAGGTGAATAGTAATCCGTGAATAGTAACTCGTAAACAGTACTCCGACATGAAAAGTCCCCGAATACCCGAGTGAACAATATTTGAGTGAATAGTAACCGGGTGAATAGTACCCTGGGAAAAATATTGATATTTAATAAGAAAGTTCAGATCAATATTCCAATGAAATGATACTGGATGAAGCGTAAAACTCAAGGATATTCCACTAATTTCAGGGATTATAGAAGTAATACTTTCCATAGTAAGTTTAGATTTAAGAATATGAAAAGAAATAACATACGAAACTGCAAATGGATTTTCACCTGTCATACGGTACGTAATCCACGTAGACAGGTTATTCTAACATATTAAAGTATGAATACGAAAAATAGTATTCCTTATGAATACAAAAGAAATAATACCCCTTACGAATACAACAAATAATATCCCTTACCAAATGAAAATAACATCCCTTACCTTAGTAGAAGGCTGGATACTACAATAGTGAAGTAGCAGAATAGTCTTCTTCTTGCTCTATAGTTTCTCTCTCTCTATAGTTTCTCTTGTGAGTCTCAGTGAATTGGTGAGAATGAAAGAAGAATTAAGCTTCTATTTATAGGAGAATGGACTAAATAGTAACTAATTCATGAACTGTCTATATTGATTCACTATTAGAACGGACGGTCCATATTGATTACTATTAAAACCACAACCGACGGTCCAGATTGATTTACTTTTAAAACCACTACCGACGGTCCAAATTAATTTACTTTTAAAACCACCAACGACGTTCCAGATTGATTTACTTTTAAAACCACCATCGACGGTCCTGATTGATTTACTATTAAAACCATCACCGACGGTCCAAATTGATTTACTATTAAAACCACCACCGACAGTCCAAATTGATTTACTATTAAAACCACCATCAATGGTCCATATTGATTTACTATTAAAACAACCACCAATGGTCCAGATTAATTTAACTTATTACACTTTGGTACCCATAAAGTTTTCTAAGTTTGCAGTATTCCCCTCTAACTTTTGTAAATCACTTATTTTCAATAAAAACATTCTTAATACTTCAACAATTATTCATCATTAATATTATAACTCACAATATTTAACAACCAGATCATTCCCAAGAAAGAGGGGGCTTTTCGATAAGGATTTCTCCCTATTGGTGCGCAATTAGGTGACCAAACCTCTCCTCGACAGAACTTTATAGACATCGTCAATATTGCAAATAATAATATGAATAACTTTGTCATCTCAATTATTGATTTAATAATATAAAATATTATGCAGATGATACTGGGATAATAATTGAATCAAATAACGTGAGATACTATGCAATAATTACTGTAGCAATAATTGAGTAAACTGAGTGGCTTCTTACGTAAGCATCAATAATCAATATCGTGTGCTACTATGCAACCACGCGTATTACTGTACTTTTTCCACCGGGTAGTTCAACAGTTTAATGGTAAAACCTTTGTTATTATTTTTATAAAAATATATTTCTGTCATTTTTTAACTACGATAATACTTTCACTGTGGGGTCCACCAATGATTATGTCATCGAACGAATATTCCCTGAGAAAAAGAATATTCTCTGACCAAACGAATATTCCCTGACACAACGAATATTTTATATCAACTTGCTTACTTTGCAAAAAATTTCACATATCACCCTTAACTTTAACCTTGTATCAATTAAACCATTTATTAAATAGAATAATAATTATAAGAAAATCAAATACTTTAATTTCATAAAATTCGGGGTCTTACAATCTCCTTTCCTTATGATATTTTGCACTCAAAATTTACGTATGTACCTGGTATGCCGAAGAGATGAGGATACCTTGTCTAGATTCTAACTCTTGAGGTATAACCTTTGAGCATATAATATATTCCTTCTTATCCAAGATTTTAACAAGTACTTCTTCATACGTTAAATCTTTCGCTATCTTGTCCGGTTCTAATTCAATAATGTGGTTCTGGTCGTCCACATATTTATGTAACATCAATACGTGAAAAACGTTATGAACACGCAACATACTTGGCGGTAAAGTGAGTCTATAGGCCACAGTTTCTACTCGGTCAAGGATTTCAAATAAACCAATAAAATCGAGGGTTGAAATTTCCTCTATTCGTCGATTCTTTCTTCTAGAATAACGCCCTATTGAACCTTCTTCTTCACATTCATCAGCTCTAAGTCTGTAGCTTGAGCGGCTTTAAATTTATCGATTAAAGTTGGTTCATTTGCTATCTTCATGTAGGTTATTTGAGTCTTTAACTCTATCTCCATCATTTGTAAGTTGTACGAAATGAGTCTTTGTGTTAACAATATCGCACTCGTAAATGCATACAATCTTCCACTCAACTCGTCAGCTACCACGTTCGCTCTTCCACTATGATATTGAATGGTATGGTTGTAATCTTCAACATCTTGAGCCAACGTCTTCCGCGCATGTTATGTTCATTTTAGGAGAAGAAATATTTGGGGGTTTTGTATCGAGTTCAAGGTTGATACAAAATTCAATTTCACGCTCTGAGGGTAGGCCAAGAAGTTCTTCAGGGAATACGTCAGGAAATTTATTAACAATAAAAATATCATTCAAATCTGACGTATTTTTGTTTAAATCCGTGGCATGAGCTAAGAAAGCTTGACATTCGTTTTTCAATAAACGAATAGCTTTATGGCTTGAGATGACAATGATTGACTTTAGTGATTTGGTTGTTTGAATTCACATAATAGGATGGTTAGGAATATAAAAGCTAACAACCTTACGAAAATAATCAATTTTAGCATGATGAGTAGTTAACCAACCAATTCCTAAAATCACATCGAATGCAAATATTTTCAAAGAGATAAGATCGACATGTAATGTGAAAGTGTCGACTTGAATCAAATAAGATTTATAAACAGTGGAGGTAACGAAGGTTTCTCCTAACAGAGTTTCAACCAATAAGTCAAAGTCTAATTTCTCCGGAGTTAAATTTAAACGTTGAGCGCAAGTAGGAGAAATAAAAGAGTGGGTAGAACCGGTATCTAATAAGGTATAGACTTCGCAAGAATTTTATAATTAACTAACCCGTTCTAACTTCGTTCGGGTTACTCGCTTTTTTGAGAAGTTACAAAAAACGCTCTTCTTGAAACTGCCGACTTTGTTTTGTCCGTATCCGCCTTTGGTGCCACCGTCCTAGCTAGACTTGATTTCGCTACAGGACAAAATCAAGCTATGTGACCGTCTTTTCCACAACTAAAACATACCTTGGAAGGATGTGGACAGTTTGAACTTATATGTCCCTCCTCTCCGTATCTGTATCATCTAACTGGCGGTCGTTCTCCTCCCTTAGAATTTGTTACTGGTGCTGGTACCGACGTCTTCCTGTCATCGTTAAATCTTCTCTTCTTGAAATTTCCACTTGAATCATTTCTTCTATTATCTTGGCCATGATTACCACCAAAGTGGCTACCATTTCTGGCATATTGATTCCCTCCACGTTTGTTGTCACTGCTTCGATGATTGCTACCACTGGTATTATCGACTTGTCGGCTGCTCTCTCTTGGTTGGGTTGACTCATTATCGCGCTCCAATAACTGAGCCCTATTTACAACATCTGAATACAAACACAGTTTTTGAGAAATGAGGTATTAACGTATTTTGGGTCTTAAACCTTGCAGAAACAATCACGTCATTCTCTCCTCATTATCAACCAAATGGGATGCAAACCGGGATAACTCAGCAAACTTAGCCTCGTATTGCGACACGGTCATATTTTTTTGCTCCAACCTGATAAACTTCACCTCTTTCATGTGACAAATATTTTCGTGAAAGTACTTGTCGTTGAACAGTTCTTGGAACTTTTCCCAAGATATTTTGAGTGCGGCAGGCTGAGTACATTTTACTGATTCCCACCAGTAATCTGCCTCTCCTCTCAACATGAAGGTGGCAAAGAGAACCTTTTGCTCCTTTGAGCATCCCAAGGCATCAAATATCTTGGTGATCTGCTTTATCCACATCTCCACCTTAAGTGGTTTTGGCTCTCCCAAAAATTCTAGTGGTCCCAGCTCATTGAACTGCTTAGTAGTGACCATCCGAGAGTTGCCAGTGTTTCCACCTGCATTTTAAACAGGAGCCGCTCTTGCCTGATGTTGCATGAATTGCATAAAGCCTCTGAACATCCCAACGTTCATCATTTGATCGGTGTTGTTGTTTACCTTAGGATTATTGTCTTTTTGTTGCACATTATCCTAGATATTGATCGTTGGTGACTCAACGATCTCATGTGCTTCATTATTGATCTCAACATTTTTAGATGCCATTTTTAAACACTGCCACAAAACAACGGTTAATTGACATGTCACGTGTTATCCCTATACTCTGACCGACCAATTAAATACCAAATAAACTTAAGTAGGTCATACTAGCGAAGGAATTCCCCGTCTCTCCCCTCCTAGTTCTTGTCTCACATCTCAGCCAGGGATCATATCCCTAAGCTTTGATACAACATGAGCTGAGAGTTTTTACACGAATATTGTCTTCTAAACAATATCCAAACTCAAATGGAGTCCTCATTACATTTATTATCACACTATTTCACAGAATAGTGAGGAATTCTAAAGCAACCATCTCGGACCATCACTCCGTTCCCCGACTAGTCCCGGTTATGTTCTCATTTCCTGAAGAGAACAATGAAAGCAAAAGGGTGAGCTCAACTAGCCCAGTAAGAAATATTATGACTAAGATAATGCAAAATAAGTTATCGTTAGCCTTCAACAATGTTAAACTGGTAGAATATAATAGACAACAAGTTTAACTGCAGCGGAACAAGCAATCAATTAGAAGAGTCAAGTAGAGCAAGATATCTACTATCTTCTATGATTTAAAAAGTTTTTCATCAACTTTATCGCTGAGACTCAACTTAATAAATAAACCACATCATCGAATCATCCCTGCACTACGAGCCAAGGATATTCATGTAATCATCAATGGTCATGATTATACCGAAAAATCTCTGGTTATAATAATACCAACAACTATCCATCAATGCATTACAGGCCAATGAGGATTTTTACCACATCATTTGTAATATTACGGGTCATGATTATACCGAATGATACCTGGTCATAATTATACCAATCAATAGTCCATCTATGCACGTAAGCCAAAGATGACTTTCATCAGAATATAAGCATGAGGATGATGACAATGATATAAGCATTAATCAAACGAAATCAAGCATAATTATTAAAGACTTTAAATTTATCCAGAGTTTAAAAATATCCAAATTGTCAACATGATACTGCTTTGTGGAGTAAAATTCAAGAATAATATCCATATATCAAAAATAATTTGGACAAAAAAGAAATAATTTTTTTTCGGTGAATAGCACCTCGTGAATAGTACCCTATGAATAGTACTTCGGGAATAGTACCCCGTGAATGGTACCCCGGCATGAAAAGTGCCCCGAATACCCGAGTGAATAATATTTAAGTGTATAGTAACCAGGTGAATAGTAACTCGTGAATAGTACCCCAGCATGAAAAGTGCCCTGAATACCCGAGTTAATAATATTTGAGTGAGTAGTAACTAGGTGAATAGTAACTCGTGAATAGTACTCTGGTATGATAAGTGTCCCAAATACCCGAGTGAACAATATTTGAGTGAATAGTAACCCATGAATAGTAACTCGTAAATAGCACTCCGGCATAAAAAGTGCCCCGAATACCCAAGTGAACAATATTTGAGTGAATAGTAACCTATGAATAGTACCCCGGGAAAAATATTGATATTTAATAAGAAAGTTCAGATCAATATTCCTGAAGTTTTATTTACAGCTTTATTTTCATTTTGTCCTGATTAGGAAAAGTGAGTTCCGAGAATTTTATGATTTCATATAAGAATTAGAGTTATTATGCGTGAGAAATATGAGTATAATACTAGTTATTATATGGGTATAGTACAAAGATTAGTACGATGTATAATACAAATATCGTACGAATGATATACGAAGAGAATACGAGAATACGAGAATGGAATGCATAGAATACGATTAGTCTTAATGGACTTTGAGTTC
Organism: Panax ginseng; assembly: GCA_020205605.1. NCBI lineage: Eukaryota > Viridiplantae > Streptophyta > Magnoliopsida > Apiales > Araliaceae > Panax > Panax ginseng. The sequence continues at coordinate 131,964,972 of CM035139.1, forward strand.
ATGGACTTTGAAGAATCCAATTAGACTTGGATTATATCAAGCCCAATGGAATGTGTAATCAAGCCTAGGGTAGGCCCAGTAAGAATCAATGTAAGGCCCAGTGTTAGATTTAATTAAGTCTGATCCAAGAAAATAAACCGCGGATCGAACCGATGGGTCACCGAATGAGTAAAACCCGTGGGGCAACCAATGGGGAAGACCCATGGGCATGTGGGGCAGCCACTTGGCCACCAAGTAAGGGTGGTGGCCAAGTAAACTTGGTGGCTAAGCCATGAATAGTAAGGAGGTGGGGTGAAATGACCAAAATACCCCTAGCCTTGGTTTTCTATATAAACAAGCCTTAAGCTCATTTGTTTGGTTTGAAATTTCAACCAACACTTGAGAGATAGAGAAAGAGAGTTCGAATGGGAGAAGAAGAGGAAGAGGAATGAGGAAAAGCTAGCTTGAATGCACGCTTTGTCCGACGGAAGGAGATTAAAGAAGAACGGTAATCTGAACCCTAGTTTCTTCTAATTTTCTTTAAGTTTAATATGTTCAAAAACATAACTTAATGAAGATAAGAAGTAGATGAAGTTAAGAATGAATTCATATGGTTGAAATCATGAGAAAACGAAAAAAATAAGAATTAGGAATTTAGTTTATAAATTTCTTAAGGAAGTGTATGATTCGTAAGGATTTTGAGCGATCCGAATGAATCTTATAAATGAGTAGGTCAAATAAGTAAGGAATGATGTTCAATAACATCAAATTCCAAGAAAAAGTAAAATCGTAAACAAAATATCGATTAAAAATGAAGAACGAATGAAGAACGCGAAGAACGTTGTTGATGGACAAATTTAAAACCATCGTAGGATAATTTTTGTTGATGGACAAGTTTAAAACCATTACGTATAAGTTATTTTCTTATTACTTGGTTAGGAACGTTAGAAACATTCATGAAGAACGGATTAAAACTGAGCTATAACGAAGTTATGGCAAAAATTTCATAAAAGAAGAACGAGAATTAGAAAGTTAGTAAATGAACCCGAACGTGTAGGGTTTCAGAAGAATGTAAGAGAATGTGTAAAACGTGAGTCTTGGACTCAAGAAAGAATGAGTTCCGAATTAGGATGACCGAATTACGGACGAATGAATGAAGAACGTTAATAACGTAAAACGAACGAAGAGCGAAGATTAAGCCAATTGAATGTTATGTTAACGGATTTAGAATGAAGTTCTGTCTGAGAGTAATTGAAGTATGTAAGATAAGGAAGAAAATGATTTTGGAACGATCTTATTCCGAGTTATAACAAATGAGGTATGAGATTTCAAAGACAGCGTCTCAAGCTTGTAAAAGACTTAAATTTTTTTTTCTAGGTTTCATGCTTGGCCCAAATATGAAGTCATGCCTTGGAGGCCAGATCTTGCGGTGCGAAGTTCGGACCATTAGCTACTTGCTAAGTGGCACCGCAAAGATCGAAGAAAAGGAAGGGCACGACGTCACAGTCATACGGCAGGTAGGCAATGCCCAGAAATGAGATTTTTATTGCTCAATTACTGGGGGATGTGAAAGAAAGAAATATGAACATGTAATTCAATTAATATAACACTTAATTGAGTGTATTAAACGATCCTCGTAAGTGTACATTGGTTAAATAATGTTAGAACGAAATGTAAGCGTTGAACACTTGAACCGACGTAAAGGTTAAGTGTATGCGAATATTAAACGGGTAGAACCTACACTCCGTGTATGATTTGACCGTAGGGTAATAAAGATCAATGATTAAACCTGTTAATGGTGAAAAAGCTAAATTAAAGACAAGTGCGTATCACATAAAAGAAGCCGAGTTAATGTTTATAACTTGGATGACGTTCCGAGTCGAATGAATCAGAAGTTGTAAGATAAGAATAAGGTAACGTAAAATGGTTAACGCTATAAATGCGTAGAATGAATATTGAATGATCGTTCTGAGTATAAAAAAAATTGTATGACTTAGACGATAAAGAATAAATCCTGAGGTATGACATTTATTTGTCAGAAAGCCATAAGGAATAAGAATTTGACTTAACGAACATTATAGTTTAATAGTTCGGGTAAGTTAAGATGAATTTAGGTTGTAATACAATCGCAACCTTTGATGGTTTACATATAGGAGCTGGGCTAAACAATTCCTTCAGAGAGCGAAGGTATATACAAAACTGGCAACCGATCTAACTCACTGTTATGGGCAGTGTAGATGAGACGGGAACTTGTTTGTTGGTTGTTTGTGGGAAACCATGCAGAGTACCATATGGACTACTAGCAAAGACACGATGTGTGCTGAGTCCTAGGAGAGTTATAAGAAGAAGATAAGAATGTAAATCATCAAATATGATGAACGTATTAAGTAAAACATCTCCGTATGTCATGAAGTCGTTAACCAATAAAGGAAGTTGGTCGCGTAAACTTAGTTTATAAGAACGTGAACCTTAAGAAGTAAAGTTAAGTAAAACAATGCGTAAAGTCAAGTATATGACTAATTGGTGTATGTGTTATTTCCTTATGTGCTACATAGGAATTGGAATGAGTTGTAGCTATGCGTAAGGCAAGTTTCCTAACTTCATTCATATTTTAAATGAATGGTAGTTTCTAAAACTTCTCAGATGTTGAACTTGAGAAGTTCTGTCTATGTGTGAATGTGTGATATTTGTACAATGTGTTAGAATGTATAAGGCCTTGAGCCACAATTTGAACACTTCGGTGTTTCTATGATATGAACTGTTATGTGATTGAACTGTTCAATATGAGCATATTCTGTTTATACATGAACCATTATTGTTAAGTCTGTGCTATTGATTCTAGCCAGATATAATGTGTATGAAAGAGAGTAGAGAATGAAAGTGTTTCAAAGTGAATGTAACTAATGTTTTAAAATGATAGGAATCGAGATTATTCCTATTATTCAAGCTGCTTCATAACTTTTGTTCGGTTATTGAAATCTTAAAAGAATGTTTGTTTGAATTCTTAAAGCTGTTTGTTCAACTGTTATAACTTGCTGGGCAATTGAATGCTCACACTTGCTTTAAATAAAAACATTTTCAGCGAACGATGTTAGAAAGGACTTAAGGATCCCGTAAAGATCAAGCTGATCAGTATCCAGAAGAAGTGCCATTAATTAGATAAATGAGCGTGAAGATCAAGCAAAGACTTATAATATAGAATGATAGAATTAAACTATAGAATAGTTTAATGAATGATTATGTATCCTTGGTGGCGGATAAAAGTCAATTGTGCAAGATGTAAAGAATAATGTAATTATCATTATTTGTAATGAAAGAGGTTTTAAGGTTTTAGAACCTAGGATTTGAGGATGTATGTTGTTATATTTAGTTATATAATGATGTATGTTTGGAAGAAGATGGGATCGTGACGTACGGAATCCGGATGTGAAAATAGACCGGATTTCGAGGCGTTACAGCTGATAGGTTATCAGTAGTACATTTTGAGACGTTCCTACTAACTATGGATCTTCATTTGGTTCATCAGCCATAAAGTTTTGGGACTCTGTAGCTCGTACATTGCTTCATAGTATATCTTTGCTGTTTTAGAGCTTCTGTACTGTTAGCAGATTACTTCTCCTCCATAGTTGAAACTATCTTCTCAGAGAGACATAAGTTCTTCTTCTTCATGTGTAGTAGAAGGCAGTCATGCATATCTCATTCTGGTTGAAGTCATTAAATCTTCTTATATCATAGAAATGAGTATCTTCAGGGTTGATCATTCTACGATCCTTTGACAGCATTACGAACGTAGTCTTTCTTGTCAGCTTGTACTTGTGGAGTTCTGCTTCTGTAATGAGTTCCTCATGTTTGATGCTCGATGATCCTCTGATGTGAGCTTCCTTGAGGATTCTTTTCTTATGACATGCTTTGCATGATTGAGCATGTAGGACCCTTTCCATCTTTGGTTGAGTGGCCTGCTTCCATATAAGGATCAACTGCCATGTGAACTTCATTTAGATTAGCTCAGCAGGTCTTCAAGGGCAGACTTTGACATATAAGAATTTTATCAGAATCATTTCTAAACAGTCTTAAGCCTTCTACTAGTTAAGTCTTTCTTGACTGAAGTCCCCTACTTTAGAATTCCTTAGTGTGGCCAGATATACCAGGTACCTGCAGGTTAGATACATTTCTATTTTTGGTACCCATATTTAAATGGGTCCTGCTAGGTTAGTTTTCTAAATCCATGTTCCTCATGTATTTGGATAATTATCATATTGATCACCAACAGTCATATTCATACATGTAACTAATTTAGATAATACATTTTGAGATGCATGATGGTGAGTGTGTGTAAGATTTGCCATTTTAATAAAACATTCTTTTTCTTTAATGGTTTCACCATTTGCTTGGTTATGTTCACAGAGTAAGAATCAACATTATTACTTACGTGTATTTGGTTGATTCATGGAGGTGATCAGTTTCTATGAATCTTCAAGATACTCTTGTAGAACTGATCATACTTTGTGTGTTATCAGATGCTTAGAACATGGGTTTGTACATACATACTAACCCATTAACAAAGATTACTCCTCATTAGATTAATTTAACCTTTGATATTCTTATGACCCATTTAAGATTTCTTTGAAGGTGTCATCTTCAACCTAAAACTTAGATGGAGAGAAATTTTGTTAGCATTTGAGTTTGCACCCTTAGTGTACTTTCTCTCTTCACCTTTTTAGGTAGAATATGATTCCTTGAAAGAATACGGTTATAGTTCATAGGGAGGTCCAACATGATGTACACAATTATATTAGTGAGGAACCCTACCTTTCTACTGTCAGTTTCTTAACAGTCATTTATCTTTGATATACTGAGGTTAGGCATTGATGTGCATAGTTTTTCATTTGCTCCTGACAGCTTGGTTCTCCAGTTGACTTTCGATCAATCAGTCGTGGTCTTGAAGATGCAAGCTAAGAGACTTTCAGCATCTTTAGTTCTTTGATATCCTTGAGTTCACAAGGTTTACATCCAATTTCTTTGGTTGGCGGACACATGTTTGAGAAGTTCTTCTTTCTTCTCTAAATAGCCATTTCTCAACATGTATGGTCTTTTCATTTTTCAGGCTGGTGGATGTTTGACTCTTTTCTGTTGATATCTCTTGAGCTTTCTAGCTTGGTCTTCAGACTACAAGATTGACTGTGGGCAAGGATTGGTCTTGTTGATATGGAAATCAAGAACATGGACCAATCTGAAAGCGACTTTCGAGGATATATACACATTTACCCGCATACGATTTCCAACGTGTGAGCTCATCTGCATATAACAAGTGACTTACTACTAAACCAAGTTTAGAACAATGTTTGTGCCTAGGATCAGACTCAAAGAGATTAGCTTTTGAATATAGCAAGAGAACCTGCTCTGATACCAATTGTTAGTTTCCAGTAAACACACAATAGATCTAGAAGGGGGGTTGAATAGATCCTTTTTCTTTTCAAATACTTTTCCCTTTTATTTGATTATTGCTAATGAATTAACATATGACAAACATAAGAATCTTTTCAAGTACAGCAAAATAAGTGAAAGATCCCCTTTATTGATATATTCATAATCATACATATATTGTTCTTAGAGTTAGTTAAGTTGTGAGTAGTTAATACATATATAGCAGATATAGTAGTTAAGTACATAATGTAAATGACATAAAGTAAAAGACACAAGGGATTTTAAGTGGTTCAGAGACTCAAGCTCCTAATCCACTCTTCTACTTTCAACTAGCAGGATTTCCACTAAGGAAGGGCAGCACCCTAAATCACTAAGATTCCTTCAAGGCCAACATCCTTGGAACTTCAGTTCACTAAGAACTCTTCAAGGCTAGCAGCCTTGGAACTTCTCTAGTTCCCTAGGAACTCTTCAAGCACAATAAGCTTGGAACATCGTTTAGTCCCTCCGGACAAGAACCCCTCAGGCCCTGGCTTCTTGTTGTTATAGTTGTTGTTGTTGTTGGTGCTGAGCTGCTAAGATGTCATTAAGCTTGAACATCTTTTGTACTTAGTAGCTTGGTGTGGTCCTCTTTGCATTCTACTTCGAGTCTGGACTACATCTTTTCTGGTGCAACTGATCTTTACTCCTTTCTTCTCATCTTCATCTAATGTCAGTTGTGCACCATCACCATCTGGATTTGCTAAGTCTCTGAGCTTTTGGTAGACTTCGTCTGACACTTAGAAATCCCTGAACCATTCTTTAATGTTTTGCAGACATGGTTATACACTTGTTCAGTTTTAGCTTTAGGTTCATGGTGATTCGTAGAGTGTCTCTAGATCTTCTTTGTGCTCTGCCACTCTTCTGAATGCTATCTTTTTGTCCTTCCCAGCTCTCAGCTTAGCTGCCATTTTCAGTGGCATTCTCATCTTTGTTTAGTGAAGCTTTAGTCTGTTTAAGTCCTTCTACAAAGCTGCTTCACTTCCACCTATGTAGTCTCACTGTCATTGAGACTTGATTTGTTAATCTTTTCATGGAACTCGTAGAGTCAACAATAACATTCAACAACTCAACGATTCTAAAACATTACAATCATCATCAACTCTTGATCTTTGAAGCTCTGTTGATTTATACACCTTCCCAATCTTCCCATTGGAAAGTAGCCATTAAAAGCTTTTTTTGAATTGCTTCGCTGATCTCGAGTTATTTGAGGTAGACTGCAGATGTGACATGACATGACTTTCTAACACGGCAGTCTACTATTTCACCTACCTCATCAGAGATGTTACTTTTATATCTTGGGCAGGTAGTCGACTTTATTACCTCCTTCTGATTTCTCGATCAGAGGTTGTCCTTTTGCATTGATGCTATTAATAAGCTTAGTTCGAATATCTGTAACGCCCCGGAAAATTGAACATTTTGTAATTACCTTTAATAATGAATAAAATAATATTATTTATTATTATTACGTGTTGAGATGATGAAGGTCGTTCTATAATCTAGAAACGTCGGAACGTCCTGGGAAAATTAAAGTGTTTGAATTTCTAAAACGAAAATAAAAGTTTTCTGAGAAATTTTCGAAAAACACTATTCATCGATTTCTGCTCGGGAACTATTTTTGAACTTCCGAGAAATATGTAACGTTATAATATCGAGGTGATATTGATTATGTAATAATAATCTAAGTATGGAAAACGTAATATTTCGCATGCGGACTTAATTTGGGAACGTTAGGTTATTAAGCGTTAAGGGAAAAGAGTTGTGATTATATAATGTGTATACATTATATGAAGTAATGGATGTAAGTATAATACGACATATTGTACTATTATGTATGAAGAATGAGATAACGTATATTACGAATTAATATACGAGTTAGCATACGAAGATTATATGTAGGGTATAAATGTTAAGTTATTGAATTAAGGTAATGGACTTGTAGGATTGCTAGCTTATTGGTAGAAGTCCAATAGAATGTGTTTCTCAAGCCAAGTGTTTGTTAATCATGAGTCCAAACAATGGTAGTGTAAGCCCGATAAGAAAACTAGCTAGATTAAACTAGCAAGCCCAATGATTTAGCCATGATCCATGGAGCGATCCAAGTGTAAGTGGATAGACTTGATGGGCAAGGTTAATGTGTGGTGACCAAGTGATGTGATGAGCAAGTGTTGTGGCTAGCAAGTTTACTTAGTGGCTAGATAATGAATAGTAAGGAGGTGGGGTATGAGGAGGTGGAAATGAGGAGGTGGGATGTGTTAATGACCATTCTACCCTAGCTTTTGATAGCCTATAAATACCAAGCTCATTTCAATTTTGTTGGTTGTTATTTCATCCAACTTTCCTCTCAATATAAAGCTACTTATTGGTTAGGAAGAATAAGCCACTTAAGCACTTATAAGCCACTTCAACCTTTGCTAGATTTCCAAAGTGAATTGAAGTCTTAGTCTTCAAGGGTAAGACTCATCTCTTTTATCTACATCTTTTCTATGATAGGATTGATAGAGAAGGGGGATGGTTTGAGGATAACATGTAATAAGTTAATAAAGAATGAACTTAAGCCGAATAAGTTGAATAAGCAACTTTAACATTAATAAGTTGCTAAGACCATGAAGAACCTATCATATGTTGTTATATGATGTTTAGTATGTTGAATATAACATGAGAACTTTGATTAAAGGACTTACGTTATTAATAAGTCATGTGCATGAAGATTTCTAGTTCATAAGCTAAATAAGTTAATGACTTATGAAAATAAGTCAAAACCTACCTTGTTTATAAGATAGGTTAATAAGTAATTTGTAATGATCATAAGTTGGTTAAAATCCATTAAGAACGCTTAGTAATGAATATTTGCCGGACTTCACACGATTGGACGATTATCGTCGAATTCGTGAAATTCTTGGAATGGAAGTCGTATTTTGTGTTTGAAGTTGAAAACGTTGGTTTTCATTGGAGACAGGTCATTTTAGTCATTATAGACTTGCGGACTCAAAAATGACCGGATTCCGACTTAAAACGAAGAAACGAGCGTTGAACGTTCACGAACGTTTATCGTTTTCGTTAAAAATAAACTCATAGGTGAATTTTTAGCAGATGTAGTCAAATAGATAAAATTCTTGCATGAACGCGTAGATTATGAAATTTGTGAACCATAGGCTTTTGAACGGACCAATTCGGACATAAAACGAAGAAGTTATGCGTCCGGGAAGTTCGTAAAAATGTCAAAACTGAAAAATTTTCTGAGGCACAGAGTCCGCGCCGCAGCGCGACTCTAAGCCTAGAATGGCTGTGACGTAGCACGAGGCTGGAGGCTTGTGCATTGCTAACTCATGCCGTAGCGTGAGTCACAGAGAAATCCTTGGCGCCGCGGCGCCAGTCTAAGAAAAATGATAGTGAAGAATGATTTCAAGTGTAGAAGTAAAGAGAACTTGTTAGTAATGAATTAAGATGTAATCATAATATGGTTAAGACATTGTAAAGTACTTGTAAGACACTATTTCATGTTGATTAAGAATTTATAATCAATCAAAGATGAGCGGAATGAGTATGACGTAACGAAAGCTGGAAACCCTAATAACGAATCTAAGTTAGGAATTACGTTGAGATGAAGGGTAAGATATAATAGTAATCATACTTGATGGTGTCTGACTTAATGTGGTACGTTATGTGATTATGTATTATAGAATCATAAAGACTTAAAGTACTGTACAGATATTAATCAGTAATGAGACGTCAAAGGAAAGTATTCTAACCCTTGTTCTAGTTCAGTCTGGACAAGCTTTGTAATTCATGTATTCTTTCACATGAAGTTTTGAATGATGAAGTCTTAAGCCATTTCTTTTGGCTAGACTTATAGTATGAATCTGTCAAGCATGATTAATGTTTACCGAGTTATATTGGTATGGTTTTCAATCGAAGACCAAGTATACTAAAATGTTTTTGTCGTTTAACGACAGGCACGTGAGGTTGCCACAACTTAAACGTATACACGTTTAATGAATGTAGTGTTGATCAACATAGAGTACTATGAGCTGATCACTCAGAAGTGCTCGTAAGCTATGACGGACTTACGGACTTAGTGTCGGGTGGTCCTTTTCAAAAGAACTTATGAATGCTCATATACTTGAGCCATAATTGTTATTCCACTAAGTATGGTTGTGTAAAACGTTTTGAAGGAAAAGAAGTGCTATTTTGAATTATCGATAGTACTTCGTAACTATTGTTCAGTTATTGAAGATATATGAGTTCTATGTTTCAAGCATGTTGTTTATTGGAATGGTAGTACTTGCTGAGCTAGTCATGCTCACTCTTGCTTGAACCATATGTACACAGCTAAAATCGAGCGGACCGAAGGCTCCGGCAAGGATAAAGGCAGGGCAATGACGAACCCGTAGTATACTTATGTAATAGTATAGGATGAATGTTTGTAATATATTGATATTATGACAAGAACAACTGAAAGGGTTACAAAGAACCTGGGGAATGTAATATTATTTTGAATATATATAAGTTATATTAGTCCTTTTGAGACTATTCAATGGGATGTCTGAATGAATGGTAGTACCGTGTAGCACCATCTATCGGGTTGGAAGAGACCCGGATTTGGGGGCGTCACAGGTTGGTATCAAAGCATTAGGTTATAAAACTTAAGGGAGGGAATTAAAAACCTTAAGTCATAACCTTAAGAGGAGTCAAAGAAGTATAAGAAGAAAATAACCTTATAAAAATGCATTATGATCAGGAGTAAACGGGATGTATGTAGATGGCTAGGCCATTAGTGAAGAGTCGGTGAACCAAGTAGAGGTTATACCGAACCCTATAGCAAAGAGAGCGGATGTAGTGATTATTGAGTCTGGAGACTCGAGTAAGTTTGACTATATGTCGGTGTTTGTGAGATGATAGAGGAGGAGGTAGAGAGAGTCTCCTTTAACCCAGTGGCTATAGCAGCTGAGATAGCTCATGGGGGGTCGATGATGTCTCTGTTCATGTCAGTGTTTAATAGAAATATCCATTACTGTCAGGAGGTTAAGGAGCTTAAGGCAGAGCTCCAAATTGTTAGAGAGGACAAGACTGATGTCGAGTCCATGTGGGAGCAGGAGCATGATGAACGGATTTTGGCTAAGGACAAAGTCCATGATTTAAAGCACGAGGTCTTTGAGCTCAAGGAGGAGCTAAAGACTAAGGTGCGAAAGATAGGAGAATGTCCTATATCTATAGGAGTTCTCATACACGGATTTTCGATGGCAGGTGTAGTGGATATCCTGTAGAGGTGGGGCAAACACGGCATACTACTAGCTGTGATATAATTACCGGTCTTGCCAAGGCAGATTTTGATAATGCCTTGAGGCAGATATAGAGTAGTGGTATTTAAGGTAGTGTGTAAATATTTTTGTAAGTAGTAGTGACGTAAAGCCCTTTTTGTATAGTAAAGGGTAGTCTTTTGTAAATCCCAATTTTAGGAAAGCGATAACGGGAAAGTAATGTAAGACTTAAGAAATTTGTATATGTAACCGATCAAGATATTATACTACGAAAGAATGAAAATAAGTCCTTTTTATGGAAAACAATGTGTTATGGATGTTGATGTTATTGTTTAATATTAATGATAACTAATAAAGAAAGAAATAATAACGTAACGTGTTTATTGTATCAGCAAAATGCCGTCGAGAAGAGTGCAACATAATCAAGACGCGAATGTAAATCAACCGGAGGGAGGTCCGGTTAACCCAATACAAGAGTTTGTAAATTTATTAACAGCTGCATTTAATAGAACAGGGGCTAATATCCCCATAAATCTGGGAGTAGCACGAGCTACGACCTTTAAGGATTTTAAAAGCATGGGTCCGCCGGAGTTCAAAGGAACGTGGGTTAAGGAAATAGAGAAGGCATTTGTAATAGCAAATGTCGATGAGGCCCAGAAGGTTGCCTTTGCGACCTATATGATGAAGGGAGAAGCCAACTTTTAGTGGGAAGCCAATCAGGCTAGGGTTGGGATAACGAATTTAACGTGGGATAGGTTCAAGGAGATATTCTTCGAGAACTACTTTCCCACGAGCATGCAAGGAAGGATGGAGATGCGGTTTCTTGAGTTGAAACAAGGGGACATGACTGTTCCCCAATACGCTGCCAAGTTCAATGAACTAGCGAGATTCGCTCCACATCAAGTGGATACCGAGGTGAGGAAGGCGCGACGATTCGAGCAGGGTTGAAACCCTGGCTCTATAACAGTATATCAGTATTCCAAAGTACTTCTTTTGGAATCATTTTAGAGAAGGCGATAATCGCCGAGGGTGGTAGTGAGGCGTTGAGCTAATACCACAAAGAAAGGAAGAATAAGGGAAAGGTTGACGGGAGAGTAAAGATTGAGGGAGCCAGTGGAAGTGGTGAGGGTTAGAAGAGGAAGATATTTAGCTCTGGGAATACCGGAGTGAAGCAAGGAGACCCGAAGAGAAGAATGGAGGCCTGCATGACCTGTTGGAAGACTCACTTAGGAGTCTGTCTCAAGGGGAAGGCCGTCTGCTACAACTATGGACAAGAGGGGCACATTGCGCCTAACTGTCCAAGTCCGAAGAAGAATCACGGATGCTTTGTGTTTGGGTCAACTGACCACATGGCGAAGAACTGCCCGAAGAAGGGGACGGATGGGAACCGGGGTACTAATAGCAGTAAGTTAGCTATTGGGGGTCCAAATGCAGTAATGGGTAGTAGATGGGTCGTACCTTTAACTTGACACCCAAGATGCGGTTGTATCGAGGGGCGCCGTCAGAGTATTATTCCGATCAACGATATCAATGCGTATGTGCTGTTTGATTCAGGTGCTACTTGTTCGTTTATAGCATGCGATTTTGCTAAACGATTAGGATTACTTCCCGAAAAGTTGCCTATACCTTTAAATATTAAGGTAGCAAACGAAGAGATAATTCCTGTTGAAAATATTCACAAGAGTTGTTGTGTAGATATACGGGGTTGTAAATTATCGGTAGATTTATTACCGATAAAGTTAGGAGAATTCGATGTAATTCTCGGAATGGATTGGTTAATTAACCATGGGGCAATTATAGATTGTCAAAAGAAATGTGTGAACATTAAGACGTTAGAACAACCTCGGGTAGTATTTTACGGGAATAGATCACCGGGACGTTCGTGTTGTCTAACCATGACACAAACTAGGAAATTACTGAGGAAGGGACGCGTAGGTTACCTGTGCCATGTTGTTGATAACCAGAGAGTGGTAGCAACCATGGAACAAATACCTATAGTGAGAGAATTCGCCGATGTATTTTTGAGTGAATTACCTGGTCTTCCGCCGGACAGGGAGACAGAGTTTGTGATAGACATTGTGCCGTGAGCAAGACTAGCTTTCGAGGCACCGTGATCGTATCGTATAAGCGCCAGATGGAGATGAAGGAATTGATGGTGCAGTTGCAAGAACTGTTGGATCGGAAGTACATTCAGCCGAGTGTGTCACCGTGGGGAGCACCGGTACTGTTTGTTAAGAAGAAGGACGAATCGTTAAGACTTTGTATCGACTATAGAGAGTTGAACAAGTTAACAATAAAGAATAAATACCCATTGCCCAGGATAGATGATCTCTTTGATCAGTTAAAAGGGGCTAAGTATTTTTCTAAAATAGATTTGCGGACTGGGTATCATCAGCTGAAGGTTAGGAAGGAGGATGTGCCAAAGACAACATTCAGGACTCGTTATGGTCATTACGAGTTTTTAGTGATGTTATTTGGGTTGACAAATGCACCAGCTGCATTCATGGATATGATGAACAGAGTGTTCAAACAATATTTGGACAAGTTCATCATGGTGTTTATAGATGATATTCTAGTCTACTCTAAGACGCCAGAAGATCATGCTGAACACCTTAGATTAGTGTTGGAGACATTAAGGAAGGAGAAGTTGTATGCGAAATTCACGAAGTGTGAATTTTGGTTAGAGAAGGTGCTGTTTTTGGGACATGTCATTGACCATGAGGGGATTTCAGTAGATCCAGCGAAGGTGGAAGCCGTGATGAATTGGGAACAATCGAAAATGCCGACCGAGGTGCAGAGTTTCCTAAGGTTAGCGGGTTACTATTGAAGATTTATCCAGGATTTTTCGAAGATAGCTACTCCGTTGACTAACTTGACAAGGAAGACGGTGAAGTACGTGTGGACGGAGAAGTGTGAAGACAAGTTTCAAGAATTGTAGAAAAGATTGAGTGAAGCGCCTGTTTTGTCATTATCTAATGACACAGGAAATTTTGTAGTTTATAGCTATGCTTCGCATAGAGGACTTCGTTGCGTGCTCATGCAGCATGGCAAGGTCATTGCGTATGCATCTAGGCAGTTGAAGGATTATGAGAAAGTTTATCCTACTCATGATCTGGAACTGGCCGCAGTGGTTTTTGCTCTAAAGATATGGAGACATTATCTTTATGGAGAAAAATGTGAGATATACACGGACCACAAGAGTTTAAAATATATCTTCACACAGAAGGAGTTGAATATGAGGCAGAGGAGATGGTTTGGATTTGATAAAGGATTACGAATCGTGAAATCCTCGTATCACCCTCGGAAAAGCTAATGTAGTTCTTAGGCGCCTTAAGTAGGAAGGGTCGGGAAAAGTTGTCTTTGTTAACGGCTCAAACTGAGTTAATAACAGAGATGGATAGGATGGAGTTGGAAGTGAAGCTACCAAATGAAGGAGGACTAATGTTGTTTGAGATGGAGATGCAATCTACCATCGTAGATAGAGTTAAGAAGGTGCAACTCAAAAGATGATGAGTCTTGCGGCGAATGAAGAACAACTACCACCAATGAAAAATATACTAAGTATAGTCTTGATAACGAGGGGTTATTGAGATTTGAAGGAAGAATTTGGGTTCCGAATGAGACGGAATTAAAGGAGTAGGTTCTACAAGAGGCTCATGGTTCATGGTTTTCGATTCATCCTAGTAGCACTAAGATGTATCAAGATCTTCGACAGAGTTTCTGGTGGCCGACAATGAAGAGAGAGATATCCGAGTACGTTAGTAGGTGCTTAACTTGTCAGAGAGTTCAGGCCGAACATCAACGACCAAGAGGCTTGTTACAGTCATTGGAAATTCCGGAGTGGAAATGGGAGAATATCACGATGGATTTTGTGGTAGGACTTCCGACTACTCAGAAGGGGTATGATGCGATTTGGGTAATAGTGGACCGGTTGACGAAGTCGGCTCACTTTTTGCCAATTAGGGTTAAGTATAACTTAGACCAATTAGCTAGACTTTATATTAAGGAAATAATCTCCAGACATGGAGTGCCAGTATCGATTGTGTCAGATCGTGATCCACGATTCACGTCGAACTTTTAGAAAAGTCTACAAGAGCGCGGGGGAACGCAGCGATTGAAGCTAAATCAGATCATCCATGCATGTAGATGGATGCGAGAATGAGAGGACAATTCAGACGTTAGAAGATACGCTAAGATCTTGCGTCATGGATTTCAAGCGTAGTTGGGATAATCATCTACCGTTAGTGGAGTTTGCATATAACAATAGTTATCATGCAAGCATAGGTATGCCACCTTACGAAGCTTTGTATGGGAGAAAATGCAGAACGCCACTGTATTGGGATGAGGTAGGAGAACGCCGAATGTTGGGACCAGAATTGGTGCAACAGACAACGGATATTGTCAAGAAGATTCAGATGTGTCTTCTAGCAGCTCAAGACAGATAGAAGAAGTTTACGGATCCGCATAGAGAGAATCGAGAGTTTGATGTAGGTTCGTACGTATTTCTAAAAGTATCTCCCTGGAAAGGAAATATACGTTTTGGAAAAAAGGGGAAATTAAGTCCGAGGTTTATAGGACCTTTTGAAGTATTAAAACGGGTGGGTGAGGTAGCTTATATGATAGCGTTACCTCCAGACCTAGAATGAATACATAATGTATTTCACTTATCGGTATTACGTCCTTATAAGCCAAATTATAAGCACGTGATAGAATATGAGCCTATCCATGTTGAGAAGGACTTAACGTACGAGGAAACGCTGATTCAAATTATCGATAGAAAAGAACAAGTTCTGCGAAATAAAATTATACCTTCCGTGAAGGTGATATGGAAGAACCATGATGCAGAAGAAGCAACGTGGGAGTTAGAAGAAATGATGAAAAAGAATTACCCTCAATTATTTGTGTAAATTTTTTTTTTTTGAGATATTCTGGGGATAGAATCCTTATAAGGGGGAGAGAGTGTAACGCCCCGGAAAATCGAACATTTTGTAATTACCTTTAATAATGAATAAAATAATATTATTTATTATTATTACGTGTTGAGAAGATGAAGGTCGTTCTATAACCTAGAAACGTCGGAACGTCGTAGTATTTTCACTACATTGGAGAATTAAAGTGTTTGAATTTCTAAAACGAAAATAAAAGTTTTCCAAGAAATTTTCCGAAAAACACTATTCATCGATTTCTGCTCGGGAACTATTTTTGAACTTTTGAGAAATATATAATGTTATAATATCGAGGTGATATTGATTATGTAATAATAATCTAAGTATGGAAAACGTAATATTTCGCATGCGGACTTAATTTGGGAGTGTTAGGTTATTAAGCGTTAAGGGAAGAGAGTTGTAATTATATAATGTGTATACATTATATGAAGTAATGGATGTAAGTATAATACGACATATTATACTAGTATGTATGAAGAATGAGATAACGTATATTAAGAATTAATATACGAGTTAGCATACGAAGATTATACGTAGGGTATAAATGTTAAGTTATTGAATTAAAGGTAATGGACTTGTAGGATTGCTAGCTTATTGGTAGAAGTCCAATAGAATGTGTTTCTCAAGCCAAGTGTTTGTTAATCATGAGTCCAAACAATGGTAGTGTAAGCTCGATAAGAAAACTAGCTAGATTAAACTAGCAAGCCCAATGATTTAGTCATGATCCATAGAGCGATCCAAGTGTAAGTGGGTAGACTTGATGGGCAAGGTTAATGTGTTGTGACCAAGTGATGTGATGAGCAAGTGTTATGGCTAGCAAGTTTACTTAGTGGCTAGATAATGAATAGTAAGGAGGTGGGGTATGAGGAGGTGGAATGAGGAGGTGGAAATGAGGAGGTGGGATGTGTTAATGACCATTCTACCCTAGCTTTTGATAGCCTATAAATACCAAGATCATTTCCATTTTGTTGGTTGTTATTTCATCCAACTTTCCTCTCAATATAAAGCTACTTATTGGTTAAGAAGAATAAGCCACTTAAGCACTTATAAGCCACCTCAACCTTTGCTAGTTTTCCAAAGTGAATTGAAGTCTTAGTCTTCAAGGGTAAGACTCATCTCTTTTATCTACATCTTTTCTATGATAGGATTGATAGAGAAGGGGGATGGTTTGAGGATAACATGTAATAAGTTATTAAAGAATGAATTTAAGCCGAATAAGTTGAATACGTAACTTGAACATTAATAAGTTGCTAAGACCATGAATAACCTATCATATGTTGTCATATTATGTTTAGTATGTTGAATATAGCATGAGAACTTTGATTGAAGTACTTAAGTTATTAATAAGTCATGTGCATGAAGATTTCTAGTTCATAAGCTAAATAAGTTAATGACTTATGAAAATAAGTCAAAACCTACCTTGTTTATAAGATGGGTTAATAAGTAATTTGTAATGATCATATGTTGATTAAAATCCATTAAGAACGCTTAGTAATGAATATTTGCCGGACTTCACATGATTGGTCGATTATCGTCGTATTCGTGAAATTCTTGGAATGGAAGTCGTATTTTGTGTTTGAAGTAGGAAACATTGGTTTTTGTTGGAGACAAGTCATTTTAGTCATTATAGAGTTACGGACTAAAAAATGACCGGATTCCGACTTAAAACGAAGAAACGAGCGTTGAACGTTCACGAACGTTTATCGTTTTCGTTAAAAATAAACTCATAGGTGAATTTTTAGAAAATGAAGTCAAAAAGATAAAATTCTTGTATGAACGCGTAGATTATAAAATTTGTGAACCGTAGGCTTTTGAACGGACCAATTCGAACTTAAAATGAAGAAGTTATGCGTCCGGGAAGTTCGTAAAAATGTCAAAACTGAAAAATTTTCTGAGGCACAGAGTCCGCGCCGCAGCGCGACTTTAAGCCTAGAATGGCCATCTTCTTGTGAGGTCGGAGGTTTGTGTGATCGCTTAACTCAAGGCCAGAAGGAAGTCAAGTCAAAAAACAATCCTTGCCATGCGCTGATCAAGAAAAATGATAGTGAAGAATGATTTCAAGTGTAGAAGAAAAGAGAACTTGTTAGTAATGAATTAAGATGTAATCATAATATGGTTAAGACATTGTAAGGTACTTTTAAGACACTATTGCATGTTGATTAAGAATTTATAATCAATCAAAGATGAGCGGAATGAGAATGACGTAACGAAAGCCGGAAACCCTAATAATGAATCTAAGTTAGGAATTACGTTGAGATGAAGGGTATGATATAATAGTAATCATACTTGATGGTGTATGACTTAATGTGGTACGTTATGTGATTATGTATTGTAGTATCATAAAGACTTAAAGTACTGTATGGATATTAATCAGTAATGAGACGTCAAAGGCAAGTATTCTAACCCTTGTTCCATTTCAGTCTGGACAAGCTTTGTAATTCATGTATTCTTTCACATGAAGTTTTGAATGATGAAGTCTTAAGCCATTTCTTTTGGCTAGACTTAAATTATGAATCTGTCAAGCATGATTAATGTTTACCGAGTTATATTGGTATGGTTTTCAATCGAAGACCAAGTATACTAAAATGTTTTTGTCGTTTAACGACAGGCACGTGAGGTTGCCACAACTTAAATGTATACACGTTTAATGAATGTAGTGTTGATCAACATAGAGTACTATGAGCTGATCACTCAGAAGTGCTCATAAGCTATGACGGACTTACGGACTTAGTGCCGGGTGGTCCTTTTCAAAAGAACTTATGAATGCTCATATACTTGAGCCATAATTGTTATTCCACTAAGTATGGTTGTGTAAAACGTTTTGAAGGAAAAGAAGTGCTATTTTAAATTATCGATAACAATTCGTAACTATTGTTCAGTTATTGAAGATATATGAGTTCTATGTTTCAAGCATGTTGTTTATTAGAATGGTAGTACTTGCTGAGCTAGTCATGCTCACTCTTGCTTGAACCATATGAACACAGCTAAAATTGAGCGGACCGAAGGCTCCAGCAAGGATAAAGGCAGGGAAAAGACGAACCCGTAGTATACTTATGTAATAGTATAGGATGAATGTTTGTAATATATTGATATTATAACAAGAACAACTGAAAGGGTTACAAAGAACTTGGGGAATGTAATATTATTTTGAATATATATAAGTTATATTATTCCTTTTGAGACTATTCAATGGGATGTATGAATGAATGGTAGTACCGTGTAGCACCATCTGTCGGGTTGGAAGAGACCCGGATTTGGGGGCATCACAATATCAATCTTCGGGTTGAACCATTTCCAATGCTTCAATCCTCAGTTGTTCAAACTCTATGATTCTAATGCACATCTTCTTGGACTTGATCATAGTGTCTAGTTGTCAGGCAGAGACAACACTACGATCTTGAAGAGTGTTCATTTGATCTTCAATGTGGAACACCTCTTCCTTCTATCGTGTAGTGCTTAAAAACTTCTTGTTTGCTTCGACTGCTCTCAGATACTGATGGATTGACTCCTTGCTCTGGCCCTTCTGAATAGCAAGACACTTCAAATTTGTGGACTGTCCAACTCACTTTCTCCTTGTGATCTCTCGTTCACTTATCATCAATGGACTGACCAAGTGCTAAATCACTTTAGCCTTGTTCTTCAGAAGCTAACCAGTATCTTTGTGTACACTCCATTAGTTCTTTGTTTGTTTGTCAAATACTATGATCCTGGTTACTTCCAAGATCATTGTCATCTTACCACTTGATAGCTACTGCACCTGCTGACTTTCCTCAGTCAGCTACTGAAGTCTTCTTACGGTCATCTTGTGTAAGACTTCATCTCGAATGGCTTTATAACTCAATCTGGATGCTAATTGGGTTGATGCTTAGATCTTCTGTTAACTTGCATGCCATTCGTTGAGTGCTCTCTGGTTTCCTTTAGGTGGGATGTATCTTTGCAGTATCAACCAGAGGCTTCTTTCCTTTGGATATTCTGGGAGTGCTCATTTGTTAAGAATCGTATTTGCTCTACGATTCTGCCTTGGCGTTGTCAGCATATCTGTTAAAGTCTTAGTTCTACACTTTACGATTCTGCTTCGGCTATGTAGACACTACAACTCTGAGATCAGATATTGACACTTTATGATTTCTGACTTTGTGTTCGTTGTCTTTATCTGATCTTGCTCGACTATGATCTCTGCCTCTGATATGATCAATAGACTCTACGACTCTGAGTGTAGTCTACGATTCTTGACTTGGCTTCAGCAGATGCTCGGTCGGCTCGTAGGCAGGCTGTCTTTGTGATTCTGAACATGACTTCCTCAGCAGACTACGGCTCCGACGAAGCTCTACTCGACACACTACGATCCTTCCTCGTCTCTCTTGGCAGTCTACGAACTCCGAGATCTACTATCTTGCATACTACGATTCTGCCTCGATAGCTCTCGAGTTTTTCTTGACTTTCCTGGCAGACTACGATATCTGGTGCAGTGCTCGACGATCAGACAAACCTATCTATTACATCATAAGATCAACCTAACATGTTTGATCTTTCTATATTTGTAGTCCTTGTACATCATTTCTCTTTAAGGACTTTACAAAGCTATTTTGCTTATGTAGGATCAACCTAACACATTTGATAAATTCATTCTAAGTCCTTGTACATATGTTTCTATTATCCATCAAAGGACTTTACAGCTTTTCTTAATGCAATCATACTTGCATATTTATTCATATATATATATATATATATATATATATCATAATCAAATCATATGTAAATAGGAATATCATTCACGTGTTTATTCTTGACAGTCTCCATTCATACTTGACATATTTTTTAACTTGTTGGACGACAAAAGTGTGGGTGTCAGTCTATGGGGGAGGATTGTCTTGCAAATGCTAAAAGAGAGGTTTGCAAATCTTCCTGAGGTTTTTATAGAACTTGCCAATGTAATTGAGCGAGCCCAAAAACCTCTGTAGTTTGGTTTTATTGGTAATTTTATCTGGGAATCTGTCAGTAAATTGAATAGCTCTGTCAATAGGCTATATGAGTCACGATAAATATTTAAACCAAGAAACCGAACTTTAGCTTGAAACAAGCTGCATTTGGAAGGTGAAAGGACAAGTCCATTATCTTTAACTGTCTTAAAGAAGGATTTCAAGTGTTTAGTGTGTTCTTCAATGGAATTGGAGAAAATGAGAATATCATCAATATAGACGACAATAAAATGAGTAAAAGGGTTCAAAATATCATTAAGGATATTCTGAAATTCACTAGGAGCATTTTTTAGGCCAAATGCCTAGACATTCCATTCGTAACGACCAAATGGAGTGGTGAATGCAGTTTTGTACCTATCATCTGGGTGGATTGCAACTTGCCAAAAACCAGATTTAAGGTCAAATTTACTGAAGATAGTGACATTACTCAAATGGTTAATGAGGTCGTCTTTGTTAGGTAAAGGGTACCTAATCCATTCTAAAACTTTGTTCAATGGCTTGTAATGATTACTAGATGGGAAACACCTCTCTCCTTTTTTGCTACATTGTTAACATAAAAGGCAAGACATGACCATGGGGATTTACTAGGTTTAATTAAACCTTTACTAAGAAGATCATTAATCTCCTTTTTGCATAACTCCATTTGTTCATGATTCATTTGTATCGGCCTGGCATTAGTAGGAATCAAGTGTTCTTTGAATTCCTTAGCGTAAGGGAGCCTTACAACGTGCTTCTTCCGATGCCAAAAGGCATTAGGAGAATCATAACAAAGGTTATCCTTTAAATAGGTTTTTAATTCTTCTATCTTTGCTTGAACTTCTGTATTCTGCAATTGTTCTTCAATTCGTTTGTACTTAATTTCTTCCTTCAAAAAAATTAAATGGGTAGATTTACAATTTAATAAATTTAATGATTTGGAAATAGATTCATCTTAAATAAATTTTAAATCTTTTTCTTTAGGTTTAATAAGAAATTTAAATGTTATCTTTTTTCCTAAATGCTTACAGCTTAAACCTTCATTACTGGTAGTAAAAGGGTATAATAAATATATAAATGGTAATCCTAAGATGATCTTATCAGTAAGATTGGGGATTAAAACAAATGATATTTTAAAGCACATATTATCTTAACAGATATGAACTTTAGGCAGTTTATATTTTATTTCCATTTGACTACCGTTAGCTGAATTTAATTTTTCATTAGTTTTCTTATAGAATTTAGTTGGGATTAGACCTTCTTAAATACAATTAAGATCTGCACCAGTGTCTACTAGGGCATGTAGTTGTATCGAAAAGGTTTTATCAACAACTAAGTTAATGGAGATATTTCATTTTTGAATGGTGATATCTTTAATTCGTTTAAGAGAAAGACCTTAGACAAAGAGATCTGGCTCTTCTTTAGTTCCTGATGACTCGGGCTCATCGTGATCTTCATCACTAGAGGAAGAATCATGGATTTGAAGATCGGATTTTTTGTCCTCAAACTCTTTTCTTAAATTAGAAACTTTCAATTTTAAGTTAGAAATTTCCCTTTTTAGTTTATTGACTTCTTGATTCAACTCTGGAAGGGTAACTTCCTTAACTGGGGTTTTAAATCTCTCAAGAGTTTTATTAAGACTAAATACTGGTTTTTCTTTGGCTTTAATAATTTTATCCTTAACTCTATTATCTTTGGTTAATAAATCTTTTATCTGTTTAGTGTATTGAGATTTTAACTCAGGATCAGAAATCTTACTAATTAAATCAATTAGCAAAGAACTTTCTTCATCTTCTTTAGTGATTACATTAACTTGTTTATTGCAATACTTTTCATTGCAATTGTTAGCACAGATAGTGACTTCGTCATTATCACTTTTTGTTTCGTGGTTACTAGTACTGCTATTAGATGAATGAGGAATATCAGAACCTTCATCATTACTGACATTGTTCTCTATTCTCATTAATTCTAATAGTTGTTCAGTATCTTCACTAGAGATATTTAATTGAGACAATTTTTTCTTAATTTTACACTCATTTTTGTAGTGCCCTTTCTGCCCACAATTGTGGCAAACAATTTTACTTTTATCAAATTTTTTAGATGATTTTTTATTATAATTTTTTCTTGTAGGTTTAGGTTTAGTGTAATATTCATCTTGATTTTTATCCTTTTTAGGACTGCATTTATGATGCCTATGACTTTTATGATGCTAAATATGTTTATTCATATGCTTCCTTCTAGAGGGAGCAATAGGAGGTAAACCATATTGTTCACAGAATGTTCCTAACTCATACTTGGCTTTTTTCTTGTCTTTACTAGCTTGTTTGGCTAATTTAAAATCAATACACATTTTTAAACCAATTTTTTAAATATAACTGATTATGTCACCATAGGTTAGGTTATCATAATCAATATATCCCAAATTTTTGTTTAACTCTTCACGAACTTTATGTGCAAATAATGAAGGTAAACTATTGGCGAATTTTTCTTTCCAAAATGGTTTATAGCTATCATTACGCATCATAACTCGGGAAGTAAAGACATCTTTGTACACTTAGAGTGGGACAAGTGAGATTACTTAACTGATCATGAATTCTTTCAGTGATATTACTGGGAGTGCCAACAAAATGTTTTATTAAGGTAAAAATTAAAGTATTAACTCCATCTAGCGGACCAATTCCAACATCTTCATCAAAGATGGGGTTGTCGTCATCATCTAACTGGACAGCATGGATTATTGATAATCTAGTATCTTCAATGAGATGTTTTTCCCACCAAGATCTAAGAATACCAGTGAATCCACTAGCTAATAACTCAACAATATCTGGCTGAGTCAGATTGTTGAATTTAGTTATATAGCTATTTGCTACCATAGACATGTGATTTAATTTGTTTAAAATTTTTTGTTCATTGAAGCCATCTATGTTCCATTCGTAAATTTTATTGGATGAAACAGAGAATTGCTTATCTAGATTTCTCTCTTCGAATTGTAAATCCGGAGGAGTAGGTCTAGAGTACCAATTCCTGGTTATACTAGTGTTTTTAACTGTTAATTTATTTAATTGATCATTAAAATCAGGGACTGAAGAAGTATCAGAATGATCTGACTTGCTATTACTTTCATCGTCGGTTTCCACTTGATCAATGATTGCAATGGTGCCACTTGATTCAGGCTCAGTTTTTAATTTTTTAAATAACTTATCAATAGCTTGAGTGAGTTCACCATCTTTGTTAGGTAAACCTAGTTTACTTCTATTTTTTGGTAATTTTAATAGAGGCTGTTCAATTTTTGAATCGGGTTTTTTAATAGTGGTTTCCTCGAATTTTTCTTCAATTCTATTTAGCTGTCTTCCTATGGTTGCTAGATATTGATTACTAAAATTTAATTGATCAATAATTTTTTTATCATCTTTATTACCATCCAAAATCTTAAAAGGACTGGCAACAACATATGTACTTTTAACTGGAACTAAAACAGTTTCTAGCGGGGGATGACTGGAAGAGACTTTTGACATATCTTCTTTAATCCATTGGGTTTTAGTTATAACATTACATTTACCTTGATATTGATCATACCAATCGTAAAAAGTAATGTTTATCTTTTCACCGTTAATAAATCGTTCCCATCTATTAACAATTTTATCGCACTCTTTTTCTGTTGAATGATTAGACCTAAATAAATGTCTTTTCTCTTTATTAGATTTGGAATTAAAATCTTTAACAAGATTGTCCCAATCTAATATGAACTCTTTTTTAAGAACTCTTAATTGATTATTAATTGGAATCTCAAAATCTGACTGAGTAGGCAACTCAGAAGGGGTAGGTGAAGAAGAACCTTCTTCTTCAACGAAGTCCTTTTGAGTATAATAAGGATGACTAGCTTGACCTTGATTAAGAATACCTTTTAATTTAATATCCATAACAGAAGGGTTACTAAGTACTTCAGTATCTCTTCGGGTGTGAATTGTAGGTGCTGAAGAACTAGTAAAATCTTCTACAATAACTGGTCTTCTAGTACGCTCAAAACTTATTTTGACCGTTCCATCAGAGAATTGTTTAACATTTTCAATATTTAACAGGTTGTTAACTACAGGTTGCTGAGGTATTTCACTGGGTAAAGTCCATTGACTAGGTAATGTAATATCCTTCCAGAGGATGGTTCTCGGGATCTGAATATTAGCATCACTAGTTGAACTTTGGATTAATACAGTTTGATCTTTAGGACTTTTATTGAGAGCATGAACGTTTAAATTCATTTTCATGGTCTTATACTAAATCCTATAAATCAAAGCTATGGGTTGAGAACCCTCAATCATATGAGAAATTTCTCCAGCAGTTTTAATGTTTAATGTCAAAGCTTTTAATAAATGTTGATCACTTAGGCTTAATGTGAAATAAGGAAAGCAATTAAATTGGATAGGTCCATTGTGCAAACTTGATTCCATAGCACCAATCATACTCGGACAATAATTCAGGAACCTAGCATCTCTGAGACAGAGGTAGATACTTGAATTAATTCCTTTAATATTCATATTAATTCCGCAATACTTGAATTAATTCTAGTTAGCTCTGTCAATAGGCTATATGAGTCTGCAATAGGCTTTGATACCATTTGGGGGCGGAAGTCGGAAAATAAGAAGATGAATAGAGTGGCGCATAAAATAACACAATTTAATTACTAAACATAAATAATTTTATTGATAAATGAAAATATTTACAAACAAACTAAAAATTAAAGTGACTTATAATTTAACTTAGAACATTTAAGAAGAAAGAGAAGGAGGGGTTAAGATAGGCTAAACAGCGGTAGAAACCAAAGATTCATCTGAGAAGGAACTCAGAGTCTTTCTAAGTTTCGAAGTCTGTTTTGCTAACTGAGTTCGATTTCCTTTTATAGAATAAGGAAAGGAGCTATTATAAAGTTACTATTACAAATTGAATCATTACAGACAAACAACTGTAGATGAATAATGCTAACTTTTGACTAAATACATATGCTTTCGGCTACTTTAGACAAAGAGGCCGATAACTTTTTACTCAGCAGATGCTTTTGGCGGAAAAGAGAGAGCATCTTTTGACTTTAAAATTCAGAGGCGGTGTGCATATTTCGAGCCGCTTTCGATAGAAAAGCGATTCTTCTAATCGATTGGTCTTGCGGCGCAAAATGGTTCATGGTGCATGGTACTGGGAAGTCAGGCAAATGGGTCCTAAGCATCTTGTAGATCGATGGTGCCATATGGATCATACTGACCATCATCATCTGCAAACTGGCTGACTGAAGCAGAGGAAGAAGAATGAACAGAAGCTTCCTCATGTAACTCATCAATTCTTTTATTAAGTGCTTGGGCAATTAATTTCAATTCTTTACTGGAACAATTCTTGAAATCAGAAATGTCCCGAGAACAAGACGAACCAGTGTGACTGATTTTTGACTCTTTGGGTTTTGACTTTTTTGATTGACTGGAAGGTTCTTTGGATGAGACTGGAAGAACATTAACAGGGACGGTGGGAAATTCTAACTGAACTTGACTAACAATCCTATTAACATCAAACTTATCCCACCATTTGATGAAGAATTGACGAGAGAGAAGAGGGAATGGTTCACAAAGGGTACATGAATTTGCCAAATTGAATTCTTGACCAAGAGGAGTGGTTACTTTAGTTGGGGTTTTAATGTCATACTGCCATTTAAGAATCCAGGGAATCTTATATTTACTAATAAATTTAAGAATGACAGGGACTCCATCATACTTTGGGTTGTATTTGTTGTTGTTGCAAAAATGACTAAGTTGAACTTTCAATGGTTCCGGAAGGAGATCATAAGTGAAACCAAACCTCATCCACCAGTGAGAGAACCAATGAGGGAACTGGCTTTTGAACTTATGATCAAACTAAAAAAACCATGAATGACTATTTGACTCATTTTGAAAAAGGAAAACTCTATACCAAGCTTCCATATAATCATAATAACAATAAGAGTTATCCTGATTAGAAAGCTGCATGAGGTCAGAAGGATGTTTTCCCCAATCAGACATTAAAATGAATTGTTTAATATACAATGAATGATAAAGTACTTTGGTTTTATCATTATTAGCATAAATGGGTTTAACAAAGATTGACTCAGTTTCAATAAGGATATCCTTATAATACCCGAGGGATTTATAGGGAGCAAGGGGCTGGAAATGCCAACCAGAAGGAAAGAACTGGGCTACCAATTTTACTGGGTCATCTTTAGGTTTCATATGGGGTTCAATTTGAAACAGGTGAGTGGTCCATTTAAGCATATACTCAAAATGAGGATGACTGGGGTTTGAAATGGAGGCTTTTGACTGATCGAAAAAAGGGTCAACTGGGGTTGGGTTACTAGCTAAGGCTGAACTGTATGGCTTGGGTATTGTTCCAAGACTGGTCAATTTGTTGGTGGTTTGAAAAAATTGGTTTACTGGATGAGGAACCAAGGTTCCTTTTGGTTGATTACTTGGGCTAGTAGGGCGACCCGGACCACGAGAGGATGATGCTCCTCGAGTACTCATGATGGACGAACAGTACCTTTATTAATATATTCCCGAGTGAGAAAATCAGGAATTGAATTGTTACTGCCTTTAATGTACTCAATCTCAAAATCAAAGATACTTAATAAGGATTGCCATCTAGCAAAAGAATGTTTAGAGGCTATGTTTTCAACATCTTTTTCTAAAACATATTTTGTTGATTTGCAATCTATGCGAACTAAAAACTTTTGATTAAATATGTCACTTTGAAATTTGTTAATACATATTAATACTAGAGAAAGTATTTCCTTTTTAATAGTACTGTAATTTAACTGTGTAGTATTCCATGCACAAGAATGGAAACGGACAATTTGTTCTGGGGAGTTGAGAGTAAGTTTTTGTTTGAGAATTCCTCCGAATCCAATATCAGAGGCATCAGTTTCAACTATTTTGAATGCAGAATCATTCGAAATACCAAGGCAGGGCAATGCCTTGACATATTTTTTAACTTGTTGAACGACAAAAGTGTGGGTGTCAGTCCATGGGGGAGAATTGTCTTGCAAACGCTGAAAGAGAAGTTTACAAATCTTCCTGAGGTTTTTATAGAACTTGCCAATGTCATTGAGCGAGCCCAAAAACCTCTGTAGTTGGGTTTTATTGGTAATTTTATCTAGGAATCTGTCAGCAAATTGAATAGCTCTGTCAATAGGCTGTATAAGTCCGCGATAAATATTTAAACCAAGTAGATGAATAGAGTGGCGCATAAATATGTTTATGCATATGTTTCCTTCTACCTCTGTCTCAAAGCTAGTATTATATATATATATATATATATATATATATATATATATATACTAACATGCACATATAGAATACTATATTCTACCCGGATGGATTATAGACTTTTATTCTAGTTTGGTTCACTAGAGCCACCAAATGAACCAAAAGGTTAAACCCTAGGGTGTAAGAATAAACATTTAAATATAACTATTACATTTAAACCGGGGCTCCATTACAAAAGGATCTTCGAGCGCTCCTTTGTCCTTGATCTCCGGTTCTTCAGAAAAAAAAATTATAACTAATCCTATTACATAAACTATTTAATTTAAATAGAAACCTTGATCAGCAGTCAAGGGGAAGTACATAGGAGAGAGATAAAATTTACATCAAGAAGAAAACCAGAAAAGATGAGGTATACAGACCCCATTTAATAAAACCCACTCATTCAAATATCCAACCAAAATAAATTCAATCACATTGGTCAGTAGTCCATAATCAGTCCCATGTATTATCATACATATCATCATATGTATGAATAAATAAAACATTCATCTCATGAATAAAATCATTCCATATATATGAATATCATTTAATGGGTAATTTTAAGTTGCATGAAATCCAATTTCAAGATTAAAATAAACTCTTTATTTTAATTATAAAATTATTAAGACTATTATATATATATATATATATATATATATATATATATATATATATATATATATATCACTCAATTTTTTAGCGAATTATGGAAATCACGGAAATCATGAAATCACGACAATAGGTTTAATTTAATACAAAAAATTATGCTCAATAAATTATTCTAAATACATACTCATACATATATGGAATCAAAACAATTAATAATTCGCATAAAGTTTGGCTTTGATACCACTATAAGGTTTTGTGAAAATCAAAGTAGCTATCAAATTGCAAAATTAGCGGAAGAAAAATAAAATTATATTTTAAATTTTTTTACAAACCAATTACCCGGATCATGTTTTATGCATATTATTAATTAAAATAAAGAACCAAAAATTATGGAATCATACCCTTGTAGATATGAGCTTCCACAGGTACAAGTTCAACTCCTACTTCTCCGCGATCTCCTTGAATCTCTGGGTAGATTCCTTACTTTGATCAATATTAGCCACCAAAGTGTATGACCTCTACAGGTGATCCACCAAGAAAGACAAAATTTTAATAAGAAGTGTGAATTGGCTCAAACCCTAATTTTTTCTATCTTTATAGAAAAATGGGGCGTACTCTCCAATTATATATTGGAATCACGTATATCTGATATCTGATATAAGACTCCTCTTATAAAGATACCATGCAACCCTATTTAATTAAAATAAGGTATTATTTATTTAATTAAACTCCTTTAATTAATTGGGCACCCTAATCTTATTAGGGATAATTAATTAAACTCCTTTAACTAATTTTGCCTTCTAATCATATTAGGAATAAATAAGAGTACTTATATTATATTAATTCTTAAACTTTTTTAGAAATTAAAATAATAATCATTGTAATAATATTAATAAGACTCCTATTATTAAATTTATATTTAATATTTCCAAAATATTAACTAAAAAATATTAAGGTATTTAATTTATTCTATCACCACATATTAAATTAAATATACTTAACATATTATTACAATTATGCCATTAACTTATTAAATAATTATTTTGCTTTTTATGGTGTGACCCTTTAGGTTCTCCATATTAAACCGGTTACGAATAAATTAATTAGAACAATTCCAATCTTATTTAAATAAATAAATTAAACTATTAATTTATTTAAATAAATAATATTTATTCTACAATAGGGATAAACCTCTCTAGCGATCAACGACTTTCTAGATAATATAGATTTCAACATTAATCATAAAAGAACCTTTGAGTAAATAGTTACCGTACAATTTAATTCTTCCACCATACAATGTCCCAATTAAATATAAGACATGAAGTTACTGTCAAGTCTTATTTTATTTAATTATATGTATTTCGATTCCCCAATGCACAACTCCGAATAAATGCAAATTAGAAACTACTTTCTAATTTTATTTTACCTTGGCCAAGGATTCCTAGGTTGTCATTTATCGAATCAAATAAGACATTTTCCTTCTTTTACTAGAAGTGGTAGATTCTTTATTGATCATTCATTATCTCCATATATAACTTATTACACCAAAGCATACACTTTGATATACTCTAAGAGTCTTAAGGAATATGTCAAAGTGAAATTCATTATATATAAGATAATATGATGATCTCAAGTCTAAGGATCATTTGTACTACTATCACTACAGGAATTCCTATTGATAGGCAAGTAAAACTCCATTGGTATTCCTTAGCGAGTCACATTCAGTGAACTTATTCTCCAATAAGCACACCTATATACTCGCTTCAGTGTCTCCACACAAATGATCATGAGATCAATCATCCTCATCCAATGAACAAGAAACGTATGTACCAATCTATCCGGATTCACTAATCCCCTTTTTAGTAATCCATTGATTGAGAGCATTTTAGTTTTAAGCTATCTAAGAATTTAGATCTCGTTAGCATAATCTCATCATGATTCTAAAAGCATTGCTTAAAACTATAAGTTTATCATATATTATTAAAATAACACCATGTAGATAAATAAATGCCTTTAATAAATAATTCTTTTATTAATAAATAAATAAGATTGATTACAAAGGATATGCTTTATCATCATATATAATTGGCTTGTATGTATACTACTTTCAATTGTATGGTGGAAGGATTGAATTGTATGGTAACTATTTACTCAAATATTATTTTATGATTAATGTTAAAATCTATATTATTTAGAAAGTCGTTAATCGCTAGGGAGGCTTATCCCTATTGTAGAATAAATATTATTTTATTAAATAAATCAATAGTTTAATTTATTTATTTAACTAAGATTAGAATTGTTTTAATTGATGTATTCACAACCGGTTTAATATGGAGAACATAAATGGTCACACCATAAAAGAAAAAAATATTTATTTAAGAAGTAAATGGAATAATCGTAATAATAATTTAAGTATATTTAATTTAATCTATGGTGATAGAATAAATTAAATAACATAATATTTATTATTTAATATTTTGGAAATATTAAATATAAATTAATAAGAGGAGTCTTATTATTATTACTATTATTATTATTATTTAATTTCTAAAGGAGTTTGGGAATTAATTAATATAAGTACTCTCATTTATTTCTAATAGGATTAGGAGGCAAATTAATTAAAAGAGTTTAATTAATTATCTCTAATAAGATTAGGGAGCCTAATTAATTAAAGGAGTTTAATTAATTAAATAATAATCTAATTTAATTATATTATAAGAGGAGTCTTATATCATATATTGGTGTGGAAAAATATACGTGATTCCAATAGTTGGGAGAGTACGCCCCTTTTTTCTATAGAGATATAAAAAAAACTAGGGTTTGAGTCAAAAACCCATGTTCTTGAATTTTTGTTCTTCCTTGGTAGATCACCTATAGAGGTCAAACACTTGGGTGACTAACGTTAATCAAAGGAAGGAATCAAACCCGGTGGATTCAAGTTGAATGCGAAAAGGATTGGATGTGAACTCGTACCTGAGAAAGCTAGTTTTTACAATCGTATGAATCTGTTCTCCATCTCTTTTCTTTTGATTGATAATTATGCATAAAGTATGATCTTGGTGATGGGTTTGTATGAAAATTTTAAATTCCTATTTTATTGCGCTACTTTTTGTGTAATTTGATTGCATGATTGCACTATATACAAAACCCAACAGTGTTATCAAAGCCTAATTTGGTGCTAATTATCGATCTTGATGATTCCATTTATGTATAGTATGCGATTGGATCAATTTTTTTGGGCAAAACTTTTTCCTATTCTGCTCATGACGCTACAAGCAATTGCTACCATCTCCAATTTATTCTAGAGCGCAATTTAAGGCCATAACGTGAAAAAAGTTTTTCGGGCTAGTAGCACAAATTGCTTATATCCCAAGATATTCAAGGCGTAAATGCACCCAACACCAAATTCTGAAAAATTTTAATTTTAATATTTATTTCAATTAAGATAAATTGTTTATTTTGAATTGGAATATGATTAAAATAAAAGTTTTATATTAATTTGGAATTGGATTCCACGTCCGTTTGAATAAAAGATTATTCAAAAGTTTTATATTAACTTGGAATTAGATTCAATGTTCGTTTGAATAAAAGAGTTTATCCAAAAGTTTTATATTAATTTAGAATTAGATTCCAAGTTTGTTTGAATAAAAGAGTTTATTCACTTATGGAACATGATTTCATATTTCCTAGAATAAAGAAGTTTATACACATGGAATAGGATTCCATATCTCCTAAAATTAAAGATTTTTAATTTTAATAAGGAATAGGATTCAACATATTTTATTTTTCCAGCAATTTTAAGTTAAAATAAAGGAGTTTATTTTGTACTTGAAATTAGATTCCTTATTAATTAAAATAAAGGAGTTTATTTTGATTTGGAATTTGATTAAAAATAAAGGAGTTTATTTTTATTTCAAAATTGAATTTTTTTAATAAATTTGAAAATGCCCATTAAATTGATATCGATGCATATATAGAATAGATTTATTATTCATGAAATAAATGTTATTTATTGATGCATATGTTGATGTGTATGATAATAAATTGGATTGATTATGGACTATTGACCAATGTGATTGGATTTTATTTTATTGGATGTATGCATGTATAAGTTTTATTAAATGGGGGTCTGCGTACCTCGTCTTCTCTAGTTTTTCTTAATGTAAATTCTATCTCCCTCCTATGTACTTCCCCTTGACTGCTGATCAAGGTTTCTATTTATTTTAAATAGTTTTGTAATATGAATATTTAGAATTATTCTAAAGAATTGGAGATCTAGGAGCAATGAGCGCTTAAAGATCCATTTGTAATGGAGCCTGGATTTAAATGTAATAGTTATATTTAAATTTAATTCTTGCACCATAGGTTTGACCTTTTGGTTCACTTGGTGGCTCTAGTGAACCAAACTAGAATAAGTTCATAATCAATCCGGGTAGAATATAATATTCTATATGTGCATGTTTATACTATATATATATATGTGTGTGTGTGTGTGTCTGTGTGTGTGTGTGAGTGCGTGTGTGTGCGTTAAACAAGATGAGAAAAATTAATAACAAACCCCTCAAATATTTTATATTAAGTCCTAAGCGTTCAAAGATGTTTGGAATATCGAACATCGCCTTCTAGCATGATAAAATTAATAAAGTATTAAATATTTAATATGAGTTTGTTGTGTCCCCAAGGCAAGTATAAAGTATTTAAGATGTTAATTTATCACATTTGATGCTTATAAAGAAAATTGAAAAATATTATTTTGTTGTGTCACCACAAGGGCAATATGTTTTTTTTGTTGAATATATGGAAGTGTTAGGTTGGACTTAACTTAGATAATTTTGATTCGGATGTGCCACCACTTGATCAAAATAATCTAAGAGGCAAAATAAAAGGAGTTATATGATGATGTAATTGACAAGAGTTGTCTACCTATTTATTTATATATAGTTTGTTGTGTCACCACAAGGCTATATATATTTGAAATGAAATCCTTATTCTCACTAGAAAATCTTTAATTATATTTTATCGAACTATATAAGTGAGGGTAATATAGTTTGATGAAAATAGTCGGAGATACAAATTTAAAACAAGACCTAAATTATTTTGGTAATTAATAAAAGAATATGTATCCTAAAATGTTGTTAATTAAAAAAATTATTTACAGAATTTAACAATGTGTAAGTTACTATCATTGCCGAGCATATTAGATGCAAAATTAATAAGACCAAATTAAATGGATTGGTTAAGGAATTGGAGAATAGTTCTTACAGTTGAAAAGGTATCTTATGTCCTTAATACGCCTATCCCTACAATGGTTGCAGACAATGCCTCTAAGAAAGAGATTGCTAATTTTAGAAAGTGGCAAGATGATGCACAGTTGGCTCAATGCATCATGATCGCATCCATGAGTAACGAGCTTTAGCGTCAGCATGAAACTATGGATGCTCCTACTATATTCCTGCACATCAAGTAGTTGATAGTGAGGATAGTAGGACTGATAGATATTATATATCTAAAAAGCTCTTACGATATAGAATAACTGATGACACTACAATATATACACATGTCCTCAACATGATCAATTTGATTGAACAATTAGGACAACGTGTTTTGTCATGGATGGAGAGTTGAGCCAAGATTTGATATTTCACTCACTCCCGGACTCCTTTCATAATTGTTGTGATTTTTTCATATGAACAAACTTGATATCAGCCTCGCTGATTTTCTTAACATGTTGAAAAATGTTGAAAGTCATTTTCGAACCAAGAAAGACCAAGTCTTACTGGTAGGGACCAAAGGAGCTTTTTAAAAGAAGAAGGATTCAAAGAAGGTAAATAAAAAGGCAAAAATAAAGGATAATAAGAACAAAACTGATACGGATAGCAAAGGAGTTTTCTTCCACTACAATAAGCCTGGACACTAGAAAGGAAACTACGAGAATCATCTTGTAGAGGCTAACTAGAAGAAGCTTAGTGAAGTTTTGATTACTAATACAGTCTTGTTCACGATTGAAATAAATTTTTCTT
This sequence comes from Panax ginseng, assembly GCA_020205605.1. Classification (NCBI taxonomy): domain Eukaryota; kingdom Viridiplantae; phylum Streptophyta; class Magnoliopsida; order Apiales; family Araliaceae; genus Panax; species Panax ginseng. The sequence goes on from CM035139.1 coordinate 131,999,515, forward strand.
TAAGTCAAGGATCTACTTGGGTATTGGATATCAGCTTTGGTCCTCATAAATATAGATTTATGAAGGGACCAAGCAGAAATAGAAAGCTAAACAATGAATAAGTAATCCTATGTATGGGAAATGAAGTAATGGTTGCTGCATTAGCCACATGAACTTATAGTTTAGCACAGCCTACGGGTAAGTCTATTAAGTCAATAAGTTGTTATTGTATTCCAGTTCTCGTTAGAAACATTATTTCCATTTTGTTGTTGGATAATGAAATCTTTGGTATCATATTTAAGAATAATTGTTGTTCTATTTATAATGATAATATTTTGTATAGAACTGGAATATTACTCAATGGATTTTGTATACTTGACTTACGAGAAAATAATTTTGCATAATGAACAAATTAGTATAAGAAAAGGAGATGATCATTCAAAGAGTTGAATGTGTGTATTTGCTAAAATACAAGTGTAAATTATTTAAAAAGTTCAAAGAATTCAGAAGTTAAACAAATTGGCAAAGTATTAGGATTCTTTGATCGGATCAAGGAAGGAATACTTGTGCAATGAGTTTCTAGATCATCTCAAATGGTTTTCTCACAATGGATGCCTCATGATACATAATAATTGATTGATGTATCTGAAACAAAAAATCATACCTTGTTGGACATGGTGCGGTCCATAATGATTTTACTGACATTTTAGTATCTTTTTGGGGTCATTCCCTAGAAATGGCTGCATATCTACGAAAAGGTAACCTCAAAATCCAACCCCAAGACTCCATAAGAGTTATGGACATGGAGGATTCCTAATCTTAAGTATGTTAAGATAAGGGGTTGTCTAACTTATGTGAAAAAAAGGTTTCAAAGGATAAGCTTAGGTCAAGATTTGGCAAGTGAAGATTTGTGGGACATCCTAAAGTAAGTTTAGGTTAAATGTTCTATAATCCTACTAAGCAAAAGGTATTTGTTGCAAGAAATGCTACCTTCTAAGATAAATGTGTTTATCATTGAAGGGGCTAGTGAGAGGATAATAGATCTTAAAGAGTTCAAGAACCACAAAACACTAAAAGTCAAATAAGAGGAACATGTAGATAGACTTATTATACCACAACCTAATTTTAAATATGGAATAGTACCGAAGATACCTGGGAGGTATGGATTCATCATAGATCATGATGATGAGGTACGCATCATAGAAGATGATGATTTAGTTACATACGATGAGGTAAGAGTTGTATATACTTAGATAAATAGATTAAAACAAGCTTCTCAATTATGGAACATTCATTTTGATGAGATACTCAAAAGAGTTTAATTTTATCAAAAATAAGAATGAACCTAATGTGCACAAAAGGGTTAGTAGGAGCGTCATGACATTCCTAGTATTATATGTTGATATACTACGGATAAGGAATGACATACCAATGCTACAATCAGTATAGATAAAGTTGTCTAAACATTTCTCCATGAATAATTTGGGAAAGGTGTCGTAATTGCGGATACAAATCTATATAGATAGATTTAAAAGGATGCTTGGCTTAACCCAAGGAACGTATATTCATTTGATGCTAAAGCCGTTTAGCATGACAAACTCTAAGAGATGTCTAATGATGATGAGCCCTAGAGTGTATCTCTCTTATAAATTTCCATAGACTCCTAAAAGAGAGATTCATGAATAACTATCATGTATGCAATGAAATGTATGAGACCTGATGTTGATCAGTCATATTCTAGAGAAGATTATTGTAAGATAGTGAAAAACATCTTAAAAGTATTTAACCGATACTAAGGATGTGATATTATTCATGGTGGGTCTGAATTAAAACTAGAGGGCTTAACAGACTCAAGTTTTTTCAGATGGACCAAGATGAAAACAAATCCACTTTAGGGTAAAACATTACCTTGAATGGTGGTGCAGTGAATTAGAAATGTTCCAAACAATAAAGAGTTGTTGGTTTAGTGATAAAGACAAAGTATATAACTGTAAATAAAGCTGCAAGTTGATTGTTTGGATGAAAATTTCATTACAGAACTAGGAATAGTTCCTAAGTCTCATCTTGGATCTAAACATGTGTTGTGACACTTTTATTTGATTAAAGAGTCATTGAAATAAGAGAAGTCACTATAGAGATAGTGGACTCTCAAGAATAATATTATATATCCATTTACTGAAGCTTATCCAACAGTAGGATAATCTTCATTTAGAGAGTAAGGGTATGAGATACCATGATGATTGACTTTAGTGCAAGTGGGAGATTAAAAGTAGTATGCACACAAGTTAATCATGTTGATGATAAAGCATATACTTTATAAAAATCTTATTCGTTTATTAATAAAAATTATTTATTTACTAAAGGCTTTAATTTATCTACATGGTGTTGCTTGCTCATTGGATAAGGATGATTGATCTTATGATTATTTGTGTGGAGACACTAAAGCAAGTATGTAGGTGCTTATTGGAGAATAAGTTCACTGAACGTGACTCGCTAAGGAATACCTAATGGAGTTTTATTTGCCTGTCAATAGGAATTCCTGTAATGATAGTAGTACAAGTGATCCTTGGATTTGAGATCATCATAGTATCTTGTGTATGATGAGTTATACTTTGACTTATTCCTTAAGACCCTTAGGGTATATCAAAGGGTATGCTTGGGTATAATAAGTTGTACATGGAGATAATGTATGATCAATAAAGAATCTACTGCCTCTAGCAAAAGAAGAGATATGTCCTATGTGATTTGATAAATAACTACCCAGTAGTCCTTGGCCAAGGCATAATGAAATTAGAAATGAGTTTCTAATTTATATTATTTGGAGTTGTGCATTTAAGAGTCGAAATATATATAATTAAATAAAATAAGACGTGACAGTAATTTCATGTCTTATATTTAATTGGCACATTGTATGGTGGAATGATTGAATTGTATGGTAACTATTTACTCAAAGGTTCTTTTATGATTAATATTGAAATCTATATTATCTGGAAAGTCGTTAATCGCTAGGGAGGCTTATCCCTATTGTAGAATAAATATTATTTATTTAAATAAATTAATAGTTTAATTTATTTTTTAAAATAAGATTAGAATTGTTCTAATTGATTTATTCACAACCGGTTTAATATGGAGAACATAAAGGGTCACACCATAAAAGGAAAAATATTTATTTAAGAAGTAAATGACATAATCATAATAATAAGTTAAGCATATTTAATTTAATCTATGGTGATAGAATAAATTAAATAACATAATATTTATTATTTAATATTTTGGAAATATTAAATATAAATTAATAAGAGGAGTCTTATTATTATTACTATTACTATTATTTAATTTCTAACGGAGTTTGAGAATTAATTAATATAAGTACTCTCATTTATTCCTAATAGAATTATGAGGCAAATTAATTAAAAGAGTTTAATTAATTATCCCTAATAAGATTAAGGAGCCTAATTAATTAAAGGAGCTTAATTAATTAAATAATACTCTATTTTAATTATATTAAAATAGGTTAACTGATATATTTATAAGAGGAGTCTTATATCAGATATCGGTGTGGAAAAAATATACGTGATTCCAAAAGTTGGGAGAGTACGCCCATTTTTCTACACAAATAGAAAAAAACTTAGGGTTTGAGCCAAACACCCATCTTTTTGAATTTTTGTTCTTCCTTGGTGGATCACCTCTAGAGGTCAAACACTTGGGGTGGCTAAATTTGATCAAAGGAAGGAATCAAACCCGGTGGATTCAAGTTGAACGCGAAAAGGATTGGAGGTGAACTCGTACCTGATGAAGCTAGTTTCTAAATGTTAAGTTTGTAATATTCATGAACGCAATCAAATTGCACAAAATAATTGGAAGCGTGAAAAATCAGAGTTTTAAAATTTTACAAACAATATACTCGGATCTTCCTTTATGCACAATTATTAATTAAACGAAAAGATGAAGAACAAGAATTATACCCTTGAAGATTCAAGTTTCCTCAAGTACAAGTTAACCTCAAATCCTTTTCGCGTTCAACTTGAATTCATCGGGTTTGGTTCCTTCCTTTGATCATTGTTAGTCACCCAAGTGTTTGGCCACTAGAGGTGATCCACCAAGGAAGAAGAAAGATTCAAGAAGATGGGTATTTGGCAAAACCCTAGTTTTTCTATCTCTCATAAAAAAAGGGTGTACTTTTCCAACTATTAGAATTACGTATTCACGTGTTTTTTGAAAGTGTCAACCAACCTTACCCATAATAAAACTCCTCTTAATTATAGATATGGGTAACCCTCCTTAACAATTAAGAAATTCGGTTTTATTTTAATTAATTAAACTCCTTTAATTAATTACGCTCTCAATCTTATTAGGAATAATTAATTGAAATATTTTAATTAAATAATCTCCTAATCTTATTAGGAATAAATGAGAGTACTTATATTAAATTAATTTTCAACTCTTTAGAAATTAAAATAATAATAATTGTAATAATATTAATAAGACTCCTCTTGTTAATTTATATATTTAATATTTCTAAAATATTAAATAATAAATATTAAGCTATTTAATTTATTCTATCACCATAGATTAAATTAAATACACTTAACATATTATTACGATTATGCCATTAACTTCTAAAATAATTATTCTTCCTTTTATGGTGTGACCCTTTAGGTTCTCCATATTAAACCGGTTGCGAATAAATCAATTAGAACAATTCTAATCTTACTTAAATAAATAAATTAAACTATTAATCTATTTAAATAAATTATATTTATTCTACAATAGGGATAAGTCTCCCTAGCGATTAATGACGTTCCAGATAATATAGATTTTAACATTAATCATAAAAGAACCTTTGAGTAAATAGTTACCGTACATTTCAATCCTTCCACCATACAATGTGCCAATTAAATATAAGACATGGAATTACTGTCAAGTCTTATTTCATTTAATTATATGTATTTCGATCCTTAAATGCACAACTCCAAATAATGGAAATTAGAAACTCCTTTCTAATTTCATTCTGCCTTGGCCAAGGACTACTGGGTTGTCATTTATCGAATCACATAGGACATTTCTCTTCTTTTACTAGAAGCGATAGATTCTTTATTGATTATGCATTATCTCCATATACAACTTATTATACCCAAGCATATCCTTTAATATACCCTAAGGGTCTTAAGGAATAAGTCAAAGTATAACTCATCATACACGACATACTATGATGATCTCAAGTCCAAGGATCACTTGTACTACTATCACTACAGAAATTCCTATTGACAAGCAAGTAAAACTCCATTAGGCATTCCTTAGTGAGCCACGTTCAGTGAACTTATTCTCTAATAAGCACCTACATACTTTCTTTAGTGTCTCCACACAAATGAGCATGAGATCAATCATCCTCATTCAATGAGCAAGCAACGTATGTACCAATCTATCCAGATTCACTAATCCTCTTTTTATTAATCCATCGATTGGGAACATTTTAGTTTTAAAGCTTTCTAAGAATTTAGATCTCATTAGAATGATCATCATCATTATTCTAAAAGCATTGTTTAAAATTATGGGTTTATCATATATTATAAAGTAACATCATGTAGATAATTAAAAAGCCTTTAATAAATTAATACTTTTTATTAATAAATTAATAAGATTATTACAAAGTATATGCTTTATCATCAAACAAGATTGGCTTATGTGTATACTACTTTCAATCTCCCACTTGCACTAAAGCCAATCGCCATGGTATCTCATACCCTTCTTCTCTAAGTGACGATTATCCTGCTGTTGGATAAGATTTAGTTAATGAATATGTAATGTTGTTCTTGAGAGTCCACTATCTATATAGTGATTTCCCATCTTTCAATGATTCTTATAATCAAATGAAAGTGCCACAACACATGTTTAGATCCAAGATGAGACTTAGGAACTATTCCTAGTTCGGTAATAAACTTTTCATCCAAACAATCAACTTACAGCTTCATTTATAGCTATATACTTTGTCTTTATCACTAAACCAGCAACTCTTTGCTATTTGAAGCCTTTCCAATTTACTACACCACCATTCAAGGTAACGCTTTACCTTAAAGTGGATTTTCTGTTATCTTGGTGTGTCTGAAAAAAAACTTGAGCCTGTTAAGCCCTCTAGTTTTAATTCAGACCCACCATAAGTATGATCACATCCTTAGTGTCGGTTAAGTACTTTAAGATATTTTTCACTGACTCACAATGAACTTCTTCAAAATATGACTGATCAACATCTGGTCTCGTACATTTCATTGCATACATGATAGTTACTCATGCGATCTCTCTTTTATCAACATCTGGTCTCATACATGATAGAAACGTATATTCATTTCATGCTAAAGTCGTTTAGCATGGCAAACTCCATGGGACTATTAAGAGAGATACACTCCAAGGCTCACCAACATGAGACATCCCATGGAGTTTGCCATGCTAAACGACTTTAGCATGAAATGAATATACGTTTCTTGGGTTAAGCTGAGCATCCTATTAAATCTATCTATATAGATTTTTATCCTCAATTACAATACTCTTCCCAAATCATTCATGAATGATTTTTTTTAGATAACTTTATCTTTACTGATTGTAGCATTAGTATGTCATTCCTTATCCATAATATATCAACATATAATACTAAAAATGTCACGACGCTCCCACTGACCCTTTTATACACACTAGGTTCATTCTTGTTTTTGATAAAATCAAACTTTTTTTATTGTTTCATCAAAACGAATGTTTCATTTTTGAGAAATTTGCTTCAATCCATTTCTCTAAGTGTCTACAACTCTTACCTCATCGTATGTAACTGGATCATCATCATTTATGATGTGTACCTCATCATCATCATCTATGATGAATCCATACCTCCCGGGTATCTTCGGTATTACTCCAGATTTATGATTCGGTTGTGGTACAATAGGTCTATCTCCAAGTTCCTCTTACTTAACTTATACTGATTTGTGGTTCTTGAACTCTTCAAGATCTATTATCCTCCCACGTGCCCCTTCAATGATAAACATCTTTATCTTAGAAGGCAACATGTTTCGCAACAAACACCTTTTGCTAAGTAGGATTATAGAACATATACCCTAAACTTACTTTAGGATGTCCCATAAATCTGTACTTGTCAAATCTGTACGTATACCCTTTTGTAGTTATGAAGCCTTTTCTAGGACATTATCCCAGAAGGATACTGGAATATCGATAAAATCATTATGGACCACACCATGTCCAACAAGGTACGATTTTTCCTTTCAGATACATCAATCAATTATTACATATCAGGAGGCGTCCATTGTGAGAAAACCATTTGAGATGATCTAGAAACTCATTGCACAAGTATTCCTTCCTTGCTCTGATCAAAGAATCCTAATACTTTGACAATTTGTTTTACTTCTGAATTCTTTGAACCTTTCAAATGATTCAAACTTATATTTCATCAAATACAAACATTCAACTCTTTGAATGATCATCTCCTTTTCTTATACTAGTTTGTTCAATTTGCAAAATTATTTTTCACGTAAGTCAAGTATACAAAATCCATTAAGTAATATCCCAGTTAGATAAAAACATTATTATTATAAATGGAACAAAAATTATTCTTAAATATAATACCAAAGATTTCATTGTCCAACAACAAAATGAAAATAATGTTTCTAATGAGAACTGAAATACAATAACAACTTATTGACTTAATAGACTTTCCCGCAGACAATGCTAAACAATAAGTTCCTATGGCTAATGTAGCAACATTTGCTTCATTTTCCGTACATAGGATTACTTATCCTTTGTTTAGCTTTCTACTTCTGCTTGGTTCCTTCATAAATCTATATTTATGAGAATCAAATCCGGTATCCAATACCCAAGTAGAACCTTAACTTAAAAAAAAAATTAATTTCAATCGTGAAAAAATTGTATTTGTAATCAAAACTTCTGTAAGCTTCTTCTAGTTAGCTCTGCAAGAAGCTTCTCGCAGTTTCTTTTGTAGTGTCCAGGCTTATTACAGTGGAAGCAAACTCCTTTGCTATCCTTATCAGTTTTGTTCATATTATCCTTTGTTTTTGCCTTTCTATTTACCTTCTTTGAATCGTTCTTCTTTTTAGAAGATCCTTTGGCCCCTACCGGTAAGACTTGGTCTTTCTTGGTTGAAAGTGACTCTCAGCATTTTTAATATGTTAAGAAAATCAGCAAGGCTGATATCTAGCTTGTTCATATGAAAAATTCACAACAATTGTGAGAAGGAGTCCGGGAGTAACTTCAAGATCAAATCTTGGCTCAACTCTCCATCCATGACAAAACCTGTTGTCCTAATTATTTAATCAAATTGATCGTGTTTAGGACATGTGCCTGTACTGTAGTGTCATTGGTCATTCTAGATCGGAAGAGCTCCTTAGATATCTAATATCTATTAGTCCTACTTTCCTCACTATTAACTACTTGACGTGCAGGAGTATAGTAGGAGCATCCATAGTTTCATGCTGACGCTGAAGCTCGTTACTCATGGATGCGAGCATGATGCCTTAAGGTAACTGTGCATCATCTTGCCACTTTCTAAAAGTAGCAATCTCTTCCTCAGAGGCATTGTCTGCAACCATTGCAGGGATAGACATATTAAGGACATAAGATATCTTTCTAGCCGTGAGAACTATTCTTAATTTCCTTAACCAATCCGTTTAATTCGGTCCGGTTAATTTAGCATCTAATATGCTACACAGTGATAGAAATTTTAGATATTGTAAAATTTTGTAAATAAATTTGTAATTAACAATATTTTAGCGTACATTCTTTTATTAATTACCAAAATAAATTAGGTCTTGTTTTAAATTGGTATCTCCCACTATTTTCATCAAACATATTACCATCACTTATATAGTTCAACAAAATCTAATTAAAGATTTGCTAGTGAGAATAAGGATCCCATTTCAAATGTATATAGCCTTGTGGCGACACAACAAACTATATATAAATAAATAGGTAGACAACTCTTGTCAATTACATCATCATGTAACTCCTTTGTTTTGCCTCTTAAATTATTTTGATCAAGTGGTGGCACATCCGCATCAAATTTATCTAAGTTAAGTCCAACCTAACACTTCCATATATTCAAAAAAAAAAAAATCATTGTCCTTATGGTGACACAACAAAACAACATTGTTCAATTTTCTTTATAAGCATCAAATGTGATAAAATTAGCATCTCAAAAAATTAAGATAAACTTTGTGGTGACACAACAAACTTATAATAATTAATTGATACTCTATTATTTTTTATCATGCTAGAAGGCGACGTTCGATATTCTAAATATCTTTGAACGCTTAGGACTTAATATAAAATATTTGAGGGATTTGTTATTAATTTGTCTCATCATGTTTAGCTCACATGCACATATATATATAAAATACACGTCATATTAATTAACATGCGAAGCATGTTTGCATAATATATATATATATATATATATATATATATATATATATATATATAGTATAAGCATGCACATATAAAATACTATATTCTACCCGATTTATTATGGACTTTATTCTAGTTTGGTTCACTAGAGCCACCAAGTGAACCAAAAGGTCAAACCTAGGATGCAAGAATTAAATTTAAATATAACTAGTATATTTAAATCCCAAGCTCCATGACAAAGAGGTCTTCAAGTGCTCCTTGCTCTTTGATCTCCAATTTTTTAAAATTAATTCTAACTATTCCTATTACAAAACTATTTAAAATAAGTAAAAATCTTGATCAGCAGTCAAGGGGAAGTACATAGGAGGATGATAGAATTTATATTAATAAAAAATTAGAGAAGACGAGGTACGCAGAACCCATTTAATAAAACCCATATATTCATGCATCCAACTAAAATAAAATCCAATCACATTGGTCAATAGTCCATAATCAATCCCATTTATTATCATATACATCACCATATGCATCAATAAATAACATTCATCTCATGAATAATAAACATTCAATATATATATATATATATTGATATCATTTAATCAAAAATTTAGTTAGCATAAAATCTAATTTTGAATAAAATAAACTCCTTTATTTTAATCCAAATTTAAATCAAAATAAACTTTTTTTTTTTAATTTATCCAATTTTGAATAAAATAAATTATTTAATTTTAATCAAAATAAAATTATTTATTTTAATTAATTATGGAATCCAATTCTTTGTCAAAATAAACTCCTTTATTTTAGATAATATGAAATTTTATTACATATCTAAATAAACTCTTTTATTTAAGAAAACACGGATTCTCTTTCCTATTCACAAATAAACTCATTTATTTTGAATAATATGAAATCTTATTCCATATCTAAATAAACTCCTTTATTTAAGGAAACATGGAATCCTATTTCAAATCCAATTAGTTATCATGAAATCCAATTCCAACTCTAATTAGTTAGCATGAAATCTAATTTTAATTATAAAATAAACTTTTTATTTTAATTATAAAATAATTAAGAATACTATATATATATATATATATATATATATATATAGTGGCAATATATTATATATAACTGTACTGAAATCCATCAATTTTCCTTTTGATGAAAATTGTGACTCATGATTAAAGCCACAGATAAATTTTATACAATAATTTATGCCCAATTAAATTGTTCTAAACACATATCAAATTAAAATAATTAATAATTCGCATAAAGGTTTGGCTCTGATGCCAATGTTAGGTTTGTAATATTCATGAACACAATCGAATTGCACAAAAATAAGCGGAAGCGTGAAAAATCAGAGTTTTAAAATTTTACAAACTATATACCCGGATCATCCTTTATGCACAATTATTAAGTAAAACAAAAAGATAAATAACAAAAATTATACCCTTGAAGATTCGAGCTTCCTCAGGTACAAGTTCACCTCCATTTCTTTTCACGTTCAACTTGAATCCATCGGGTTTGGTTCCTTCCTTTGATCAATGTTAGCCACCCAAGTGTTTGGCCTCTAGAGGTCATCCACCAAGGAAGAAGAAAGATTCAAGAAGATGTGTATTTGGCAAAACCCTAGTTTTTCTATCTCTCATAGAAAATGGCGTACTCTCCCAACTATTTGAATTACGTATTCACGTGTTTTGTGAAAGTGTCAACCAACCTTACCCATAATAAGACTCCTCTTATTTATAGATGTGGGCAACCCTCCTAAACAATTAAGAAATTGGGGTTTTTTTTTAATTAATTAAACTTTTTTTTAATTAATTATGCTCCCAATCTTATTAGGAATAATTAATTAAAATCTCTTAATTAATTAGCATCCTAATCTTATTAGGAATAAATGAGAGTACTTATATTAAATTAATTTCCAACTCTTTAGAAATTAAAATAATAATAATTGTAATAATATTAATAAGACTCCTCTTATTAATTTATATATTTAATATTTCCAAAATATTAAATAATAAATATTAAGGTATTTAATTTATTCTATCACCATAGATTAAATTAAATACACTTAACATATTATTATGATTATGCTATTAACTTCTTAAATAATTATTTTTTTTATTTTATGGTGTGACCCTTTAAGTTCTCCATATTAAACCGGTTGTGAATAAATCAATTAGAACAATTCTAATCTTATTTAAATAAATAAATTAAACTATTAATCTATTTAAATAAATAATATTTATTCTACAATATGGATAAGTCTCCCTAGCGATTAATGACGTTTCAGATAATATAGATTTTAACATTAATCATAAAAGAATCTTTGAGTAAATAGTTACCGTACATTTCAATCCTTCCACCATACAATGTCCCAATTAAATATAAGACATGGACTTACTGTCAAGTCTTATTTCATTTAATTATATGTATTTCGATCCTTAAATGCACAACTCCAAATAATGTAAATTAGAAACCCTTTCTAATTTCATTACGCTTATAACCAAGGACTCTCAAGGTTGTCATTTATCGAATCACATAGGACATTTCTCTTCTTTTACTAGAAGCGATAGATTCTTTATTGATCATACATTATCTCTATGTAAAACTTATTATACCTAAGCATGGGTCTTAAGGAATAAGTCAAAGTATAACTCATCATACGCGAGATACTATGATGATCTCAAGTCCAAGGATCACTTGTACTACTATCTCTAAAGGAATTCCTATTTACAAGCAAGTAAAACTCCATTAGGTATTCCTTAGCGAGCCACGTTCAGTGAACTTATTCTCCAATAAGCACCTACATACTTTCTTTAGTGTCTCCACACAAATGATCATGAGAACAATCATCCTTATCCAATGAGCAAACAACGTATGATCTTGGTGATGGATTTGTATGAAATTTTAAATTCCTATTTTATCGCGCTTCTGCACCTTTTGTGTAATTTGATTGCATGATCATGCTATATACAAACCCAATAGACGTAGCCAGGAACCATATCCCCCATAAACTGTGTGGCGCGGGTTTGAGCTCTAATGGTGCGAGGGAACCACCAGCGGTAAAAAGCCTCCTGAGTGAAGGGAGCCACTGACAAAGTAAAGTCATTTACACCCATCAAGGGAATCTCAGAAAGACCAGAATACATATCTCCCATATGGGGCTCCTGATAGCACGCTCTCCTAAATAGAGCTCCCAGCCTCCGTCGGTCAGAAAAGGAATCCGACGGGTGGATAATACATACTCGACACCAGTCGAGAAACCACCCTCAAAGCCTGTTGTCAAGTGGTCCTTAGAATAGGGAAGCCATGTAATAATGTCGATTGTTAACAACTCCAATTGTAAGCGAGAATGGGTGAAACCCTCAGCTACAAGAACCTTTGCTAGAGTGGACTAATGCCATCACCATCCTCGTGGATAGGTGTCTAGATCTAACGTGCTAATGGGACGAAGGCATGTGAGCCTGTCGTAGGCCCAAAACTGCAAATACAAAGATCAAATATCTGCGGTCAGCAAACTGACCGCAAATAATACCCTAACCAAGAAAAATAAAAAATCAAGAGAAAATCAAGGGGAAATAAAAAATCAAGAGAAAATACTCACCAACAAAAATGGGTAAAACCCTAACCAAGCCTTTGTCATGCCCTTTGAGCGTAGGCAGTCCCTCTAAGGAAGTAGGCAAAGGTGTAGGAGCCCCAATCAAAATCTCTGATACCGTCGAGTGGCGCTGACTAAAGCGATTGATATCGTTCAGAAGTTTTCTGCTAGGAAATAAACCCTAATGATGATCAGGAACAATAGCCGAAGGATGCGATCTTTAACCCTCAGATCATCAGGCAATGGCTCAGTCAGAGCCCCACTCATGGCATATAAACTCAAGGGACCAAAATGGATAGTCTGACCCTTAAGCGCCGTGGCCGGGTCTCCCAAAAGGGATCTGATGGTAGTCTGGGAAATGTCAGTCACCAAAGGCACTGGCGCCACTAAAACCTCCAACCAAGTGATGAATTGCCAATCCATCGGTGTCATCATCACCTCATAATCCAGCAAGTGGAGAGACTGGGTCTAGTGAAACTAGTGCTCAGACAAAGCCCTGAGATAGCCCCAAAGACAACGATGTGGGGGAGGGGGGATAGAGAAGAAAGCCTTAAAGCCCCAGGCATGAACAATCTTCTGGTACTCTAGATGGAGAGTCTGGTACAGAGAATGTATACTAAACTAGTTCCCTCTGGGCTGCATAAAGTCGAGAACCTGCATCAAATCACAAATCAAGATCAGAACCCTTCCCCCAAAATGGGAAGAGGAATATTGAAATGACTATTACCTTGTTCGCATAAAGATAGATCGAGGGGTGACGACTCAAATAATCCAGAAGATCTGGAATCATCACATTTATAGCTAGAAGATCCCTTTAGGAATGAAAGAAGAAGGAGAAGGATCCGCAATGGGTACATCTTCCTCTTCGTCCTCGATATTCGGTTTCTCAACCCGGATAGGGCGAATAATCGACTCGATCAACCAACTGATGAGGTTTGTCCGAAATTTGGCGGTAGAGGAACATCTAAAGCTCTCCTCCACACACCGAAAGAGGCCCTACGAGAGGTACTCGGCTGGTCTGGATCCATAATCTGGACAAAAGTCTCCAAATCACCTAAAAAAGGAAGAGGTAAATTCTAAATTGAAGCTCATTAAATTCAAATCATAGCTTCATGTATGCATGGCTTGCTTTAACATACATCTACAGTAGAGTTAAAAATGTGTGTTCATTAAATGCCCAGACTCGTGAATTTTTTTTCCAGAGTCACTTTTGTAAAATGGACTGTCCACATGCACATAGGTATGACTAGGTGACCATTCAGTAGCACACCAACTCAATGTCATGAACATCTCATATGCATGAAAAAACATCAAAATTAAATCCATTATAGTAGACTAATTACGAGGTGTGCTTTACTTCAAAACCTTTTCTCATTTGTCCTCAAATAGGATGAAAAAATAGCAGAAAAAGGTGTCAATTGACTGTTTTAAAAGTTAATTTTTTTCAAATCAATACTTTCAGTATGGTAAAAGACTAACATTTATTGTGTTAAATAATTTTTATGAAGTTATATGAGCATGCATATTCACAACTATGTGTTTAGACGCAATATATATGATATCTCACATTCCAACGGTCAAAACTGGAAAAGAAAACATGTAAACGTTACCAGGATAGTGCAAAATGATTGTACAGTGATGGTTTTTACATAAAGCATCCCGAACTGAGTAGATCTGAAGTAGAAATCTCTGATTTTCTGTGTGGCTTCAACTTGAAAATGACTTGTGATAGAGATAAGAGTGAGTATATAACCCACGGGTGGCCGCAGGTCAACCTGTGGCTACCTAGGATGGTCCCCACACCCTTTGGTTTAATTAAATTTGAGTTGCAATAGGTCCCAAAAGCTGAAAAGTCAAATCAGGGAAAAAGGTGCTACGCGATTGAGCGAAAAGGGCCTGAACTCCAGAATTCAGAGACTAAACTGCGGGTCTACATGTAAGTCATTGGTATTCGCTCAGATGGGGTTTTTAGAAGGCCAATGACATAAGTTATTGAAAGTGGCCCTTGTCAACGCATCGCGAAGTTCCGATGCCATAAACCGAGGGTTATGATTTCAATCAAAAACATCCAAACTTGTCCAAGGATATAACTCATCAGAAAGATATCCCCAACAAAGATTTTAGACATCCATGACACTGCAAGCCATTGGTGACAACTCCAACGTAGCATCGAAAATGGTCTGGTGATGTAAGTTGTTGAAAGCTACTTCAATAAAGATCAGAGTATCTAATATGACAAGCCGTTGGCGACAACTCCAGCGAAGCATCAGAGGAGTCTGATGATGCAAACTATAGAAAACCATCTTCATCGGGGAGACCGATGATGGAATCTATTATACAGATCCTCAGTTGAGATACTGCAAAGGCTTGGTGATTCCCAGACTGTTGTGAACTACTATGCAAGTAGGCACCGAGGAAAGTCGGTGATGGTCAACCTTTACAACACTACCGTTCGAGTGAGTATTTTGAAAATATTTTGAAAGCAAGCAGTCAAAGTTTTATCCCCAATGGAACTATCAGCATCGACCTAGTGGAAGGTCAGAGCGATGATGATAATGCCAGCGTAATGAAAAGAAACATTCAATAGTGCAACCTAGCCAAGCCATCATCCGGATAAAACATCAATAATCCCCGAGAGTCACTCACAAAATAGAGGAACATCTTTGGTGGAAAGCACACACAAGAGATCAAGGACGTTGGTGACAACCCAATGTCAAAAATTCGATGGTCTTAACCGTTGAAAAACCTCAAAAGCAGGACATCTCTGCGACTTGTCGTCAAATCATGCTCAAATAATACTGATGAACATTTCAAACCGCTGCCAACAACCCCAGCGTAGCATCGGAAGATCCGGTGATGAAAGCTTTGTAGACTACCATTCGAGTAGACATAAAAGCAGTGCAAAAGAAGCTGTTATTAACAACTCCATCCCAACAGAAGCGGCGAGAGTAGGCAGTTATCACATCCCGTTGGAAATCATTCCAACAACAATATTCAGCATAACATCAAATCATGATGCATTGTATTTTGTCATCTTAATCTTGTCATATTTCAAGTGTCTAGTAGTTTGTATTCTATCCATGCCATTATATTGCATGAACATGATAAAGAGGGGCATCTGTAGACACTCAAAATTTTGCATTCTTGTTACTAACCATGTAGGAGGGCAGAATCGTCTTTCAGATATAACCCTGGGAGTCACACCAGTTCCAACCTCGGAGATAACCCCGAGAGAACAATTTCCAACCCCGGAGATAATCCCAGGAGATCTCGTTCCAATCCCAAAGATAACCTTGGGATATCCAGTTCCAACCCCAGAGATAACCCCGGGAGATTCAGTTCCAAACCCTGAGATAATCCTGGGAGATCCAGTTTTTAGCCCCAGAGATAACCCCGGGAGATCAGTTTCCAGCCCTGGAGATTACCCCAGAAGATTAGTTTCCAATCTTAGAGATAACCCCTGGAGATCAGTTTCCAATCTAGGAGATAACCCCTGGAGATCCAGTTCCAACCCCGGAGATAATCCCGGGAGATCAGTTTCTAGCCCCAGAGATAATCCTAGGAGATCCAGTCCAACCTCGAAGATAACCCCGGGGGATCAAGTTCAAAGCTCGGAGTCCACCCCGGGAGGTCAAACTAACCTCAAAGACAACCCCGAGGACTATCAGAGTTAACAGCAGGCCAATCTCGGAGATTGTAATGACCGAGAAAATCAAATTAATTGTAAAATAATTTCATTTGATTTAATAATGAATAAAATTATATTATATAGTATTATTAATTAGTTAATAAGATGAAGGTTGTTCTATAACCTAAAAATGTCAGAATATCGCAGTATTCTGGCTACATGATGGAATTAAAGTGATGGAATTAAAGTGTTTAACTTTTCAAGACAAAAATAAAAGCTTTCCGAGAAATTTTCCAAAAAACACTATTCATCAATATCTGCTCGGGAATTATTTTTGAACTTCCGAGAAATATGTAACGATAGAATAATAAGGAAGGATGGATTATGTAATAATAATTCAAGTATGACAAACATAGTTTTTCGTCTGCGTACTAAGTTCGAGAATGTTAGGGAAAGTGAAGATTGAATAAACGATGGTCGTATGATGCACAAGTATTATACAAAGCAAAGGATACGAGTATAATACAAAGTATTATACAAGTATGTATTAAAGATAATATATCGTATATGATGAATGATTATACGAGTTAGTATATGAGAAGAATATGAGAACTATACATTATAAGCTTTAAACCAATTGTAATGGACTTGTAGGATTTGTGTAGGAAATTGGGCAAGCCCAAGTGAAAACTTGTTAAGGCCCAATGATATGAAATGCAAGCCCAATGTTAAGCCCAAAGTTATTAAAACCTAAGCCCAAACCAAGAACCGAACCTGTGGATCAAACCGATGGGTTACCAAGTAAGAAAAACCCATTGGGCAACCCATGTGGACCACATGGAGCACATGGCCAGCCATCTTGGTGACCAAGTAAAGTGATTTACTTGGTGACTAAGATAAGAATAGTAAGAAGGTGGAAGAAAGGAGGTGGGATGGCTTTCTGACCAAATTGCCCTAACCTTATAATTTCTATAAATATAATAGTTGCTAGTTTCATTTGTTGTTTGTTCAAAATTCACCAATATCTTAGAGTATTCATATTGAGAGAAAATTGAGAAGAGTTTTGATAATCCAAGAAGAAAGAAGAAGAACCAATCTTGAACTTCAAAGGTAATAAACCTTTAACCATTATTCTTCATCTCTTCAATTCTAGTTTGATAGAGAAGTGAATATTAGTGGAGCACGTATGATAAGGAGTGATAAGGATGGTTATTAGAGGACTTAAACCTTAATAAACCATGTTGTAAGTGAATCATAATTATAAAACTTATGAACTAATGAAGAACATTGAAGAGCTGTAATTTTGTTGTTGATGGACAAATTTAAAACCATTATTTGTAGGCTTAGATGATATATGTTATCTTAATGGAATGAATCCATTTGGAACGGTGTAAAAATCTCAAGTAACGAAGTTATGGCGAAATTTACGAAATTAGACGATAATCATTAAAATCGTTAAATTCTCGGAATAGAAGTCAAAAGTCACCATTGAACACAAAAACGTTAGTTTTTGATGGAGAATAGTCTAAGTTTTCATTTTGGAGTTACAAATTCAAAAATGGTCAAATTCTGACTTAGAACGAAGAAACGAGCTATGAACGTTCATGAACATTAATCAAATTCGTAATACAGAACTTAATCTGTGAATTTCGTGTTAACGGATTCAAAAATGTAAGATTTTATAATAAAATCATAGTTCATATGATATGTGAGCTAACGGCTTTTCAACGAGCCAATTCGGACTTATAATGAACAAGTTATGAGCCCGGAAAGTTTAAAGAATAAGAAAACTGTGAAATCAATCTGAGGCTCAGGCCCAGAGCGCGGCCCAAAGCTTTACAATTGGTAGCCGCAGCCATGAAACTAACCTCAACCTCACCCATCAGTAAAGGGCGCCAAGTCTTGACTATGGTATAAGGAGATGGCGCCAGTAGGCCTTGAGGCCGGCATATAGATCTCAAGAAGACTCGCATACGGTCTGAGATTTATAAGGAAAATTTGGCGCAGACATACCATTATTACGTCTTCTACGTTTAAGGATTTTAAGAGTGTAGGTCCGCCGGAGTTCAAAGGAACTACTGACCCCATAGAAGCCAAGACTTGGGTGAAAGAAATAGAGAAGGCATTTGTTATTGCAAATGTTGATGAGTGGAAAAAGGTTGCTTTTGCTACCTATATGATGAAGGGGGAGGCCAACTTCTGGTGGGAGGCAAACCAGGCTAGGGCTGAGATAGAGAACTTAACGTGGACATGGTTCAAGGAGATTTTTTTTGAGAACTACTTTCCCACGAGTATGCAAGGGAGGATGGAGATGAGGTTTCTAGAATTGAAACAATGGGAAATGACTGTTCCCCAATATGCTGCCAAATTCAATGAACTGGTGAGGTTTTCTCCACACCAAGTGGATACGGAGGTAAGGAAGACAAGGAAATTCGAGCAGGGCTTGAAATCCTGGGTCTACAGCCAGATATTAGTGTTTCAAAGTACTTCCTTTGGAACCATTCTGGAAAAGGAAATAATTACCTAAGGTGGTAATGAGGCTTTAAACCAGTACCACAAGGAGGAGAAAAATAAGAATAAGGTAGATGGGGGAGTGAAAACCGAAAGAGCCAGTGGTAGTGGCAACGGGAAAAAGTGGAAGGGTTTTAACTCTGGGAATACTTGAGTAAAGCAAGGAGATCCTAAGAAGAGGATGGAGGCATGCAAGAACTGTGGGAAGACTCACTTAGGAGTCTATCTCAAGGAAAGTCGGATGCTACTGTTCGTGGGCGGGGAGGGGCATATTTCGCCTAACTATCCAAGTCTGAGAAGAACCATGGATGCTTTGTGTGTGGATCAACTGATCACATCACGAAGAACTGCTCGAAGAATGGGACGAACAGGAATCAAGGCACTAATAATGGTAAGTTAGCTATTAGTGGTCCAACTCAGACGAGTAGGCCGATGGCCCGCACCTTTAACATGAATGTTCAATATGCAGTTGCATCAGGGGATGTAGTTGTAGGTATTATCCCAATCAACGATATAAATGCTTATGTGTTGTTTGATTCGGGTGCTACTTGTTCTTTTATAGCATGTGATTTTGCTAAACGATTAGGATTACTTCCTGAAAGATTGCCTAAACCTTTGAATATCAAGGTAGCAAATGAAGAAATAATTATTGTTGAAAACATTCATAAGGGTTGTTCTATAGAAATACGAGGTTATAAATTATTGGTAGATTTGATACCGATAAAGTTGGGAGAATTCGATGTAATTCTCTGGATGGATTGGTTATTTAATCATGGTGCAATAATAGATTGCCAAAATAAGTGTGTAAACATTAGAACGTTCGTGTTGTCTTACCATGACACAAACTAGGAAATTATTGAGGAAGGGATGTGTAGGTTATTTGTGTCATATTGTTGATACCCAGAGAGTGGGAGCAACGATGGAACAAATACCTATAGTCAAAGAATTCGTGGATGTATTCCCAAGTGAATTACCTGGTCTTCCTCCAGATAAGGAGATCAAATTCGTAATAGATATTGTGCTAGGAGCGACACCAGTTTCAAGGGCATCGTATCATATGGAGCTAGTGGAGATGAAGGAGTTGATAGTTCAGTTACAAGAACTGTTGGATAGAAAATACATTCAACCGAGTGTTTCACCGTGGGGAGCACCAGTAATGTTTATGAAAAAGAAGGACGAATCGTTAAGACTTTGTATTAACTACCGAGAGTGAAACAAGTTAACGATAAAGAATAAATACCCATTACCCAGGATCGATGATCTTTTTGATCAGTTGAAAGGGTCAAAGTATTTTTCTAAGATAGATTTATGAATGGGGTATCATCAGTTTAAGGTTAGGAAGGAGGGTGTACCTAAGATAGCATTCAGAACTCGTTACGGTCATTACGAGTTTTTGGTGATGTCATTTGGGTTAACAAATGCACTAGCTGCATTTATGGATATGATGAACAGAGTGTTCAAATAATATTTGGACAAGTTCATCGTAGTGTTTATCGATGATATTCTAGTCTATTCTAAGACGCCAGAAGATCATGCTGAACACCTAAGATTAGTGTTGGAGGCACTAAGAAAGGAGAAGTTATATGTGAAATTTACTAAGTGTGAATTTTAGCTAGAAAGGGTACAATTTTTAGGACATGTTATCGACTGGGATGGAATTTTAGTGGATCTAGCGAAGGTGGAAGCAGTGATTAATTGGGAACAACCGAAAACACCGACTGAGGTACGGAGTTTCCTAGGGTTAGCGAGATTCTATCGAAGATTTAACCAAGATTTTTTCTAAGATAGCAACTCCGTTGACTAATTTGACAAGGAAGACAGTGAAGTACGTGTGGACTGAAAAGTGTGAAGAAAATTTTCAAGAGCTGAAGAAAAGGTTGAGTGAAACACCTATATTATCTTTACCCGATTATACAGGGAATTTTGTAGTTTATAGCTATGCTTCGCATGGAGGACTTGGTTGAGTGCTCATGCAGCATGACAAGGTCATTGCATATGTATCACGACAGTTAAAGGGTTATGGGAAAGTTTATCGTACTTTTGGAGGCATTACTTGTATGGAGAGAAATGTGAGATATACACGGACCATAAGAGTCTAAAATATATCTTCACACAAAAAGACTTAAATATGAGACAAAGGAAATGGCTGGAGTTGATAAAGGATTATGACTACGATATCCTGTATCACCCAGGAAAAGTTAATGTAGTGGCTGACGCGTTAAGTAGGAAGGGTCGGGAAAAGTTATCTATGTTAACGACTCAAATTGAGTTAATAACAGAGATGGCTAGAATGAAGTTGGAGGTGAACTTACAGAGTGAATTGGGTCAGAGATTGTTTACAATAGTGATTCGATCTACTATTGTAGAGAGAGCCAAGGAAGTACAACTCAGAAATGTTGAGTGTGATCAGATGAAGAAGCGACTAACAAATGAAAAAGATATAAAGTATAGTCTTGATAATGAGGGATTATTAAGATTTGAAGGAAGAATTGGGTTCCAAATGAGACGAAATTAAAGTAGGAAGTGTTACAATAGGCTCATAGTTCGAGGTACTCAATTCATCCTGGTAGTACTAAGATGTATCAAGATCTTCGACAGAGTTTTTGGTGGCTGAGCATGAAGAGAGAGATAGCAGAATATGTGAGTAGGTGCTTAACTTGTCAAAAAGTTAAGGCCAAACATCAACGACCAAGTGGCTTGTTACAGTCATTGGAGATTCTGGAGTAGAAGTCGGAGCATATCACGATGGACTTTGTGGTGGGACTTCCAATTACACAAAAAGGGTATGATGCTATTTGGGTAATAGTGGACCGATTGACAAAGTCAGCTCACTTTTTTCCAATAAGAGTCAAGTATAACTTAGATCAATTAGCTAAACTTTATGTTATGGAAATTATTTCCAGACATGGAGTACCAGTTTTGATAGTGTCAGATCGTGATCCACGATTCACACCAAACTTTTGGAGAAGTCTGCAAGAACAGTTGGGAACGTAGTTGAAGTTAAGTACAACGTATCTTCCACAAACAGATGGACAGAGCGAAAGGACAATTCAAACGCTAGAAGATATGCTGAGATCTTGCGTTATGGATTTCAAGGGTAGTTGGGATGAACACCTATCATTAGTAGAGTTTACGTATAACTACAGTTATCATGCGAGCATAGGCATGCCGACTTATGAAGCTTTGTACGGAAGGAAGTGCAGAACACCATTGTGTTGGGATGAAGTAGGAGAACGCCAAATGTTAGGACCTAAATTGAATGCGATGGCAATGGATCTGATTAAGCCGTCTGAATGCAATTGATAGCTGTAATACCTGAGAATTTCCCGTATTATTAAATGAATATATTAATGGAAATAATATTTCTGTGAATATAAGTGTTATTATTTTGTAAGTCGGTTAAATCAAGTGATTTGTATTTGATCGATGCATATTAAGATGTGTGAAGTTACAATGGGATTTGTGAAATGCCTTGTGTGGCATAATGTGAAAAGAGGAAATCCATTAAGTAGATTAAAATTAGAGTCAAGAAGATTAATCGTGTTGATCGGGTAATTTCATATAAGAAATCAATACACTCGTAGACTCGTAGTAACACTCTTGTGGACATTAATTCATGTCGTGTAAGACGTGTATGGCGATAGGGGTTGACACTGGCTTAAGCTAAACCCGGTCTTAACACCGTTGTCGTAGACGACGCAGCATTCTGTCCCAAAGAATGATAAAAGCCTGGCACAATTTTACTTTTAGCGATCGATTGGAGAAAAGTTAATTCTTCTACCTTGGAAAATTAAATGAACAATTATGTGGTGTGTGTGACATTAATAACCATGAAATAAAGTGCGCAATTAAGTAATATTAATTGTTAATTATTATATTAATTAATTGTTAGTGGTTGTGGTAGAATATTGAATTCTTAGTAATTAACTAATAATGTGTGATTACTATTATTTGCAATATAACTATAAAAGTTTAATAATAATCATATGGATAAATAATGATTATGGAAATCCATAAATACATGATGATTAGATTAATTAATGTTGAGGTTAATTAATCAAGGAAGTGAATAAATTATTTACTTGACAAAAATAAGTAAGTTAGTAATATAATAATATTATATGACAGTTATGTGCATAAGAACAATAATACAACTATACTATATAGTGTATTATGGCATTTATGTGACTATATATTAAGTTGTATGAAACTATATTGTAAGAAGCAAGGTAATTAAACATATTAAAACTATATGGTATAAATATATCATGAAATGTGTATGTAACAATATGAATGTGAGTAGACATTTAAAATATGGTTATATGAGTGGTAGAAATAATTATGGAACTACCTGGACAATAATATTTGACTGTAGTATCTTATTTCGTATATTTAATGTACATGGACTATATGATGTGAGTGTATAATTTATCCCTAAAATTCCTAATATGGTAACAATTGTACATTAAGATTTCATTGTAGGAAATTAAGTAAAACAAACCAAGCCTAGATATCAAGAATGCTGGGATTTTCTCTCTTGTCCCATAATAAGTGTCACCAAGTACAATGAACAGTAACTTGAAGCTATATTAAACTTTTTAGCTAATGATTATGGTAGGGAGCGGTGATTATGATGAGTTTCAACCACCATCTAACAACTACTCCATAACCTTCATGCAATCCTAAAATCCATGGGTTTGATTCAATGGAAAATTAATACGTCTGTGTAAGAATTTTTCTATAAATAACATACATGTTTTATCAGTTGGTGTTGCTTGAGTTGTCTGATATTTACTAAGTGAAAGTTGATAACATACAAGCATTCTTAGAGCTGAAGAGTTCATTGGAGCAAGTTCCTTTCACATTTGCAGAGGTATAATCCCATTCCTTACTTTCTGATTTTAGTTCTGTTAAACAGAGTTAGCATGTATGGAAATTTAAATTCTTGATTATGTGGAAATATATGTTAATGAGGATGGGTATGGGTTATATAGATGTTATATGATCATATAAGCATGTTGCAATTGATATATGAGTGTTTAGGAATGAATTCGTGTGTAATTTCTATGTTTGAAAATTTGAAACGAGGTTCTTAGGGTTTCTTCGTTCTCGACTTGAACCAGTATGGCGCAATTGCCACGGATTTACTAAAGGCACAGTAGCAATTACATTGATCCTCATTTTCGATTGCAACTTACTTTTATAACTTTGATCAATATTAGTTAGTTGTTATGACTCAAGCTGGCATATAAACATATTTAAGAGATATATACAAGTATATTAACTCAATAAGAACATGTTTTAATAGACTTGCATAATTAAACGAAGGCATATGGTTTAAATAGGGAATTGGACTTTAAGTTTTGAAAACAAACTATGTTAAAGATCATGTTCTGCAAATTTTGACCCTAGTGAGCTATACATGACTGATTTTACACATAGATGACCATGTTATAGTGTACATAGTTCCTGTGAGCATGATCAAACTTATTAAGCTTTGCGTTAAAAATATTTTCAAGAAAAAGCTTAGTATAGTGAGCTAACATGCATGATTTCTACATGGTTTATATTATGAATTTGAACGCATATTAGTATGACTTGGAAATGCATGAATAAACCTTTAGCTTGTGTTTATTTGATTAGTAAGGAAACATGAGCATGTTGAACCTACTAGCAAGCTTTGAGTGTGAATATTGTCAAGATACCATGAGGACTAAAATTTGATATTTGTGATCATGTTTGATGACACTCTTAGACTCACTCATGTAGTATAAACACATATATACCATGCTTGGGTATCACATTTCAAATAAAGCATGAACGAAGCCTATTTTCAACTAAAGTTGTGTTAGTTTCACATATGCATTATGAATACTCACAAGCATGCCTAATATGAGTTTTGTAACTATCTTATATGTTTAGAGAGCAAGAATGATAGACTTTGTGATTTCATGATCTCGAATGGCCTTAAATGGTTGAAATGATAAACTTAGAATTCTATTGTGAAAGAAGGAACTTAGATTAAATTAAGGAAAATGAGAAGGCATTTAACATGTCAAAATATATTATGTATGATTGTGTGTTCAAGCCAGACAGAGACCACAAGGCAAAGAATCGAGTTTGGGTTGGGTCGGGAAGATTGTAAGCTACTTGTGGGTCTAAAGCTTAGCCATGGCGTAATTTAGGCCATCTGAAGTCAGGACTTGGTCAGTTTTGAAATCTGAACTTTAGCAGTCAACTTGTATGGTATTTAAAATGCTAGAGGTAGTTTAAAACCTACTGATGTATATTTATATGTGATGCTTAGATGATAAGTTGGTGTTGCCTTGTAATGGAAATTCCATGAGTAAGGAGGTCTTAAACGTATGCATTCTTGATTTGCTTATGAGGTAACTAAGTATTTGATTCATGATGAATTGATAATCTGATTTCTGTACCATATGTGCATACTTGAATCGTGTCAAGCTTGTTTAAAGACTGTGTTAGCTAACGAACATCTTGAACATATAATACGTTATAAATAAGATTCGAAAGTGTTGATTTCTTAAAGTGGATAAACTACGTCTAAGGCAAGTATCTAAACCGTACTCTTATTGTGCAAGTATCTTTGCATTCTTTATTTGACGAATATCGTAAGCTTATCTCTTTGAATATAAATTATATTACTTTCTCGTTCAAATGAGCTAGTATGTTTAAACCCTTGTGAAAGTTATTATTCATGTTGAACTTGGTATTGTTCTTGAATATTGTGAAAGAGTCAATGCCATTTGATTCGGCTAGACTATATGCATGTTTATAAAAAGGTGTCCAAACCAATTGATTGGTGCGAAAATCTTGAAAACTGAGTTGGACAACCCTTTTGGTAAGGGGAGTGTATGTCGTTGGAAACCCCAACACGTGAATGAATATTATTGTGGTGTTATGCAGAACGTAAAGTATTATAGACTGATCATCTATAATACTTGATATTTTTTTTGGGTTATCAGTTTAATATTGGTAGCTCTAGTGGAGGTTCAATAGTCCTTAGTGACTGCTCAGTATAAATTATTTATCTAGTTGGATACATTGTTAGTCGTTGAATTCATATATATATATATATATATATATATATATATATATCTGTTGATTTATATTGAATTGTCGTTATTATTCCAAGAATTATTGATATTCCTTATCCATGATGTTATTCTGACACTTTGAACTATCCTAGAAATGGCACTTCGATATTTCAAACCTTGTGATATTATATCCTACACCCTTGTTGTATATTACTTGCTGGACAAATTGTTCTCATCCTTGCTTATTTAAAACCTTTCAGTTAAGGAAGAACAGGGAGGAGTCTCTAGAACAGACAAGGGAAAGGGCAAGGCTACCGACTAGCTTGTCCCTTTTATGTTTAAGATTATTATGTTGTATTAAGACTATGTTTAAACTTAAGTAGGATTATGTAATAGGTCTTTATTCAATACTATTATGTAATCTATTAAGTACTGTAGGTTGCGAGACTTGGGGAAATAATTATAATAAATCATTGTATATTATTCTAAATTAGATTTTCCATTTTGAATGTGTTATTTTAGTAATTATGGTATTATTTTGAGCACGTGATGAACAAAATTCGAGTGACCAAGTGGAGGTCCGAATTTGGGGGCGCCACAGGTTGGTATCAAAGCTATAGTTATAAACCTTAGGAACAAGAGTCCTTAGATTATAACTTGGGAGAACTTAGAAGTTAGGAAGGAGATAAAACTCATGTAGAGTTTTCCTTGAGAGACGTAGTGTGTTATGAAATGTAACTTCATTATATACAATGAACTTATGTTTATTTAACATTCTAATAGAGTTGTTGTTTGTGTTGTCTTATGTTAGTGATTGTAGGATGACTGACATGGGAGGACCTAGCCGAGTAGTAGAGGAGGAGCCACGTGATATCCACCCTTGATAGCGGAGCCTATTTCAGTAGTGGCCCCAATGGATGATGATGATGATGAGGAAGAGGTGGAGTCTAATCCGGAGGAGGAGCCTTTGGAGGAGGAACCCAAACCTATGGAGGTCTCCGACTAGGCTACTTTAGAGGATCAGATGTTAGGAGAGTATGAGGAGCAGATATTGGAGTAGGGATGTAGAGTAGAAGAGCTAGAGGCTGAGGCTAGGGAGAGGGAGTCTGTGTTCCAGAAGTTGAGGGATGAGGACCATCAGAGGCAACTAGTGATGCAGGAGATGGAGGTGGAAATTGCTCACCGTAAGGAGGCAGGGATCCAGATGGGAGCTTTGTTTCACCGAGCGGTGGCAAGGAATGTTGAGGTGGCAGGAAAACTAGAAGAATTAGAGCAGAAGATTTTGAGTGAGAGGGCAGAGAAGGAGGCTCTCCGAACTCAGTTAGAGATGGAGGTGATGGATAGGATTCACTTAGAGGAGAAGTGGGAGGAAGCCAATGATAGGGCAGATGGTCTAGAGGATGAGGTGCGGTTCAAGAGGAGGAAGATGAACAAGATAGTTATGCTCTACGCACGACCATGGAGAGATTAATCGATGGGGCACATCATTACCCAGCTGAGAAATGACAGATACCATAAACCGAGACATGGTGGTGCACATCACACAGAAGGAGTATCAGAGCATCGTAGAGCGTGGGAAGTTAGATTGAGTCTAGAGGGAAAAACTCAGTAGTGTAGTATTTTTATTTAAGTGTTATTAAAATGTTGTTGTAATCTCAGTCTTCTGTGTAAGATGTGAGATAGTGGTAAACCCCCCAAATTTTTGAAAAGTGTTAGAGGGGTAGTAAGTTGGTATGTCCCCGTCTTTGGTGATATTAGGGGATATGTGTTATCATTTATAGCAGTATGCTAGAAAAGAACATGTATTGCAACTATTTGGCATATGAATATAAATGATCTTATTCCAGAAATATGTTATAAACTTATAGTTCTTTTCTATTAAGAAATGTCTAAGTATTATAATTAGATAATAAAATGAAAATTTTGTGATGCAGAAAATCCCGCCCAGGCATAGAATAACTTTCCCAGAAGAGCCAGTTAATGATGAGAGAGGTCCAGTAGATCCGATACAGACATTAGTAGATTTATTGGGAGAAGCTCTGAGGGGAAGAAACGAACCCGTTCCACCCGTTCCCCAAGCTATCCTAGTAACAACCTTCAAATATTTTAAGAGTGTAGGACCCCCAGAGTTCGGGGGAACCACTAACCCGATAGTTGCGCAGACCTGGATCAAGGAGATCGAGAAGGCCTTCACTATACCTCGCGTGGGTGAAGACCAGAAGACAGTATTTACCACATACATGATGAGGGGTGAGGCGAACTATTGGTGGGAAACTAACCAGCAGCGAGCGGGGGAAGGAACAAAATCATGGGAGAGGTTTAATACGTTGTTCTTCAAGAACTATTTCTCGAAGAGTATGAAGAGTAGGATGGAAGTAAAATTCCTAGAGTTGAAACAAGGTGATATGACGGTGGCGCAATACGCAGCTAAGTTCAATGAACTAGCGTGATTTGCAGAACACCAAGTTGTGGATGAGGAGAGGAAGGCGAGACGTTTTGAGCAAGGGTTGAAGCTGTGGTTGTATAATAAGGTATCAGTCTTCCAGATTGATTCCTTTACAACGTTGTTGGAAAAGGCAATCATTGCGGAAGGTGGCAGTGAGGCCTTAAGTCTATATCATAAGGAAAAAAAGAATAAGAATACTGGTGGTGAGCATCGTGGAGGGAGCAGCAACGGAAGGAGTAACTCCGAAAAAAGGAAATGGGAAAACAATAACAGCAACAAAAACAATAACCAAGGTGGGAGTCACCAGGGAAACTTCAAGAAGAGGACCGAAGCTTGCAACAAATGTGGAAGAAGTCATCAGGGAGAATGCTGGAGGAGGAAAAGCACCAGCTATAATTGCGGCCAAGAGGGGCACATATCGCCAAATTGCACAAAGCCGAAGAAGATAAGAGGATGTTTTGCTTGTGGATCAACTGAGCACCAGATAAAGGATTGCCCGAAGAAAGGAAGCGGTGGAGCTGGCGGAAGCCAAGGAGGAGGAAGTAAGTTAATGACTGGTGGACCTGCGCAACCCAACCGATCGACCACTTGAACCTTTAACATGACCGTCCAAGACGCTGTAGCTGTAAAGAACGTGGTGTCAAGTATAATCCCAATAAATAATATAAATGCTTATGTGTTATTTGAATCGTGTGTCACATGTTCGTTTGTATCTGAAGAATTTGCTAGTAAACTTAGTACACCCCGAGAACGTTTAGAAGATCCTTTGAACATAGAAGTTGCAAATAAGGAAATAATCCCTGTAGAATACGTCTATCGAAATTGTCGTGCAAACATTAGAGAACATGAACTGAGCGTAGACTTGATTCCTATTAGACTAGGAGAATTCGACATAATATTGGGGATGGATTGGTTATATAACCATGAAGCAGTAATTGACTGTCAGAAAAAATGTGTGAACCTTTAGACTTCGAGTAAGTCTAAGGTAGTGTTTTATGGTAGTTCATCGCTTAAGCAATCGTGTTGTGTTACGATGATGCAGGCCAAGAAATTGTTAAAGAAAGGATGTGTAGGTTATTTAGCTTACATCGTGGATACTCGGAAAAAGGGATTAGAGATTAAAGAGATACCCGTAGTGAGTGAATTTCGGTATGTGTTTCCGGACGATCTGCCTGGCCTTCCACCAGACAGAGAAATAAAATTCGTAATAGACTTAGCACCAGGAACGACACCAATTTCGAAAGCTCCATATCATATGTCTCCAATATAAATGAATGAATTTATGATACAACTTCAAGAGTTATTGGATAAGGGTTACATTCGACCGAGTGTGTCTCCTTGGGGAGCACCGGTGTTATTCATAAAGAAAAAGGATGGATTGATGAGGCTCTGTATCGATTATCGAGAATTGAACAGAGTAACGATCAAGAATAGATATCAGCTACCAAGGATAGACGACTTATTTGATTAACTAAAGGGAGCGATGTGTTTCTCGAAGATAGACCTATGGACAAGATATCATCAACTGAAGGTGCGGGGTGAAGATATACCAAAGACTGCGTTTAGAACCTGTTATGGACATTACGAGTTTTTGGTAATGTTGTTCAGTTTAACTAATGCTCCGACAGCATTCATGGACTTGATGAATCGAGTTTTCAAGCCATACTTGGATAAATTTGTAGTAGTTTTCATCGATGATATTTTAATCTACTCGAAGACGGAGGAAGAACACGCCGAACATCTAAAGATTGTTTTGGAGGCACTACGAAAGGAGAAGATGTATGTGAAGTTTTCTAAGTGCGAATTTTGGATGAAGAAGGTTCAATTCTTAGGCCACGTGGTGGATGAGAATGGAATCTCAATAGAACCTGAAAAGGTCGAAGCGGTAAGTAATTGGGAACAACTGAGAACTCCGATAGAGGTGAGAAGTTTCTTAGGGTTAGCTGGGTACTATCGAAGATTTATCCAGGATTTTTCTAAGATAACGACCCCGTTAACTAATTTGACGAGGAAGACGGTGAAATTTGTATGGATCGACAAATGCGAAGAGAGTTTTCAAGAGTTGAAGAAGAGATTAAGCGAGGCGCTTGTATTACCATTACCAGATGATACGGGAGGATTTGTGGTGTAAAGTGATGCGTCGCATAGAGGACTTGGTTGTGTGCTTATGCAACATGGCAAGGTCATTGCATATGCATCACGACAATTGAAGGATTATGAAAAATGATACCCTACTCATGACCTAGAGTTAGCGGCCATAGTTTTTACGTTAAAGATATGGAGACATTATTTGTACGGAGAGAAATGTGAGATATACACGGACCACAAAAGTCTAAAATATATCTTCACACAGATGGAGTTGAATATGCGTCAGAGAAGGTGGTTAGAATTAATCAACGATTATGACTGTGAGATTCTTTATCACCCGGGGAAGGCAAACGTAGTTGCCGACGCTCTGAGCAGGAAAGGAAGGGAGAAATTGTTTTGACTAACAACTCACGAGGAGTTAATAAGAGATATGGAGAAATTGGAAATAGAAGTGCAGGGACTCGAGAGGTCTGAAGAGAAGCTATTTGTAATGGAAACTTGTCCGACATTGTTGGATGGAGTAAAGGAAGCACAGGAAAAAGATGGAGAATATGAGAAAATCAGGAAAAGGATCACGAAAAATGAGATAGAAAATTTTTGAATAGATAAAGATGATATCCTACGATTTGAAGGGAGAGTGTGGGTACCGGCAGTGGCCGAGTTAAGAGAGGAGATTTTGCACGAGGCACACAATACAACATATTCTATTCATCCAGGAGGCACAAAGATGTATCGGGACTTGAAGCAACATTTTTGGTGGCCAAATCTGAAATGAGAAATTGCGGAGTACGTTAGTAGATATCTTACGTGTAAACGTGTAAAAGCAGAGCATTAGCGGCCGAGTGGTTTATTACAACCGTTGGAAATACCAGAGTGGAAATGGGAGCATATCACAATAGATTTCGTGGTAGGACTTCTAGTCACGCGGAAAGGTTTGGATGCCATTTGGGTTATCGTAGATCGACTTACAAAGACCGCACATTTTTACCTATCAAGATCCGCTACAGTTTAAATCAATTAGCGAGTCTGTACATAAAGGAAATTGTTTCACGACATAGAGTGTCAGTATAGATTATTTCTGACCAAGACCCGCATTTCACGTCAAAATTCTAGAAAAACGTGCAAGAAAGGATGGGAACACAGTTACGGTTAAGTACTGCTTATCATCCTCAGACAGACGGACAAAGTGAGCAAACAATACAAACGCTAGAGGACATGCTTAGGACTTGTGTGATGGACTTCAAGGGAAATTGGGACGACCATCTACCTGTCGACGTCGGGATTTTTATTTGTCCCTTTTCGTTACTTATTCTTTGGTGTTCTCATGTTAGGTGAGATTTGTTTGAAAAAATAAGTGAAAAAGGTCCGACATGTGTAATGTCGACGATGGACTGTTAAGAGTCGCCAGTTGGTGTTTTTAACTAGTTGTACCAATGCAACCAAAAAAGGTTTGCACATTGACCCGGTGATGTGACACTGCTAAACGGGTCTGTGAAACCGAGATTCATTTGGGTTCGGGGGCTTGATTATGCGGAGGGAAGGTGTTAGGCACCCCCCGACATCCGTGTTGCCACGGTGACCGCCGCATTTCAAGAAACTGTTATATGAATGTGTGTGCGTGTGTGTGTGGATCAATGTGCAGTAATTTGGAAGTAGTGCGAGGCCTCATTTGCACCTATATACAAAGGGTTTGAATTTATAGAAAAATTCAGTTTTAAACCCTGTGTTCAATAGGAATTAAGATTTTTTCATACTTCCATTTTATTATTAAATGTTCGGCTTGATTACTTTTATTTTTGAGATGTGAGGCATCTTCGAGAAAATAATATACAGCAGTGCCGAACTCCTCATGGGCATGACAGCCATCCAAGAAAATTCAAACACCGTAAATAATGTACAAGCTGCTTACAGCTGAAAATGTCCATCACGGGAACCGAATCTAGATTCAGTAGACTGAATATGTGATCGCATTATTCCTAGGCTCACATGATGCCGCAGTTTATATGGAAAGCAATAAGTAGTTATATATATAAAAGCTATAAATAAATATATATATATATATATATATATATATACAGACATGATCAACCACCACGAAGCACCTCCATGGGGGATTAGAAAAGTAAATAAAGCAGTAAATGCGATCAACCGCCACGAAGTAAACTCTAGGCGGGACTAAATATAAATAAAGTAGTAAAAGGCCTTGAAGTAAACTACAGGCCTGACAGAAATATAAATATATATATATATATATATATAAGTAGTAAACGCACCAGATATAAAATTTAGGCTCATCGGATATGTCCGACAATAATATATATATATATAAGCAATAAACGCTTCGAATGTAAAATTCAGGCTCATCAGACAGAGTCTGACAATAGTTTATATATATAAAAGTAAGTAAATGCTCCAAACATAAGTCTAGGCTCAATCAAGGCATAACTCGATAATGTTAGTCCATATATAAAATATATACATATATAAGTATATATATACAGACAGAAATGAAAACCACAGACCGAAGTCCGGGAAAATGCACGCAACACGACTCTCAATGTGAAGAATAGTGTGTGCAAAGATGAAGAGAAAGGCTTTATAGAGTGTGAGAAGGCTTACAATGGGCTGCCAAAACAAGCTTCTATGACTCTAGATGGATAAACACTCAGCTCCCGCCGGTAAAAATGTAGCTATATGTGAGCTAACAGGTGTTTAAAATGAGGAAACACTCAATATAGGGTGTGTACAGAGCAAATTGGACAGGGCTTCCTCGCCTCTTTTCCTTTCAAAATGGCCACCCCAAGCCCTCTATTTATAGAGGGGGGGAACTGCAGGTGAACCTGTGGCAGCTGCAGATGCACCTACAGTTGTCTGGGGTGCCCCGGGCTCCGTGGGTCTCGTTGTCTCGAAGTACGTGCACTCATGCACTGTGATGTCCGCTCAAACTTGCAGAACTTCAATCTGAGCATCCGAATGAGGTGTACAAGACCTTCTTCGGACCGTTTTTTTCGAGAGTTACTCAATGACATGAGATTAGAGGTTGTACGAAGTCAGGAAGAGGGGACCATGCCTATGGTCTTCAAGCTTCAAATTCTATCTGGTGTGCTGCCACACGTAATAGTCACTTGGGATTGTAACTCCTTGGCTCTTGTGGGACATTATTGTATGTATGTATGAAGTGTTGAGACGGCGCGTTGGGATTGAAGTGGCAAGATGATAGTTTGACCCCTCACTGGGGTTATCTCCGGTTTGGGCTGATAGCAGACGTTGCTCAGGGTTACATCTGAGATTGGACTGCTGCAAGTTTTTGAATTTCTCAAGGTCATCTATAAGTGTGCCTGTCTTCCCGGTGTTAGCTCTGGGTCTTTGGTATGAGTGCCTCAACAGGAGGTCTGAGATTGAAGCTGATCGCATGCATTTGAAACAAGCATTTATGGAGTTATCGCTAGAACTGCAACAACATTCCTTGGGGTTATTGCCAAGGATGAAACTCGGGGTTATCTCCGAGGTTGGAATTGATACTCCCAGTTTGTGTTCCGGGGTCAAGACTGAACTTCTGGTAGTATCCGGAATGGATGTGAGCTGTCTTCCAATGTTATCTCCGAAAGACGAATCTGCCCTCTTGCAATGTCAGTAATCGGCATGTAAAAAATTTCGAGTGTCTACAAATGCCCCTCTTTATCATATTCATACAATGCAAGGTATGGATAGGATAAAGAATCCTAGACACTTGAAATGCAACAAGATAAACATGATGCTATGGGCAGTAACATGATGCAAATGTATGATGTATGAATGAATGATTATCGGTTCCCTGTTAATCCTGCCGGGGATGAAAATCAGTAATGTCTTGGATATGCGATCCAAGTCTTCAAGGATGTTGACATTGGGGCTATCACTAAAGTCTTGGATCCTTAATACATACTTTGATTCGATGGGTTTACTTGCCACCGGCTGAGATAACGTCAAGGTTTCTTGACCTTCATTGATGTATGTATCAATGGTTGAGAATGCGTTGTAACCCCCACCGGGGATGTTTGAAAGACTGTGTTGTGACCCCCGCCGGAGATACTTTATCAATTTTAAACTTCGGCGTTGTAACCCCCGTCGGGGAAGGTTATTTTAGGGTTACGACCCTGTATTTGGCGGCATCGAACCTGTGTGGGGTATTTCCGAGCATGATTTGTAAAAGCTGAGCTCATCGATATAGTATACCTTGTAATAAGGCGAATACCAATGAGTGATATGCAGAGCCAGAGTTTGGCCCGTGAAAACCAGGATTTCAAGCTGTTCCGCTCAATCGCGTAGCGTTTTTATTCCTGATTTGGCCTTTTCAGCTTGTGAAACATCCTTTCCAACTCGAACTGGACTAAGATGAAGGTGTGGGGCCCATGTAGGGGTGCTATAAGTATACCTACGGCAGCCACAGGTGGACCTGTGGCCAACCGTGGGTATGTGTTCCTTGCGGGTTACTTTCATAAGTCATTTTCAAGGTGCGTTGCGAAGGAAATCTAAGAGCTCTTCTTCAGACCTACTGAGTTTGGGCAACTTTCTGCACATTCCGTACAAGTGTTCTTCACTGTCCTGGTAACATATGCGTGTATTTTTTTCTAGTTTCTATCCGTTGAAAAATGACTTATCACATGAAATGCACTTAGACACATAGTAGTGAATATGCATGCTGATATGACTTGATAAAAAATGTTCAAAATAGTAAATGTTAGTTTTAAACCATGCTGAACATAATAATGTGAAAAAATTTGACTTTTGAAACAGTCAAATTGGCACCTTTTACTGTCATTTCTTATCCTATTTGAGGACAAATGAGTAAATATAGAAAAGCAAAATAATCCTAGTAAATAGACTACACTTATGGATTTTTTACTGTGATGTATTTAATGCATGTAGGATGTATATGACTGTGGGTAGGTGTGCTACTGAATGGCCCCCTAGTCATGCCAATGTGCATGTGGATAGTCCTATTTACAAAGGGGACTATGGAAAAAATTTTCAAAACGTAGGCATTTGGTAGTCATGCATTTTTAACTCTACTGTAGCCGTATGTTAAAGTAATGCATGCATGCATGTAGTCATAAAAATGCATTTTGAGAAGCTCCAAGTAAGAATTTACCACACCCTTTCTGAGGTGATTTGGAGACTTGTTGTCTAGATATTATGGATCCAGATCAGCCGAGTAGTTCCAGCAGGACCACTTTTGGTGTATGGAGAAGGGCTTCTGAAGTACCTCGACCCCGTTCTGTCAGACAGCCCCGTCATTTGGTGGAGGCGGTGATACGTCCTATCCGGGTTGAAGTGTTGGATGTCGAGGACGAGGAGGAGGAGGATATGCCGATTGAGGTTCCTGCTCCTACTGCGCGTGTTCCCCATAGGGATTTGCCAGGTATTCAAGTGGCGAACCCAGAGTTTCTGGGCGACTTGAGTCGACATCCTTCAGTCTACCTGCACACAAATGAGGTACAAAGTTAAATCTTAATCTTCCTTGTTTCTTATTGATGAGGAGTAAAGGGTTCTGATGTTGATCTGCCATTGATGTAGGTTCCCAGCTTTACACAGCCTCGAGGGAATTAGTTTAGCATCCACTCTATGTATCAGGCTTTGCACGATGACTATAGAGCGATTGTACATGGCTGGGGATTCGGGATGTTCTTTTCCATTCTTCCTCGTCGTTGTCCCTGGGTTACCTCAGGGCATTGTCTGAGCGCTAGTTTCACCATACTCAGTCACTCCATTTGCTGGATTGTGAGGTGATGATGACGCCGATGGATTGGCGGTTTATCACAGGTATGGAGTTTGGAGGGGATCCAGTGCCTTGTACGGAGGATATTACCCCTATTGCCATCAGATCCTTGTTGGGAATTTTGGTGGAGGCGCTCAAGGGTAGGACTGTACGTACAGGTCCTCTGAGCATAGATGTTATAAGCCGGCTGTTGAGTGAGCCCATACCCGATGATGTAAGAGTTAGGGATCGCGTTCTTCGGCGATTATTCCTGATGATCATTAGGGGCTGCTTCATAGCAGATAACACTTCTACGGTGTCCTTCACTTTGATCAGTGCCACTTGACACGTGGACCTGTATAGGAGACTATGATTGGGGTTCCTATACCTTCGCCTACTTCCTCAGGGGAATGCGCATGCGATCGCAGGGCTTGACCGAGGCTTGGTTAGGATTCTAGACATTTTTGTTTATGAGTATTTCTCTTATCTTTTCCCATGTATAGGTTAAGAGCGTTGACTGACCGTTGATGTTTGCCTTTGTGTTGGCAGTTTTGGGCCTATGAGAGGCTTCCATATTTATGTCATGTGAGCATGTTAGGTTTAGACACCTATCCACGAGGACGGAGATGGCATCATTCCATACTGGCAGAGGTCCTTGTTGCTGAGGGTTTCACTCATTGCCGCCAATAGCTGGAGTTATTGACATCTGATGTCATCACATGGGTTCCCTATTCTGGGGAGCACTTGAGCATTGGATTTGAGGATGGGTACCCAACTGGGGTCGAGCACGTGATTTCCACCCGTAGGATTCCTCTCTTCACAGATGGAGGATGGGAACTCTACTTAGGAGAGTGTGCTATCAGGAGCACTACATGAGAGATTCGTATACCGATCTTGTCTCCTGCCAGGCGTTATTACCCTGTTTTACAGTCACCCATCATTGATATCCCATTATTGGGGATTAACGATTTTATATTATCAGAGGGTCCTTGCACTCAGGAGATTTTCTAGCACTAGTGGTTCCCTCGTACCATTAGAGCCCAGACCCGCGCCATACAGTTCATGAGGGATATGGTTCCAGGATCCGTGATGATGATGGATTGGCTAGCCTGTGTTAGAGATCCGACTCATGTGACACAGATTGACGACTTGACTTAGGCGATTAGGCAACCGCACATTTCTTTATCCCAAGCACTTAGGTAGAGATCCGTCGAGGCGACACTTTTGATCCTTCCAGCTGTGTCGGCCCCTCGAGTGACCCATATGGCTTTGTTTGGTGCAGATCCTCCTCAGATAAGCCTCGACATCCCTGTAGATAGAGATCCAGTGACTCAGGAGGAGTTACATCAGGTGGACAAGATTGATGATGTAGACACCGATACCATTGATTTCTTATGATGTATATTCTCATTATCTCTTTTGATAGGCCTCTGTTTAGACATTGGGTAGCTTCGCCCCATTCTCGCTATAACTTTTGATAGCTCTCTGTTAGTTATAGGGCAGTTTTGCCCCATTCCCACAGATGTAATTGTGTCAGAGAGATGTATTAGATGATGATATCTTGAGGAATATATGTACGCTTTTCCATTCCTATATCATATTATCATCTATTGTAGCATGCATGTTATTATGTTATGCATATGTATGTATGTCCAAAGATATTCAGCATTGACCCCTGGATAGTCTTATGACACCGCTCGTACAGATGTCTTCTTCGATAGTTAGCCGTATTGATCATACCCCACCATCTTTGGTGGCATCGGGTATGCAACCATGGTATGATAACATGTCATCATCAGACATGATGATTGTAGATCATTTGTTGCAGCATACTATAACCATATTGATGTTTCAGGTTCCCACAGGATTCGTGGAGGGCATGCTAGAGCACTGGGTATCGGAGAGGCAGGTTTTCTTATTTGGGACCCAGGAGTTGACTCCTACTTTGGAGGAGTATGCACGTTTAACGATGCTATCACTGGACAGACCTTGCGTGCATATGGCGATCGGAGACATGAGTAGGCAGTTCATGACCCTCACTGGCTTGAGGCGTAGAGTGATGTAGGATGAGATCACATCTGGCCACGTTATATCCCAGCATTTTATGTTTGATAATTTGGCTCTGAGGATAGTTATGCACGGCATTCTGGGGATTTCACCACACCGGAGGATCATTGGCGTTTAGCCAGAGTAGATGTACTGCTATTATGCGTACTGTCGTATGTCTAAATGCCACGATACATGGATGAGTTGGACATTGGCGTCATTATGGCAGTGAAAGCTCTCAGGGAGGGTCATACCATTATACCGATGATCATAGCGTGAGACTCGAGGTCACCTACATATCGCTTGCACTTATCCCAGAGAGTGTTTACAGCGACTTCGATCATCTTTGTCAGACGTGTGGTTTATGTCCCACTTGAGACCGATTGACACTTTCAGACGGCATGGGTATTGTTTCACCCATGATATAGCCATGTCGTACTCCTTTTCTAAAGCCCCCAAATTCAGGTACTTGAAACCCGAACTCGGTGCTTCACGATACCATTTCTATGAGGGGAATAATTCTAATAATAATAACAATAATATAAATACCCAACTTAATTTACATAAATATCAGAGTTTATTCCCAAGTACGTAACCTTTAATACATTCATTACATAACATAATAGATAATATATATCATTGTTTTAATAATATCAAACTATTACATAAGATAGCATTGCATTCATTCAACAACCTTTCATTTTCCCTTGTTCTTAGCAGAGCCTTCTGGTTGTTCACACTTAGTTGAAAACATTTAAATTAAGCAAGGATGAGCATTTGAGTGCCCAACCAGTAATAACAATTATAAATATTAGCTGAAAGGATTAAATGTTTTCTTTGTACTCCTTTCTACAACAAATCAATAGTTGTGAAGTAATCTGAACTGATAATAATAACATAAAAACTCTCTATCAAAATTTTGAAACTACGTACTAACTATAAATAGGTTTAAGGTGACATACTATGAACATTGTTTCAATTTTTGAATAGGTTTAGCAGAACTTCATCCGCAAACTCAAATCATAACTTACTTTACGGGGGTGATCACCTGTTATGCCTCAGATTGATCAATACTACATGCAAGAACGATATTATTGTTCACTCTGTCAACCTTGGGTGCATAAAAGTTTTCCCATGTTTGGGATGTTCATACTTAGTCGGGAATCTGAACCAAAATAATTTGAATGAATACAAAAAGGTTTTATCATATTCAACGATATTTCTAAATCATGTCTAAATTTGGGGTCAAATAGCCTGAGGCGACTTTTTACTTAGTGTATACATACTGGCAATCAATATGTATATATATATATATATATATATATATATATATATATATATATATATCAACATATGATTAAATAAAATGATTATCTAAGTGGGAACACTTGTATAACCATAATTAAAAATTAACGAATGTAATAAATATTTGAATAATAATGTAATACCATGTTGATAATCAATGATCAGATATAATATATATAACAATAGGGTTAATAATCCAGTACAATAATAATATAATTTTGAATCTTTCTTACTCATGTCCATTTCATAAAGAAAATGCAAAGGTATGATACTTGCCCGGTCTGCTACTTACAACACGCAACTTAGTTTTTATCATTCGTATAACAACCTATCAGTAATAAGATCATTTTACTGATTAGAATAACATATCGTAGCACGTACTACTGCTTATTGTAGTAAGCACATAACCTAATTACATTGCCACACATGTTCAACAGTCATTAGAACACAAACAAACACTAATACAGTCAAAATATCTAAGTCCAGATCAATTTCTGAAACATGTCGGTGTAACGACAGCTTTATCGGGTAATTATCGAGTCTAAGACTCTATCCAAAAATTCAGTAACTGTTAGTATCAGTCATATTATTTTTAAATGACTTATAATAATTTTTAAACATTTATTATAATTTATCATGAATTTTTAAATACCGGAATCATTATTAAATGATTTAAATATTAAATAATTCAATTATCATTAATATTTAATTAATATTAAACTATTAATGAAACCATTGCCAAAATATTAAAGTTATTTATAATAACTCAAAATATTTTTAAAACATTTATATTACCCTTAAATAATTTTTAAAACATTTAAAATCATTTTAAATAATTACCATTAATATTAAAATATTAATGTACTATTTATTAAAATATTAAAACTCATTAATTATAACTTAAAATATTTTTAATTCAATTATATCCTTTTTAAATGATTTTTAAATCAATAAAACCATTTTAAACTATTTATTTAATATAATTATTAAATAAATCTAATATCATTAATATTAAATTAATATCATTAATATTAAATTATTAATGAAATTATCCTTTAAATATTAAAAGTTATATTTTATAACTTAAAATAGCTTTAAACACTTTATTTTTATTTAAAATGATTTTTATAATATTAAAATCATTTTAAAATTAATTTATTTAATATAATTATTAAATAACCTTAATATCATTAATAATAATTAATTAATTAAATTTACCTATAAATATTGAAAGTTAATTTTATAACTTAAAATATTTTAAATACCTTATTATTATTTAAAATGATTTTTAATATAATAAAATTATTTTTAATTTATTATTTAATTCATTTATTAAATAACTTAATTATCATTAATATTAATTTATTAAAGAATTTATCGAAAAATATTAAAAGTCATTAAAAATAACTTCAAATATTTTCTTATATCATTATATAATTTTAAATGATTTTTCAAGTATTAAAATCATTTTTAAATAATTTATTTAATATAATAATTAAATAAATTAAATACCTTTAATATTTCAAAAATATTAATTATTTATGAAATATATTAAAAATTATTAAAAACTAATTTTCTGACTTTAAAATAATTTTTAGTAATTTAATTTGTATTTTTAATAATGAAAAACTAATTTTCTATAATCATTTAATAAAAATATAATTTTCAGAAATTAAATGTCGCTAAAGACTGCCTAAAGCGACAGAACCGTCACTATAGGTGTTCATGTTCTTCATCAAACCCAGAACATGCTTGTAAGTGATCAAGTGGCCTACTTTTATCAAGATTGTTGATTAGATCATGATGTTTCTGGACTATCTATTGATCACAGTTTATAGAACTAATGTAATACTACATGATACAACAATAATCATGATCATACAATACATAACAAAGGAGATCTGGGCATCCAAAGTAGTTGTCAGAGGCTGTTCTTCATTTATGGAACAAATCGTGGGTCATACTTTGAGCCTCCACTACATGCTATTCTTGTAATACTTTTATGATCTAATGATTTCAGATTGTAGCCAGCATGTAACTTAAGAGATCTATTACAAAACATCACCATAACAGCATCACATAATGAAGATATGTATTTACCAAAGTCATCGAATAAATCATATTCATCAGTTTTCTGGGTTACCCAGAAAACTAATTTCATGAACGTCCGACCTCCTTTGACTAGCCAAAAAATCCTGTACACTTGTTATCTAGAGGTACTAAAGCATGGATCGAAAGTTAAACTAACATACTATAACATGGTTTCAACAACAAACTCATAACACACAAAACCTGCAAGATCCGAGGCTTCAAATAAGTTGTCAGGATCTTTCTGGGCAAATCTGGGTTACCCAGAAATGTTCTGTCAATGCCGGTCAACGTAGTTTGACCACGAGTAACTTGCAATCTAGACCAGATTTAAGCCTGATTCTTGATCTAGATCAAAGAGCACATATCGGACTACATATTTAGACCTTTAAACAACAAAAACCAAGATCAGACGAGAATCTAAAGGCACTGACATTCGATGTCAGACATTAGTTTTGAATTTTTTCCAGATTTTGTAAAATGCTAGATATGAGCCTATTGATGTTATGGATCTAACATCTATCAATCTAGATCATCATTATACACTACTAACAACATATTTAACACAAAAAAAGTAACATCTAACACATCATCAAAGGTCAGATTTTCAAGTTAGGGTTTATACCTTCTATGATCAAGTTTTGATTCTAGGCTTCTAAATCTGTTAAAGGTGTTCGTGGGGCTTGAATTGGGGACTGAAATACTTATGAAATTCGTGGGTTTGGGTTGAGAGAAAATGATTGAGTGTTTTGTGCAAAATAAGCTAACAATTGTAATTTCTCTCTCTTCCAATCTATTTATATATAACTTGTAATGTAATGGCTGATAATGTAAAACCCCAAATTTTACGAATAAAGATTTAATTTTCTCGAAATATTTTTTTGATTATTATGGCGTGCATTTGAGATAATGTTATAGTTGTGGGTAGTATTTATAAATTTTACAAAGTATGCAAGTTGTTATATAATATTCGATTGGTTAGGAAATATTTTTTTTATGCAGGAATATCCGTATTTATTTATACAATCATTAGTGGACCCTACAACGGAATTATTGTCCGGATTAAGAAAATGACAAAATATTTTAGGAAAATAACGATGTAAGTTTTACCGTTAAAACCGCTTGAACTACTTTCAGAGTAAAAGTACAATGAATACGCATGGTTGCATAGTAGCACACGGTATTGATTATTGATGCTTACATTAGAAGTCACTCAGTTTTGTTCAATTATTGCTACAGTAATTGTTGCATAGTGTCTCACGTTATTTGATTCAATTATTGTCGATATTTTGTATATTATTAAATCAATAATTGAGACGACGAAGTTATTAATATTATTATTTGCAATATTAACGATGTCTAGAAGTTCTGCCAAGGAGATGTTTGGTCACCTAATTGCGGCGCCATAGGGAGAAATCCTTATTGAAAAAGCCCTCTTTCTCGGAACGACACAGTTGATTAATATTGTGAATTATAATAATGATGATAAATGTTATTAAATATATTGAGGTGTCTTTTTATGAAGTCACGGAAGTTTATATATATATATAAATTTTGTTTTATTAGTATTATTAATGTAATAAAAGAGAAAATTTTTTATATAAAATAGAATACTTTTATAAAGTTATTTGTTTTATTAGACAATAATTAGAATATAATATATTTTATTATGCATAGTGTTTTGCATAGTAAAATCTTTTATATAAAAATGTAATACTTTTATAAAGTTAATTATTTTATTAGATTTTAAATAATATATATATATATATATATATTTTATTGCATAGTATCCTTTCTATTTTCCTATAAATAGGATGCTTAGTTAGAATTGAAATCACACCGTAAATTCGAGAATTCTCTTCTATAATCTTGAGCGTATTTCTTTAGAGTTTTAAGAAGCTTTGAGCGTAGTCTTGCAAGTTTTTTTAAGTATATCCCCACCTACTACCTGGCTTGAGTACTCTTCTTTATAAGGTAAGGGTATTATTTCTTTCGTATTCATGAAGAGAACTTCATTATTCCATTCCTTATTATTCATTTGGAATAACTTTGTATGCTAAATACCGCATACATGGTGAAATTCTTACATTATTCCATTCTTTATTATTATGTTGGAATAACTTTGTCTATGCGAAGTACCGTATACATGGTGAAATTCTTCTGTTATTCCATTCTTTATCATTCTGTCGGAATATCCTGTCTGTGCGTTTACGCATGACTTGGTTCCATTATTTATTATTCTGTTGGGAATAACCTGTCTATGCGATCTATTATTCCATTCTTTATTATTCT
The DNA here is from genome assembly GCA_020205605.1 of Panax ginseng. Classification (NCBI taxonomy): domain Eukaryota; kingdom Viridiplantae; phylum Streptophyta; class Magnoliopsida; order Apiales; family Araliaceae; genus Panax; species Panax ginseng. The sequence continues at coordinate 132,043,717 of CM035139.1, forward strand.
ATTGGAATATCCTATCGGTGAGAATTTCGCCTGACTTGGTTCCGTTCTTTATTATTCTGTCAGAATATTGTGTCTGTGCGTTTACGCATGACCTGGTTCAATTATTTATTATTCTATTGGGAATAACCTGTCTGTGCGATCTATCGCATGCATGGTGAATCTTTTTGTTATTCCATTCTTTATTATTTTGTTGGAATAATCTGTCTGTGTGGATTACCACATTCATTTCTTATTAAATTATGGAAATGATCTGGCTACGTGGATTACCGCATGGCGGGAGAAAATCCAATTGCAGTTTCATATATTCTATTATACACAGTTGGTTATTATGTGAAAACATAAAAGTTTCTTAGAAATCACAAAGGGTTGAAAATCAGATTTTTGGTGAAAATGGAATATAAAATTCAATTGACCATATCTACTATTATATTTTGAATTTTTGAGTATTGTCAAGTTCTAGAGTTAGATCTATGAGTTTTCTAACTTATCCAAGTGGTCACTAGAAAAGGTGTTGTAGATTTTCGTGTGGATTGATTTTAGCAAAGGAGTCAAAAACTGCAAAGTATCAAAAAGGCTACTATCCAGAAATTTAAAAGGACATTTTCGGCCACTTAGTTTGTGAGAAAAATTCCCGCCTTTTGGGACATGAAAATATATGGTATAAAGTACCTCCTTTCCAAAAATGAGCTCATTCAGACTTAAAATGAGCAAGTTAAAACCATTTTAATATTTAGGTTTTTCCGACGAAAAATGCTATAACCGGAGTTCTATAACTCTGATGACCATGAAATTTAAACTGGAAGCTCACGTTAACATGTGTAAGATCCTGCCAAGATTTGGGAATTTCTGGTGTTAAACTTTAGGTAGCTAATTTCTTAAGGAATTAATTAGAAATTGATTTTTGAAAAAAATACTTAAGAGAGTTGAAAAATTATAAAAAAATACTTGTTGTGTATGAAATATATGTATATATGTTTGGCCAAAGGATAGAAAAATAACAAGTTGATTTGGTAATTTTTCATGAAAATGGTTTAGTTACGAACATATGAGTTAAATATATTATGTGAAGTAACGAAATTAGTAAATAAGATTTTATGGCTTGAGAATCCTATATAGGGTATATGCAGATTTTTGATAAGGGATATGATCATTGGTGATGAAATCTTATGAGTATGGTATTTTTGAATGATTAAATGCATTATTTGGTAAAGTATAAACAATTGAAATAAATTGTTTATAAGTTTAAGAAGTGATTAAAATATTGTTATATATTAATAATATTAGATTATGAGTTTATTAAGTGATTGATAATATTTGGATAAATTTAAAGTCTTTAATATTTATCCTTGTTTTCGTTTGATTAATGCTTATATCATTGTCATCATTCTCATGTTTATATTGTAATAAAAGTCCTCTTTGGCTTACGTGCATAGATGGAATTGGTGTGATTATGACCAAGGATTATTCGGTATAGTCATGACCGTAATGTGACAAATGATGTGGTAAAAATCCTCAGTGGCCTGTAGTGCATTGATGGACAGTTTTTGGTATGATTATGACCAGTGATTATGACCAGTTTTTGGTCAAAATCCTCAGTGATTATTTAATAAAAATATAATCTTCAGAAATTAAGTGTCGCTAAAGACTGCCTATAGCGACAGAACCGTCGCTATAGGTGTTCTTCATGTTCAAAAACTTGTTGATCGATTTCGCAATCAATGAATACGTGCAAGTATACACGGTCAACAAGTAATAAAGTGATAAGTTGAGTATCGTTCCCACAGGGAATTCTAATTAATAAATTCCAACTACTAATACTATATCAATTCAATTTTATTCAAACAATGAGAAATTGCGATTTTCCGAATTATTAACTCAAAATTAAACACTTAAAGATCTTGTATAAGATAAACAATTAACTAAGCTATTACTTGAGTGAATGACTTAGGTAGGTAAATATTAAGACTTCAATATCCCCAATTATGAATTATAAATCGCTTATCTAATCATCCCAATTATTATGTCTCATGGATTGTTAACAGAATTTTCAAATGCCAAAAGCCCTCTTCCAAGTGATCAATTGACTTCTATTTAACCCATATTAACCTTGCTATATTCCTATGCAAAACAATTGGATTAAACTCTTTCCAAATCCCAATTCCTTATATGTTACATGCGTGAATGATATTTCCATTCAATTCACAAACCTAATTATTTATCGTAAATAACTAAGTCACATGTTATCATGTCTAGTTCTAACCCTAGAATTCCTCTCCCAATTCCTTCTAGAGTAACAAATAATTATTGGCCAAATAATTAATCACTAAAATCAAAACATGATAAACAATCCACTTCAACATAAATAGTTATAATGACGTAATAACTAAGTTATAATCATAAAAGGTTCAATTGAAATCTTAATTAAAGAATTAGTTCATCACTAAATAAGAATCATTAATTGTTGACAAATCATCCTTAAAGAATTACAAATTAAAAATAAGGAGAAAAAGAAGAAACTCTGAAGCCAATCTTGAATCTCCAAGTAATCTCCTGTAATCTTCAATGGAAAAGCTCCTTCAATACTCTCTGAAAAATAAATCCAATCCCCCTTTAACTCAGCAATTAGTTTCTTTTTATATTCTCCTCAATCCTCTTTCCATTAGGTTTTCTTTTATTAGCCCTTAATAGACAAATTAAGTCCAACCGTAAGTCAAACGCTTAATCCTATCAACGCCAATGAGGCTCAATACCTTTGCCCGAAGGTAGTATAATTTCAAATACCAAGACTTTGACTTCATTGAAATTACCAAATTGCCATTCAATGCTTGAAATTCCCATAATTGCCCTCCAAATCCAAATCGCCAAACAAGATATAAACACAATAAAAATGCTACTAAATAACTTAAGAATGCAATAATTTAAGTCTAAATTTATCCGAATTATGGGTATACTACCCATTCATCAATGCTATAACCGGAGTTCTATAACTCTGATGACCATGAAATTTAAACTGGAAGCTCACGTTAACATGTGTAAGATCCTGCCAAGATTTGGGAATTTCTGGTGTTAAACTTTAGGTAGCTAATTTCTTAAGGAATTAATTAGAAATTGATTTTTGAAAAAAATACTTAAAAGAGTTGAAAAATTATAAAAAAATACTTGTTGTGTATGAAATATATGTATATATGTTTGGCCAAAGGATAGAAAAATAACAAGTTGATTTGGTAATTTTTCATGAAAATGGTTTAGTTACAAACATATGAGTTAAATATATTATGTGAAGTAACGAAATTAGTAAATAAGATTTTATGGCTTGAGAATCCTATATAGGGTATATGCAGATTTTTGATAAGGGATCTGATCATTGGTGATGAAATCTTATGAGTATGGTATTTTTGAATGATTAAATGCATTATTTGGTAAAGTATAAACAATTGAAATAAATTGTTTATAAGTTTAAGAAGTGATTAAAATATTGTTATATATTAATAATATTAGATTATGAGTTTATTAAGTGATTGATAATATTTGGATAAATTTAAAGTCTTTAATATTTATCCTTGTTTTCGTTTGATTAATGCTTATATTTGTCATCATTCTCATGTTTATATTGTAATAAAAGTCCTCTTTGGCTTACGTGCATAGATGGAATTGGTGTGATTATGACCAAGGATTATTCGGTATAGTCATGACCGTAATGTGACAGATGATGTGGTAAAAATCCTCAGTGGCCTGTAGTGCCTTGATGGACAGTTTTTGGTATGATTATGACCAGTGATTATGACCAGTTTTTGGTCAAAATCCTCAGTGATTATTTAATAAAAATATAATCTTCAGAAATTAAGTGTCGCTAAAGACTGCCTATAGCGACAGAACCGTCGCTATAGGTGTTCTTCATGTTCTTCGTCAACCCCATAACATGCATGTCAGTGATCAAGTGGCCTATTTTGACCAAGATTGCTGATCCGATCATGATGTTTCTAGACAATTTATTGATCACAGTTGATAGAAATAATGTAATACTACATGATACAACAATAATCATGATCATACAATACATAACAAAGAAGATCTGGGCATCCAAAGTAGTTGTCAGATGTTGTTTTTCATTTCGGGGTTACCCAGAAATGAAGAACAGATCGTGGGTCATACTTTGAGCCTCCCTACATGTTATTCTTGTAATACTTTTATGATCTAATGATTTCAGATTGTAGCCAGCATGTAACTTAAGAGATCTATTAAAAAACATCACCATAAAAACATCACATAATGAAGATACATGCCGGTCAAAGTCTGTCAGTCGTCATGTTCATCAGTTTTCTAGGTTACCCAGAAAACTGATTTCATGAACGTCTAACCTCCTTTGACCAGCCACAAAATCCTGTACACTTGATATCTAGAGGTAGCATGGATCGAAAGTTAAACTAACATACTATAACATGGTTTCAACAACAAACTCATAACACATAAAACCTGAAAGATCCGAGGATGCAAATAAGTTGTCAGGCCCTTTCTGGGTAAATCTGGGTTACCCAGAAATGCTTGGTCAATGCCGGTCAATGTATTTTGACCACGAGTAACTTGCAATCTAGACCAGATTTAAGCCTGATTCTTGATCCAGATCAAAGAGCACATATCATACTACATATTTAGACCTTTAAACAACAAAAACCAAGATCAGACGAGAATCTAAAGGCACTGACATTCGATGTCAGACCTTAGTTTGAATTTTTTCCAGATTTTGTAAAATGCTAGATATGAGCCTATATATGTTATGGATCTAACATCTATTAACCAAGATCATCATTATACACTACTAACAACATATTTAACACAAAAAAACTAACATCTAACACATCTTCAAAGGTCAGATTTTCAAGTTAGGGTTTATACCTTCTATGATCAAGTTTTGATTCTAGGCTTCTAAATCTGTTAAAGGTATTCGTTGGGCTTGAATTGGGGACTGAAATACTTATGAAATTCATGGGTTTGGGTTCAGAGAAAATGGTTGAGTGTTTTGTACAAAATAAGCTAACAATTGTAATTTCTCTCTCTTCCAATCTATTTGTATATAACTTGTAATGTAATGGCTGATAAAACGGGGCTGATAGCTGGAGATTTTAAGTTAAAAGAGTAGTTACATTTGGTCACCAACTCTCATCTTGGCAATATTCACAAGTAAACTTAATAAAAAATGTGCCTAAGGGCTTTTTGGTCATTTTGTTCACAAATTTAATGCCAAACTTATAACTTGGCAAACCCTTAGGGTTTAACCCTAAGGTTTAGCATATAAACTTTATAAGAAATACATCAGAAAAAGTCAATAGTGTCAATGTCTACATCATCGATGCTATCCACCTGATGTAACTCCTCCTAAGTCACTGGATTTCTATCTATAGGGATGTCAGGCCTATACAATGGAGGATCTGCACCGACAAAACCATATGGGTCACCAGAGGGGTCAGCGCCAGAGCTAGAAGGATCAAAAGTATCTACCTCTAAAGGATCTCTGTCCAAATGCCAAATGAAAAGATACGTCTGGTCCAGCTGCCGGGTCAATCTGTCAATCTATGTCACATGAGTCGGATCTCTGACACAGGCTAGCCAATCCGTCATCATCACGGATCCTGGAACCATATCCCCCATAAACTGTGTGGCGCGGGTCTGAGCTCCAATGGTACGAGGGATCCACCAACTGGAACATCTCCTGAGACCAGGGGCCCTCTGACAATGTAAAACCGTCAATCCCCAACAATGGGATATCAATGATGAGTGACTGCAAAATAGGCCAATAACGCCTAGCAGGAGGCAAGATCGGCATACGGATCTCTCCTGTAGTGCTCCTGATAGCACGCTCTCCTAAATAGAGCTCCTATCCTTCATCTATGAAGAGAGGAATCCTGCGGGTGGAAATGACGTACTCAACTCAGTCAGGTACCCATCCTCAAAACCAACTCCCAAATGCTTCCCAGAGTAGGGAACCCATGTGATGACACCTTCTGTCAACAACTCATGCTATAGGCGATAATGAGTGAAACCCTCAGCAACAGGGACCTCCGCCAGTATGGAATGATGCCATCACCGTCCTCATGGATAGGTGTCTAAACCTAACACGCTCACAGGACGCAAACATGGAAGCCTCTCATAGGACCAAAACTGCCAACACAAAGGCAAACATCTGCTGTCAGTCAACACTCTTAACCTGTACATGGGAAAAGATAAGAGAAACACTAACCAACAGAAATGGGTAGTCCTAACCATGCCTCGGTTAAGCCCTGTGATCGCATGCGCATTCCCCTGAGGAAGTAGACAAAGGAGTAGGAACCCCAATTATAGTCTCCTATACGGTCCACGTGTCGAGTGGCGCTGATCAAAGCGAAGGACACCGTAGAGGAATTATCTCTATATAAGCGACCCTAAATGATCATCGGAACAATCGTCAAGAATGCGGTCCCTGACTCTCACATCATGGGGTATGGGCTCACTCAACAGCCCGCTCATAGCATCTACGCTCAAAGGACCCGTACGAACAGTCTTGCCCTTGAGCGCCTCCGCCGGAACTCCCAACAAGGATCTGACGGCAGTAGGGGTAATATCCGTCATACAAGGCACTAGATCCCCTCCAAACTCTATACCTGTGATAAACCGCCAATCCATCGGTGTCATCATCACCTCACAGTCCAGCAAATGGAGTGATTGAGTCTGGTGAAACCACCACTCAGACAATGCCCTGAGGTAACCCCAGGGACAACGACGGGGAAGGATGGAAAAGAATGCTCCAAATCCCCAGCCATGTACAATTGCTCTATAGTCATCATGCAAGGCCTGATACATAGAGTGGATGCTAAACTAGTTCCGTCGAGGCTGTGTGAAGCCGGGAACCTACAACAAATACAGATCATCCTCATCAATAGGAAACAATGACGATTAAGATCTAACTTCATACCTTGTTTGCGTGTAGGTATACTAAAGGATGCCGACACAAGTCACCCAGAAGATCTGAGTTCGCCATTTGAATTCCTGGAAACTCCCTACGGGGAACACGTACAGCAGGAGCAGGAACCTCGACTGGTATATCCTCCTCCTCGTCCTCGACATCCGGCACTTCAACCCGGATAAGACGTATCACCGCTTCCACCAAACGATGAGGTTGTCTAATAGAACGGTGCTGAGGCTCTTCAGAAGCCCTCCTTCGTACACCTGAAGTAGTCCTGTGGGAACTACTCGGCTGATGCCGATCCATAATATCTGGACAACAAGTCTCCAAATCACCTCAGAAAGGGTGTGGTAAATTCTTATCTAGAGCTTTTTAACATGCATGCATGCATTGTTTTAACATACATCTATAGTAGAGTTAAAAATGCATGACTAATCATTCCTACATTTTGGGAAAATTTTGCCATAGCCCCTTTGTAAATGGGACTATCCAAATGCACATAGGCATGACTAGGTGGCCATTTAGTAGCACATCTATACACAGTCATATACATCATATATGCATTTAATACATTGCAGTAAAAAATCCTTAAGTGTAGTCTAATTACCAGGATTATTTTGCTTGTCTACCTTTACTCATTTGTCCTTAGATAGGATAAGAAATGACAGTAAAAGGTGCAAATTTGACTGTTTCAAAAGTCAAAATTTTTTACATCATTATGTTCAACATGGTTTAATACTAACATTTGTTATGTTGAATATTTTTTATCAAGTCATATCAGCATGTATATTCACTACTATGTGTCTAAATGCATTTCATGTGATAAGTCATTTTCCAACGGATAGAAACTGGAAAAGAATACATGCATACGTTACCAGGACAGTGAAGAACGCTTTACGGTAGCAGATTATGCAGAAAGTTGCTCGAACTCAACAAGTCTAATGAGAAGCTCTCAGATTTCCTTCGTCGCGCAGCTTGAAAATGACTTATGAAAGCAACCTTTGGGCTTTACGTAGCCACAGTTGGCCGCAGGTCCACCTACGGCTGCTGCAGGTGTACCTGCCACACTCCTACATGGGTCCGACACCTCTGGCTCGCTCCAGTTAGAGTTGTAAAGGAGGTCTCGCAAGCTGATAAGGCCAAATCAGGAATAAAAGCGCTACGCGATTGAGCGAAATAGCCCAGAATCCTGCTGTTCATGTGTCAAACTCTGGCTCCACATGTTCCACATTGGTATTCACTTGCATGCAAGGTGTACAATACCAGTGGCCTCAACTTTCACAAATCATGCTCGACAATACCCCACAAAGGTCTGATGCCGTCAATGAGTGTCAGGCAACCATGACGTATCCTCGACGGGGGTTACAACGCAGAATCTACGAAATTCGAGCATCAACGTATCCCTGACTGGGGTTATAACGTCAAAGTTACAAATTAAATACATATCCCCGACGAGGGTTACAACGCCGAAGTTTCAAACATATATGTATCCCCGGCGGGGGTCACAACGCACATCTTTCAGACATCCACATATCCCCAGCGGGGGTTACAACGCAATGCAACTATTGATACACACATCAATGAAGGTCAATCAACCTTGACAATCTATCCGGTGATACACACATCAACGAAGGTCAGACAACCCTGACAACAACCGACTATTGGCAGTAACTCCGACAGGATGAGGGAATATGTTATACACATCCTCAAGCAGAGAAAGCTTTATCCCCATAAATCTCTTACATATAACAGGTACCTCTATGGAATATAAGCCAGTGTCTAGGATTCACGACTTTGGTGATAGCCCCAATGTCAATATCTTAGAAGACTTGGATCGCATGTCCAAGCCATCATTGATTGTCATCCCAGCAAGATTACATGACAGTCATGCATCATACATTTACATCATGTTGTTGCACATAAGCATCATGTTTATTTCACTTGCATTTCAAGTGTCTAGGATTCTTTATCCTATCTATGCCTTGCATTGCATGAATATGATAAAGAGGGGCATCTGTAGACACTCAAAATTTTTTTGCACAACTGTTACTAACATTACGGAGGCGTAATCGTCTTCGAGATAACCACGAAGAAAGCTTACATCCATTCCGGATACTACCAGAGGATTGGTTCACAACCCAGAACACACACCGGGAACATCAGTCTCAACCCAGAACACACACCGGGAGTCTCATCCTCAACCCCGAAACACACACCGAAAGGATCATTTCCAACCTCGAAGATAACCCCGAGTTTTATCCTTGGCGATAACCTCAAGGAATGTTGTTGCAGTTCCGGCGATAACAATAGAAATGCTTGTTTTAAACACATGCGATCAGCTTCAATCCCAGCCCTCCTGCCGAGGCACTCATACCTCAGACCCGAATCTAACAACGGGCGGACAGGCACACCCACAGATGACAGCGAGGCTCACAAACAAGCAGTCCAATCTCAGATGTAACCCTGAGCAACGTCTGCTTTTCACTCAAACCGGCGATAACCCCAGTGAGGAGTCAAACATCATCTTGCCACCTCAACACTTCCTCTCACAACATGATATCGCAGGATACGAACAAGTTTTCCAATCTCAGATGTAACCCTGAGCAACGTCTACTTTCAGCTCAAACCGGCGATAACCCCGGCGAAGAGTCAAACATCATCTTGCTCCTTTAAACACCTGCGCGCCATCTCAACACTTCATACATATGTACATACAACTATGTCCTTCAAGAACCAGAATATCCAATCCCGAGTGACTATTATGCGTGGTAGTACTTTGGATAGAATTTGAAGCTTGAAGACCATGGGCATGGTCCCCTCTTCCTGACTTTGTACAACCTCTAATCCATGTCATTGCGTAACTCTCGACACAAGCTATCTGAAGAAGGTCACATATACCTCGTTCGGAAGCTCGGATTGAAGTTCTGCAAGTTCGAACGGACATTACAGTGCGTGAGTGCACGTACTTCAAGACGATGGGACCCACGAATCCCGGGCCCACCACAACCAGCCGCAGGTGTAACTGCGGCTGCCGCAGGTACACCTGCGGCCATCATTTTATAAATATGAGCTGAGAGATCAGCCATTTAGGAGAGAGAAAAGAGAGAAAAGGCAAGGAAGCCCTGTCCATTTTGCTCTGTACACACCCGTATTGAGTGTTTTCTTTTCTATTAGCTCATATATATCTATCTTTTGTCCGGCGGGAGCTGAGTAGTTATCCAAATAAAGTCATAGAAGTCTACTTTGGCAGCCCACTGTAAGTCTTCTCACATTCTATAAAGCTTTCTTCTCATATTCTCACACACTGTTGTACACGTTGAGAGTCGTGTGAGTGTGTTTGCTTTCGGACTTGATTCATGGTTTTATTTCGCCTATATATATATACTTATATATATATGTATATATTTTATACTGGACTAACATTATCGAAAGTTATGCCTCGATTGAGCCTAGACTTGATGCAGAGCGTTTATTGGCTTATATATATATATATATATACTTATATATATAAATTGTGGTCCTGACTCATCGATGAGCCTAGACTTTGTCCGAGGCGTTTAATTTCTTATATATATATATATATATATATATATATAAATTGTGGTCAGACTCTGTCTGATGAGCCTGGATTTCACATCCGGTGCGTTTAATTGCTTATATATATATACTTATATATATAACTGTTATCGGACATATCCGATGAGCCTGGATTTAATATCTGGAGCATTTACTGCTTATATATATATATTTACATTCCTGTCAGGCCTGGAGTTTCTTCGGTGGCTTTTTACAGCTTTCTTTACATTTCGTCCTGCCTGGAGTTCACTTCGTGGCAATTGATAGCTTTTTACAGCTTTATTTACTTCCAAGTCCCGCCTAGAGTTCACTTCGTGGTGGTTGATAGCATTTACTGCTTTATTTACATTTTTGATCCCCCATGGAGTTGCTTCGTGGTGGTTGATCATGCACACACACACACACACACACACACACACATATATATATATATATATATATATATATATATATTTACAGCTTTTATATATATACAACTGCTTACTGCTTTCCATACAAATTGTAGTATCATGTGAGCATAGGAATCATGTGATCATAGATTCAGTCTACTAAATCTAGTTTCGGTTCCCATAAGGAACTTGTACATTTTTTACAGTGTCTGAATTTCCTTGGATGGCTGTCATGCTCATAAGGAGTTCGGTACTGCTGTATATTATTTTCTCGCAGATACCTCGCATCTCAAAAATAAAAGCGAACAAGCCAAACATTTAGATAATAAAATTGAAGTATTAAAGGCCTCAATGACTATTGAGTACAGGGTTTGAAAAAACTTTTTTTTTTATAAAATCTTATTGCTATATCTGGTTAAAATTGAATTTTTCTATAAAATTCAAACCCTTGTATATAGGTGCGAACGAGGTACAACACTACTTCCAAATAATTGCACATTGATCCACACACACACACACATATTCATATAATAGTTTCTTTGAGAAGTGGCGGTCACCGTGGCAACACAGATGTCGGGGGGTGCCTAACACCTTCCCTCCGCATAATCAAGCCCCCGAACCATTAATGAATCTCGGTTTCACAAACTAGTTTAGCAGTGTCACATCACTGGGTCAATGTGCTAACTTTTTTGGTTGCGTTGGTGCAACCAGATAAATACACCAACTGGCGACTCTTAAAGTCAAATCGTCGACATTATACATGTCGGACCTTTTTCACTTGTTTTTTCAAAAAAATCTCACATTAACATGAGAACACCAAAGAATAAGTAACTGAATGGGACATCAAAAATCCCAACATCGACAGCTGGTACCTTTACCGGAGACTGTATCTGCTCACGGGGTGCATATGGAGAAATCGCCGTGTGGCAAAGCTTGAGGAACCTGCTTATGCTTGTGAGGATTCCTGTGATTGGAACTGACAGAATAGCCTAGTCTGGCTGTCCCGGTTTGACTAGACACTTGAATAGGGTGCTTAATACCCTGCTTATCTTTACCAAGCCCTTTTCCAGGCTGATGACCCAATGACATCATTTCTTGAGTGGCCGACATAACCTCGGCAGAAATCTTGGGTACGGGAAGTGGCACTCCAATAAGATGGTACTGCGTGTTACTCACTTCCAAAGTATGAAAACTGGCCGGCTCAACTTCTGAATTAAAGCTGATGATTGGTAGATTTCCTTGTTCATGACATTTTGGCTCAGCGTTGACAGTAACTAGGCTGTTGTTGATAATATATTTGAGTTGTTAATGTAGTATAGAAGGAACGGCTCCAGCCATATGGATCCATGGTCTCCCCAATAGTAGGATGTATCCTGAATCTATCTTAAGGACGTGGAAGGATAAATTGAATGTATTTGGACCAATCTCAATTGGCAACTCAATCTCTCCGACAGAATTTTGTCGGGATCTATTAAAAGCTTTGATAACTGTATGGCTGCTTTGGATCCTTTTGAGATTGACTTTCATCTTCACCAAGGTAGCATAAGGACAGATATTCAGAGATGAACCTCCATCTATCAAAACTCCAACTAACATATATCAGGAGGATAAAACTGTAATGTGCAATGGCTTGCAATGATCGATCCCTTCGGGTGGTATGTCGTCATCAGTGAAGGATATCACATTGTTGTTGAAAATGTGATCAACCAGATGTTGAAATTTTTCTGCATCCACTAATTTTGGAAAGTAGGCTTCTCCCAAAACCTTTAATAAATCTTCCTATGATCTTCGGAAGAGAAAACCAAGTCCAGTATTGAGATCTGAGTGGAGCTTCTCTTAAGCTTAGAACCACCTTGGCTTCATTATGACCCATAGTGCGTAGGAATTTTTCAATCTTCTCTATGGGAATCTTCCCCTTTGCTTTAAAGGTGGGCTTTATAACCCGCTGAGGAAGATACAATGGATTTTCCTTCGACACTGTAGCAGTAGTATGAGACGTGGATCCTTCAAATTCTGTATAATTCCATGGGACTTTGTGTACGCTGACAACAGGATATTGTGGTCTGAATGGTAAAAAAAATTGGCTCTGGTGCAGCCACTTTCAAAGGATTGTCAGCTCCTTTGAGTTGAATTGCTTGTATGGGAAATGCTTTGACAATATCATCAGCCTCAGCGGATATGACTGATATTGATCCCTTCCATTTGGTAGGACAGGTATTCCCACTCTCGAGTATCACATTGTCATCGTCTGCCAGTTGCAGGACACCGCTATCAATTAGATTCTGAATAAAGTGGCGGAGTGCCCATCATACTTCTGTGCTGTGACCGCGAGAATGTGAATGATATTGACATAGTCCATTGGAGTTGAACCGTCTTGAACAGGGATTGATTGGAGGTAGAAGGGAGGTAATTCTTCCTTTGTTGATTAGCATATTAAATATCTCCTCCATAGGTTGGCTCAGGTATGTAAATTCCCTTTGATTGGCAAAATCCTGACGGGCTTTAGCATTTGCTCTCTTTGTAACCTTATCCTCTATATTTTCGCTTTCTGTAGGTGATGGTGGAGCATTCATAACAAAAAGAAGGAGATACGCATGCTCCTGGCTGACTAATTGGCGTGTGACTTGATGATGATGAGTCACTAGTTCTGCCAATTGTTCAATTTTTTTGCAAAGAGCTTTCATCTTGTGTTCTATAGCAAATTGGAACTTTTCGCAATCCCATCTATCAACACTGTCTTTGATGGTCTGGGATGATTCACTGTTAAAGCTGGAACTCTGTCCAGCGCTCCAACTAATCATGTTGACCTCTTCTTCTTTGTGTTGAGGAAGAGGATTGTCTTGCACATGAGGTTGGTCTAGTTTGGTGACCACGATCTCACCATTGTCTATCAAATCTTGGATCTTGTGTTTCAAGGCCCAACAATCTTGAGTATCATGTCCAGGTGCTCCGGCATGATAAGCGCACTTCCTAGTAGCATTGAAACCCCTCCCATTAGGGTTGGCTAGTGGAAGAAGATGTGTGATTTTTTCTGAGTAGTTAGAAGAGCAAGAATATTCTTGAGCGAATCCCCTAAGGGTGTGAACATTCGAGGTTGCTTTGCATCTTCACCTTTAGGCACTGGAGGGTTTGAAGACTGTGCTTGGAAAGGGGAGTAATTTCTCCTCTACATAGGCATGTTCTGACTGTCTTTTTGACCTTGTAGTATCAAGGAAACATCCTCCTCTTTCTTTTTATGGAACCTCCGAGGGTTGTTTCCATAAGATTTGGACTGGATGTGCTCAGCCACTGCTTTAAGAGCGGCTAGGTCTTGAATCTTACCGGACTTCAATCCTATCTCAACCATCTCTCTGTGCTTAATCATTTCAGAGAATGGTTTGCCAATACCAGCTAAGACTGTCACATAGAAAGGAGCTTCCTGTATGTCTATGAAAGTCATAACCATTTCTGAATCTGTCATGGAAGGAATAACTTGAGCAGCAAGGCGCCTCCACCTTTGAGCATACTCTCTGAAAGACTCATTAGACTATTTCTTTACCATGGTAATCTGCACCCACGTAAGCCATCCGAAATTGAAAATCAGATTGAGTGAGGAAGGCGTGAGCTAGCTCTTCCCAGCTATGGATCTTAGAGTTATCTAATCTGGTATACCATGAACGGGCTTCTCCAGTCAGACTCTTCTAGAACAGCTACATTCTGAGCTTCTCATTTTCCGCATAAGATCCAAGTTCTCCAATGAACACTTTTAAATGTCTATAGGGATCCCCTAATCCATCATACTTTTCAAAGTCATGGGTCTTGAATTTCTCTGGATAATGAACACCAGGGAATATGCAAAGGTCAGCATATAAAACACTTCAATGTGTTCCAATCCCTTTGAGAGCACGAATAGTTTCCTCCATTTGAAGGACCTTTTTCATGATATCACTGGTGTCTAGATCTCCTTTAAGATGGGTGCTTTCAGGGTCTTTGTTGGTTGTATCCAACTGAGGTTCTGGATTTATTTTATCCAAACCTTGTGTCCCTCCTTGTGTAGAGGTTTCTGTAGTGTAGGTACCTTCGTACCCTGAGTAGATTGATGCAATTCCTTTAGTAGAACAACCAAATCTATAATTTGTTTCCTCAATCCGTCAAATTCTTCTCGAGAAACAACATTAGACTAGTTAGAAGAAGACATGATTGGCTGTAGGCTCGTGGCCTTTTTGGATTTTGAGTCGGTAACATGCCCAATTGTTTCCCTACAAAATACTTATGTAGTTTAGTCTTAGGGATAATGTAAATGCTATTATAATATGCCCATTTTAGGAATATTGTCCTGCAAAAACGGGTGGTATTTGATAACATGTTATGTATGCACAAATATCCTTCATATTTTCCATTACATAAAGATGAACATGGAATAAAATTACAAGTAAATGCTTTTACAGGTAATTGAAAATGGAAAGAATGAAGAGACTTTCCTCCGCGTTTGGTTTATCAGAGGTTGACCTATCTTAGGGTTACTCTCGCGGCTTTTTGGCATGATGGTCCCCAGATCATCGCAATTTACTTGACGGGAAGTTAATCCGATCTTTCAACTAGAGCGAATCTGGGTGGTGCCTTTCCTGAGCCTCGTTGGAATTAGTCTCCCTACGAGTCCAGTAATCAAACACCGACAAGATAGCCTCCTGGTGGAGGAACCACACAACATACATTCACATACAACATGTCTCACTATTTATGAAAATGATGACATGTGTGAAGCACTAATATCATAGATAGATATTTTCCAGTGCAGTAATTAAAATGCATTCATACACATTCATCATAAATGTAAATGAAACATTCACACACAAGCATATAACAGTTTTAAAAACCTTGTAACAGCGGCTTAAGCCCTCTTACTGGTGTCCCTAGCAGAGTCGCCACCTGTCGACGTCGGGATTTTTATTTGTCCCTTTTCGTTACTTGTTCTTTGGTGTTCTCATGTTAGGTGAGATTTGTTTAAAAAAACAAGTGAAAAAGGTCCGATATGTGTAATGTCGGCGATGGACTGTTAAGAGTCGCCAGTTGGTGTTTTTAACTTGTTGCACCGACGCAACCGAAAAAGGTTTGCACATTAACCCAGTGATGTGACACTGCTAAACGAGTCTATGAAACCGAGATTCATTTGGGTTCGGGGGCTTGATTATGTGGAGGGAAGGTGTTAGGCACCCCCCGACATCTGTGTTACCACTGTGACCGCCACTTTTCAAGAAACTGTTATATGAATGTGTGTGTGTGTGTGGATCAATGTGCAGTTATTTGGAAGTAGTGCGAGGCCTCGTTCACACTTCCATTTTATTATTAAATGTTCCTACTTGATTACTTTTATTTTTTGAGATGTGAGGCATCTTGAGAAAATAATATACATCGATCTTAGAACTCCTCATGGGCATGATGACCTTCCAAGGAAATTCAAACACCATAAATAATGTACAAGTCGCCATACGGTGAAAATGTCCATCACGGGAACCGAATCTAGATTCAGTAGACTGAATTTGTGATCGCATTATTCCTAGGCTCACATGATGCCGCAGTTTATATGGAAAGCAATAAGTAGTTATATATATAAAAGCTGTAAATATATATATATACAGACATGATCAACCACCATGAAGCACCTCCATGGGGGATCGAAAATGTAAATATATAAAAGTGGTAAATATATATATATATATATATATATATATATATATATATATATATATATATGGACATGATCAACCACCACGAAGCACCTCCATGGGGGATTAGAAAAGTAAATAAAGCAGTAAATGCGATCAACCGCCACGAAGTAAACTCCAGGCGGGACTAAATATAAATAAAGTAGTAAAAGGCCTTGAAGTAAACTACAAGTGCTGACAGAGATGTAAATATATATATATATATATATATATATATATATCGATAGTAAACACAATCAATATAAAATTTAGGCTCATCGGATATGTCCGATAACAATATATATATATATATATATATATATATATATATATATATATATATATATATATATATATAGCAAGTAAACGCTCTGGATGTAAAATCCAGGCTCATCAAACAGAGTCTGACCACAATTTATATATATAAATATATATATATAAGTAAGTAAACGCTCCAAACATAAGTCTAGGCTCAATCAAGGCATAACTCGATAATGTTAGTCCATATATAAAATATATACATATATAAGTATATATATACAGACAGAAATGAAAACCACGGTCCGAAGTCCGGGCAAATGCATGCAACACGACTCTCAATGTGAAGAATAGTGTGTGCAAAGATGAATAGAAAGGCTTTATAGAGTGTGAGAAGGCTTACAATGGGCTGCCAAAATAAGCTTCTATGACTCTAGATGGATAAACACTCAGCTCCCGCCGGTAAAAATGTAGCTATATGTGAGCTAACAGGTGTTTAAAATGAGGAAACACTCAATATAGGGTGTGTACAGAGCAAATTGGACAGGGCTTGCTCGCCTCTTTTCCTTTCAAAATGGCCACCCCAAGCCCTCTATTTATAGAGGGGGAGCTACAGGTGTACCTGTGGCAGCTGCAGATGCACCTACGGTTGTCTAGGGTGCCCCGGCTCATGGGTCCCGTTATCTCAAGATCACGTGCACTCATGCCTTTGCGATGTCCGCTCAAACTTGCAGAACTTCAATCTGAGCATCCGAATAAGGTGTACAAGACCTTCTTTAGACCATTTTTTTAGAGTTATTCAATGACATGAGATTAGAGGTTGTACGAAGTCAGGAAGAGGGGACCATGCCTATGGTCTTCAAGCTTCAAATTCTATCCGGTGTGCTGCTACGCGTAATAGTCATTCAGGATTATAACTCCTTGGCTTTTGTGGGACATTATTGTATGTATGTATGAAGTGTTGAGACAACGCATTGGGATTAAGGTGGCAAGATGACAGTTTGACTCCTCACCGGGGTTATCTCCAGTTTGGGCTGATAGCAGACGTTGCTCAGGGTTACATCTGAGATTGGACTGCTGCAAGTGCTTGAATTTTGTAAGGTAATCTGTAAGTGTGCCTGTCTTCCCGGTGTTAGCTCCGTGTCTTTGGTATGAGTGCCTCGGCAGGAGGTCTGAGATTGAAGCTGATCGCATGCATTTGAAACATGCATTTCTGGAGTTATCACCCGAACTGCAACAACATTCCTTGGGGTTATTGCCAAGGGCAAAACTTGGGATTATCTCCGAGGTTGGAATTGATACTCCCAGTTTGTGTTTCGGGGTTAAGACTAAACTTTTGGTAGTATCCAGAATGGATGTGAGCTATCTTCCAGGGTTAACTCTGAAAGACGAATCTGCCCTCCTACGATGTTAGTAACAGGTATGCAGAAAATTTCGAGTGTCTACACTACCCTTAGTCGAATTTGCGTATAATAATAGTTACCATGCGAGTATCGACATGCCACCGTATGAAGCTCTTTATGGACGGAAGTGCAGAACACCACTATGTTTGGACAAAGTTGGAAAACGACGAATACTCAGACCAGAGTTAGTACAACAAACCGCAGATGTGGTAACAATGATAAGAGCCAGACTAGTAGCAGCTCAAGATCGCCAGAAGAAGTACGCAGACTTGCATTGGCAAGACCGAGATTTTGAAGTTGGCAGTTTCGTATTCTTAAAAGTATCTCTGTGGAAGGGAAAGATCCATTTTGGCAAGAAAGGAAAACTGAGTCCAAGATTCATAGGATCATTCGAGATACTAAAACGAGTGGGCGAAGTAGCATACAAAGTTACACTACCACATGAGTTGGAGCACATCCATAATGTTTTTCACATATCCGTGTTGCATCCGTACAAGCTCGACTACAAACACGTGATTTGTTACGAACCTATTCAAGTGGAGAAGAACTTAGCGTACAAAGAAATTCATGTCTAAATTCTAGATAGGAAAGAGCAGATCTTAAGGAATAAGGTTATTTCTTCTGTAAAGTACTTTGGCGTAACCACGATGTCGAGGAGACAACGTGGGAGTTATAAGATAGGATGATGTCGGATTATCCCCATCTGTTTATGTAACCTTGTAGCAATTCTGGGACAGAGTTTTTATAAGAGGGGGGGAGGATGTAATACCCGAGAATTTCCCATATTATTAAATGAATATATTAACGTAAATAATATTTTTGTGAATATAAGTGTTATTATTTTGTGAGTAGGTTAAATAAAGTGATTCGTATTTGATCGATGAATATTAAGATGTGTGAAGTGACAATGGGATTTATGAAATGCCTTGTGTGGCATAATGTGAAAAGAGAAAATCCATTCAGTAGATTAAAATGAGAGTTAAGAAGATTAATCGTGTTGATAAGGTAATTTCATATTAGAAACCAATACATTCGCAGACTCGTAGTAAAACTCTTGTGGACATTAATTCATGTCGTGTAAGACAAGTATGGCGATAGGGGTTGACACTGGATTAAGCTAAACTAGTCTTGCAGACTGTCGAGGCACACGCAGACACCGCATCATCCCTAGCGAGACAAATCAAGCAATTAACACAAAGTGGTCAGTTGGAGAAAAATTAATTCTTCTACCTTGGAAAATTAAATGAACAATTATGTGGTGTGTGACATTAATAACCATGAAATAAAGTACGCAATTAAGTAATATTAATTGTTAATTGTTATATTAATTAATTGTTAATGGTTGTCGTATAATATTGAATTCTTAGTAATTAACTAATAATGTGTTATTACTACTATTTGTAATATAACTATAAAAGTATAATAAGAATCGTATGGATAAATAATGATTATGGAAATCCATAAATACATGATGATTGGATTAATTAATGTTAAGGTTAGTTAATCAAGGAAGTGAATACATTATTTACTTGACAAAAATAAGTAAGTTAGTAATATAATAATATTATGATGATTATTATATATGATGAGCAATAATAAAACTATACTATATAGTGTATTATGGCATTTATGTGACTATATATTAAGTTGTATGAAACTATATTGTAAGAAACAAGGTAATTAAACATATTAAAACTATATGGTATAAATATATCATAAAATGTGTATGTAACAATATGAATGTGAGTAGACATTTAAAATATGGTTATATGAGTGGTAGAAATAATTATGGAACTACTTTACAATAATATCTCGATAAAGATTATCTTATCACATATATTTAATGTACATGGACTATATGATGTGAGTGTATAATTTATCCCTAAAATTCCTAATATGGTAACAATTGTACATTAAGATTTCATTGTGGGAAATTAAGTAAAACAAACCAAGCCTAGATATCAAGAATGCTAGGATTTTCTCTCTTGTCCCATAATAAGTGTCACCAAGTACAATGAACAGTAACTTGAAGCTATATTACGTAAACTTTTAGTGATGATGATTATGGTAGGGAGTGGTGATTATGATGAGTTTCAACCACCATCTAACAACTCCTCCATAACCTTCATGCAATCCTAAAATCCATGGGTTTGATTCAATGGAAAATTGCTATGTCTGTGTAAGAATTTTTCTATAAATAGCAGACATGTTTTATCAGTTGGTGTTGCTTGAGTTGTCTGATATTTGCTAAGTGAAAGTTGATAGCATACAAGCATTCTTAGAGCTTAAGAGTTCATTGGAGCAAGTTCCTTTCACATTTCCAGAGGTATAATCCCATTTCTGGCTTTCTATTTTCAGTTCTGTTAAACAGAGTTAGCATGTATAGAAATTCAAATTCTTGATTATGTGGAAATAGATGTTAATGAGGATGGGTATGGGTTATATAGATGTTATATGATCATATAAGCATGTTGCAATTGATATATGAGTGTTTAGGAATGAATTCATGTGTAATTTATGTGTTTGGGGTTTGAATAGCCATTCTGAAGCGTTCTCGTTCTCGGCTTGAACTAGGTATGCTATGGCAATTGCTACCAGATTACACTAAGTAGCATGACCAATTCAACATTCGCCCAAATCCTATTTTTCAACCAAACTTCGCTTTGATAACTTGATCAATATTAGTTAGTTGTTATGACTCAAGCTGGCATATAAACATATATAAGAGATATATACAAGTATATTAACTCAATAAGAACATGTTTTAATAGACTTGCATAATTAACGAAGGCATATGGTTTAAATAGGGAATTGGACTTTAAGTTTTGAAAACAAACTATGTTAAAGATCATGTTCTGCAAATTTTGACCCTAGTGAGCTATGCATGACTGATTGTACACATAAATGAGCATGTTATAGTGTACATAGTTCCTGTGAGCATGATCAAACTTATTAAGCTTTGCGTTGAAAATATTTTCAAGATAAAGTTTAGTCTAGTGACCTAACATTTATGATTTCTACATGGTTTATATTCTTATTTTGAAAGCATGTTAGTATGACTTGGAAATGAATGAATAAACCTTTAACTTGTGTTTATTTGATTAGTAAGGAAACATGAACATGTTGAACCTACTAGCAAGCTTTGAATGTGAATATTGTCAAGATACCATGAGGACTAAAATCTGATATTTGTGATCATGTTTGATGACATTCTTAGACTCACTCATGTAGTATAAACACATATATACCATGCTTGGGTATCACATTTCAAATAAAGCATGAACGAAGCCTATTTTCAACTAAAGTGGTGTTAGTTTCACATTTGCGTTATGAATACTCACAAGCATGCCTAATATGAGTTTTGTAACTATCTTATATGTTTAGAGAGCAAGAATGATAGACTTTGTGAGTTCATGATCTCGAATGGCCTTAAATGGTTGAAATGATAAACTTAGAATTCTATTGTGAAAGAAGGAACTTAGATTGACTTAAGGAACATGAGAAGGCATTTAACATGTCAAAATATATTATGTATGATTGTGTGTTCAAGTTTTACGAGACCACAAGGAGGCGGTGAGTTTTGGTTTGGTCGAGAGGATGGCAGCCTCGCCTTTGGGTCTTAAAGCTTAGCCATGGCAAGCACAATTGCCATGATCAAGTCGAGGACTTGGTCAGTTTTGAAATCTGAACTTTAGCAGTCAACTTGTATGGTATTTAAAATGCTAGAGGTAGTTTAAAACCTACTGATGTATATTTATATGTGATGCTTAGATGATAAGTTGGTGTTGCCTTGTAATGGAAATTCCATGAGTAAGGAGGTCTTAAACGTATGCATTCTTGATTTGCTTATGAGGTAACTAAGTATTTGATTCATGATGAATTGATAATCTGATTTCTGTACCATATGTGCATACTTGAATCGTGTCAAGCTTGTTTAAAGACTGTGTTAGCTAATGAACATCTTGAACATATAATACGTTATAAATAGGATTCGAAAGTGTTGATTTCTTTAAGTGGATAAACTACGCCTAAGGCAAGTATCCGAACCCTACTCTTATTGTGAAAGTATCTTTGCATTCTTTATTCGACAAATACCGTAAGCTTATCTCTTTGAATACAAATTATATTACTTTCTCGTTCAAATGAGCTAGTATGTTTAAACCCTTGTGAAAGTTATTATTCATGTTGAACTTGGTATTGTTCTTGAATATTGTGAAAGAGTCAATGCCATTTGAATCGGCTAGACTATATGCATGTTTATAAAAGCTATCCAAACCAATTGATTGGTGCGGAAATCTTGAAAACTGAGTTGGACAACCCTTTTGGTAAGGGGAGTGTATGTCGTTGGAAACCCCAACACATGAATGAATATTATTGTGGTGTTATTCATAACGTAAAGTATTATAGACTGATCATCTATAGTACTTGATATTTTTTTGGTTATCAGTTTAATATTTGTAGCTCTAGTGGAGGTTCAATAGTCCTTAGTGACTGCTCAGTATAAATTGTTTATCCAGTTGGATAAATTGTTAGTCGTTGAATTCATATATATATATATATATTTGTTGATTTATATTGAATTGTCGTTCTTATTCTAAGAATTATTGATATTCCTTATCCATGATGTTATTCTAACACTTTGAACTATCCTAGAAATGGCACTTCTATATTTCAAACCTTGTGATATTATATCCTACACCCTTGTTGTATATTACTTGCTGGGCAATTTGTGCTCATCCTTGCTTATTTAAAACCTTTCAGTTAAGGAGGAACAGGGAGGTGTCTCTGGAACAGACAAGGGCAAGGGCAAGGCTACCGACTAGCTTGTCCCTCTTATGTTTAAGATTATTATGTTGTATTAAGACTATGTTTAAACTTAAGTAGGATTATGTAATAGGTCTTTATTCGATACTATTATGTACTCTATTAAGTACTGTAGGTTGCGAGACTTGGGGGAATAATTATAATAAATCATTGTATATTATTCTAAATAAGGTTTTCCGTTGTGAATGTGTTATTTTAGTTATTATGGTATTATTTTGAGCACATGATGAATCGAATTCGAGTGACCAAGTGGAGGTCCGAATTTGGGGGTGCCACAGTAGCAGCTCAAGACAGACAGAAGAAGTTTGCGGATTTGCATCGAGTAAACAAAGAGTTTGAAGTAGGCTCGTATGTATTTCTAAAGGTATCTCCCTGGAAAGGAAAGTATATTTCAGGAAAAAGGGAAAGTTAAGTCCAAGGTTTATAGGACCTTTTGAGATATTAAAACGGGTAGGAGAGGTAGCTTACATGATAGCATTACCTCCAGACATAGAATGAATACATAATGTGTTTCATGTATCTGTGTTACATCCGTATAAGCAAGATTATAAGCACGTAATAGAATATGAGCCTATTCATATTGAGAAAGACTTAACGTATGAAGAGATGCCAATTCAAATCATCGATAGAAAAGAGAAAGTTCTGAGGAATAAAGTTATACCTTCGGTAAAAGTGTTATGGAAGAACCACGATGCCGAAGAAGCAACATGGGAACTTAAAGAAAAGATGAGGAAGAATTACCCTCATTTGTTTGTATAATGTTAGCGAGATTCTGGGGACAAAATCCTTATAAGAGGGGGTGAATGTAACGACCAAGAAAATTAGATTAATTATAAAATAATTTTTTTTGATTTAATAATGAATAAAATTATATTATATGTTATTATTAATGAGTTAATAAGATGAAGGTTGTTCTGTAACCTAAAAATGTTGGAATATCGTAGTATTTTGTCTATGTGATTGAATTAAAGCGATGGAATTAAAGTGTTTGACTTTCCAAGACGAAAATAAAAGTTTTCAGAGAAATTTTTCAAAAAACACTATTCATCAATATCTACTTGGGAATTATTTTTGAACTTCTGAGAAATACATAACGATAGAATAACAAGGAAGAATGGATTATGTAATAATAATTCAAGTATGACAAATGCAGTTTTTCGCCTGCGCACTAAGTTCGAGAATGTTAGGGAAACTGAAGATTAAATAAACGATGGTCGTATGATGCACAAGTATTATATGAAGCAAATGAAATGAGTATGAGATGAAGTATTATATAATTATGTATGAAAGATAGTATATCGTATATGATGAATGATTATACGAGTTAGTATACGAGAAGAATACGTGAACTATACATTATAAGCTTTAAACCAATTATAATGGACTTGTAGGATTTGTGTAGGAAATTGGGCAAGCCCAAGTGCAAACTTGTTAAGGCCCAATGATATGAAATGCAAGCCCAATGTTAAGCCTAAAGTTATTAAAACCTAAGCCCAAACCAAGAACCAGACCCGTGGATCGAACCGATGGGTTACTGAGTAAGAAAACCCCATGGGGCAACCCATGTGGACCCCATGGAGCACATGGCCAACCATCGTGGTGACCAAGTAAAGTGATTTACTTGGTAACCAAGATAGGAATAGTAAAGAGGTAGAAGAAAGGAGGTGGGATGGCTTTTTGACCAAATTGCCCTAACCTTGTAATTTCTATAAATAGAAGAGTTGCTAGTTCATTTGTTTTTTGTTCAAAATTCACCAACATCTTAGAGTATTCATATTGAGAGAAAAGTCAGAAGAGTTTTGATAATCCAAGAAGAAAGAAGAAGAACCAAGCTTGAACTTCAAAGTTAATAAACCTTTAACCATTATTCTTCATCTCTTCAATTCTAGTTTGATAGAGAAGTGAATATTGGTGGAACATGTATGATACGGAGTGATAAGGATGGTTATTAGAGGACTTAAACCTTAATAAACCATGTTGTAAGTGAATCATAAATATAAAAGTTATGAACTAATGAAGAACATTGAAGAGTTGTAATTTTGTTGTTGATGAACAAGTTTAAAACCATCCTTTGTAGGCTTAGATGATATATGTTGTCTTAATGGAATGAATCCATTTGGAACGGTGTAAATATCTCAAGTAACGAAGTTATGGCAAAATTTACAAGATTAGACGATAATCATCAAAATCGTTAAATTCTCAGAATAGAAGTCAAAAGTTACCATTGAACTCGGATATGTTGGTTTTTGATGGAGAATAGTCTAAGTTTACATTTTGGAGTTGCAAACTTGTAAATGGTCAAATTCTAACTTAGAACGAAAAAATGACCTATGAACGTTCATGAACATTTATCGAATTCGTAATAAAGAATATAATCGGTGAATTATGTGTAAATGGATTCGAAAATGTATGATTTTCTAATGAAATCATAGTTCATATGATATGTGAGCTAACGACTTTTGAACGAGACAATTCAGACTTATAATGAACAAGTTATGAGCCTGGAAAGTTTGTAGAAGAAGAAAACTGTGAAAGCCATATGAGGCTCAGGGCCCAAAGCTTTACAATTGGTGCCGCAGCGCCAAGGCCTAACCCTCAGCCACTGTAAAGTGGTGCTGCAGTGTGGCTATGGTATAAGGAGATGGCGCCATGCTGTCTTAGATCGAGGTATGGAGTGCAAGACTACATGCCAAAATACGAGATCTATAAGGAAAGTCAAGCGGCCAGTAGCACCAACACTAGGAAGGAGACAGAGAAGATTGTTTATGAATGTAAAAGGAATAGAAGTTGATTAATGGTGAATTATAACCTTAATAAAATTGAAGTAACATCCTTAAGGAGGATAATAACCTTAAGAATTACAACTAAAGGTTGACAAAAGATTACTTGAGCATAAATGTAAAGTAATGCAATAACCGTAACGAATGTTAACCAATCTAAAGAACGATTCGATTGAGAAGAAGGGTAAGATACATTAGTGACCATACATGATTGATTATGACCTAATGTGGTATGTTATGTGATTATGTATTGTAGAATCCTTAAAGACTTAAAAGGAAAGTATTTAATCTGTAGAAGACGCTGAAGGCAAGTTGTAGACACTCAAAATTTTCTGCACACCTGTTAGTAACATTGCAAGAGGGCAGCTTCACCTTTCAGAGATAACCCTAGAAGATAACTCATATCCATTTTGGATATTGTCGAAAGTTCAGTCTCAACCCCGGAACACACACCGGGAGTATTAGTTCCAACTTCAGAGATAACCCTGAGGTACGCAGTTCAAATACCGAAAATTCCACCGGAGAAGGCCGATTTATCTCGGAGATAACCCCGAGATATTTAGTCTTAGTCCCGAAAATAACACTGAGAATAGCAGTTTCATCCTTGGAGATAACCCTAAGGAGTGCCGTTGCAGTTCCGGCGATAACCCCGAAAATGCTTGTTTCAAATGCATGCAGTCAGCTTCAACCTCGGAACTCCCACCAAGGCACTCAATCCAAAGACCCAAAGATAACACTGGGAAGACATGCACACTTAGAGATGACCCTGAGGACCTTCAAACACTTGCAGCAGTCCAATCTCAAGGATAACCCTGAGCAACGTCTGCTTTATCAGCCCAAACCGGAGATAACCCCGGTGAGGGGAAAAATCATCATCTTGCCACCTCGACCCCACATTGCGCCATATCAACATCTCATACATATATTTCTACACAACAATGACCCATAAGAGAACAGGAGTTCCAATCCCAAGTGACTATTACGCATAGCAGCACACCGGATAGAATTTGAAGCTTGAAGACCATGGGCATGGTCCCCTCTTCCTGACTTCGTACAACCTCTAATCCATGTCATTGCATAACTCTCGATAACGGCGGTTCGAAATCGGTCTTGTACACCTCAATCGGATGCCCGGATTGCAGTTCTGAAAGTTCGAGCGGACCTTATAGTGCACGTGTGCACGCATTTCGTGAAAATCAAGACCCTCTGAGCTTGGGGACCCCTGGCACCCATGATGCAGATCTGGTACGCCGCAGTATAATCTTCATGGCTCCTAGCTCTAGAAATATAGAGCTTGGGGTGGCCATTTTAAAAAAGAAAAAGGCTAGGAAGCCCTGTAAAATTTGCTCTGTACACACCCCATATTGAGTGCTTTCTCATTTTAAACACTTGTTATCTCACATATAGCTATATTTTTACCTGCGGGAGCCGAGTGTACAAACACTTAAAGTCATATAAGTCTTCTTTGACAGCCCAATGTAAGCCTTCTTACACATTATAAAGCCTTTTCTCTTCATCTTTGCACACACACTTCTTCACATTGAGAGTCGTGTTGTGTGTGTATGCCCGGACTTTGGTCCGTTGTTTTCATTTTTGTCTGTATATGTATACTTATATATATATATATATATATATTTATAAATGTGGACTAACATTATTGAGTTATGTCTCGATTGAGCCTAGACTTATATGGGCGTTTACTTGCTTATATATATATATATATATATATATATATATATATATATATATATATATATATATATATATAGCGACAAATCGCGGAAATGATAAACCGAGCCGGGATTGAGATACATCTTGTGTGTTTACTGCTTATATATATATATATATATATATATACTTACATTTCTATCGAACACGGAGTTTACTTATTGGCCTTTTACCGCTTTATTTACATTAAAATCCCTTTGGAGTTTACTTTGTGGCGGTTGATCGTTTTTCTTGCTTTCTTTACATTTAGTCCCGCATGGAGTTTACTTCGTGATTTATTGATCTCATTATTTCTTTATTTACATTTCGATCCCCATGGAGGTGCTTCATGGTCGTTGAACATGTCTATATATATATATATATATATATATATATATATATATATATATATATATATATATATATATATATATATTTACCGCTTTTATATATTTACATTTCCGATCCCCATGGAGGTGCTTCGTGGTGGTTGATCATGTCTATATATATATATATATATATATATATATATATATATATATAGCTTTTATATATAATAATCGTTATTGCTTTTATATAAACTACGGCATCATGTGAGCCTAAAAATCATGTGATCACAGATTCAGTCTACTAAATCTAGATTCGGTTCCCGTGATGGACATTTTTAGCTGTAAGCAGCTTGTAAATTATTCACGGTGTTTGAATTTCCTTGGATGACTTTCATGCTCATGAGGAGTTCGACACTGCTGTATATTATTTTCTTGAAGATGCTTCACATCTCAAAAATAAAAGAAACCAAGCCGAACATTTAATAATAAAATGGAAGTATGAAAAGGTCTCAATTACTATTGAGCACATGGTTTGAAAAACCTCTTTTACAAAACTTCACTGCTATATCATGTTTAAAACTGAATTTTTTATATAAATTCAAACCCTTTGTATATAGGTGTGAACGAGGACTCGCACTACTTCCAAATAACAGCACATTGACCCACACACACACACATACATTCATATAACAGTTTCTTGAAGAGTGGCGGTCACCATGGTTACACGGATGTCGGGGGGTGCCTAACACCTTCCCTCCGCATAATCAAACCCCTGAACCCAATTGAATCTCGGTTTCACAGACCCATTTAGCAATGTCACATCACTGGGTCAATGTGCAAACCTTTTCTCAGTTGCGTTGGTGCAACTAGTTAAAAACACCAACTGGCGACTCTTACAATCAAATCGACGACATATACATGTCGAACCTTTTTCACTTTTTTTTTCAAACAAATCTCACATAACATGAGAACACCAAAGAATAAGAACAGAAAAGGGACAAAAAAAAATCCCGACGTCGACAGGTGGTAACTTTGTTGGGGACTCCAGTAAGAGGGTTTAAGCTGTTACAACAAGCTTTTCAAAATTGATATATGCTTGTGTGTGAATGTTACATTTACATTTTTTGATGAAAGTGTACGAATGCATTTTACTTATTGCACTGCAATATATCTATCTATGATATTAGTGCTTCGCACATGTCAGCACTTTCATAAACGGTGAGACACGTTGTATGTGAATGTATGTTGTGTGGTTCCTCCACCAGGAGGCTATCCTGTCGGTGTTTGATTATTGGTCTCGTAGGAAGACTATTTCCAACGAGGCTCAGGAAAGGTACCACCCAGATTAGCTCCAGTTGAAAGACCGGATTAACTTCCCGTCAAGTAGATTGCGATGATCTGGGAACCTTCATGCCAAAAAGCCGCGAGCGTAACCTAAGATAGGTCAGCCTCTGATAAACCAAACGCGGAGGAAAGTCTCTTCATGCTTTCCATTTTTAATTGCTTGTAAAAGCATTTACCTGTAATATCATTTCATGTCAACCCATTGTAATGGAAAATATGAAGAAATACGTGCACATACATATTTAAATTAGCATGTTATCCTGTATTACAAACAGCTGACATATGTTTTGCAGGATATTATTCCTAAAACAGATACATCACATATCATGTAAACATTTACACATTCCCTAAGACTAAACTACATAAGTCTTTTTTGTAGGGAAACAATTGTGCCTGTTACCCGCTCAAAATCCAAAAAGGCACCAAGCCTACAGCCAATTATGTCTTCTTCTGACCAGTTTAATCTTGTTTTTTGAGAAGAATTTGACAGACTAAGTAAACAGATTACAGATTTGGCTATACTGCTTAAACAACTATATTATTCAACTCAAGGCCCAAAAATGCCCACACATACAGAATCCTCTGCACAAGGAGGAACCCAAAGTTTGGATAAAATAAATCTGGAACTTCAGTTGGATACAACCAACAAAGACCCTGAAAACACCCATCTCAAAGGAGATCCAAACACCAGTGATATCAGGAAGAAGGTCCTTCAAATGGAAGAAACCATCCGTTCTCTCAAAGGGATTGGAGAACATGGGAGTGTTTTATATATTGACCTTTGCATATTCCCTGGTGTTCATTATCTAGAGAAATTTAAAACTCCTGACTTTGAAAAGTGTGATGGGTTAGGAGGTCCTTATACACATTTAAAGGTGTTCATTAGAGAACTTGGATCTTATGCAGAAAATGAGAAGCTCAGAATGCAGCTTTTTTGAAAGAGTCTGACTGGAGAAGCTCGTTCATGGTATACTAGATTAGATAACTCAAAGATCCATAGTTGTAAAGAGCTAGCTCATGCCTTCCTTACTCAGTACAGCTTCCAGTCTCAGATGGCTCCTGACCGGTACCTGATGACTAAGGTCAAGAAAAAGTCTAATGAGTCTTTTAGAAAGTATGCTCAAAGGTGGAGGCGCCTTGCTGCTTAAGTTATTCCCTCTATGACAGAATCAGAAATGGTCATAACTTTCATCGACATACAAGAAGCTCCTTTCTATGAGAGAGTTTTAGCTGGTATCGATAAACCATTTTCTGAAATGATCAAACACGGAGAGATGGCTGAGATGGGGTTGAAGTTAGGAAAGATTCAAGACCTAGCCGCTCTTAAAGTAGTTGCTGAGTACATCCAGTTTGGAACTTATGGAAATAACCCCCGAAGGGTCTATAAAAAGAAAGAGGAGGATGTTTCCTTCATACTACAAGGTCAGAAAGGCAGTCAGAATATGCCTATCCAGAGGAGAGACTACTCCCCTTTTCAAGCACAGTCTTCAAACCCTCCATTGCCTAGAGGTGGAGAAATAAAATTCCCTCGAACGTTCACATCCTTAGGGGACTCGCTCGAGAATATTCTTACTCTTCTGACTACTTAGAAGAAAATCACACATCTTCTTCCACTAGCCAACCCTAATGGGAGGGGTTTTAATGCTACTCGGAAGTGTGCTTATCATTCCAGGGCACCTGGACATGATACTCAAGATTTTTGGCCCTTGAAACACAAGATCCAAGATTTAATAGACAACGGTGAGATCGTGGTTACCAAACTAGGTCAACCTCATGTGCAAGACAACCCTCTTCTTCAATACAAAGAAGAAGAGGTCAATATGATTAATTGGAGTAGTGGACAAAGTTCCAATTTTAACGATGAATCATCCCAGACCATCAAAAACGGTGTTGACAGATGGGATTATGCAAAGTTCCAGTTTTTGATGGAACGGAATATGAAAGTTCTTTGTAAGTAAGTTGAGCAATTGGCAGAACTGGTAATCCATCAGCATCAAGTCACATGACAATTAGTCAGCCAGG
The DNA here is from genome assembly GCA_020205605.1 of Panax ginseng. NCBI lineage: Eukaryota > Viridiplantae > Streptophyta > Magnoliopsida > Apiales > Araliaceae > Panax > Panax ginseng. Next base: position 132,074,970 of record CM035139.1, read on the forward strand.
AGCATGCCAGTCTCCTTCCTTTTGTTATGAATACTCTATCATCGCCTTCAAAAAGTGAAACACTGGAGGACAAGGTTGCGAAGAGAGCAAGTGGTAAAGCCCGTAGGGATTTTGCCAAAAGAAGGGAATTTACATACCTGATCCAACCTATGGAGGAGATATTTCAGTTGCTGATCAACGAAGGAAGAATCACCTCCCTTCTACCTCCAATTAATCCTCGTTTAAGACGGTTCAACTTTGATGGAGTATGTTAGTATGACTCTCATTCTCGCAGTTATAGCACAGAAGAATGCTGGGCACTCCGCCACCTTATTAAGAATCTAATTGACAACGTTGTCCTACAGCTGGCAGAAGATGACACTATGATATTCAAGAGTGAGAATACTTATCCAACTAAATGGAAGGGGTTAGTAGTAGTTATATCCGCTGAGGCTGATAAGACTGTCAGGCCATTTTCCATACAAGCAATTCAGCTCAAAGGTGCTGATAATCCTTTGAAAGTGGCTGCGCCAGAGCCTATTAACCTATCATTCAGACCAAAGTATATTGTTATCAGCTTACAAAAAGTCCCATGGAATTATGGAGAAGCTAAAGGATCCACGTCTCATATTACTGATGTAGTGTCGAAGGAAAATTCTACTGTATCTTCCTAAAAGGGTGATGAAGCCTACCATAAAAGCAAAGGGGAAGATTCCCATAGAGAATATTGAGAAATTCCTCCGTACTATGGGCCATAATGAAGCCAATGTGGTTTTAAGCTTAAGAGAAACTCCACACCAAATCTCAATACTGGACTTGGTTTTCTCTTCCGAGGATCACAAGAAGATCTTACTGAAGGTTTTGGAAGAGGCCTACTTACCGAAATCAGTGGATGTGGAAAAATTTCAACATCTGGTTGATCACATTTTTTACAACAATGTGATATCTTTCACTGATGACGACATACCGCCTGAATGGACCGGTCAATTCAAGCCATTGCACATTACAATTTTGTCCTCCAGGTATATGTTAGCTGGAGTTTTGATAGACAGAGGTTCGTCTTTGAATATCTATCCTTATGCCACTTTAGTGAAGATGAACGTCAATATCAAACGGATCCGAAGTAGCCATATGGTTATCAAAGCTTTTGATGGATCCTGACGAAATTCTGTCGGAGAGATTGAGCTACCAATTGAGATTGGGCCCCACACATTTTGTGTATCTTTTCACGTGCTTAAGATAGATTCAGGATACAATATGCTATTGGGGAGGCCATGGATCCATATGGCTGGACTTCTACCCTTCATCAGCAACTTAAGTACATTATAAACAATAGCCTAGTCACTGTTAATGTTGAACCGGAATATTCGGAACAAAGTGATATGCCACGAATCAGCTTCAATTCAGAGGTTGAGCTGGTCAGTTTCCATGCCCTGGAGGAGCGCAACACTCATTACCATCCCATTGGGGCGCCACCTCTCACACCTAAGATTTCTACCAAGGTTATGTCGGCCACTCAAGAGATGATGTCATTGGGTTATCAGTCTGGACAAGTGTGAGACCCCAAAAATTTTATGAATAAAGATTTAAATTTCTCAAAATATTTTTTTGAATATTATGGTGTGGATTTGATATAATGTTATAATTGTGGGTAATATTTACAAATTTTGCAAAGTAAGCAAGTGGTTATATAATTCGATTGGTCGGGGAATATTTGTTTTAATCGGGAATATTAAATGCGACAGCACAATCATTAGTGGACCCCATAACGGAAGTATTGTCGTAGTAATAAAAAGCAGCGAGTTATCTTTATTAAAAATAACGGCGAAAGTGTTACCAAGTTAAAACTGTTGAACTACCCTTAGTAAAAAAATACGATGTCTACGCGTGGTTGCATAGTAGCACACGGTATTGATTATTGATGCTTACATGAGAAGTCACTCAGTTATACTCAATTATTTCTACAGTAATTGTTGCATCATATCTCTCATATTATTGATTCCATTATTGTCACAGTATCATCTGCATAAAATGTTATATTATTAAATCAACAATTGAGACGACAAAGTTATTCATATTATTAAATTGCAATATTTACAATGTCTAAAAGTTCTATCAAAGAGAGGTTTGGTCATCTAATTGCGTGCCAATAAGGAGAAATCCTTATCAGAAAGCCCCCTCTGTCCTGGGAACGATCTAGTTGTTAAATATTGTGAGTTATAATATTAATGATGAATGTTATTAAAAATAGAATTTGAGTTCGGAGTTGAATTTTGAGACGCGGATATGATATTTGAGTCCGGAACGATAAAATTAGTAGAAATAGACTATAAACACAAAATTTGTCGGGGTTGACTTTTTGGTCAAAAAAGTCAACAGTTGACTTTTTTAGAAAACGTTAAACTTTGAAATTTCAAAAATAAAATTTTTGAGAAAAATATTTCCATTGTTTTGGGATTGTTAGTGTTAGTGGAAATTGACATTTATTTCGATAATAATTGATGTCTGGAGGTTATATTGACCAATCGGGTAATTAATCGAATAAATGAGCAATTAATTGCTATTAATTCACATGATTATAACTATTTGTTCACATGTGTGTACTATTGATTTACATTCTTGTACTATTAGGGGAGTTGGTGCAAGATTGATAATACTTGCATGACTAAGATAAAAATGGAGGTATATATGGAGGTATTATACTATAATTCGTATTTTCACATGACTATAACTTTTGATTCACGTGATTGAACTATTGATTCACATTATTTACTATTAGGGAAGGTGGTGCAAGTTTGATAATACTTGCAGGACTAAATAAAAAATGAAGAAAAAGAGGAAGGTATTATATTATAATTTTTCGAGCCCCAAAACGAGCAATTATCGAAACTATATTTTCCTATAAATAGAAGCTCATTCTTCCTTCATTTCTCACCAATTCACTAAAGCTTTAGAGCAATTATTATAGAGAGAAAGAAGAAGAGAAGTCTGCTACCTCATTATTCCAATATCTAGTTTCTTCTAAGGTAAGGGTTATTATTTCTTTTGTATTCATGAAGAGAGCTATTGTTATTCCATTCCTTATAATTCTGTTGGAATAACCTGTATACGCGGACTACCGTATACATGGTGAAATTCTTCTGTTATTCCATTCTTTATTATTATGTTGTGTTGGAAGAATGCATATTATGATTTGATGTTTAAAGTAAATGCTCATGATTATGTGTAAAGTCCTTCGAGGAATATATGTACAAGGACTTAGTGATAGATCAAAATTTTTAGGTTTATCTTAGCCTTTAATGTTCACTAGTATAGATAAAGAGATCAAATATGTTAGGTTGATCTATGGCTAGAAAGAAATAGATAGGCTTTGAAGAGAATCGTAGTCTATCCCAAATGATCAACAGAATCACGAGAATCTAAAGGCGGGATCGTAGTCTTTGAGATGATCGTAGTGTATCTGCCTTGAAGGGCCTCTTCAGGAAATCGTATAGTGGTCCAGACATTTGGCGAAGCTAACTCAGAGATCGTTGTGTGCTTCCGGAAACTTAGTCTGCAAGACGAGCAAGAGATGATCGTCATATGAAAAGATCGTAGTGTGCAAATCCTTGCGAGAAATCGTAGTGTTCTCTTAAGAGCAAGCATCAATATGGCAAGACACTACGATTTGAATAGTAGAGTGTCATCTGCCTTGTGTCAGAAGCATCAAGCCCTAACTTTGGTTGAAGATAAATTCCAACAAATATGGAATGGGTTTTGAACGTTGAAGCTCTCACCAGTCCCAACGGTACAAAAGATATCCTTAGTATTGATCAAAAGAGACGTATTCAAGAAGCTAAGAAAAGGACCATTGGGCAGAGGAAAACACCTTTTGAGGTGTTAAGTGAGAAAGTTGTCTGCTGTGTCAGTGGGCCAGAGTGCAATTCAGAAGATGTGCAAAAAAGTCTCCATCAAAGCTCAGAGATGTCAAACGCATTTAATGCCTCATCAGATGACTTCAACGGATAGATTTCAAGATCACATATATACAGAACAAAGACAGATGAGAAAATCAGACAAGCATTGAACAAAAACGCACAAGAACACTCAACGCTCAACTCTACGATCTGAGAAAAAGGGAAAGCTTGCTCAGCTACTCAGTTCTTTCGAACAAGTGCTTAATAGAAACTGAGTAGCATCAATCACGATCTAAACTACATTTCAATCAACTGAAGTAAGAGAACCAAGTCTGCAGGACTTGAAGAGTTCTAAGTTAACTGTGAGAATCCAAGTCTGCTGGACTTGAACAGTTCAAGAGTGAACTAAGAAGTACCTAGACTGCTGGTCTAGAAGGAATCTGTGAGATTCAAGAAGTGTAACAGACATCCTTAGTGGATTTCCTACTCAAGGAGTAGAAGAGTGGATTAGGAGCTTTAAGTTCTCTGAACCACTTAAAATTGTTGTGTTCATTATAACTGCTATAACTGTTATACCTGTTATAACTGTCATAGCTGCCTCACTCTCATTAAGTCAAGATATCTAACAGAAGGTTTATTAAATACTCATTCCACTGTGTATTGATTATCATCAACCTAAATAAGTTAAAAGAAAAAGTTTTAATTATCTATTCAACCCCCCCCCCCTTCTAGATACCTATCGTGCCTCCAGGAACTAACAATTGGTATCAGAGCAGGTTCTATAATACAGCCTACAAAACTTGAGTAGATTCAATGGCACACTTACCAAGCGAATCAAATCTGGAGGAGGCAGCAAGCCACCAATGTGTAACAAAGAAAAAATTGCTAATTGGAAGGTTAGGATGCAAGCTTACATGGATGTAATAGATGAAGATCTATTTTAAACTGTTCAGAAGGGGCCCTATGTTCCTACAAAGCTTGCACCAACTACAGATGACCCAAACAGAGTACAGATCAAGGTTAAGGAAGAATGGATAGAGAACGAGAAGAGAGTTGTCCAGCTCGACAAAAAGGCCAAAAACATCTTGTTCCAATCTTTAGAAGATGATCTGTTTGAAAACGTGGTCAACAGCAAAACAACAAAGGAGGTTTGGGAAGCACTGCTCATTATGCATGAAGGAACAGAAGAAGTTAGAGAAAACAAACAATCTCTCTTGATTCATCAATATGAGATGTTCGTTCACGTTCAAGCAGAAAATGTTACTACCACTTACGAAAGATTTAATGTACTGCTCAACTCTCTACGAGCATATGGGAAGATCTATCCTAACAAAGATCTAATCATAAAGTTCATGAGAGCCTTACCAAGCAAGTGGGATGCGAAAACCACTGCCATTAGAGAGTTTAAAAATCTACATAAAATGACTGTTCAACAGTTGTATGGTAACCTTCTCACATACGAACTGGAGCTGACTCAATGAGCAGAAACCTAATCTGAAAGAAGGAAGAGGGATAAAGGTGTTGCCCTTAAATCAACAGATAACGCCTCCAAAGTCAGCACTGAAGTTGATTATGACTATGATGAAGATGATGATGATGAGGACCTTGCAATGCTAGTGAAAAGACTAAGAAGGTTCATGCGACGAGGCAAAACCAACAAGCCAAAGAAAGTCAGCAACTACAGCAGCCAGGAGCAAATAAATGATCTATGCTACAATTGCAAGAAACCGGGCCACTTCATTGCAAATTGGAATAAACCTCTTAGAGAAGAACTCAAGAAGAAATCTCATTCAAAGAAATAATACAGAGGCAACAAAGGGCCACAGAAAAAAGAAAAAGGCCTTGTAGCTGGAGGATCGTGGAGTGACTCAGACAATGACTCAACTCCTGAATCGGGGGATGATGAAGATCCTCAAATAACAAGTCTCTGCTTGATGGCCAAAAATGCAAGGGACAAACAGAACTCCAACATACACGAAGTAAGTATCGATGAGGTATTTGACTTTAACTCACCTGATGTAGATATTGATGATCTTAGAACTGCATTACATGACATAACATCTGATCTACACCAATACATGAAGTGGTTTAGTGTTCTGTCTAAGGATTATTCACTTCTTCAAAAGGAGAAAGAAAAGGTTCAAGAAGAACTAGAAACAACCCTTCTCAGTTCTAATCCTTTCTCTGATCTTGAAGCTGAGAATAAGCTCCTAAGACAAACAAATGAGCTCAGTGCAAAACGAGAGTCTAGTCTAACCTCAAAAATTGAGGATCTAGAAAAGACCATCTCTACATGGAATAAATCTTCTTCATCCATGGACTCCTTAATCTCCAATCAGAGAAGCCTCTCTGATAGAACAGGGCTAGGCTTTGGGGAATCTACCTTAGAGACATGTGTGGAAAAAGTAAAGGAAAATAGCTTGAGTGATGCCTCAAGTTTAAGTAGAGGCATTATATTTATGAAATCCTCATAGAATGATGAGCCTGTCAACCCCTGCCCAACTGATTCAATTCATATTCCCAGGAGTAAGGGATCTCATGATGGTCTAGGTTTCAAAAAAGAGAAGAGTAATCTAGTTACTACTCATCAACCTCGAAGGATCGTAGAGTACAATAAAATCAACTCCACGAACCAACCAGGAAGATACAGTAGAAGTAAGATACACTCCTCATAAATAATGAAACAAGAGAACACATGGAAAAGGGAATATCAGCCTAGTAGGAGGTTGATCAATAACCCACAAAAGTCTAAGTGGAGGAAGAACTTTCACACACATATATAAATGCATCATATCAAATGTTTTGTGTGCTACAGAGTTGGCCACAAGGCTGCAAAATGTCATTATAATTCCATGCATATGAGACCCAAAATCAAGCTGATTTGGGTCCCCAAGGGTACTAATATAGTAGGACCCATGCAAGTATGGGTACCAAAATGAAGGTTTAATATTGCCTCAGGAAAAGAGCTCCACAAACACAACCTAGTATCTGGATAGTGGATGTTCAAGACACATGACTAGAAACAAAGCCCTTCTGTCTAACTACATAGAAAAGGAGGGTCCCTCGATCATCTTTGGAGATAATGGCTTTGGCAAGACAAGAGGCTATGGCTCAGCTGGAAATGGTGCAGTATCTTTTAGCAAAGTGGATTATGTGGAAGGACTACAGCACAACCTTCTAAGCATTAGCCAACTCTGCGACAAATGTCATCAAGTAACATTCCTCAACAATCAATGTCAAGTTCGAGACCTGAAGACATCTATATTAAAGCTAACCGGAACAAGAGAAGGAAATGTCTACAAAATATATTTTGGAAAATTAAGCTCAGACGAGACAATATGCTTTCTGGCTAAAACATCTGAAGAAATAAGCTGGCTGTGGCACCGAAGATTATCTCATCTCAACTTCAAGAGCATGTCCGAATTAGCTTCAAAAGATCTAGTTGCAGGCCTACCCAAATTCAACTTCGTTAAAGAAAGGCCCTGTAATGCCTAACAACTTGGAAAACAGACCAAAAGCTCATTTAAGAGCAAAACCATCAAATCAATTGACAAGCCTCTGTAATTACTACATATGGATCTTTTTGGACCAATTCCAACGACGAGCCTTGGGGGAAAGAGATACTCACTGGTCGTAGTCGACGACTACACCAGATTTACATAGGTATTCTTTCTAACCTCAAAAGATGAAACAAGCTCCCAACTGATTAAGATGTTCAAGCTGGTGATGAATGAGAAAGGAGAGAAAATCAAGGCCATAAGAAGTGATCATGGCAGAGAATTCAATTTCTCAGAAATGGATCAGTTCTGCACAGACAATGGGATTAGTCATAACTTCTTAGCTCCACGAACTCCCCAACAAAATGAAGTTGCTAAGAGAAAGAACATGACATTAATAGAGGCTGAAAGGACTCTACTAGCTGCAGCTCATCTACCGGAGTACTTCTGGACAGAAGCGGTCAACAATGCATGCTATTCTCAGAACAGATCACTCATACACTTTACGATTAAGAAGACTCCTTATGAACTTTGGAAAGGAAGAAAGCCAAATGTCAGCTACTTTCATGTGTTCGACTGTGCATGCTACATACTCAACAATGGAAAGCAGTACTTGACAAAGTTTCAACCAAAATCAGACGAAGGAATCTTTCTTGGATATGCCACAAACAGCAAGGCCTACAGAGTGTTCAACAAGAAGACACTGAGTGTAGAAGTCTCGATTCACATCATCTTTGATGAAATAGACTTAGACAAAACAGTGCTCCAAGACACGACGACCAATAGTGAAGACACTACGAACGAGGACGTCGAGCTTAACACTGCGATCGTAGAACCAGACAGTGAAATCGTTGAGCAAGGAAATGAGATCGTAGAGAGATCTATGCCAGATAACGAAATTCCACACCAAGAAGAAGAAATAGATCTTGAAGATCTAAGACAAGAAGGCATAAGAACAGATGTCCCAACAGGAAGCAGATGGGCAAGAGATCACACTCAAGATCTAATCATTGGAGATACGAGTGCGAGAGTCAAGACAAGAGCTGCCACTCAAAATGAATGTTTTTATCTAAGCTTCCTATCACAAATAGAACCAAAGAAAATTGAGTATGTTATGGAAGACTCCAGCTGGATAGAGGTCATGCAGGAAGAACTTAATTAGTTCAAAAGAAACAAAGTTTGGAGATTGGTTCCAAGACCAAAAAACCATCCTGTCATTGGAACCAAGTGGGTCTTCAGAAACAAGATGGATAAAGATGGAGTGATAACCAGGAATAAAGCCGGACTAGTGGCCAAAGGTTACTCTCAGGAAGAAGGCATTGATTACGATAAGGCATTGGCACCTGTTGCCAGACTGGAAGCCATCAGAATATTTCTTGCCTTTGCTGCTCACATAAAATTCAAGGTCTTTCAGATGGATGTCAAAAGTGCATTCTTGAATGGTGAACTTCAAGAAGAAGTCTATGTAGAGTAGTCTCCAGGTTTTATCAATTCATCTCTTTATAATTATGTCTTTAGATTAGACAAAGCCTTATATGGTCTTAAACAAGCACCTAAAGCATGGTATAAAACACTAACTAACTTCCTTATTAAAAATGGATTCACTAGAGGTAGAGTAGATACCACACTATTTCTTAGAAAGCACAAGACAAAGACCTATTAGTTCAAATATATGTTGATGATATTATCTTTGGATCTACTGATGAAAAGTTATGCAAGAGATTCTCCAAGCTTATGCAAAGCAAGTTTGAAATGAGCATGATGGGTGAGCTGAACTTCTTACTTGGAATGCAAGTAAAGCAGACTGATGAAGGAATCTTCATAAATCAAGTCAAGTACATTAAAGACTTACTTAAGAAGTATGGCATGGAGTCCGCCTCTCCCATGAAAACCCCAATTTCTCCTGCAACCAAGCTTGACAAAGATGAAAAAGGTAAAAGTATTGATAAAACTCAATGCAGAGGTATGATTGGCTCTCTTTTATATCTAACTGCCAGTAGACCAGATATAATGTTTGCTACATGCATTTGTGCTAGATTTTAGGCTAACTCTAAAGAATCTCATTTAACTGCTGTTAAGAGGATTTTCAGGTATCTCAAAGGTACACCACTCTTGGGGTTATGGTATCCCAAGGAATCCTCATTTGAGCTAATAGGATATATAGATGCTGATTTTGCAGGCTGCAAAATTGATAGAAAGAGTACCAGTGGCACCTGTCAGTTGTTAGGAAACAGACTTGTGTCCTGGTTTAGCAAGAAGCAAAATTCAGTGTCTACTTCAACTGCAGAAGTTGAATACATTGCTACAGGCAGTTGCTGTGCTCAGATCTTATGGATGAAAAATCAACTAGCAAATTATGGGCTTGAATTTAAATCCATTCCTATTCATTGTGATAACACAAGTGCAATTGTTATAACTCATAATCCTGTCATGCATTCTAGAACTAAGCATATAGAAATAAGGTATCACTTCATTAGGGATCATGTGCAAAATAGAACTATATCCCTACAATATATCCCTACTAAAAAATCAACTTGCTGATGTTTTTACAAAGCCTCTAGATGAATCCAGATTTAACAAGTTAATAAGAGAGCTAGGAATGCTTAACTTGCAATCATTAAAAATATGTTATAGTATGTGCTAACCATGCAGGATTAAAGGCTATGTTTGAAATCATGAACATGATCAAAGGAAGTCCACGATCGTAGAGCCAAAGTGTCATAAAACTCAACGAACGCTGAACAGAATCAACGATCGTAGTACAGACTCAACAATAGCAGAGCTACATCAACAAAACCAAAGGAGCACCCTATGATGATAAAGCATAAATCAAAGCATTCTCACTGATAAGTGCCTCAGGGACAAACCTAACCCTTGTTTCATTCAAGAGGTTGGCCCTTCCTGAGCTACCTTAAACAAAGAAGAATGCTAAATTAAAGGTTCATAACAAGAACTTGATCAGACTCTACAATTACCAGTCAGACTCAACGATCGCAGTTTAGACTCTACAAGTGCAGCTAAGACTCGACGACTCCAAGGACCATCTCAACGATCGTAGTTCTTCTGAAGGACACATTGACCCAGAAAAGGTCAAGGGTAATTCAGTACAATCCCTCTCTGTCAAGATTCGTAGAGCCAAACAAAATTCGACACCTGTCCCACTAAGCAAAACAGAGAGAGGGAAGTTACAAGTATAAATTAAAATCGCCTTTTTGAAATCAAGAAGTTCAAAAGATCTCTCTCTTCTCTCTCAAGCGAAACCCTAAATCAAGAGTAAGCTCGATTAGTTTCACTTCACAGAAAAGAAATCAATGGCGACTTCAATGTTATCTCCTAAACCATGAGACTGCTGTTTTGACGAATTTAAATCAGCTGAACCTCAATTTCACAAGATGTTGTCGCTACTGAAGAAGGTAGGTCTCGAAGAAGCCTTGGGTACAGACACATTGATCTACCCGAAGCTGGTAAAGGAGTTCTACAATAACGGGGTGTTTGAAAACAACACCATCAACGCAAAAGTCAGGAACGTCGAATTCAAACTAAAGGCTGAGGACATCAACTTAGCCCTAGGTCTCAAATCAGAAGGGTACCCGTCCATAGATGGCATAGATTTTCACAAGGGTCTCAAGAAGATGCATCACAAGAAATCACCTTCTGTCAAAGGATACAAGAAGAAGGAGTTCCCACAAAGGTATGAATTTCTAGCAGATATTGTCAGAAAATGTATATGCTGTAATAGCTCAGGTCATGACTCTGTGAATGAGATACAACTCAAGCTCATGACTGCCATATGTTATGGAATACAACTCAACTATGGGGCTCGACTACTTGAATGGATTGGGAAGTGGTTAATCATCTCAAAGAAGATGAAGAGCTCTCAGAAAATGCTCTATGGGCGATTTATAAGCATTATCCTACAGGCTGCTCTTGGTGACCTAATCGAGGATGATGAAGGAGAAGCCATCAATCCAAATCGACGAAAGACCCAGCAATTATTTGAAAACTGGAAAAGAAATCCAGCTAAAAATGTGAAGATGATGTCTGAATCGAGTGGAAGAAATGGTGAAATAAAGGAATCAGGAGTGCCAAGGAACATGTCAGTTGTCAAAGAAACTAAAGAAGAAGAAGAAGAAGAGGAAGCTAACCAGGAAGAACCCATTGCTTTAATCAGTAAAAGCAAGGGCAAAAGAAAGATGAAAGCCAGAACTGCAGAAGAGCCTCAAGGATCCACCACTGATAAACCTGTAGAGTCCTCAAACATTGAGACTCTAAGGGTCCTAAGAAGGAAGGAACAGCAGGCTGAGGCAGAAGAAGATAGAGCAACCATATCTCAGCTGCTGAAGAAGAATAAGATCAGCCACAAGATCAAAAGGCCATTAATCTCCACGATCGTAGAGTCTCTGCCGATCGTAGAGACCAGACCAAACAAGGAAGTAGCTGCAACAAGCATTTTGGCTGATCAGAAGGATAAAACTGAAGAAAGTCCTAAGGCTGTGGCTTAGCCTAAAAAGCCAAGAAGGAAACTGGTCAAGAAATATATTCTTGTCAATGAGAAAGCATTAAAGAGGGAAGAATAGGAATTGACTACTGAAAAGGAACCAGCAAATGAAAGCCAAATAGTCAAAGCTCCAACTGAGGGGGAGACTCGTGAAGATCTGATGATAGAGGATACACCCATTGAGAGGGAGATTCCTGAAACCCTCATCACAAAAGGTGCTCCAGCTGAGGGGGGGCTATTGATCTCACCAGAAAATGATCAAATTGAGGAAGAAGTTCATGTTATCTTTACAACAGAAGAAGAGGTTCCTGCAGGAAATGAAGAAGAACCAATGCAAGAAAACCATGAAGCCATTGAGATAATGGAATCCTCATATGAAAATAGAGAAGAGAATGAAGGTGATGAGGTAGAGATTATAGTTGTGGGCATTGATGGGCACAGAAGAGCCAACTATGAACAACTATTTGCATATCTACCCATGATGCCTTTCCACCAAGATCAAATTTTGAACTCTTGGGATCACATGTTCTGGAATTTCAAAGAGTATCCGGCCATCTCAGTGCTAGCTAATGGATTCCCAGGGAAATTCAATTTTGCCCAGAAGATTCTCACCAACAATTCTTCCTCAAAGAACAAACTTGAGGTACTATCTATCCCAACTCTTTTTAGAGTTAATCATTTGTCATCAGCCTCATTCAATTAATTTTATAAAATCCCACAATGGTTGGAAGTGATTCTTCATCCACTGAATCAATTTCCAGTTGTAGAATCCCAAAATTCTATAACTGAGGAACCAAATAAGATCAACCCCCTAATGCTCCCATAACCTATCATCTCTACGATCACTGACTCTAACCCCATTGTAGAGTCTACACCTCAAATCGTAGAGCCAACAACCTTAAACATCCAAACCAAGGTTCTTCCCTCAGATATTCCCTCCTCATCCAACAACGAATTCATCAATCTTGATCTTGCACTCTACTCTTTGCAAGATCAATTCAAAGGCACATCACCTCCCTCCTCAAAATTTCCCCAACTGGATGAAATTCTTTCAGAGTTGTCCACAAAGGCTGATTTGTCAGAAATGTCTGCGAAAGTTGTCAAGGAACTCGACGAGAGTCTTGAAGATCATACTGCTCTTATTCAGCTGAGATTAACATCAATGATCAATGCTTCAAATAATCTTCCACACTCCCTAAGCTCTAAGCTCTCTAAAACACTGAAAGAAATCATCGAGGAAATGATTCAGAGCATAAACGACAGGGATGACATTCATTTTCTAGCAGCCAAAAGACATAGAGATGTTGTTCTTGTTTCTGATCCCACTCAGAATCCCAAAATAAACAAATGATGGAGAGCTTCCTCAATCACAAAACAAAGCAATGATGAGAGTTCCAACAATTTTACGTCGATACCAGGTCAACAGACCGACAACATATCTGGGCCGCTCTTCAACAACGGGAAGCTCGATCTGAAGCTCTGATCACCGAAAATTGAGAAGACATTGCTCACACTTAGAGTCAACTTCACGAACTTGTCCAAGGAGTAACTTGCCTCTCCGAAGACATTCGAACCCTTGATGCTGACATAAAGGGGGAGAATAAAGGCAAAGGAGATCAGGGAGGCAAGGGCAGAGGCAGAGGATAATTCCAAACTCAAGCCTTGAGGAACCCTCCTGTAAGGAAAATCACTCAGCAGACTCCATGATCCAGCCATCAGACTCAACGATCTAATCAGCAGGAAATTTTAATGGCTCAACCATTAAGGAGTCAAGGGATAACTACCAGCTCTTATGTGGTGACAACAACAGGCCTAAGAATGCAAATTGGAGATCCTATATTCATGAATAGGCATGATCACAATCCTAAACTAAGCCCAAGTGAGCTGGAAGATTTGGCCAGAAGAGATGAAGCAAGCAGAAAGAGGAGAGCTGAAGAATATGCAAATCCTCCAAGAAGCAATAGGCCAAAGAAATAGAGATAAGTTGAATTTCAAGTTGCATTGATGTAGTCAATTTTAAATGTAATATCTGTCTCCATACATCAATAAATTCATGCTTATTCTCTAGAAATTTTAGCTGCTCACTGAAATACTAAGTCATGTTTACTTTACTACAACTGTATTTTAATAATCATGACAGCAAATCTCCTTGGTTATGTCAACATCAAATAGGGGGAGATTGTTGGAAGAATGCATATTATGATTTGATGTTTAAAGTAAATGCTCATGATTATGTGTAAAGTCCTTTGAGGAATATATGTACAAGGACTTAGTGATAGATCAAAATTGTTAGGTTGATCTTAGCCTTTAATGTTCACTAGTATAGATAAAGAGATCAAATATGTTTGGTTGATCTATGGCTAGAAAGAAATAGATAGGCTTTGAAGAGAATCGTAGTCTATCCGGCTGATCAACAGAATGTAGAATTTAAGGCAGGATCGTAGTGCTGAGATGATCGTAGTGTATCTGCCTTGAAGGGCCTCTTCAGAAAATCGTAGAATGGTCCAGACATTTAGCGAAGCTAACTCAGAGATCGTAGTGTGCTTCCGAAAATGTAGAGTCTGCAAGACGAGCAAGTGATGATCGTCGTGTGAAAATATCGTAGTATGCAAATCCTTGCGATAAATCGTAGTGTTCTCTTAAGAGCAAGCATCAATATGGCAAGACACTACGATTTGAATAGTAGAGTGTCATCTGCCTTGTGTCAAAAGCATCAAGCCCTAACTTTGGTTGAAGATAAATTCCAACAAATATGGAATGGGTTTTGAATGTTGAACCTCTCACCAGTCCCAACGGTACAAAAGATATCCTTAGTATTGATCAAAAGAGACGTATTCAAGAAGCTATGAAAAGGACCATTGGGCAGAGGAAAACACCTTTTCAGGTGTTAGGTGAGAAAGAAGTCTGTTGTGTCTGTGGGCTAGAGTGCAATTCAGAAGATGTGCATAAAAGTCTCCATCAAAGCTCAGAGATGTCAAACGCATTTAATGCCATATCAGATGACTTCAACGGATAGATTTCAAGATCACATATATACAGAACAAAGACAGATGAGAAAATTAGACAAGCATTGAACAAAAATGCACAAGAACACTCAACGCTCAACTCTACGATCTGAGAAAAAGGGAAAGCTTGCTCAGCTACTCAGTTCTTTCGCACAAGTGCTTAATAGCAACTGAGTAGCATCAATCACGATCTAAACTACATTTCAATCAACTGAAGTAAGAGAACCAAGTCTGCAGGACTTGAAGAGTTCTAAATGAACTGTGAGAAACCAAGTCTGCTGGACTTGAAGAGTTCAAGAGTGAACTAAGAAGTACCTAGACTGCTGGTCTAGAAGGAATCTGTGAGATTCAAGAAGTGTAACAGACATCCTTAGTGGATTTCCTAATCAAGGAGTAGAAGAGTGGATTAGGAGCTTTAAGTGCTTTGAACCACTTAAAATTGTTGTGTTCATTATAACTGCTATAACTGCTATACCTGCTATAACTGTCATAGTTGCCTCACTCTCATTAAGTCAAGATATCTAACAGAAGGTTTATTAAATACTCATTCTGCTGTGAATTGATTATCATCAACCTAAATAAGTTAAAAGAAAAAGTTTTAACTATCTATTCAACCCCCCCCCCCCCCATTCTAGATATCTGTCATGCCTCCGAAAACTAACATGTTAGAATATCCTCTTTGTGTGGATTACGCATGACATGGTTCCATTCTTTATTATTCTGTTGGAATAACCTGTCTGTGCGGTCTATCGCATGCCTGGTGAATTCTATTTTTATTCTATTCTTTATTATTACATTAGAATATCTTGTCTGTCGGATTACTCATGACTGGGTTCCATTCTTAATTATTATGTTGGAATATCCTATATAAATGCGATTCACGCATGATCTCAGTTCCATTCTTTATTATTACATTGGAAATAACTTTTGTCATGCAAAGATATATCATGCATACGTGAATTCTTCTATTATTTCATTCTTTATTATTCTGTTGAAATAATCTGTCTATGTCGATTACCACATGCATGGTGAATGATCCTTCGTATTCATTCCTTATTAAATTGTGGAAATGATCTGTCTACGTGGATTACCGCATGGCGGGTGAAAATTCATTTACAGTTTCGTAATTTTTCTGACCCTCAAAAATTTTGGAAAAAATTGAAATGATAATTTGATGAGTTTTCTAGATTGTGTCCAAAAATAGCGATTTTTGGATGTATAGATTAAGAGTTATGGATTTTATGGGAAGAGACTATTTTAAAAGTAAACCCTTATAACTCCTTGTGGTTAACTCCAAAATTGATAAATTTTTTATTGAGAGTAAATGTATATAATAGGAGTATACCCTGTAAAATTTGGAATTTTTGGACAAAAGTATAATTTATGATAAATGGCTAAATATTCGGCAGTTTGGCCATATGATGAAAATAGTAAATGAATTTTTAAATTTCGAGAAAATATATATTTCAATATGGGACTATATTACGCTAAATTCCGGAAAAAGAAATATTTTGGGACCGATTTGGTATTTTTCATGAAAATGAACTAGTTTTGAGTAAATGAATTAAATATGTTATGTGAAGTAACAAAATTGGAAAATAGGATTTTATGGCTTGGGAATCCTATATAGGGTATATGTAGATTTTTGATGAGGGATTTGATCATTGGTGATGAAATCTTATGAGTATGGGATTTTTGAATGATTAAATGCATTATTTGGTAAAGTGTGAACAATTGAAATAAATTGTTTATAAGTTTAAGAAGTGATTAAAGTATTGTTATAATATTAATAATATTAGATTATGAGTTTATTAAGTGATTGATAATATTTGGATAAATTTAAAGTCTTTAATATTTATCCTTATTTTCGTTTGATTAATGCTTATATCATTGTCATCATCCTCATGCTTATATTGTGATGAAAGTCATCTTTGACTACATTATAGATGGACTTGGTATGATTATGACCGTGGATTATTCTAAGATAATCATGATCGTAATGTGACGAATGATGTAGTGAAAGTCCTCAGTGGCCTGAAGTGCATTGATGGACAGTTTTTGGTATGATTATGACTTTCAACACAACACAAGCATGAGAATGATGACAATGATATAACCATTAATCAAACGAAAACTAGGATAAATATTAAAGACTTTAAATTTATCCAAATATTATCAATCACTAAATAAACTCATAATCTAATATTATTAATATTATAATAATATTTTAATCACTTCTTAAACTTATAAATAATTTATTTCAATTATTTACACTTTAACAAATAATGCATTTAATCATTTAAAAATGTCATACTCATAATATTTCATCACCAATGATCAAATCCTCATCAAAAATCTGCATATACCCTATATAGGATTCTCAAGCCATAAAATCTCAATTGTTTACACTTTAACAAATAATGCATTTAATCATTCAAAAATGTCATACTCATAATATTTCATCACCAATGATCAAATCCCTCATCAAAAATCTGCATATACCCTATATAGGATTCTCAAGCCATAAAATCCTATTTACCAATTTTCAACTTCACATAACATATTTAACTCATATACTCATAACTAGTGCATTTTCATGAAAAATACCAAATCAGTCCTAAAAAATTTTCTTTTCTGCGATTTAGCAAAATATAGTCTCATATTGAACATATATTTTTCTCGGAATTTTTAAAATTCATTTACTATTTTTCATAAATCAATTTCTAATTAATTCCTTAAGAAATTAGCTACCTCAAGTTGATCTCCAAAAATTCCCAAATCTTGGCAGGATCTTACACATGTTAACGTGATCTTCCAGTTTAAATTTTATGGTCATCGGAGTTATAGAACTCCGGTTTTAGCGTTTTTCGTCGGAAAAACCTAAATATTAAAATGGTCATAACTTGCTCATTTTAAGTCGGAATGAGCTCATTTTTGGACAGGAGGTACTTTATACCATATATTTTCATATCCCATAAGTCCGGAATTTTTTTCACAAATTAAGTTGCCGAAATAGCCTTTTTAAACTTCTGGGCAATAGCCTTTTTGGTAATTTGCAGTTTTTGACTCATTTGCTAAAATCAGTCCACACGAAAATTTACAACACCTTTTCCAGTGATTCCACTTGGATAAGTTAGAAAACTCATAGATCTAACTCTATAACTTGACCACTCAAAAAATCGAAATATAATAGGAGATATGGTCAATTGAATTTCATGTTCCATTTTCACCAAAATCTGATTTTCAACCCTTTGTGATTTCTAGGAAACTTTTATGTTTTCACATAATAACCAACATAACTTATCATAACACTTACTAATACTACATATACCCATGATTTTCATCAGTCCAATGCTTTTATTATGACTTTCATCATAATCCACGTAAATAGATCATTTCCACAATTTAATAAGGAATGAATACAAAGGATCATTCACCATGCATGTGGTAATCCACATAGACAGGTGAATCCAACAGAATAATAAAGAATGGAATAACTGAAGAATTCACCATGCGTGCGATAGATTGCACAGACATGTTATTCTTAACAGAATAATAAAGAACGGAACCAGGTCAGGCGTAATTCGCACCGACAAGACATTCCAATAGAATAATAAATAATGGAACTAGGTCACGCATAAACGCACAGACAGGATATTCCGACAGAATAATAAAGAATGGAATAATAGAAGAATTTCACCATGTATGCAGTACTTCGCATAGACAGGTTATTCCAACATAATAATAAGGAATGGAAATAATAGAAGAATTTCACCATGTATAAAGTAGTCCATGTATACAGGTTATTCCAACAGAATAATAAAGATGGAATAACAGAAGTTCTCTTCATGAATACGAAAGAAATAATACCCCTTACCTTAGAACAAACTAGATATAGGAGTAGTGAAGTAGCAGAATACTTTTCTTCTTTCTCTCTATAGTTTCTCTCTCTAGAGTTTCAGTGAATTCGTAAGAAATAATGAAGGAATGAGCTTCTATTTATAGGAGAATGGACTGAATAGTAACTATTCCTGAACGGTCCATATTGATTTACTTTTAAACGGACGGTCCAGATTTGTTTACTATTAAATATTCTAATAAAACAAAATCTTTTAAATAAAATATAATATATTCTATTTATTATCTAATAAAACAAAAAACTTTATAAAAGTATTCTGTTTTATATAAAAAAAATTTACTATGCAAACACTATGTAGGCACTATGCAAACACTATGCATAATATATTCTAATTATTGTCTAATAAAACAAATAACTTTATAAAAGTATTTTGTTTTATATAAAAAGATTTTACTATGCAAAATACTATGCATAATAGAATATAATATATTCTATTTATAGTCTAATAAAACGAATAACTTTAAAAAAGTATTCTGTTTTATATAAAAAGCTTTTCTATTTTATTACATTAATAATACTAATAAAACAAAAATTTATCATCATTATTATAATTCACACTATTAATCGACCAGGTCGTTCCTAGGAAAGTGGGGGCTTTCCAATAAGGATTTCTCCCTATTGGCGCGCAATTAGGTGACCAAACCTCTTCTTGGCAGAACTTCTAGACATCATTAATATTGCAAATAATAATATTAATAACTTTGTTATCTCAATTATTGATTTAATAATATATAAAATATTGACAATAATTGAATCAAACTGAGTGACTTCTCACGTAAGCATTAATTATCAATACCGTGTGCTACTATGCAACCACGCGTATTTTACCACCGATTATTTTATAACAACTTGTTTACTTTGAAAAATTTTCAAATGTCACCCTTAACTTTAACCCTTTATCAATTTAGCCATTTACTAAATAAAATAATAGTTATAAGAAAATTAAGTACTTTCATTTCATAAATTTTGGGATCTCACAATCTCCCCTCCTTATGAAATTTCTCCCTCGAAATTTACGTACATACCTGGTATTTCGAAGAGATGAGAATACCTTGCTTTCTTTTCGGATTGTACCTTCCCGATTATTTTCTCTGTATAATAATTTTTCCATTGCTCATCTCCTGTGTTTCAAATATCATTCTAGAATATACTTCAAAACAAAGGTTAATTGACATATCATAATTTGTCAATTTATCAAGTAAACAATTTCAGCTTAGGTAAGTCACACACTAGCGAAGTATATTACTCGTTTCTCCCCTCCTAGTTCTAAACTCATATCTCCGCCAGCGACCATATCCCTAAGCTCTGATACCAAATGTGACGCCCCCAAAATAGGTATACATCACCCATCTTGAGTCGCCAGAAAATACACTACTAACAACTTCATTTATACAACTGTTGTGCAAAATACGAGGACAGGTATACTGTGAGTTTTAATACAAATATATGTAACTCTCATGGTGCCTCGACCACAACCTTACAATGGTACGTTACATAAAAAGTACAAATCAAAAACCTGCTTTTAGAAATTAAAATCTTTGAAAAGTGCTCAAGAAAACCTTCGTACATAGGAGGCCATGAATCTAAGTTATGATAGATATCATATGTCCAGAGAATTATCCTTGGTTGACCCAATAGACCCCAAAGAAAAACTAGAAGATTACTATCATGTTCCTTCCAATAGTGAGTCTTCTCTTGACATATAACTATCTCCACTGTCTCCAAGTGAAAATTATATTTCAAATAAACTCCAAGATCATATAGGTGGTGCTCGTAGATATACTCAGCAAGTGGATGTGCACAACCCTGTCTTATGATAACACGAGGTTGTATGTCATTAAACATCTTGTATGGTAGTGGCAAAACACCCTTCCAAAGTTAGGTTCACCTCACCCTATTCGGTTCACCAAAATTAAATATCAAATGACGTATACAATACGACACACTTATCTAAATTATCAATAGCCTTCGTTAATAATAAATCAGAGATTTAGAACATATGGTAGATGATAAAAATTTTCAATCATAGTTGCAGCGAAACGAGCAATCCATTAAAAGAGTCAAATAGACCATCAGGTCTATTATCTTCTCTATGTTAAAAGTCCACAAATAATTTTTTATCCCTGTAACATCAATAATGAATTCCTGTCCACAATTATATGAATAACTCATAATCATAATTGTGATTCTGAATTCCTTTTCGCACCAAGGATGAAGATAATTTACATCACCTATCTTCACCTAAAACATCAAAAATTATGGTTATACCAAATCACAATTCCTGCTCATAATCATACTAATAAATTCATCTTTGCACTACAGCCAAAGATATACAAATGTATAACCAATAATCAACAGTTCATCTTTGCACTACAGGCCAAAGATATACAACTGTAAAACCAATAACGCTGAGACTCAGCTTAATAGTATCACGACCATGAATTATCCATGCACTACGGGCCAAGGATATTCGTGTTTTCTATTACGGTCATGATTATACCGAATAATCCCTGGTCATAATCATACCAAGTCCATCTATGCACTACGGGCCAAAGATGACTTTTACCACATCATTTATAACATTATGGTCATGATTATACCGAATAATCCCTGGTCATAATCATACCAAGTCCATCTATGCACTACAGGCCACAGATAACTTTCAACACAACACAAGCATGAGAATGATGACAATGATATAAGCATTAATCAAATGAAAACTAGGATAAATATTAAAGACTTTAAATTTATCCAAATATTATCAATCACTTAATAAACTCATAATCTAATATTATTAATATTATAACAATATTTTAATCACTTCTTAAACTTATAAATAATTTATTTCGATTGTTTACACTTTACCAAATAATGCATTTAATCATTCAAAAATGTCATACTCATAAGATTTCATCACCAATGATCAAATCCATCATCAAAAATCTGCATATACCCTATATAGGATTCCCAGGCCATAAAATTCTATTTACCAATTTTCAACTTCACATAACTTATTTAACTCATATACTCATAACTAGTGCATTTTCATGTAAAATACCAAATCAGTCCCAAAAATATTTCTTTTCTGAGATTTAGCAGAATATAGTCTCATATTGAACATATATTTTTCTCGAAATTTTTAAAATTCATTTACTATTTTTCATAAATCAATTTCTAATTAATTCCTTGAGAAATTAGCTACCTCAAGTTTAACTCCAGAAATTTGAAAATCTTGGCAGGATCTTACACATGTTAAGGTGATCTTCCAGTTTAAATTTCATGGTCATCGAAGTTATAGAACTCCGGTTATAGAGTTTTTCGTCGAAAAAACCTAAATATTGAAATGGTCATAACTTGCTCATATTAAGTCAGAATGAGCTCATTTTTGGACAAGAGGTACTTTATACAATATATTTTCATGTCCCAAAAGGCCGGAATTTTTCTCACAAATTAAGTTGCCAAAACAGCCCTTTTAAACTTCTGGGAAGTAGCCTTTTTGGTATTTTGCAGTTTTTGACTCCTTTGCTAAAATTAGTCCACACGAAAATCTACAATACCTTTTCTAGTGATTCCACTTGGATAAGTTAAAAAACTCATAGATCTAACTCAAGAACTTGACCACACTCAAAAATTCAAAATATAATAGGAGATATGGTCAATTGAATTTCATGTTCTATTTTCACCAAAATCTGATTTTCAACCCTTTGTGATTTCTAAGAAACTTTCATGTTTTCACATAATAGCCAACATAACTTATCATAACACTTACTAACACTACATATACCCATGATTTTCATTAGTCCAATGCTTTTATTATGACTTTCATCATAATCCACGTAAACAGATTATTTCCACTTAATTTAATAAGGAATGAATAAAAAGGATCATTCACCATACATGTGGTAATCCACATAGACAGGTTATTCCAACAGAATAATAAAGAATGGAATAACTGAAGAATTCACCATGCATGCGGTAGATCGCATGCATGTGTTATTCTCAACGAATGTAATAATAAAGAATCGGAACCAGTCGGCGTAATTACAGACCAAGCGTGACATTCCAATGTAATAATAAATAATTGAATCAGGTTATGCGTAAACGCACAAACAAGATATTCTGACAGAATAATAAAGAATGGAATAATAGAAGAATTTCACCATGTATGCAGTACTTCGTATAGACAGGTTATTCCAACATAATAATAAGGAATTAAAATAATAGAAGAATTTCACCATGTATAGGGTAGTGCGCATATACAGGTTATTCCAACAGAATAATAAAGAATGGAATAACAGAAGTTCTCTTCATGAATATGAAAGAAATAATACCTTTTACCTTAGAAAAAACTGGATATAGGAGTAGTGAAGTAGTAGAATACTTTTCTTCTTTCTCTCTATAGTTTCTCTCTACGCTTTAAAGTGAATTAAGTAAGAAATAATGAAGGAATGAGCTTCTATTTATAGGAGAATGGACCTAATAGTAACTAATTCTGAACGATCCAGTTGATTTACTTTTTAAACAGACGGTCCGAGATCGGTTTACTATTAAATATTCTAATAAAACAAAATCTTTTAAATAAAATATAATATATTCTATTTATAATCTAATAAAACAAATAAATTTATAAAAGTATTTTGTTTTATATAAAAAGATTTTACTATGCAAACACTATTCGTGCACTATGCAAATACTATGCATAATAAAATGTAATATATTCTAATTATTGTCTAATAAAATAAATAACTTTATAAAAGTATTTTGTTTTATATAAAAAGCTTTCTGTTTTATTACATTAATAATACTAATAAAACAAAACTTCATCATCATTATTATAATTCACTATTATTAATCGACTGTGTCGCTCCTGTGAAAGAGGGCTTTTCCAATAAGGATTTCTCCATATTGGCTCGCAATTAGGTGACCAAACCTCTCATTGGCGTAACTTCTAGACATCGTTAATTTGCAAGTAATAATATTAATAACTTTGTTATCTCAATTATTGATTTAATTATATAAAATATTGACAATAATTAAATCAAACTGAGTGACTTCTCACGTAAGCATTAATAATCAATACCGTGTGCTACTATGCAACCACGCGTATTTTACCACTGATTATTTTATAACAACTTGCTTACTTTGAAAAATTTTCAAATGTCACCCTTAACTTTAACCCTTTATCAATTTAGCCATTTACTAAATAAAATAATAATTATAAGAAAATTAAGTACTTTCATTTCATAAATTTTGGGGTCTCACATTTACGAGTGCGATGTTGTTAACACAAAACCCATTTCGTATAACTTATAAATGATGAAGATAGAGTTAAAGACTCGAAGGACCCACGTGGTGATATCAAATATATGAGTAGAATCGACTTTAATCGATAAAGTTTAAGCCGCTCAAGCTACACACCCGAATCTGATGAATGTGAATAAGAAGGTTCAAGAAGGCGTTATCTCAACCCTCGATTTAATTGGCCCATTTGAAATCCTCGATGGAGTAGGAACTGTGGCTTATAGACTCATTTTACTGCAAAGTATGTCGCGTGTTCATAACGTTTTTTACGTATCCATGTTACGTAAATATGTGGATGACCCGAACCACATTATTAAATTAGAACTAGACGAGATAGCAGAAGATTTAACGTATTAGGAGATACGTGTTAAAATCATGGATAAGAAGGATCGTATTCAACACTCAAAGGTTATACCTCAAGGGTTAGAATATGAAATGAAGTCAAGGTATCCTCACCTCTTCGGCATATCAGGTACGTACATAAATTTCAAGGGCGAAATTTCATAAGGATGGGAGATTGTGAGACCCCAAAAAATTTATGAATAAAGATTTAAATTTCTCAAAATATTTTTTTGAATATTATGGTGTGGATTTGATATAATGTTATAGTTGTGGGTAATATTTACAAATTTTGCAAAGTAAGCAAGTGGTTATATAATATTCGATTGGTCAGGGAATATTCGTATTAACAGGGAATATTCGTACGATGGCACAATCATTGGTGGACCCCACAATGGAAGTATTGTCGTAGTAAGAAAATGACAGAGTTATCTTTTATTAAAAGTAACGGCGAAAGTGTTACCGTTAAAACTATTGAACTACCCGGTAGTAAAAGTACAATAATACGCGTGGTTGTATAGTAGCACACCGTATTGATTATTGATGTTTATGTGAGAAGTCACTCAGTTATACTGAATTATTGCTACAGTAATTACTGCATCATATCTCTCATATTATTGATTCGATTATGGTCACAGTATCATCTGCATGAAATGTTATATTATTAAATCAATAATTGAGACAAAAAAGTTATTCATATTATTAAATTGTAATATTTACAATGTCTAGAAGTTCTGTCAAGGAGAGGTTTGGTCATCTCTTTCTTGGGAACGACTTGGTTGTTAAATATTGTGAGTTATAATATATTAATGATGAATGTTATTAAAAATTAAATTTGAGTTCGGAGTTGAATTTGGAGACGCGGACTTGATATTTGAGTCCAAAACGATGAAATTAGTAGAAATAGACTATAAATACAAAATTTGTCGGGGTTGACTTTTTGGTCAAAAAAGTCAACAGTTGACTTTTTCGGAAAAAGTCAAACTTCAAAATTTCAAAAAATAAAATTTTTGAGAAAAATATTTCCACTGTGTTGGGATTGTTAGTGTTAGTGGAAATCGACATTTATTTTAATAATAATTGATGTCTGAAGGTTATATTGACCAATCAGGTAATTAATCGAATAAATGAACAATTAATTGCTATTAATTCACATGATTATAACTATTTATTCACATGTGTGTACTATTGATTCACATTCTTGTACTATTAGGGGAGTTGGTGCAAGATTGATAATACTTGCATGACTAAGTTAAAAATGGAGGTATTGATGGAGGTACTATACTGTAATTCATATTTTCACATGATTATAACTATTGATTCACATGATTGAACTATTGATTCACATTATTTATTATTAGGGGAGGTGGTGCAAGTTTGAAAATATTTTCAGGACTAAATAAAAAATGAAGAAAAAGAGGAAGGTATTATACTGTAATATTTCGATCCCAAAAACGTGCAATTATCAAAACTATATTTTCCTATAAATATAAGTTCATTCTTCCTTCAGTTCTCACCAATTCACTAAAGCTTTAAAGCAATTATTATAGAGAGAAATTATAGAGGGAAAGAAGAAGAGAAGTCTGCTACCTCATTATTCCAATATCCAGTTTCTTCTAAGGTAAGGGGTATTATTTCTTTCATATTCATGAAGAGAGCTATTGTTATTCCATTCTTTATTATTCTGTTGGAATAACCTATATACGCGGACTACCGTATACATGGTGAAATTCTTCTATTATTCCTTCCTTTATTATTATGTTGGAATATCCTGTCTATGCGGATTACGCATGACCTGGTTCCAATCTTTATTATTCTGTTGGAATAAACTTTGTGCGGTCTATCGCATGCATGGTGAATTCTATTGTTATTCCATTCTTTATTATTCTATTGGAATATCTTGTCTATGCGGATTACGCATGACCTGGTTCCATTCTTTATTATTCTGTTGGAATATCCTGTCTGTGCGGATTACACATGACCTAGTTCCATTCTTTATTATTTTGTTTGGAATAACCTGTCTGTGCGGTCTATCGCATGATAGTAAATTCTTCTGTTATTCCATTTTTTATTATTCTGTTGAAATAACCTGTCTGTGGATTACCACATGCATAGTGAATGATCATTCGTATTCATTTCTTATTAAATTGTGGAAATGATCTGTCTACATGGATTACTGCGTGGCGAGTGAAAATCCAGTTGCAGTTTCGTAATTTTTTTGACCCTCAAAAATTCTGGAAAAAATTGAAATGATAATTTGATGAGTTTTCTAGATTGTGTCCAAAAATGAAAATTTTTGGATGTATAGATTAGGAGTTATGGATTTTATAGAAAAAACTATTTTAAAAGTAAACCTTTATAACTCCTTGTGGTTAACTCCAAAATTGATAAAATATTTATTGGGAGTACATGTATATAACCGGAGTATACCCTATAAATTTTGAAATTTTTGGACAAAAGTACAATTTATGATAAATGTTTAAATATTCGGCAGTTTTGGCCATATGAAAAATAGTAAATGAATTTTAAAAATTCCGAGAAAAATATATGTTCAATATGGGACTATATTCTGCTAAATCCCAGAAAAGAAATATTTTTGGGACTGATTTGGTATTTTTCATGAAAATGATCTAGTTATGAGTAAATGAATTAAATATGTTATGTGAAGTAACAAAATTGGAAAATAGGATTTTATGGCTTGGGAATCCTATATATGGTATATGTAGATTTTTGATGAGGGATTTGATCATTGGTGATGAAATCTTATGAGTATGGCATTTTTGAAAGATTAAATGCATTATTTGGTAAAGTGTAAAGAATTGAAATAAATTGTTTATAAGTTTAAGAAGTGATTAAAATATTGTTATAATATTAATATTATTAGATTATGAGTTTATTAAGTGATTGAATATATATTTGGATAAATTTAAAGTCTTTAATATTTATCCTTATTTTTGTTTGATTAATGCTTATATCATTGTCATCATCCTCATGCTTATATTGTGATGAAAGTCATCTTTGGCTTACGTTCATAGATGGACTTGGTATGATTATAACCAGGGATTATTCGGTATAATCATGACCGTAATGTGACGAATGATGTGGTGAAAGTCCTCAGTGGCCTGAAGTGCATTGATGGACAGCTTTTGGTATGATTATGACCAGAGATTATTCGGTATAGTCGTGACCATTGATGATTTAATGAATATCCTTGGCCCGTAGTGCAGGGAAGATTCGATGATATGGTTTATTTATTAAGTTGAGTCTCAGCGATAAAAATTGATGAAAACATTTTAAATCATAGAAGATAGTAGATTTTATGCTCTACTTGACTCTTCTAATGGATTGCTTGTTCCGCTACAGTTAAACTTGTTGTCTATTATATTCTATCAGTTTAACATTATTAAAGGCTAATGATAATTTATTCTGCATTATCTTAGTCATAATATTTCTTACTGGGCTAGTTGAGCTCACCCTTTTTGCTTTCATTATTCTCTTCAGGAAATGAGAATATAGCTGGGACGAGTCGGGGAATGGAGTGACGGTTCAGATGATAGCATTAGTAGTCCTCACTATTCTATTAAATAGTGTAACAATAAATGTAATGAGGACTCCATTGCGTGTTGATATTGTGTAGATGACAATATTCTAATTAAAACTCTCAGTTTATGTTTTGTCATATTTTATACAATAGTTATATTATTAAGTTGTATTTGAATTTTGTACCATATATTTGGCGACTCAAGATCGGTGATGTATACTTGTTTTGGGGGCGTCACAACAAGGGCTGGGCAAAGAGCATTAGGGTATTAAGCACCATATTCAATTGCCCAATCAAATAGGAATAACTAGATTAGGCTATTCTGCTAGCTCCAATCACAAGAATCCTCATAAGCACAAACAAATTCCTTCAACTTCAGCCACACGGCAATTTTCTCCACCTGCAACTCCTGAATTGATACAGTCTCTGGTAAAGGTGCCAGCCCATGTTATGGCTATGCTATTTCCCAAACTGATACCGGTTAAAACAAAAGATGTCCTGATTCCTGATCCCAAAGTGGAAGAAAGGGAATGGAAACGTAAACAAGACATCGCCCTGATGATGTCAGGTATACGCATCATTGTCCATGATGAGCATACAAACAGATACACCCCAGACGATGATTGCCCAAATATCATAGTCATCATTAGGGAGAAGGAGGATGATGATAGGCCCTCTATCACTACAGTCCATCAGGACTTTATCCTCGATAATTGGAGCAGCACTCCATGCATTGGTCGACAGGTAAGGGTAAAGCAGGTAAAAACCTCTCGCCTGTAGATAGATACCTTTTTTAATTATTTTTTCTTTACAATATTAATAGTTATTTTATCTGTACATGCAAACACTTTGTATGATTAAACAGTTTCATATATAAAGTGAAAGCATATTTTGTTTCAGGACTCTGAATTTAGATGTGCCTGTACTTGCTGATAAGGTGCCTTTTCTCCACAAGGATTGTAACTTTGATGAAAAGTTGAACTCAGACTTAATGGGAATACAGGAGGACGTTAAGATACCTTAGGAGATCAAAGAATGGGTCAAAGACAAGCCTAAACCCAACCTTGATCAAACCAGCTCCTTCAATCTCGAAACCTTAGAAAGCCCTAAGTTAATCCAGGTTGGTTTAGACCTTATCCCAAACCAAAGGAATGACATGGTTACATTACTAACCCAATTTCAGGATGTATTTGCATGGTCTCACGAAGACATGGTGGGTTTGTCCACTGACATTTCCTTCATCGCCTTCCTATTAAAGAGGGATTTAAGCCAGTTAGGCAGAAGCTCAGGCGATTTAAACCTGAGTGGAGTTTAAAGGTAAAAGAAGAAATTGTGAAACAATTTTAAGCGGGAATTATCATGGTGTCTACATATCCTGAATGGATATCCAACATAGTTCTCGTGCCTAAACCAGGTGGAAAGGTGCGAGTTTGCGTGGATTATCGGGATCTGAATAAAGATTGCCTTAAAGATAGCTTTCTCATGCCCTTTATCCACATTCTTATTGACAATATTGCTCAATATGGCATGTACTCCTTTGCTGATTGCTTTACGGGGTACCATCAAATTATGGTCACTGAGGAGGATCGTGAGAAAACTATTTTCATCACGCCTTGGGGAACCTTCTACTATAGACGGTTGTCATTCAGCCTCATTAATGCCGGAACAACCTATCAGCGAGCTATTATGGCTCTTTTCCATGATTTAATGCATATGGAGATAGAGATCTACGTGGATGACATCATTGTCAAGTCCCAAAGGGAGGAAGACCACCTAGACTATCTCAAAAAGCTCTTCAACAGGTTGCGTAAGTACAACTTAAAGATGAATCTAGCCAAATGCGCCTTTGGCGTTAAATCAGGCAAGTTGCTAGGTTTCCTAGTCAGCCACAAAGGGATTGAGCTAGATCCCACCAAAATCCAGGCCATCACTGAAATGCCCATTCCTCAGACAGATAAGGAAATACGGGGATTTTTGGGAAGAATCAACTTCATTAGCAGGTTCATCTCTTAACTCACAGCAACCTGTGAACCCATCTTCAAGTTGTTAAGGAAGAACTCCTCCAAAAAATGGAACGATGAGTGTTAAAAAGCCTTCCTTACAATCAAAGAGCGGCTAGTTAAAGCTCCCATTTTGGTACCTCCCAGGGATGGTGTTCCCCTATTCATGTACCATTCAGTCAACGACAATGCCATGGGCTGCATGCTGGGACAAAGAGACGATAGAGGCCAAAAATGAGCTGTCGATGTTGGGATTTTTATTTGTCCCTTTTTTGTTCTTGTTCTTTGGTGTTCTCATGTTATGTGAGATTTGTTTAAAAAAACAAGTGAAAAAGGTCCGACATGTATATGTCGACTATTTGACTATAAGAGTTGCCAGTTGGTGTTTTTAACTAGTTGCAATAATGCAACCGAGAAACGATTTACGCATTGACCCAGAGATGTGACACTGCTAAACGGGTCTGTGAAACCGAGATTCAATTGGGTTCGGGGGTTTGATTATGCAGAGGGAAGGTGTTAGGCACCTCCCAACATCCGTGTTACCACGGTGATCGCCATTTTTCAAGAAACTAATATATAAATGTGTGTGTGTGGGTCAATGTGTTGTTATTTAGAAGTAGTGAAAGGCCTCATTCGCACCTATATATAAAGGGTTTGAATTTATATGAAAAATTCAGTTTTAAACATGATATAGAAGTGAGGTTTTGTAGAAGAGGTTTTTCAAACCCTGTGCTCAATACTAATTGAGACCTTTTCATACTTCTATTTTATTATTAAATGTTCGGCATGGTTGCTTTTATTTTTGAGATGCAAAGCATCTTCGAGAAAATAATATATAGCAGTGCTGAACTCCTCATGGGCATGAAAGCCATCTTAAGAAATTCAAACACTGTGAATAATTTACAAGCTGCTTACAGCTGAAAATGTCCATCACGGGAACCGAATCTAGATTCAGTAGACTGAATCTGTGATCACATGATTCCTAGGCTCACATAATGCCACAATTTATGTGAGATCCCGAATTTTATGAAATGAAAGTATTCAATTTTCTTATAATTATTATTCTATTTAGTAAATGGTTAAATTGATAAAAGGTTAAAGTTAAGGGTGATATTTGAAAATTTTGCAAAGTAAGAAAGTTTTCATAAAATAATCGGTGATAAAAGTACAGTAATACGCTTGGTTTCATAGTAGCACGCGATATTGATTATTGATGCTTACGTGAAAAGTCACTCAGTTATACTCAATTATTGCTACAGTAATTGCTGCATAATATCTCTCATATTATTGATTCAATTATTGTCACAATATCATCTACATAATATTTATTATTATTAAATCAATAATTGAGACGACAAAGTTATTCATATTATTATTTATAATATTGACGATATCTAGAAAGTTCTGTCGAGGAGAGGTTTGATCACCTAATTGTGCGCCAATAGGGAGAAATCCTTATCGGAGAGCCCCCTCTTTCCTGGAAATGATCTGATTGTTAAATACTGTGAGTTATAATATTAATACTGAATAAGTTCGTGTTGATTAAAGATGAAATTGATATTTCCATTATGTTGGGATTATTAGTGTTAGCGGAAATCGACATCTATTTCGATAATAATTGATGTATGGAGGTTATATTGACCAATCGGGTAATTAATCGGATAAATGAGCAATTAATTTCTATTAATTCATATGCTTATAACTATTTGTTCACATGTGTGTACTATTGATTCACATGGTTGTACTATTAGGGGAGGTGGTGCAAGATTGATAATACTTGCATGACTAAATTAAAAATGGAGGTATAGATGAAGGTACTACACTGTAATTATTTTTTTCACATGTATAGAACTATTGAGTCACATGATTGTACTATTGATTCACGTGATGTACTATTAGGGGAGGTGGTGCAAGTTTGATAATACTTGCAGGACTAAATTAAAAATGAAAGAAAAGATGAAGGTATTATACTGTAATATTTCGAGTCCCAAAATGTGCAATTATCGAAACTATGTTTTCCTATAAATAGAAGCTCATTCTTCCTTCATTCTCACTAATTTACTAAGACTCACAAGAGCAATTATAAAGAGAGAAGCTATAGAGAGAAAGATGAAGAGTAGTCTGCTATTTCACTATTCCAGTATCCAGTCTTCTTCTGAAGTAAGAGGTATTATTTATTTCATATTCTGAAGAGATATTATTTTTCATATTCATATGAATATTAATTTAATTCAATATTCGTAAGGAATATCATCTTCGTTCAATATTCGTTGGAATATTATTTTCGTTCAACAATCGTAAGGGGTATTATTTATTTTATATCTAAAGAGATATTATTTTTTTGTATTCTTATGAATATTATTTTCGTTCAATATTCGTAAGGAATATCATCTTCGTTCATTCGTAAGAATATTATTTTCGTTCAACAGTCGTAAGGGGTATTATTTATTTTGTATTTTGAAGAGATATTATTTTTTGTATTCATATGAATATTATTTTCGTTCAATATTCGTAAGGAATATCATTTCGTTCAATATTTGTAGGAATATTATTTTCGTTCAACAGTCGTTAGGGGTATTATTTATTTCATATTCTGAAGAGATATTATTTTTCGTATTCGTATGAATATTATGTTTGTTCAATATTCGTAAGGAATATCATTTTCGTTCAATATTCATTATCTTCGTTTAATATTCGTAAGGAATATTATTTTTGTTCAATATTCGTAAGGAATATTATTTTTGTTCAATATTCGTAAGGGATGTTATTTATTTCTTATTCGTAAGGGTTATTATTTATTACTATTCACTCGGGTACTATTCACTCAGAGTATTATTTACGGGGTACTATTCACTCAGAGTATTATTTACGAGGTACTATTCACTCGGGTATTATTCACTCTGGAGTACTATTCACAAAGTACTATTCACGAAATACTATTCACGAAGTACTATTCATAGGGTACTATTCATGAAGTACTATTCATGGGGTACTATTCATAAAGTACTATTCACGGGGTACTATTCACAAAGTACTATTCATAGGGTACTATTCATGAAGTACTATTCATAAGGTACTATTCACGATGAAAAATTGATTCTTTTCTGTCCAAATTAATTTTTGATACATGAATATTATTCTAGAATTTTACTCCACAATTGGTGATCATGTTGACAATTTAGATATTCTTGAACTCTGGATAAAATATATTATAAATATTTAATATTTATCCTTTATCTCATTTGATTGATTCCTTATATCATTGTCATGATCCTCATGCTTATATTACGTTAAAAGTCATCTTTGGCCCGTAGTGCATAGATGGACTGTTGGTTATTGGTTTTACACTAGTATGTCTTTGGCTCAGAAAAAAAGAAGAATCATGATTAATATCTTTGGTCATAGTGCAAAGATGAACTGTTGATTGATAGCTTTGGCCCGTAGTGCAAAGATGGACAGGTGTGTGACATGATCATGACCACTGATGATACTAACGAATATCCTTGGTCGTAGTGCAGGGATAATTCGATGATGTGATTGGCAGGATCATGACCATTAGTTAATAGTTGAATGTCTTCGGTCGTAGTGCACTAACAGACAATTATAGTTGAATATCTTTGGCCAGTAGTGCAAAGATAGACAACTGATTGGTATGATCATTATTATTACATTTAAATATCTTTAGCCTTTGGGGTAAGGATATTGAGTAAATATTCTATTAAGCCTTTGTGGCAAGGAGAAATTGGTGATTCACATTACTATAAACATGAATTGTGAATTTAACTAACATCTTTGGTGGTTCAGGTGAAGACAGGTGATGAAAGTTCTATTTGTCTTGAGTATAAAGAACTGTTGATGGGTATAACAGGGATAAAATTGATGATAACCTTTTTAAATCATAGAAGATAGTAGATTTTATTCTCTACTTGACTCTTCTAATGGATTGCTTATTCCGCTGCAGTTGTTGATCTAAAACTTAGTGTCCATTATATTCTATCAGTTGTTATATTGTTGAAGGCTAAGGATAATTTATTCTGCATTATTTTAGTCATAATATTTCTTACCGGGCTAGTTGAGCTCACCCTTTTCTTTCATTGTTCTCTTCAGGAAATGAGAATATAGCTGGGACTAGTCGGGGAACGGAGTGACGGTCCAGATGTTTGCATTAGTAGTCCTCACTATTATGTGAAATAGTTTGTTAATAAATGAGAACTTATTTTGAGTTTGAATACTGTCTAGAAGACAATATTTGTATTAAAACTTACAGCTCATGTTGTAAAATTAAGTTTGTATTTGTATTCAGTACCATGTATTTGGCGACCCAAAATGGGTGATGTATACCTATTTTGGGGGCATCACAGTTTATATAAAAAGAATTAAGCAGTTATATATATAAAAGCTGTAAATATATATATATATATATATATATATACATGATCAACCACCATGAAGCACCTCCATGGGGGATCAAAAATGTAAATAAAGCAATAAAAATGATCAACCGCCACAAAGTAAACTCCAGGTGGGAAGGAATGTAAATAAAGCAGTAAAAGGTCACGAAGTAAACTTTAGGCCTGACAAAAATGTAAATATATATATATATATATATATATATATATAAAAGCTTAGAACGCATATGATGTTTCTCAATCCCTACTTGGTTTATCATTTAAGTGATTTGTCATATATATATATATATATATATATATATATATATATATATATATATATATATATATATATATATATATATATATATATAAAAAGAAAATAAACGCTCCAGACATAAGTCTAGGCTCAATCGAGGCATAACTCGAAAATGTTAGTCTACATATATAAATATATACATATATAAGTATATATACAGACAAAAATGAAAACCACGGACCGAAGTCCAGGCATACACACACAACACGACTCTCAATGTGAAGAAGAGTGTGTGTAAAGATAAAGAGAAAGACTTTATAATGTGTAAGAAGGCTTACAGTGGGCTACCAAAGAAGACTTCTATGACTTTAAGTGGATGAACACTCGGCTCCCGCCAGTAAAAATTTAGCTATATGTGAGCTAACAAGTGTTTAAAATGAGAAAGCACTCAATATGGGGTGTGTACAGAGAAAATTTAAAAGGGCTTCCTCGCATTTTTCCTTTTTTAAAATGGCCACCCCAAGCTCTATATTTATAGAGCTTGGAGCCGCATAAGTGTTACCCTCTGAAGAATTATGCAAGTGTTTGCCTGGGGTGCCACGAGCTCCGCGGGTCCTGACATCTCGAATTATGTGCATGCATGCACTGTGGTGTCCGCTCAAACTTTCAGAACTGCAATCCGGGCATCCGATTGAGGTGTAAAAGACCTATTTCGGACCGTCATTATCAAGAGATATGCAATGACATGGGATTAGAGGTTGTACGAAGTCAGAAGAGGGGATCATGCCTATAGTCTTCAAGCTTCAAATTCTATCTGGTGTGCTGCCCTGCGTAGTAGTCACTCGGGATTTGATCTCCTAGGCTCTTATGGGACATTATTTTGTAGAAATGTATGTATGAGATGTTGAGACGACGCAATATGGGGTTGAGGTGGCAAGATGACGATTTTTCCCCTCACCGGGGTTATTTCCGGTTTAGGCTGATAAAGCAGACGTTGCTTAGGGTTATCTCTGAGATTGGACTGTTACAAGTGTTTGGAGGTCTTCAGGGTCATCTCTAAGTGTGCCTATCTTCCTGTTGTTATCTCCGGGTCTTTGGACTGAGTGCCTCGGTGGGAGTTCCAAGGTTGAAGCTGACTGCATGCATTTGAAAGAAGCATTTCTGGGGTTATCACCGGAACTGCAATGACACTCCTAGGGGTTTTCTCTAAGTATGAAATTGCTATTCCTGGTGTTATTTCTGGGACTGAGACTGAATATCTCGGGGTTATCTCTGAGGATGAAATGGCCTTCTCCGGTGGAATTTCTAGTATTTGAACTTCATACCTCGGGGTTATCTCCGAGGTTGGAGTTGATACTCCCGATGTGTGTTTCGGGGTTGATACTAAACTTTCAGCGGTATTCGGAATGGATATGAGTTGTCTTCTAGGGTTATCTCTGAAAGATAATTCTGCCCTCCTGCAATGTTAGTTACAGGTGTGCAAAAATTTTCGAGTGTTTACAGATGCCCCTCTTTATCATATCCATGCAATGCAAGGCATGGATAGGATAAAGAATCCTAGACACTTGAAATGCAATAAGATAAACATGATGCCATATGTAGCAACATGATGCAAATTCATGATCCATATAGTTTGTTAGATTGTGTTCTAATATGGCTGCCAATAGTGCGTATCGTCAGGGCTGCATAACCTTCGCTGATGTGTGTATCACCGGATAGATCCCTTTTAGGCAAACTGTTAAGGCTGCTTGACCTTCGTTGACGTGTGTATCAATGGATAGATCCCTATTAAGAAAACTATCAAGGCTGCTTGACCTTCGTTAACGTGTACATCAACAGATAGATACGCATTGTAACCCCCGTCGGGGATACGTGGATATGTATACCAATCATCGAATAGCTTCCGATGCTTCAATGGGTTTACTTGCCATCAGCTGAGATGACGTCAAGGTTGCTTAACCTTCGTTGACATGTATATCAACGGATGAGAATGCATTGTAACCCCCGCCTGGGATTCGTACATGGACGAAGAATGCGTTGTAACCCCCGCTGGGTATTCTGAAGGGTTTTTTGGTTACGACCCTGTATTTGGCAGCATTGGACCTGTGTGAGGCATTACCGAGTGTGATTTGCAAAAGATGAGATCATCAGTATAGTGTACCTTGTGTTTAGGCAAATACCAATGAGTGATATGTAAAGATATAATTTGACTTGTGACAACCAGGATTCCAGGATATTCTGCTCAATCTCGTAGCATTTTTATTCTTAATTTAGCCTTTTTAGCTTGTGAGACCTCCTTTGCAACTCAAACTGGATGGAGCCGGAGGGGTGGGACCCACGTAGGGATGCCACATTGATCATACCCCACCAATATTGGTGGCATCTGGTATGAGATCGTGGTATGATAATATGTCACCATCAGATAGGGTGACTGTAGATCAGCTGTTGCAGCATACTATAACCTTCTTGATGTTTCAGGTTCCCCCAAGATTTGTGGAGGGTATGTTGGAGCACTGAATATCGGAGAGGTAGGTTTTCTGGTTTGGGACCCAGGAGTTGACTCTAACTCTGGAGGAGTATGCACGTCTGATGATGCTGCCACTGAACAGATCTTGCGTGCATATGGCTATTGGAGACATGAGCCGGCAGTTCATGACCCTCACTGGACTGAGGCATAGGGTGGTGCAGGATGAGATCACATCCGGCCATGTGATATCCCAGTGTTTTTTTTCAATAGATTTAGCTCTGAGGAGAGTTATACACGGCACTCCAGGGATTTCACTACACCGGAGGATCATTGGCGTCTAGCCAGAGTGGATGTATTGCTATTGTGCACACTATCGTATGTCTACATGCCACGGTACATGGTAGTGAGAGCTCTCAAAGATGGTCACACCATCGCACCGATGATTATAGCAGAGACTCTAAGGTCAGCCACATATTCCTGCACTTATCCGATGGGAGTGTTTACAGGCAGCTCGGTCATGCTGTATGTGTAATTTATGTCACACTTGAGACCGATTGGCACTTTCAGACGACAAGGGTATTATTTCACCGATGAGATAGCTATATCATACTCCTTTCAGTCTACAGAGTGTATAGATGATGTATATTGGTCAACTTTTCTAGCAGGGATCGGAGATCCATTTGATATATTACCATGTACAGGACTCAGTTCACCCTACAGCTTCATTACTCATGCTTCTGGCATGGATTATCTCCCTCTGGCTGGCGTGAGGGGCATGACTACTTATCACCCACTGGCCGTGATGTGTCAGTTTGACCAGTTCTAGGACTTTCATCCTTTCGAGGGGGCATTGAGTCAGTGCTTGGCTTTTCGCCATTTATCAGCAGAAGACCGATCCAGGGTGGATGCCTATTGGGATCATCGTGAGATAGCTGAGTTTTCTATGAGCCATCCGGGTTATTCTACAGAGTATTCTGCATGGATGGAGACAGAGATTGTATCGACTGCGGTAGTATCCACAGTGCAAGGGATGAATTCTGACGATGGAGAGCCTATGGAGGACACTGATATTCCCACCGAGGAGGAGTTACTTACTGGGTTGCCAGTAGCTATAATGGATTCTCCCACTACTAGTGCTACTTTGATTCATCATTCAACATAGTATCTGGAGCAGAGTCTACATCTAATGACCTTTGAGAGAGATCAGGCTAGGGCCTTGATGTTGATAGCTCTTGATGGGAGAGACGCCGCTCTATTAGAGAGGGACGAGGCCAGATCAGCCAGAGTTGCATCGATTATACAGAGGGAAGCTGCCCTATCTGCCCGAGATGTGGCCATCACAGATAGTACTTCAGTGAGATCCCTTACGACTGACATCCTCATTGATATGAGTGCATACATTGATGAGCATCATGCCACCATGCAATTAGCCTCAGATCTGCTACCTCATGTAGATATCATTGGACTGGAGCTTGCAGCGTTACCTCCTTCTTCGGAGAAGGATGTTATGATAGATCTGATAGTCCTCATACATACAGATTCGTAGATAGACTTGTATTTTCCTGCAAATACTAACTTAGCCATTTTGTCATGTACAACAACAATATATATGGCAGGGAAATATATTTTGATTCACTTCCCTTTCTGTTATGCCTTGATACTTACTTGATATTTGCCTATTTCTTCAGGGCTTGTGATCTTAATGTATTCTGAACTCATCCTTGATGTGTGGACATTGAGACATCGCATGATCTTCTAGAATGGATCACTAATCTGTATATATTCGTACCATCTTTGGTGTCTTGGGACTGGTTTCTATATGAAAATGAGTAGAGGAGTGTGGCTTTTCCTCTCTGAGATTGACCACACCACAGATGGTCGCCAGTACTCCTATTCAAGAGGAGCCTAGTTAGTTCAATCTCTTATGGATTGGTGTTATTCTTCGAGGCAAAACCGCAGTGTAGACACCCGAAATTTTCTTTTCCTGTTACTAACTATACAGGAGGGCAAAAGCATCTTTTTCACTCCAGAGATAACCCTGGAGGACCACAACATCAATTCCAACCTCAGAGATAACCCTGAGGATATTCAGAGTAAACAACATGACAACCTCAAAGATAACCTTGCGAAAAGACGGCTACAAATGTGTAAAAATCGGAGATAACCCCGGGAGGGGAAAAATGGTCATTTTGCCAACTCAACTTCACTTCAAACCAAATACACTCATTTCAACCCAAATTCATTCAATAGAAGTCCCACAAGACCCATATCTTAACTTCAGAGCGTAAATAATACAAAACAGCTCACCGGATTGCCTGACGAAAACTTGGAAATGCTATTTAGGTCATGGACCCATCTTCCCAGAATCAAAAAAGGGAAAATCCTATTTCATTGTGTAGCTCTCAGAAAGAGCTTTCTAGAATGGTATGGCACGCTTCCATCAGACTCCCGGATTGAAAGTTATGAACGATCGAGCGAACAACGCATTATATAAGTGTACGTACTATGACATGGTGGGACCCACAGTGCTCTGGGCAGCTGCAGGTAGACCTGCGGCACCCCCCTCTATATATATGGGGCTTGGGGTGGCCTTATTTGAGGGAAAAAGAGCAAGGAAACCCTGTCCAATTGGCTTTGTACACACCATAAACTGAGTGCTTTCTTATTTCAAACAGTTTTGAGCTTATATCCTGTCATATTTTTATCGGCGGGAGCTGAGTACTCATCCATTTAAAGTTATTGGAGTCTTCTTTGGTAGTCCACTATAAGCCTTCTTACACACTTTAAAGCCTTTCTCTTCATATTTGCACACAATATTCTACACATTAAGAGTCGTGTTGTGTGTGTATGCCCGGACTTCGGTCCGTGGTTTTCATTTATGTCTGTATATATATACTTATATATATATATATATATACTTATATATATAACTGTTGTCAGACATATCTGATGAGCCTGGATTTTACATCCGGAGCGTTTATTGCTTATATATATATTTACATTTCTGGCAGGCCTGGAGTTTACTTTGTGGCGTTTGATCATTTTTACTGCTTTATTTACATTTAGTATTGCCTGGAGTTTACTTCGTGGTGGTTGATCATCTTTACTGCTTTATTTATATTTAGTCCCGCCCAGAGTTTACTTCGTGGCGGTTGATCGCATTTACTGCTTTATTTACTTTTTTGATCCCCCATGGAGTTGCTTCGTGGTGGTCGATCATGTCCATATATATATTTACCGCTTTTATATATTTACATTTTCAATCCCCCATGGAGTTGCTTCGTGGTGGTTGATCATGTCTATATATATATATATATATTTACAACTTTTATATATTTACATTTCTGATCCCCCATGAAGTTGCTTCGTGGTGGTTGATCATGTCTGTATATATATATTTATAGCTTTTATATATATAACTACTTACTGCTTTTTATATAAATTGTGGTATCATGTGAGCCTAGGAATCATGTGATCACATATTCAGTTTACTGAATCTAGATTCGGTTCCCGTGATGGACATTTTCAGCTGTAATCAGCTTGTATATTATTTACGGGGTCTGAATTTCCTTGGATGGCTATCATGCCCATGAGGAGTTCGGCACTGCAGTATATTATTTTCTCGAAGATGCCTCGTATCTCGAAAATAAAAGCAAACAAGCCGAACATTTATTAATAAAATGGAAGTATGAAAAGGTCTCAATTCCTATTGAGCACAGGGTTTGAAAACCCTCTTTTACAAAACTTCATTGCTATATCTTACTTAAAACTGAATTTTTCTATAAATTCAAACCCTTTGTATATAGGTACGGACGAGGCCTCACACTATTTTCAAATAATTGCACATTGATCCACACATACACACACACACATTCATATAATAGTTTCTTGAAAAGTGGCGGTCACCGTGGCAACACGGATGTCGGGGGGTGCCTAACACCTTCCCTCCGCATAATCAAGCCCCCAAACCCAAATGAATCTCGGTTTCATAGACCCGTTTAGCAGTGTCACATCACTGGGTTAATGTGTAAACCTTTTTCGGTTGCATTGGTGCAACCAGTTAAGAACACCAACTGGCAACTCTTAATAGTCCATCGTCGACATTATACACGTCAGACCTTTTTCACTTGTTTTTTCAAAAAAATCTCACCTAACATGAGAACACCAAAGAACAAGTAACGAAAAGGGACAACTAAAAATCCCGACGTCGACATGCAGCTTAGATGGTCGCCAGCTCTCCCATTTATGGGGAGGCCAGGTAGTTCCATCCCTTTAGTCTAAAGCCGATGAAATGTGGTGGATTGAAGTTTGAT
Organism: Panax ginseng; assembly: GCA_020205605.1. Taxonomy (NCBI): domain Eukaryota; kingdom Viridiplantae; phylum Streptophyta; class Magnoliopsida; order Apiales; family Araliaceae; genus Panax; species Panax ginseng. The sequence goes on from CM035139.1 coordinate 132,116,372, forward strand.
CCTAGTACCAGATGACAAGTATTTGTGTTTTGGTAGGGGGTTAGACCGAACCATAAATGGCTGCCTATGTACTACTATTGAAGAGGAGATCAGGTTTGTGTAGTTCAAACCTAGTGTAAGAGGTTCAACGCTTTATGAGTGTAGGACTGTTTTTGTTGTTTTGGTTTATGTAGAGAAGAGTAAAAGTGTTTTTGTTGTTTAAACTTTTGTAGAGAAAGGGCAAAAATGTTTTTGTTTTTTTTATTGCGACCGGGCCATATAGAATATGGTTGCCTACGTACTCTCGGGTATCAAGGAGATCAGGTCGATGTAGTTCGCACCTCAGGACGATTTGTGACCGAAGAAGTTGGATCCCATGTGCAGGATGAACTGCAGGGAAATGAAAGTTTGATCCCATGTTTGGGACAAACTGCAGGTGTGAAAAAGTTTAATCCCGTCTTCAGGATAAACTGTAGGTATGAAAGGTTTAAATCCTAATGGGATAACCGGAGTTGTACGATGTGAAATTATGTGAAACCAGGCTGCTGGTTTGAAAAGTGTGTTTTTCCCTGAGGGGCAGATGGGTAAAAACGAAAGGCTGTATGTAATGATGGTTAAAGAACCTGAAATGACTGGTGATCTAATGATCCAAAACCAGGATGTTTGCTTGATGATAACTGATGTGTGGGATTTATACCCGCGTTTTAGCCCTTTTTATTCTTAATTTTTATGCCCTTATTTAATCTTTTGGTTAACTTACTTAGTTATAATTACTGTGTTTCCGTTTAGTTCTTCTCAGACTGGCTTTGTTTGATTTTTCTAGAAAGTGGCGCCCGGCGTGATTTACGCCCAAATGCGCCAATTTTTTAGTGGACTCTCTATCAGAAAGTGGCGCCCGGCGTCTTACAGAATAAAACAAGCCACGTCATAGCGGTCGAGAAGTAACTCAATGCTACTGGAAAGTCGCGCCCGGCAAGAAGAATCATACCGGCGCCCACGAACCAACCGCGCCTCGGCTCAGATCTCGCGCCCAGCCAACACAATACCAACGCCCGGCGCCAAATGCAGTGTTAAGGCTCGCGTCCCGGGGCGAGCTCCGGTTTCTGCACAGTAGCTTGTATTTAATGACCTAGATTAAAGGAGACACTATAAATAGCTAGCGATGTTACCGCTTTAATGATCGGATTTTTCAGATAAAAAAGATCTGATCTTAGGATTTACTACAGCTTAGACTTGTATTTTCGTTTTTCTGTCTTTTACCTATCTAGAAGAGAAAGAAGCTTGTAAAGGGACGTGAGCTATTACACCAGCATTTCAGAGTTTGCTTGTGAAGAGTAGATTTGGCGAAAGAATACTTCATTATACAGCGGTTTTCTTATTCCAAATCTCCTATTCCTCGTATTTATCTGATAATATGTAGTGTATTAAAAATGTGTGTTAGTACCATAGTTATGAACTAACTCCATTATTAGGATTGCAATTTAACCTTTTGTTTATCTTAATCAACTTTCTCTCTCATTTTATAAAATGAATCATTTTGGGATGGGTTGTTGTATTTTGATCTTACTGTCTGATTGATTGATAAAGAAATTAGTATTGATAGTGATGGAAATTGATGAATGGATATTATTGTCTATCTTTAAATACAACAACACCTGTTATGACCATGACATTGGAATGTGGGCTTAATGTGCTAATAGGATAGACATATTCTTATTTTCTTTGTGGGACCTTGGGGATGAGCTTAATGACCTTTATCTAGTTAGCTTCACCAATAGACATATTGTGTTCTAGCTGGTTAAGGATGTGCATTTGTCCTTCAACAGAAGATTTTGCCTATATTGATCCTCGGTTGACCATTCCTTGATTCGTTTGTATTATGGAGAGTTAGGAGATTAGGTGAAACCTTAGGGGAGTTGTAATCCTATCTTACTTCCTAGCACAACCAACTTCTCTTAATTAGTTTTCTTAGTGAAATAGCTTAACCAACCATTTCTTTCACTCGTTTAGATAAGATTAGTAATGACTTTCTTAGTATTTGTTTCTGTTAAGTCTTCGTCCTCGTGGGTTTGACACTCTACTTTCATATATTACTTGTGGACCGCGTATACTTGCGCGTGTTTATCGATTGCTAAACGAACCAACATGTTTTTGGCACCGTTGTCGGGGACATAGAATTAATTGTTATGCAATATTGAAACTAAGTCATTACGATCTTACTTTAACCTGATTTTCCTGTTTAATTCTCTTTTCAGGTAATCTCCATTGTTTATGCCACCTCGGAAGGAACGAAATATAATACCTTTCGATCCCGAGGTTGATAGAACATTCAGACGACTGCGGAGAGAGAAATCCAAAGACACACTCGAGGACATACTTGTTCCTATCACAATGGCTGAGGAACTTCAGAAATATCTGAGGGAGCACGCTATGCCTCGCATTAATAATCTCCAGGTAAGCATGGATTGCCAGAATGGCTTCCCATCCAGACCTTTTACAATGGGTTGTCTGGATCTACTCGGTCGAGTATAGATGCCACGTCTGGAGGGGCATTCATGGCTAAACATCACACAGCAGGATATGAGCTGGTGGAGACAATGGCGACCAATAATTACCAATGGCCAAACGATAGGCAAGCTCCGAGAAGAGCAACGGCGGTTTATGAAGTGGATTCTTTCACGTCGTTAGCGGCTCAGGTAGTAATGCTAACAAAAAGACTAGATATAATGGGACCTACAGTGGTTCAAAGTGTGCAGAGTGTGGGGGTGCAATGTGAATTATGTCAAGGAAGCCACCCTACTGATCAGTGTGCGATAAGCCCCGAGTCCGTTTAATTTGTGTCAAATTACGGGCGGCAACAAAATACAAATCTTCCCACACACTATCACCCTGGCCTAAGAAATCATCCCAACTTTTCATGGGGCAACAATAACAACAACAACAGTAACAACCCCAACCAACCACAACCTCCTTCTACCAGGCCAAATTATGCTAATCCTCCTAGATTCCAACCTCAGGCTCAGTTCAACCCACATCCACAGAGCACTCAGAATCAGTTTCACCATCCTCCACCATAATAGGAAAGGAAGCCCAGTTTAGAAGATCTTCTGTCGAGGTATATAGCCCATAAAGAAACCAGAAGTAACAATCAAGAAGCCTCCATTAGGAATCTTGAAGTTCAGATGGGTCAGTTGGCTACTTCTTTAAATAGTCGACCACTGGGCGCATTGCCTAGTGACACTGATGTCAACCCAAAAAGGGAAGGCAAGGAACAATGTAAAGCAGTAACCCTCAGAAGTGGGAGAACCACTAAAGTACAAAGTGGCGAGGGTATTCTTGTGGAAAACGTCGTGGTGACCGAAGAGGGTACTTCTACGACGGATAAGGTTAAGATAAGTGGGGGTGAAGAAAGTGGTCAAGACAAACCTCCAACACCATCTCCTCCAACGATTGTGGTCAATCAGCCTCTCCCTCAGTTGTCGTTCCCCCAGAGGGTGCAGAAATAGAAACTGGATGAGCAGCTTCCAAATTCTTGGAGGTGTTCAAAAGACTGCACATAAATATCCCATTTGTAGAGGCATTGGAAGGAATGCCTAGTTACGTCATGTTCTTGAAGGACATTCTGTCCAAGAAGCGAAAAATGGGACACTATGAGACTGTGGCTCTGACAGAAGAGTGTAGTGCCATCCTTCAAAACAAGCTTCCGCCAAAGCTCAAAGATCTAGGAAGTTTTACAATCTCATGTACCATTGGGGACCAATTTATTGGGAAGGCTCAGTGTGATTTAGGGGCAAACATCAACTTGATGCCCCTCTCTATTTATAAGAAGTTGGGCCTCAATGAAGCCAAGCCGACAAGCGTCACCTTGTAATTAGCTTATAGATCTCTGACATACCCGAAGGGAATTATGGAGGATGTACTAGTAAAGGTTGAGAAGTTCATATTCCCAGCGGATTTCATAGTCCTCGATTTTGAGGAGGACAAAGAGGTCCCGATAATATTGGGAAGGCCGTTCTTGGAAACTGGGAGGACCCTGATCGATGTCGAAAAAGGGGAGTTAACTATGAGAGTTCATGATCAGGAAGTAACGTTCAATGTCTTCTGATCAATGAAGTATCCTAATACACCCGAGGATTGCTTCCAGATTAGTACAATTGATAAATCAGTGAAGTGGGTATTCTCAGAAACTTGCATTCCAGACCCTTTGGAAGCCACATTAACTGGGGCCATTACTACGGAAGATCCTTCGCATGTGGAATGTGCCATGTGCCTTGATGAACCTCAAGGATCAAAGAAATTCCACCGCCAGTTCGAATCTCTGAATGATAATGAGGCCTCTACTTCCAAGGCTCAACCGTCTATCATCGAACCACCTGTCCTTGAGCTCAAACCTTTGCCTACTCACCTGAGGTATGCTTATTTAGGAATTTCATCTTCTTTACCTGTGATAATTGCTGCTTCTCTAACCAAGTGTCAGGAAGAAAAGCTGCTGCTCGTGCTCAAGAAGTACAAAATGGCCCTGGGGTGGTCCATTGCTGACATAAAGGGGATCAGCCCAACGTTATGCATGCACAAGATATTACTGGAAGAAAGGTCAAAACCGCTATTGAGCATCAAAGGAGGTTAAATCCCATAATGAAAGAGGTTGTCCGGAAGGAGATCATTAAGCTGCTTAATGCAGGCATCATCTACCCCATCACCGATAGCCCTTGGGTTAGTCCAATCCAATGCGTGCCAAAGAAGGGGGGATGACAGTGGTATCCAATGAGAACAATGAACTGATTCCTACCAGTACGGTGACCGGGTGGAGAGTGTGTATGGATTACAGAAAACTTAACAAATCAACCTGTAAGGATCACTTTCCTCTCCCTTTCATAGATCAAATGATGGACCGGTTAGCAGGGCACGAATACTATTGTTTGCTTGATGGGTATTCGGGGTAAAATTAGATCTCTATCGCTCCAGAAGATCAGGAGAAGACGACATTCACATGTCCTTATAGGACCTTTGCCTTCTGAAAAATGTCCTTCGGGCTATGTAATGCTCCCGCCACATTTTAGCAGTGTATGATATCAATCTTCTCTGACATGGTTGAGAAGACCTTGGAGGTCTTCATGGATGACTTCTCAGTTTTTGGGAGCTCATTCGACAATTGCTTGACTAATCTGACGACCGTGCTCCATCGATGTGTCGAAACCAACTTGGTGCTGAATTGGGAGAAGTGTCACTTCATGGTCGAAGAGGGCATTATTTTAGGTCATCGGGTTTCTGTAGGCGGAATTGAGGTTGATAAAGCAAAGATCGATGTGATCAATAACCTTCCACCACCCACCTCAGTGAAAGGGGTAAGGAGTTTCCTCGGGCATGCCAGTTTCTATAGAAGGTTTATTCAGGATTTCTTACGGATCACCAAACCTTTGTGTACGCTCTTAGAAAAGGACATGCCTTTCCAGTTCGATGCCGCCTGCCTGAGCGCTTTTATGTTATTAAAGAAGAGGCTTGTCTCAACGCCTATTTTGGTAGCTCCAGACTTGACATTCCCTTTCGAGCTCATGTGCGACGCCAGTGATTTTGCTATCGGGGCAGTGTTGGGCCAGAGAAGGGAAAAGGTTTTCTACACTATTTACTACACCAGCAAAATATTGACTGATGCTCAGTTAAATTATACCACCACTGAGAAGGAGCTGCTGGCAGTAGTGTATGCTTTTTTTGATAAGTTCCGTTCCTACCTCATCGGGACGAAGGTGATCGTATACACCGATCACTCGGCGATCAAGTATTTGATTGAAAAGAAGGACGCTAAGCCGAGAATGATACGGTGGGTTCTGCTTCTACAGAAATTTGACTTAGAAATCAGAGACAAGAAGGGAACCGAGAATAAGGTTTCCGACCACTTATCTAGATTGGAAAACACCACATCTTCGGGCAACGCCGATAAAGCTATAAATGATTTTTTTCTGGATGAACAGCTCTTTGTGGTTAATGGAAAGGTTCTGTGGTATGCGGACTTCGCAAATTACGTCGCTTGCCAAGTTATCCCTCAAAACCTGAGTTTCCAACAAAGGAAGAAATTCCTTAAAGATGCCAAGCAATATCTTTGGGATGAGCCCTTCCTGTTCAAACAGTGTTCGGATCAGATTTTGCGTAGATGTTTGCCTGAAGGAGAAATTGAAGGTGTGCTTCATCATTGCCATTCTTCCAATTATGGAGGTCATTTCGGAGGCCAGTGAACTACTGCTAAGGTGCTACAGTCAGGATTTTATTGGCCCACCCTTTTTAAAGATGCACACACATATGTGATGCAATGTGACAGATGCCAACGGGTGGGCACTATATCAAGGCGGCATGAGCTACCGCTACAGAATATTTTGGAAGTAGAGTTATTTGATGTCTGGGGCATTGATTTCATGGGACCATTCCCGCCCTTGTTCAACAATCTCTACATCCTTGTGGCAGTGGATTATGTCTCAAAGTGAGTGGAAGCAGTTGCCTTGCCGACAAATGATGCTAAGGTGGTGCTTCAGTTCCTCAAAAAGAATATTTTCACCCGTTTTGGCACACCTCGGGCCATAATTAGCGATGAAGGGTCACACTTCTGCAATAAATATTTTGAAGCCCTTCTAGCCTAGTATAGGGTAACTCATAAAATAGCCACTGCTTACCACCCTCAGACCAACGGTCAAGCTGAAATTTCGAATCAGGAGGTGAAATGAATCTTGGAAAAGATTGTTAACCCAAACCGTAAGGACTGGTTGAAAAAGCTTGATGATGCATTATGGGCCTACCACATAGCTTATAAAACGCCCATTGGAATGTCTCCGAATAGGCTAGTCTATGGTAAAGCTTGTCATCTCCCAGTTGAATTGGAGCACAACGCTTACTGGGCTATTCAAAAGCTCAACTTTGATCTTGAGGCAGCCGGCGAAAAGCGGCTATTACAACTGAATGAAGCAGATGAGTTTCATCTGCAAGCGTATGAAAACGCCAAATTGTACAAGGAGAAGACCAAGAGGTGGCATGACAAGAAAATCCTTGAGCGGCATTTTGAGCCGGGCCAGAAGGTTCTTCTGTTTAATTCCTGGCTGAAGTTATTTCCTGGGAAGCTAAAGTCTAGATGGTCAGGCCCTTTCACTATTGCTAAGGTTTATCCACATGGGGCAATAGAGGTTGAGGACACAAATTCGGACGCAACATTTAAGGTCAATGGGCAGAGGTTAAAGCAGTACTGGGGCGGTGAAGTCGACCGGCAGAATACCTCCATTACACTTGGAGACCCGGTGTAAGGCGGGAGTATAGTCAAGCCGACGACTCAAAATCAAGCGCTTGATGGGAGGCATTCCCATCTCAGTATCACTAAATTGCATTATGTATAATTTTTTTTTTCAATTTAAGTTTCTCTGTCTAGTTTTAGTCTGTGTTCTGTATAGTGTTTATAGTTCTGTATAATTTTAGTCTTGTTATTTCTTCATTTCATCCATCAGTTGAGTTGTGCTAGTTGGATTACTAATAGCTTGTTGATTGTGCTTGTCTTGTGTAGAGTGGATGAGTCCGCGCCCCGGTGCTAGTATTGGCGCCCCAGCGCCATGCAATGCTCGTTGGCACTGCAATTTCGTGCCCCGGCGCCAACTCTGCTACATAACATACTGTTAAGTTGCGCCCTAGCGCCATCAATCGTGCCCTGGCACCGAGACAGATCTGAGATCACGCCCCAGCACAATTCTCCGCGCCCCGGCGTCACAGCCATCGCGCCCCGGCGCTACCAGCGGTGCCCCGACGCCATAAGTGTTTCATGGTCTTATTTCAGTCATTTTAGTCACTCTTTCGCTTCGTTTTTCTCATACGTTCTCTTTGCCCAAGCAACGCAACTGTTTCTATTCCGACCGTTCAGCCAACTGACAGCCGTTTCTTACCGTTTGAGTAGTCAACCGTCGTAGTGTTTATTTCCTCGCTGAAGTTCGCCTATAAATTTCGTAGCAGGTGCGGTGTTTTGGCAAAACCTTGTGCTTGCTTCTTATAATTCCTTCCTGCTAAAATGGCTTCCAAGCGTCCTAGAACCAATATTGGTCCTCCTCCTTCTTCCTCTTCCCGCAGTCAAACTACTCCTTGGGATCTTATCAAATTTCCTTCTGAAGATGCGTTTAGGCGATACACCCAAAATTTCAAGACGCGAAGTCTTGTGCCAGAGCGTGGCCTTCGGCCAGATGACAAATTGGATGGCCAAATAAACGCTATGATCAGTGCTATGAAATTATTTATAAAATTCAATTCAATTCAATTCAATAAATATTTAAGATTAATTACAAAATTCATTTAATTCCTTCAATAGTTAACTCAACTATTACACCTCACTTTCCCAATATATGAATATGTATTTCTCTTCACACCAGATCACATATTTCAAAATATATAGCACGTATATATACATACTCAAACTCAAAACATCTCATAATAATAATTTTAATTATTAAATTCCTATTTTAATAATGTATAAAAATTTGGGTTGTCACATGGCACACTATAAGGCGGCGGTCACTTCCATTTCCTTTATAACTTCATGGCCAAATACCATCTAGCAACATTAAAAAGGCACACCTCTCTCAAATTACTGAAATTTTTATGATTTTTTGACCCTTTTCTCCTACTAATCTTCATATCGTGAGTTATACACATCCAAATTAGTCTGTTTTTGATTATATGGATCTGTAATTCATAGAACTACAACATACTAGAATTCTAACAATTTATAAAAACATTAATCAACCTAAAATTTGACCCAAAACACATGTTCATACTCTATTTTCATGTTTTAACATCTCTAGCGAAATCGAACACCACGAATTCGATTCCTAACCAAATCAATCCATTTAACCTTCGTTGTTTTTGTAATTCAATATACTAACAATATCTATAATCAATTTTAGATTAAATCATGATTTTCATCATCAATTTTGATTCCAAAACAAGCCTACATATATCTATAAAACTCAATTTCATCTTGTTTAATCATACTTTCATAAATTTGATCACCCTAAAACCACTTTTAGATTATATGAAACGAATTAAACATAACCATTAACATGTATAACCACTTCCTTAAAAAAAACCATGCATCCAAAACCATCTACAGATAAATAATTCTAGAAAATAAGAACTATAACTAGATTATTACATTGATTCCTCTTTAAACATAGAGAGTGGATGATTAGAAAGCTTTTCATTGAATCATCTTCTTCCTTCACAACTCTCAGAGTTCCCTCTCCAATTCATAGAGAACTCGTACTATTCTGCCTTACCTTATGAATACTCAGCCAAAATTAAGCATATGTTTTATTTCTGCATTTGGTTTCCCAATACGTTACTAGAAATCTATAGTATTGGCAGGTAGGAATAATAAGGGTCTCAAGGCCATGTTTGGCTAGAACCCAGTTATTCTCTCTTAACTTATTTTTATAATTCTCTTTAACATATGATTCATTCATGCAACAACCATTAACAAATTCTAATATTTTAAATTAAATTATACCTTATTATTATAATTATAATTTCTATCATTATAACTATAGTTTCTATTTATCCAACCATAATTATAATTTTATTCAACAAATCAACCCCTTAATTTAATTATTAGATTAAATTGGAATATTTCCATTAAATATTTATTTTATTTAATAAATATTTTAACTATTTACAAAATTCATAATCATATTACATTAACATACCACATTTATATATATATATATATATATATATATATATACTCTCATTTTATTAAAACAAATATATTCACATTAATTCATTATTTTAATTAAGTGAATTACTCATATTATTTATGAAATTTAATTCATAACAATTCCATCGCCAATCAAGGCATACCAATTAAATTATATTATTCCATGATATAATTTCCATCTTAATTAACTAATATTATTCAGTTAATTTCTTTTGCCACCATTTTCCTATTTCATAACTAATTTGATTCACTTTCTTCATAGTTTAATCACATATTAAATCTCATAAAAATTTAATTTTTTCAAACCAAAACACAGAATTCAAAATATATACATCTCATAATAAGAAATTTAATTATTAAATTTTTATTTTAATAATTTATAAAAATTCGGGTTGTCACACAATGTCCTCTTGTACTTCCATCAAGTATGAGTCCAACTTTTCATCAAAGTTACAGTCCTTATAGAGAAAAGGCATCTTATCAGCAAGTACAGACACATCTAAATTCAGAGTCCTGAAACAAAATATGCTTTTATTTAATATATGAAACTGTTTAATCATACAAAGTGTTAGCATGTACTGACAAAATAACTGCTAATACTGTACAAAAAAGTAAACAATTAATATTATCTACAGGGCAGAGGGGTTTTCTGCCCGTTTTACCCTTGTCGACCAATGCATATAGTGTTGTTCTAATTGTTAAGGGCAAAGTCATGATGAACCGCAGTGATGGAGGGGCTATCATCGTCCTCCTTCTCCCGAATGATAACCATAACATCTGGGCAATCATCGTCTGGGGTGTATCTGTTGGTATGCTCATCATGGACAATGATGCGTATGCCTAACATCATCAGGGCGATGTCTTATTTACGTTTCCATTCCCTCTCTTCCACTTTGGGATCAGGAATCGGGACCTCTTTTGCTTTAACCGGTATCAGTTTGGGAAATAGCATAGCCATAACATGGGCTGGCACCTTTATCGAAGACTATATCAGTTCAGGAGTTGCAGGTGGAGAAAATTGCCGTATGGCTAAAGTTGAAGGAATCTGTTTGTGCTTATGAGGATTCCTATGATTGGAGCTAGCAGAATAGCCTAATCCAGCTGTTCCTATTTGACTAGGCACTTAAATAGGGTGCTTAATACCCTGATGCTCTTTGCCCAACCCTTGTCCAGGTTGATGACCCAATGACATCATTTCTTGAGTAGCCGACATAACCTCGGCAGAAATCTTGGGTGTGAGAGGTGGCACCCCGATGGGATGGTAATGAGTGTTGCTCACCTCAAGGGCGTGGAAACTGCCCGGCTCAACCTCTAAATTGAAGCTGATTAGTGGCATATCACTTTATTCCGAATATTCCGGTTCAGCATTAACAGTGACTAGGCTATTGTTGATAATGTACTTGAGTTACTGATCAAGGGTGGAAGGGACGGCTCCATCCATATGGATCTATGGTCTCCCCAATAGCAGGTTGTATCCTGAATCTATCTTGAGCACGTGAAAAGATACACAAAATGTATGGGGGCCAATCTCAATTGGCAGCTCAATCTCTTCGATAGAATTTCGTCGGGATCCAACAAAAGCTTTGATAACCGTATGGCTACTTCAGATCCGTTTGAGATTGACGTTCATCTTCACCAAAGTGGCATAAGGACAGATATTCAGAGATGAACCTCTGTCTATGAAAACTCCAGCTAATATATACCCAGAGGACAAAACTGCAATGTGCAATGGCTTGCAATGACCGGTCCCTTCGGGCGGTATGTCATCATCAGTGAAAGATATCACATTGTTGTTAAAAATATGATCAACCAGATGTTGAAATTTTCCACATCCACTAATTTCGGTAAGTTGGCTTCTTCAAAAACCTTCAGTAAGATCTTCCTGTGATCCTCGAAAGAGAAAACCAAGTCCAGTATTAAGATATGATGTGGAGCTTCTCTTAAGCTTAAAACCACTTTGGCTTCAGTATGGCCCATAGTACGAAGGAATTTCTCAATCTTCTCTATGGGAATCTCCCCCTTTGCTTTTATGGTAGGCTTCATCACCCTTTGAGGAAGATATAGTGGATTTTCCTTAGACACTGCAGCAGTAATATGAGACGTGGATCCTTCAGCTTCTCTATAATTCCATGGGACTTTTTGTAAGCCGATAACGGCATATTATGTTCTAAATGATAGGATAATAGGGTCTGGCGCAACCACTTTCAAAGGATTGTCAGGACCTTTGAGCTGAATTTGTTGTATGGGAAATGGCCTAATAATCTTATCAGCCTCAGCGAATATAACTGCTACTAACCCCTTCCATTTTAATAGGATAAGTATTCTCACTCTCGAATATTACAGTGTCATCTTCTGCCAGCTACAGGACACCGCTGTCAATTAGATTCTGAATAAGGTGGCGGAGTGCCCAACATTCTTCTGTGTTGTGACCGCGAGAATGAGAGTGATACTGACATACTCCATTAGAGTTAATCCATCTTAAACGAGGATTAATTGGAGGTAGAAGGGAGGTGATTCTTCCTTCATTTATCAGCATCTGAAATATCTCCTTCATAGGTTGGCCCAGGTATATAAATTCCCTTCTATTGGCGAAATCATGACGGGCTTTAGCACTTGCTCTCTTCGCAACCTTGTCCTCCAGTGTTTCACTTTCTGAAGGCAATGATGGAGTATTCATAACAAAAGGAAGGAGACTGGCATGCTCCTGGCTGACTAATTGGCGTGTGACTTGATGCTGATGGATCACCAGTTCTGCCAATTGCTCAACTTGCTTACAAAGAACATTCATCTTACGTTCCATCACAAATTGGAACTTTGCATAATACCATCTGTCAACACCGTCTTTGATGATCTAGGATGATTCATCATTAAAATTAGAACTTTGTCCACTGCTCTAATTAATCATATTGACATTTTCTTCCTTGTGTTGAGGAAGAGGGTTGTCTTGCACATGAGGTTGATCTGGTTTGGTAACCACGATCTCACCATTGTCTATTAAATCTTGAATCTTGTGTTTCAAGGACCAACAATCTTGAGTATCATGTCCAGGTTCCCCCGAATGATACGCACACTTCTGAGTAGCATTAAAACCCCTCCCATTAGGGTTGGCTGGTGGAAGAATATATGTGATTTTCTTCTGAGTAGTCAGAAGAGTAAGAATATTCTCGAGCGAGTCCTCTAAGGGTGTGAACGTTCGAGGGCATTTTATTTCTCCACCTCTAGGCAATGGAGGGTTTGAAGACTGTGCTTGAAAAGGGGAGTAGTTTCTCCTCTGGATAAGCATATTCTGACTGCCTTTCTGACCTTATAGTATCAAGGAAACATCCTCCTCTTTCTTTTTATGGACCCTTCGGGGGTTATTTCCATAAGTTCCAGACTGGATGTGCTCAGCAACTGCTTTAAGAGTGGCTAGGTCTTGAATCTTTCCTGACTTCAACCCCATCTCAGCCATCTCTTTGTGTTTGATCATTTTAGAAAATGGTTTACTGATATCAGCTAAAACTCTCTCATAGAAAGGATCTTCTTGTATATCTATGAAAGTCATGACCATTTCTAATTATGTCATAGAGGGAATAACTTGAGCAGCAAGGCGCCTCCACCTTTGAGCATACTTTCTGAAAGACTCATTGGACTATTTTTTGACCTTGGTAATCTGGTACCAGTCAGGAGCCATCTGAGACTGGAAGATGTACTGAGTAAGGAAGGCATGAGCTAGCTCTTCCCAGCTATGGATCTTTGAGTTGTCTAATCTGGTATACCATGAATGGGCTTCTCCAGTCAGACTCTTTTAAAAAAGCTGCATTTTGAGCTTTTCATTTTCTGCATAAGATCCATGTTCTCCAATGAACCCCTTCAAATGTGTATAAGGGTCTCCTAACCCGTCATACTTTTAAAATTCAGGAGTTTTAAATTTCCCTGGATAATGAACATCAGGGAATATGCAAAGGTCAGCATATGAAAACCCCCATGTGCTCCAATCCCTTTGAGAAAACGAATGGTTTCTTCCATTTGAAGGACCTTCTTCCTGATATCACCGGTGTCTGGATCTCCTTTGAGATGGGTGTTTTCAAGGTCTTTATTGGTTGTATCTATCTAAAGTTCCAGATTTATTTTATTCGAACTTTGGGTTCCTCCCTGTGTAGAGGATTCTGTATGTGTGGGCATTTTTGGGCCCTGAGTTTACTGATGTAGTTCTTTAAGCAGAACAACCAAATCTGTAATCTGTTTACTTAATCCGTCAAATTCTTCTCGAGAAACAGGATTAAACTGGTCAGACAAAGACATGATTGGTTCTAGGCTCGTGGTCATTTTTGATTTCGAGCGGGTAACAGGCCCAATTGTTTCCCTATAAAAAGTACTTATGTAGTTTAGTCGTAGGGAATGTGTAAATGTTTACATGCTATGTGATTTATCTATTTTAGGAATAATATCCTACCAAACGGATGTCAGCTATTTGTAATACAGGATAACATGCTAATTTAAATATGCATGTGCACGTATTTCTTCATATTTTCCATTACAATGGATTGACATGAAATGATTTTACAAGTAAACGCTTTTATAAGTAATTAAAAATGGAAAGCATGAAGAGACCTTCCTCCACGTTTGGTTTATTAGAGGCTGACCTATCTTAGGTTACTCTCGCGGCTTTTTGGCATGAAGGTTCCCAAATCATCGCAATCTACTTGACGGGAAGTTAATCCGGTCTTTCAACTGGAGCGAATCTGGGTGGTGCCTTTCCTGAGCCTCGTTGGAATTAGTCTTCCTACGAGTCCAGTAATCAAACACCGACAGGATAGCCTCCTGGTGGAGGAACCACACAACATACATTCACATACAACGTGTCTCACCGTTTATGAAAATGATGACATGTGTGAAGCACTAATATCACAGATAGATATATTGTAGTGCAGAATGTAAAATTCATTCATACACATTCACCAAAAAATGTAAATGCAACATTCACACACAAACATATAACAGTTTTGAAAAGCTTGTAGTAGTAGCTTAAACCCTCTTACTGGATTCCCTAGCAAAGTCGCCACCTCTCGACGTCGAAATTTTTATTTGTCCCTTTTCTGTTCTTGTTCTTTGGTGTTCTCATGTTATGTTAGATTTGTTTAAAAAAACAAGTGAAAAAGGTCCGACATGTATATGTCGACGATTTGACTGTAAGAGTCTCCAGTGGGTGTTTTTAACTGGCTGCACCAATGCAACTGAGAAAAGGATTGCGCATTGACCCAGTGATGTGACACTACTAAACGGGTCTATGAAACCGAGATTCAATTGGGTTCGGGAGTTTGATTATGCAGAGTGAAGGTGTTAGGCACCCCCCGACATCCGTGTTACCATGGTGACCGCCACTTTTTAAGAAATTGTTATATGAATGTGTTTGTGTGGGTCAATGTGCTGTTATTTGGAAGTAGTGCGAGGCCTCGTTTGCACTTATATACAAAGGGTTTGAATTTATATGAAAAATTCAGTTTTAAACATGATATAGTAGTGAGGTTTTGTATAAGAGATTTTTCAAACCCTGTGCTCAATAGTAATTGAGACCTTTTCATACTTCCATTTTATTATTAAATGTTCGGCTTGGTTGCTTTTATTTTCGAGATGCGAAACATCTTCGAGAAAATAATATATAGCAGTTCCGAACTCCTCATGGGCATGAAAGCCATCTAAGGAAATTCAAACACCATGAATAATTTACAAGCTGCTTACAGCTAAAAATGTCTATCACGGAATCAATCTAGATTCGAGAGATCAATGCGATGATAACATGATTCCTAGGCTCACATGATGCCGTAGTTTATATAAAAAGCAGTAAGCAGTTATATATATAAAAGCTGTAAATATATATATATATATATATATATATAGACATGATCAACCACCACGAAACATCTCCATGGGTGATCAGAAATGTAAATATATAAAAGCGGTAAATATATATTTAGAGACATGATCAACCACCATGAAACACCTCCATGGGGGATCAGAAATGTAAATAAAGCAATAAATGCAATCAATCGCCACGAAGTAAACTCCGGGCGGGACTAAATGTAAAGAAAGCAGTAAAAAACGATTAACCGCCACGAAGTAAACTCCAGGCGTGACAAAATATAAATAAAGCAGTAAAGGCCACGAGGTAAACTCTAGGCCTGACAGAAATGTAAATATATATATATATATATATATATATTTACATTTCGTCCTACCTGGAGTTTTCTTCGTGGCGATTGATCGTTTTTACTACTTTATTTACATTTCATCCCACCTGGAGTTTACTCCGTGGTGGTTGATCGCATTTACTTCTTTATTTACATTTTCGATCCCCTATGGAGGTGCTTCGTGGTGGTTGATCATGTCTCTCTCTATATATTTATCTCTTTTAGATATTTACATTTATAGTCCCCCATGAAGTTCGCTTCATGGTGGTTGACAGTCTGTATATATATATTTACAGCTTTTATATATATAATTTCTTATAGCTTTCATACAAACTGCTACATCATCTGAGCCTATGAATCATGTGATCATAGATTCAGTTTCCTGAATCTAGATTTGGTTCCTGTGATGGACATTTTCGGCTGTAAATAACTTGTACATTATTCACGGTGTTCGAATTTCCTTATACGGCTCTCATGCCCACAAGGAGTTCGGCACTGTTATATATATTATTTTATCGAAGATGCCTCACATCTTGAAAATAAAAGCAATTAAGAAGAACACTTAATAAAATAGAAGTATCAAATGCCTCAATTACTATTAAGCATAAGGGTTTGAAAAAACCTCTTTTACAAAACATCATTTCTATATCATGTTAAAACTGAATTTTTACACAAATTCAAACCATTGTATATAGGTGCGAATGAGGCATAGCATTACTTCCAAATATATTGCACATTCACCCACACACACACACACATTCATATAACAGTTTAATTGAAAAGGGGTTGTCACAGTGGTAATACGGATGTTGGGGGGTGCCTAACACCTTCCCTCCGCATAAGCAAGTCCCCGGACCATAACGAATCTCGATTTCACAGACCAATTTAACAGCTTTACATCACGTGGTCAATGTGCAAACCTTTTCTGTGACGCCCCCAAAATAGGTCCATTCCACCCAACCCATTCTGAGTCGCCAAATACATAACTACAACTTCAATAATACAAATGTCGTGTGAAATACGACAATACATCTTATGAGTTTAAATACGATATTGCCGCCTGCAGACAATATCCACACGCAAATAAATCCCCATCATAATTATTGATACATTATTTTACAAAATGGTGAGGACTACTAAACAACTCTCTCTAGAACCTTCATTCCATACCTCGACTCGATCCTCTGCTATGTTCTCATCTCCCGAGAAGAAAATGGAACAACCAGAAAAGGGTGAGCTCAACTAGCCCAAGAAAGAATATTATGACTAAGATAATATACAACAAATTATCGTTAGTCTTCAACAGGAAAAATCTAATAGAATACAATAGACAACAAGTTTTAGATCAACAAATGCAATGAAAATAAAGAATCCATTAGAAGAGTCACGTGAGAAAGAATTCTACTGCCTTCTAAGGTTTAAAAGTCCATCATCAATATTTTATCCTCAGAATAACAATCAATATTCATCTTTGCACTACAGTGCCAAAGATATTCATTTAAATCACCAGTTGGTCATGTTCATCTCAACACTGCTCATCTTTTACACTACAAAGCCAAAGATATTCATCGATTAATTGTTCATCTTTGCACTACAGGCCAAAGATATTCATCAAGTATCACCATTAAGGACCGAGGATGATGAAAAATATTTTTAAGAACGAATCCAGTGAGATAGAAGGACAAATATTAGGGATTCGTACAACAGTTTATCCAAGATCGATAATACTTCATAATAAACAATTTTGAAGCAGAACTCAAAAATAACGATCAAAACATGGATACAATCAAAGATAGTAGCCAAAATAGACATCTTGGACAAAAAGAAAAATTTCATTTTTCTATGAATAGTGTCGATTCGTGAATAGTTCAGATATCGTGAATAGTGTCGATACGTGAATAGTAACCCGACACAAAAAGATAGAAATTTCACAAAAAACATCTTCACGCTTCGTGAATAGTACTCGTGAATAAGAATCGTCGTGAATAAGAACTCATGAATAGTAACTCGTGAATAGTAACTCATGAATAGTAACCCCGACATGAAAAAGTTCCAAATTTGATAAAAAGTTCAATCAATATTTTGGCATAATGATATTGAAGAAAATAATATCATTTATGAAAGAAATAACATCCTTACCTCAAAATAACCGTATTTCCGACCAATTTAGGATATAGTCGATGTAAACTCGCACCGTATAGCAACACTCAAAGTATACTCACAAGAATACACTCGATAATATAGAGAGAGAAAGAGAGAAAACTTAGTTTCTGGTGTGATTTTCAATTCTAACTTAGCCTCTCTATTTATAGGAAAATGTTAGAACGCCAAAAGGAGACTAAATTAATAAAATATATTATTATTTATTCAAAATTCCTACCCACATGTTTTGAAAACTCTAGCATGCCTTCTTTGGTCAAAAACATCAGCCACCCATGTGCCAACAACCACAAAAACGTTTTTCTTATATAAAATAATTAAAACTTCTAAAATCAATTATTTGAACTCCTAACTTCAATAATTCATGATAAATAGCCCTTTTGTCAGAAAATTCAAATCTCGCGACTTTTATAGGAAATTCAATTCTCTACAACTTTGCAGAAGGAAGTTTTTCCAAATTCCAAACAGAAATTATCCAAATCCATAAACGAAGCGATTTTACGATTTATAATCAATTTTCTATCAAGAATTGTGTCCACCGACACACAAAAAACATATGTTAAACATTTAATGCCATAAAAATACTCTTCCTCCTCATATACTCATATATCCCACATTCATTGTAAAAATATCACCAAGTTAATATATTATTAAAATAATATATTTAAATGAATTATTTTATCGTAAAAAGATAAAATATTAATTTTCAACAATTGTCACATTAAAATATTCTCCATCTATATCCACATAAAATAAATATTTTCTTTATCATAATAATCAATAATTAATTATTTTAAAAATAATATTACGTAATCACAAAGATCGACAACCAAAGTAGCTCCCAAGAAAGAGGGGGGCTTTCCAATAAGGATTTCTCCTTCTCTGCCGCCAATTATTAGGTGACCAAACCTCTCCTGATGTAACTTTCTAGACATTGCCAATAATGTTATCTAATAATATTATTCGATAATATGAATTATTGCTTCGATAATGAAAAATACCGTGTAATGACAATTATTGAAACAACAACAATATAAAATATCAACGCAAAATTATTGAATCAATAAAATAAAATACTGAATAGTAATTACTATAACCATTATTGAGTAAGCGCCTTTCTTATGTATCAATCAATAATTCAACAATCTTGTAAATACTGTGTGCTATTGTGCAACCACGCATATTATCAGTATTTTAACCACCGGGTATTCCAACAAAGGTAAATCAGTAATAACTACGCCGTTATTTTTAAACAACTTATATTTGTCGCTTTCTTCCTCCAATCGCTTTCAAGTTATGGGGCCCACATGGTCGCTACCCGTCGCATTTAATATTCCCAACAATACGAATATTCCACGACCAAACGAATATTCCCCGACAATAATGAATATTTTAATAACCACTTATTTATTTTGTAAAAATTGCACATTTCACCCATAACCAAAGCATTATATCAAATTACCACCTTATTAATCAAGAATAATAATTAGAGGAAATTCGATTTTTATTTATAAAAATTTGGGGTCTTACATTTTCTCGGTTGAGTTGGTGCAACCATTTAAAAATACCAACTGGCGAGTCTTACAGTCCAATCGTCGACATATAAATGTCGGACCTTTTCACAACTTTTTTTTTAAACAAATCTCACCTAACATGAGAACACCAAAAGATAAGATCAGAAAAGGGATAGTACAAATCCCGACGTCGACATTCGTCATGTAGGCATTTAGCAAGTCGGGTTCACATTGTGACAAAGAGAATTTGAAAGCAAGAGATGGTTACTAGAATGATTACAGAGATGAAGGTATTATGAGAGATGAAGAAGGTGAAAGAGTAAAGTAGTGTAAGACCCCAACTTTTATGAATAAAGAATAATTTTTCTCGAAATATATTTTTGAATATTATGGTGTGGATATGATAAAATGTTATAGTTGTGGGTAATATTTGAAATTTTTTGCAAAGTAAGCAAGTTGATATAAAATATTGGTTGTGTCGGGGAATATTCGTTTGGTC
The DNA here is from genome assembly GCA_020205605.1 of Panax ginseng. Taxonomy (NCBI): domain Eukaryota; kingdom Viridiplantae; phylum Streptophyta; class Magnoliopsida; order Apiales; family Araliaceae; genus Panax; species Panax ginseng. The sequence goes on from CM035139.1 coordinate 132,136,424, forward strand.
GGGGAATATTCTTTTTGTAAGGGAATATTTGTTCGATGACACAATCATTGGTGGACCCCACAATGAAAATATTGTCGTAGTTAGAGAATGACAGAAATATATTTTTATAAAAATAACGATGAAAGTTTTACCGTTAAACTGTTGAACTACCCGGTGGTAAATGTACAGTAATACGCGTGGTTGCATAATAGCACACAGTATTGATTATTGATGCTTATGTGAGAAGTCACTCAGTTATACTCAATTATTGCTACAGTAATTATTGCATAGTATCTCACGTTATTTGATTCAATTATTGTCACAATATCATCTGCATAATATTTTATATTATTAAATCAATAATTTAGACAACAAAGTTATTCATATTATTATTTGCAATATTGACGATGTCAAGAAAGTTCTATCGAGGAGAGGTTTGGTCACCTAATTGGGCACCAATAGGGAGCAATCCTTATCGGAAAGCCCCCTCTTTCCTGGGAATGATATGGTTGTTAAATATTGTGAGCTATAATATTAATGATGAAAAATTATTGAAGTATTAAGAATGTGTTTATTGAAGATAACTGAATTACAAAAGTTAGAGGGGAATAATGTAAACTTGAAAAACTTTAGGGGTACTAAAGTGTAATAAGTTAAATCAATTTGGACCATTGGTGGTTTTAATAGTAAATCAATCTGGATCATCGATGGTGGTTTTAATAGTAAATAAATCTACACCGTCGATGGTGTATTGAATAGTAAATCAATCTGGACTGTTGGTGGTGGTTTTAAAAGTAAATCAATCTGGACCATCGGTGGTGGTTTTAAAAGTAAATCAATCTGGACCGTCGGTGGTGGTTTTAAAAGTAAATCAATCTGGACAGTCGGTTGTGGTTTTAATAGTAATCAATATGGACCGTTCGTTCTAATAGTAAATCAATCTGGACCGTTCATGAATCAATTACTATTTAGTCCATTCTCCTATAATTAGAAGCTTAATTCTTCTTTCATTCTCACCAATTCACTGAGATTCACAAAAGACACTATAGAGAGAGAAACTATAGAAAGCAAGAAGAAGAGTATTCCGCTACTTCATTATTGCAGTATACAGCCTTGTACTAAGGTAAGGGGTATTATTTCTTTCGTATTCATAAGGAATACTATTTTTCGTAATCATCCTTTAATATGTCGGAATAACGTGTCTACGCGAATTACGTACCGTATGACAGGAGAAAATCCATTTGCAGTTTCGTATGTTATTTCCTTTCATATTTTTAAATCTAAACTTACTATGGTAAGTATTGCTTCTATAATCCTTGAAATTACTGGAATATCCTTGAGTTTTGCGCTTCATCCAATATCGTTTTATTGGAATATTGATCTGAACTTTCTTATTAAATATCAATATTTTCACCCGGGGTACTATTTATAGGTTACTATTCACCCGATTACTATTCACTATAATATTATTCACTCGGGTATTCGGGGCACTTTTCATGCCGGGGTACTATTCACGAGTTATTATTCATGGGTTACTATTCACTCAAATATTGTTCACTCGGGTATTCGGGGTACTTTTCATGTTGGGGTACTATTCACGGGGTACTATTCCTGAAGTACTATTCACAGGGTACTATTCACCAAAAATTTTATTTCTTTTCTGTCCAAATTATTTTTGATACATGAATATTATTCTTGAATTTTACTCCACAAAACAGTATCATGTTGACAATTTGGACATTATTGAATTCTGGATAAATTAAGTTATAAATCTTTAAAAATTTATCCTTTGTTTTATTTTAATTGAATTCTTATATCATTGTCATGATCCTCATGCTTATATTGTGATAAAACTCATCTTTAGCTTACATGCATAGATGGACTGTTGATCGGTATGGTTATGAACAGGGATAATTCGGTATGATCATGACCATTGATGATTACACGAATATTCTTGGCCCGTAGTGCAAGAATAATTTGTGGACGTGATACTAATGAATATTCTTGGCCCGTAGTGCAGGGATAATTCTATGATGTGATTTATTTATTAAGCTGAGTCCCAGTAATAAAATTAATGATAAATTTTTTAAATCATAGAAGATAGTAGATATCATGCTCTAATTGACTCTTCTAATGGATTGCTTGTTCCGCTACAGTTAAACTTGTTGTCTATTATATTCTATCAGTTTAACATTGTTGAAGGCTGATGATAACTTGTTCTACATTATCTTAGTCATAATATTTCTTACTGGGCTAGTTGAGCTCATCCTTTTACTTCTATTGTTCTCTTCAGGAAATGAGAACGTGGCCGGAACTAGTCGGGGAACGAAGTAATGGTCCGAGATGGTGTTATAGTAGTCCTCACTATTCTATAAAATAGTGTGACAATAAATGTAATGAGGACTCCATTTGAGTTTGGATATTGTCTAGAAGACAATATTCGTGTAAAAACTCGCAGTTCATGTTGTATAATTAAGTTTGTATTTGTATTCAGTACCATATATTTGACGACCCAAGATGGGTGATGTATACCTATTTTGGGGGCGACAAAAGCAGAGTTTAGATTTAACGTGTGTGCGTGTTACCGAGATCTAGGAAGTCGTGGAGCCGTATTTGGTAAGAGAGATCTGAATAGATTTTTAGGTTATTTAAGGCAATAGATCATGCCGTGATATCTATATCGTATGTCTAATTTCCTTAAAGCATACAAACCATATTTATACCAGACACATACCAAGTTCTCTTCTTAGAGTACAGAATCTTTCTTCACCCAGGGGTTTTGTAAATATGTTTGCTAATTAGTGCTCAGTTGGTATGAAGATTAATTTGATTAACCCTTTGGACACATTGTCCCTAAGAAAATGGTGTCGAATTTCTATATATTTTGTGCGTGAGTGTAGGACTGGATTTTTGGAAATATCAATGGTGCTCGTATTATCAAACTATATAGGCACATTTTCACACACAATATCAAAGTCACATAATGTTTGACGCATCCATAGAATTTAGGAACACCAACTCCCTACTGCTAAATATTCACCCTCAGTGGTGGATAAGGCAACTGATGTTTGCTTCTTATTATGCCATAAGACAAGACTTTGTCCTAGAAATGTACAAGCACCGCTTGTGCTTTTTCTATCTATTTGACAATCTGCATAGTCAGCGTCTGAGTACCCCATTAAATCAAAATTATTGCACTTTGGGTAAAATAAACCTAAATTCGTAGTACCACTTAAATATTTAAATATTCGTTTAACAACTTGTAAATGTGAATCTTTAGGTTTTGCTTGAAAATGAGGACATAGACATATGATGTACATTATATCAGGTCTAAATGCAGTTAAATTTAATAACGATCCAATCATACCTCTATACTTCATTATGTTAACATCCATACATTTGTCATCTGCTATGAGTTTTATCAAAGTGCTCATTGGTGTGGCTTTTGAATTTGATTTATCAATTTTGAATCTCTTGAGCAGTTCATTTGTATATTTGGTTTGATGAATGAAGATACCTTCCTAATTTTGCTTGATTTGGAGGCCCAGAAAATAATTGAGTTCTCCCATTAAGCTCATATAAAACTCCTTGTGCATGTATTTGTAGAACCACTCACAAAGAAAGTTATTAGTAGCATCAAATATTATATCGTCTACATATATATTTGAACAAGGATGATATCTTTATTTTGACGTTTAATAAATAATGTAAAATCGATTTTACCGTTTATGAAGCAATTTGATAGGAGGTACTTACTCAATCTCTCATACCAAGCTCTTACAGCTTGTTTGAGTCCATAGAGTGCCTTCTTTAGTTTGTATACGTAATCTGGGAACTTTCATGCTCGAATCCAGGAGGCTATTTTATGTATGCTTCTTCATTTATATAGCCGTTGAGGAAGGCACTTTTGACATCCATTTGGTTTATCTTTAACTTTCTGAAGCACGTAAATGCTAACAGTATCCGGATAGATTCCAATCGAGCCACAGGGAAAAATGTTTCTTCATAGTCTATCCCTTCTTGTTGGTCATATCCTTGAGCCGCTAGTCTAGCTTTGTTTCTTGTAATTGTTCTATATTTGTCAAGATTATTTTTGAACACCCATTTAGTTCCAATAATAGATACATCTTTCGGAGGAGGCATAAACTCTCAGGCTTGACATCTTTTGAATTATTATAGCTCTTCTTGCATTGCTAGTAACCAATTTTCGTCAAGTATGGCTTCTTTGGTTCAATTTGAGATAGGAATACTGAAAATGCACAAAGATTTTGTGTTCTTCTTCTTGTGGTAACTCCTTCATTTATATTGCCAATAATATTCTCTGGAGGATGATTTTTGATGTATCTTGTTGATTTTGGCAATTGAATGTCACGGATCATTTCTTCTTGTTGAAGATCATTATCTTGAGTGGTTTCTGGGTCATGGTCCTGTTGTTTGTTTAATTCAGCTTCCTGGATATATTTCTAGTCCTGCTGCTTGTATCCAGCTTGCTGTATAGGTTCTTGGTCCTGCTGCTCGTCTAATCCAGCTTGCCAAATAGGTTCCTTCGAATTACTATTTTGCTTGATATGATAGGCTAGATTTACAATAATCTCTAGATTCACTGCATCTTCTTCTCTTTCTTTTGGAATATCATTGTTAGACTCATTAAATTTAATATGTATAGATTCTTTAATGCACATCTTTTGAACATTATATATGTTGTATGTTTTACTATTTTGAGAATAGCCAATGAAGATTCCCTCATATGATTTAGCATCAAATTTACCCAAGTTCTCACTAGTGTTAAGTGTGACACCCCAAAATAGGTATACATCACCCATCTTGGGTCGTCAAATACATGGTACTGAATATAAATACAAACTTAATTATACAACATGAGCTAAGAGTTTTTACACGAATATTGTCTTCTAGACAATATCCAAACTCAACTGGAGTCCTCATTACATTTATTGTCACACTATTTTATAGAATAGTAAGGACTACTATAACACCATCTCGAACCATCACTCCGTTCCTCGACTAGTTCCGGCTACGTTCTCATTTCCTGAAGAGAACAATGAAAGTAAAAGGGCGAGCTCAACTAGCACAGTAAGAAATATTATGACTAAGATAATGCAGAATATGTTATCATTAGCCTTCAATAATGTTAAACTGATAGAATATAATAGATAACAAGTTTAACTGCAGTGGAACAAGCAATCCATTAGAAGAGTCAAGTAGAGCATGATATCTACTATCTTCTATGATTTAAAAAGTTTATCATTAACTTTATCCCCGGGACTCAGTTTAATAAATAAATTACATCATCGAATCACATCATTTAAAAAGTTTATCACTACGGGCCAAGGATATTCATTAGTATCACGTCCACAAATTATTCTTGTACTATGGGCCAAGAATATTCGTGTAATCATCAATGGTCATGATCATACCGAATTATTACTGGTCACAATCATATCAATCAACAGTCCATCTATGCACGTAAGCCAAAGATGACTTTCATCACAATATAAGCATGAGGATGATGACAATGATATAAGAATTCAATTAAAAGAAAGCAAATGATAAATTTTAAAGATTTATAATTTAATTTATCCAGAATTCAATAATGTCCAAATTTTCAACATGATACTGCTTTGTGGAGTAAAATTCAAGAATAATATCCATGTATCAAAAATAATTTGGACATAAAAGAAATAAATTTTTTGCTGAATAGTACCCTACGAATAGTACTTCAGAAATAGTACCCCGTGAATAGTACCCCGATATAAAAAGTGCCCCGAATATCCGAGTGAACAATATTTGAGTGAATAGTAACCGGGTGAATAGTAACCCATAAATAGTAACTCGTGAATAGTACCCCGATATAAAAAGTGCTCCGAATACCCAAGTGAATAATATTCTAGTTAATAGTAATAGGGTGAATAGTAACCCGTGAATAGTACCCCAAGTGAAAATATTGATATTTAATAAGAAAGTTCATATCAATATTCCAATGAAACGATACTAGATGAAGCGCAAAACTCAAGAATATTCCACTAATTTTAAGGATTATAGAAGCAATACTTACCATAGTAAGTTTAGATTTAAGAATATGAAAAGAAATAACATACGAAACTGCAAATGTATTTTCACTTGTCATACGGTACGTAATCCGCGTAGACAGGTTATTCCGACATATTAAAGGATGAATACGAAAAATAGTATTCTGTATGAATATAAAAGAAATAATACCCCCTACCTTAGTAGAAGACTGGATACTGCAATAGTGAAGTAGCATAATACTCTTCTTCTTGCTCTTTATAGTTTCTCTCTATAGTGTCTCTTGTGAATCTAAGTGAATTGGTGAGAATAAAAGAAGAATTAAGCTTCTATTTATAGGAGAATGGACTAAATAGTCACTGATTCATGAACGGTCCGTATTGATTTACTATTAGAACGGACGATTCATATTGATTACTATTAAAACCACAACCGACGGTCCAGATTGATTTACTTTTAAAACCACCACCGACGGTCCAGATTGATTTACTTTTAAAACCACCACCGACAGTCCAGATTGATTTACTATTAAAACCACCATTAATGGTCTAGATTAATTTACTATTAAAATCACCATCAATGGTCCGATTGATTTACTATTACAACCACCATCAATGGTCCGGATTGATTAACTATTAAAACCACCATCAACGGTCCAGATTGGTTATCTATTAAAACCACCATCAACGGTCCATAAAATTAGTAAATCTTCCCATGGAATACTAAGTCAAACTTACAACAAACTCCTTATAACAATCCCTATATTTATATCAAAAATTGAATAAATATTTACCATAAATTATTTATCTTTAATAAACACATTTTTAATCTATTAACAATTATTCATCATTAATATTATAACTCACAATATTTAACAATTAGATCATTCCCAGGAAAGAGGGGGCTTTCTGATAAGAATTTCTCCCTATTGGTGCACAATTAGGTGACCAAACCTCTCCTCGACAGAACTTTCTAGACATCGTCAATATTGCAAATAATAATATGAATAACTTTGTTGTCCCAATTATGGATTTAATAATATAAAATATTAATACTGTGACAATAATTGAATCAATAATATGAGAGATATTATGCAGTAATTACTGTAACAATAATTGAGTCTAACTGAGTGACTCTTCACATAAACATCAATAATCAATACCTTATGTTACTATGCAACCACACGTATTATTGTACTTTTACCACCAGGTAGTTCAACAGTTTAACGGTAAAACTTTCACCGTAATTTTTATTAAAAGATATTTTTGTCATTTTCTAACTACGACAATACTTCAATTGTGGGGTCCACAAATGATTGTGTCGTCATACGCATATTCCCTGTTAAAACGAATATTCCCCGACCAATCGAATATTTCCCGACACAACGAATATTTTATATCAACTTACTTACTTTGCAAAATTTTCAAATATTACCCTTAACTATAACATTATATCATATCCACACCCTAATATTCAAAAATATATTTCGAGAAAAATTATTTTTTATTAAAAAAAGGTGGGGTCTTACATTAAGAATAAAACATTTCGATCCAAAGACTTTGGAATTCTATTATTTAATAATTCATAGGGTGTTTTCAAGATAATTAGACGGATGAGTACTCTATTTAGTACATAACATGATGTGTTCACAGCTTCGGCCCAAAATTTCTTTGAAAGTTTACTTTATTAAATTAGGGTTCTAGCTGTCTCTTGTAAGGTTCAATTTTTTCTTTCTACCACTCCATTTTGTTGAGGAGCTCTTTGTGCTGAAAACTCGTGACTAATTCCTTCTTGATCACAGAATATAACAAAATCCTTTTGAAATTCAGTACCATGATCACTTCTAATTTTTATGACTTTAAGGCTATATTTTGTTTCCAAGTTTTTGATTAGTTTGTCAAACTCTTTAAATGCCTCATCTTTAGTTCTAAGAAATAATACCCATGTGTATCTAAAAAAAATCATCGACTATCACAAATGAATAAAATTTACCATTTAGACAAGCATGCCTTTCTGTTAAAAATAAATCAAGTTGGAGTAATTGTACAGGGGAAGAAATTGATACCATGTTCTTTGATGTGAATGATGTTCTTACTTATTTTTCGAGTTCACATGGATCACATATACCTTTCTTTTCAAAATTTATCTTAGGTAATCCTTTCACTAAATTCTTTGATGATAGCTTTTTGATTAGGTCAATATGAACATGTCCCAGTCTTCTATGTCATAGATTTGCTTCATCTTGAATTGTGGCAAGGCATAATTCTTCCTCCTGTTGCTCAAAATCAAGAGTATATATATTTCCTTCTCTTTGGGTAACTAAAGTAGCATTGTTAGTACCATGTGAAATTGTACATTTATCTTTTTCAAATTATACTTGATGTCCATTATCCATTAATTGACTAACACTTATAAGATTAAATTCTAGACCATTAACAAGATGAACATTATTAATATTAACCTTACTATTATCGATTTTACCTTTCCCGACTATTTCACATGACCGATTGTCTCCAAAAGTGACAGTTCCATGTTTCTTTTTGATATTTAACTCCACAAACTTTGATTTTTCACCCGTCATGTGGCGGGAGCATCTTCTATTGAGAATCCACTTTTGAGAAGATAATCTTGCCTTGAAACATACCTATTCAAATAAAGTGCAATTTATCTTTTTGGTACCCATATATTTTTGGGTCTATTTGTTTTAGTTGAAATCAAATCACTTTTCTGTACCCATAATGTTTTATTTCTCTTCGTTATTTTTCTTCTTTGAATGCTTTATCTCTAGATGACCTTTAGTGCCACAATTTTTACATGTAGTGAATGGTGAACAGTAATTTAATTTGAATGATGATTTAGACTTAAGCATTTTTACTTCCTTTTTATATATCGAATTATATCCAATGCCTTGTTTTTCATAACTAGGTCTTTGTTTTCCTAACATGACATTTATGTTTTCTTCACCATGTACAAATTTAGCTAGAGAGAGTTTTAGTGACTCTATTTTCTTTTGAAATTCATTAGTTGGAGGTGTTTTACTACGAGACTCATCACTAAACGCATCAATGCATACATCTCTCAGTTTTATTTCATTTGTTAATTTTTCAACTTCATCATTTAACTATTTTACCTTGTTGAAAAGTAATTTGTTGTAGCTTTCTAAATAGTCATTTTTTGCAGCTAATACTTTTTCTTCATTTGTGTGTGTTATTTTTTCTATTTTCTTCTTTTTTCATCTATTATTGATTTAAGTTCACCCATTAGCGTGTTTACTAGATCTTTTAAGTATACATTTTTTCTTTTAGATTTTCATTTTCTTGTTTTAAAATAATAATATCAGAAAGAGATACCTTACTAGATTCACCTTCAAGTCCCATGAAGCATACTTGAGCTAGTTCATCGTTTGCATCAATCTCCACTTCATATTCTTCATCATCACTCCATGTTAGGAAAGCTTTGTTCTTTTTGAATTCTTTAGAGCCTAGCTTTCCTTTGTTTTTAAGGTGGAAACAATCCTTCTTAAAGTGACCTGGTTGTCCATATTCAAAACATGTTTCTTCGATTTGCTTATTTTTGAGTTTGTTTGGATTAAATGCATTCTTCGTTTTGTTCTTTTTTTGAAGTAATTCTTGAGCCTTCTTGAGATCATGATTATTTCATCATTTGAATTATCTTCAAGTTCCTCTTCAATTCCTGCATTAAGAGCTAGCACTTTCATTCGAGGAACTTCTTCCTCGTCATCATATTTTTTAATTGATGTTTCTCATTGTGATTCTCACACCTCACATCGGGATGCAACTAAAATCAGGACTCGTTGAGTTTAGATTGAGAGCTCTTATCTTGGGATGCAGGTACTAATTTTTTATTTATTTGTTTCCTGCAGTTGTGTAAGTTCACAGTAGCCCTAGAATTTTCATTGAACTTTGTTTTTTTCTCTCTTTTCGAGGGATTTGATGGCAACAGGAATTGCAACTTATTTAATTTCTTATTGGATACAAGATGGGTATTTCCAATTATAACAGTAATAATGATATTCGAGGAGAAAATTTTTCCGAGTCAAGTTCAACTCGTGGGTACTTCCTCCGTCCCAAAAAGTCTTATTTACAAAATTTATAAATATCTAAGATTTTTCTCCTTTTTTTTATTTTTATATTTACTCCAATAAAATAATGAAGTGCTAGTTTATAAAGATGTTTTTTTTTGGGGACTGAAGGGATGTTATTTTTCCCTTTTACCGCAGACACTGAAAGACCAAAGTCTGAACCTTGTGTGTCTATCGTTTTCATCTCTTTTTCATTAGATTAGTGGAGTGCTATATACTCTTACACTATGTTTGCGGGTTTTTCTGACCGTATTTTAAGTTTTTAACTCAAGAAATGATAGGAAAGATTTTCATGTTTCTGAGTTTTTTTAAGTTAGGATAGGTATGGAAAACAAAGGAAAATTGAGTCCAATTTTTCAACACAGGGTGTTGGTTAATTAATTTTTGGACGTGTTTTTTGGGTTCTTGTTATGTGTCAAATTTTCTAAGTAGTTGTTGACTTTGTCTTGGAAATTGCTTGGTATCCAGTACTAGTTTGATAGTGAAAGCCACATTTTGGTCAAAGAACTTTTAGCACTTCTGAATTGTTTTGGTCTTCTTCAGTATGTATAATAAGTAAAAGTTTGGTCCCATTTCTTCTTTCCACAAAAAAGATTACTACTTTCTGAATTTTTTTTATTTTTATTTTTTGAACGGAGGGGAGTAACTAAAACCAACGACCACTTCAATGAAACGGAGAGATTACTTGATACTCCCTCTATTCTTTAATATAGGTCGTTTTAGAGTTGTGTATAAATATTAAAAAAATAATTATATAATATTAACTATAATATCATTTATCTATGTTACCCTTGTATTGGAAGAAGAGATTGTTATTTATTGGACAGAAAATAGTGAGAGAATCAAAGTTACATTTAATACTTGAGGTAATATTAGAAATTAAGTAATTAATGCTTACTTGAAATTCTCAAATGACAAAAATATTTCTCTAAAACGATTTATATTAAAGAACCGAGGTACTATCAAATTAATACACCCACTAGTAAGCAGGGAGAGTCATCCGTTGACTTGCATCTATGTGTAGATCCACATTTATGTGTTCAAGTGTACCTCCTTTATTTTAAGACTCCAAGGCAGTGTGTTTTAGGCCGACTTCTTCTCCTTCCTTTTCATTTGTGAAAGGTTTGTTTGGTCTATGGAGATGAAGCCTTCTTTCAGAATCCCCACTTTCAAAAGTTTGTGCCAATTTACATGTACTTTAATATTTTTCATCAACTTCACCATAGCAGTCTCTTATTCAAGAACTTCATCAACATCTTCATCTAGAATTCCATCAATCCCTTACTCTGATAAATGTGCTTCCGTCGTCCCTGAAGCAACTCCAACTACCTATGAAACACTCACCTTCCCTAATCTCCGACCATCGAGTACTTACTACACAGGTGGGAATAGAATTCTTTGCCGGAATTCGTTCTATTTCGAAAAGTATCTCACCTTTCGTACCTCCCCAAACGTATACGCGACAAATATCAGTGGTGTTTATAAGATCGAGGCAGTCTTGACTTTCCGGACATATAATACTTACCATCCTTCAAGTAATTCGACTTATGGGCGATCGTATTATTCTCGTACCAGAGTAGGCCGATTGACTTTCAAGTTGCATGGATTCTGGTCAGAGTCTTCTGGGAAAGCTTGCATGGTAGGATTTGCTTCTTGGTTCTCAAGGAAAGGTGATTCTCTTTATCTTGACGCTATTCTTAAGCTTTATTATGCCAAGAATTCGGCTTCATATACTAGTTTGGTAAGTGGAAAGTTGGAGAGCTTGAGGTACCCAAATGATGAGAGTTACTTTGAACCGATTTCGATTTAGCGTTTCCTGAAATAAATAAGTACGAGTACAAGTTGATTTCTGAGGAAATTGTTCGAGGTTTTCCTGGTGGTATTGATATTCCAAAAAACTTGGCTCTTGGTTTGCATCCTGGAGATTTTTGTTCAATGTTCTCGACGGGATTTAGTACTTATAAGTTGGAGTATGCCAGCAAATGCAGTTCCTTGCGGAATTGTTCTCCGCTGGACTGGGGCACTGGATATATGCCTCATTTCATATCCTTGTATACCATCCAGCGCCAAATGTTTGATCCCAACACAACATTAGTTGCAGAAGGCTCATGGGATGAGAATAGGAATCAACTATGCATTGTTGCTTGCCGGATATTGAATTCAACTGGTTCTTCTTTGGGGAATGCTCATGTTGGGGATTGTTCATTCAGGTTGAGCCTGTGGTACCCTGCATTCTTGTCAATTAGAAATAGAACCAGATCTGAGGGACAAATTTGGACAAACAAGACTGCAACTGATGTAGGGTACTTTGACAGGATTACGTTTCGAAATTCTGATTTTTCGGATTGTACCATGCCACTGAGAAGTGTATTCATGGCTTTTGAATCATACGAAACCATATAGGTTTCGGTTGAATCCATTTCAAGTAGAGTTTTTGGAAGGCCATCATTTTTCCTTGGAATGACTGGTCCATTCTCTACCACCCACCATTCCCATGGATCTCATTTTAGGTAGATCATCTTTCGAAATTTCCAGAAATTGTAGTTCTCCGTTCCATAGAGTAATGGAGGTCGGTTTGTTGATTGTCCTTCTTGATGGGTGTTCCCGAATTGTGCCATGTCAGAATCTTTCCCAACAAATCACCTTTAAGACCAAGATAAGTAGAGCCAAGCTCTGATACCAAATGAAATTTAAGTAGGCACACTTAGAAGGGGGGTTGAATAGGTGTAGGAACAAACTATGTCAAACTTTTGAACAATCAAAAATTCTTTTGTATATTCAATGCAGGACATTGGATTCCAAATCCTTATAGAACAGAGTATTAAAACAAGATGTTGAATTGATTTTAAAACTTCGTAAAATACTTAACTTAGAAACTTAAACCTTATCAGAATATGATTATGTGAAAGTAGGTTGCTGATTTAATTTTCTAGACTTATAGATATTGAATGCAGGCAGCTGGATTGATGATCAACCGAATAAATAATGAGAAAATTTAACACATGTTGGTCATTTTACCGATCAATATATGCGTGCAAGTATACACGGTCAACAAATAATAAAGAGTAAGTAAAGTATCATTCCCACGGAGAATTAACTAATAAAGTTTACCAAGCACTAACCCATAACCATTTCAATCTTATTTAAACAACTGATACAATATAGTGATGAAAATTATGAAATTAAATAATACTACCTATCCCTAGAATGAGACTAGATAATGAAGACTTGAGATTACAATTTCCTCTATTGAATCATTCAAATCCACACACTTCATGTTAAGCCAAATTACTTGTACCGGATTGTTAATCGAGAACACGAAAGTAAAGTACAACCATATCTCAATGTACCATACTCATATCACATATAATCCACAGTTGATAGAATACACATGAATACCCACATTACCTAAACCACTATATGTCTATGTGATTTACAAACAATTACGTTTTAAGCCCAAATTCTCAATTGACTACGAGTGGTGCTTCGGTATATGTCTATCCTAAGCACAAATCATACATCCCATCACAATGTAGCACATACAATCAATAGATAATGTAGAATAAGTTATCATTAGCCTTCAATAATGTTAAACTGATAGAATATAATAGATAACAAGTTTAACTGCAGCGGAACAAGCAATCCATTAGAAGAGTCAAGTAAAGCATGATATCTACTATCTTCTATGATTTAAAAAGTTTATCATTAACTTTATCCCTGGGACTCAGCTTAATAAATAAATCACATCATCGAATCATCCCTGCACTACGGGCCAAAGATATTCATTAGTATCACGTCCACAAATTATTCTTGCACTATGGGCCAAGAATATTCGTGTAATCATCAATGGTCATGATCATACCGAATTATTACTGGTCACAATCATATCAATCAACAGTCCATCTATGCACGTAAGCCAAAGATGACTTTCATCACAATATAAGCATGAGGATGATGACAATGATATAAGAATTCAATTAAAAGAAAGCAAATGATAAATTTTAAAAATTTATAATTTAATTTATCCAGAATTCAATAATGTCCAAATTGTCAACATGATACTGCTTTGTGGAGTAAAATTCAAGAATAATATCCATGTATCAAAAATAATTTGGACGTAAAAGAAATAAATTTTTTGGTGAATAGTACCCTACAAATAGTACTTCAGGAATAGTACCCCGTGAATAGTACCCCGATATGAAAAGTGCCCCGAATACCCGAGTGAACAATATTTGAGTGAATAGTAACTGGATGAATAGTAACCCATGAATAGTAACTCGTGAATAGTACCCCGATATAAAAAGTGTCCCGAATACCCAAGTGAATAATATTCTAGTTAATAGTAATCGGGTGAATAGTAACCCGTGAATAGTACCCCGAGTGAAAATATTGATATTTAATAAGAAAGTTCATATCAATATTCCAATGAAACGATCTTTGGATGAGCCATGAAACTCAAGAATATTCCACTAATTTTAAGGATTATAGAAGCAATACTTACCATAGTAAGTTTAGATTTAAGAATATGAAAAGAAATAACATACGAAACTGCAAATGTATTTTCACTTGTCATACGGTACGTAATCCGCGTAGACAGGTTATTCCAACTTATTAAAGGATGAATACGAAAAATAGTATTCTGTATGAATACAAAAGACATAATACCCCTTACCTTAGTAGAAGGCTAGATACTGCAATAGTGAAGTAGCATAATACTCTTCTTCTTGCTCTCTATAGTTTCTCTCTATAGTGTCTCTTATGAATCTCAGTGAATTAGTGAGAATAAAAGAAGAATTAATCTTCTATTTATAGGAGAATGGACTAAATAGTCACTGATTCATGAACGGTCCGTATTGATTTACTATTAGAACGGACGGTTCATATTGATTACTATTAAAACCACAACCGACAGTCCTGATTGATTTACTTTTAAAACCACCACCGACGGTCCAGATTGATTTACTTTTAAAACCACCACCGACAGTCCAGATTGATTTACTATTAAAACCATCACCGACGGTCTAGATTGATTTACTATTAAAACCACCATTAATGGTCCAGATTGATTTACTATTAAAATCATCATCAATGATCCAGATTGATTTACTATTACAACCACCATCAATGGTCCGGATTGATTAACTATTAAAACCACCATCAATGGTCCAGATTGGTTATCTATTAAAACCACCATCAACGGTCCATAAAATTAGTAAATCTTTCCATGGAATACTAAGTCAAACTTACAACAAACTCCTCATAACAATCCCTATATTTATATCAAAAATTGAATAAATATTTACCATAAATTATTTATCTTTAATAAACACATTTTTAATCTATTAACAATTATTTATCATTAATATTATAACTCACAATATTTAACAACTAGATCATTCCCAGGAAAGAGGGGGCTTTCTGATAAGGATTTCTCCCTATTGGTGCGCAATTAGGTGACCAAACCTCTTATCGACAGAACTTTCTAGACATCATCAATATTACAAATAATAATATGAATAACTTTGTTGTCCCAATTATGGATTTAATAATATAAATATTAATATTGTGACAATACTTGAATCAATAATATGAGAGATATTATGCAGTAATTACTGTAACCATAATTGAGTCTAACTGAGTGACTTCTCACGTAAGCATCAATAATCAATACCTTGTGCTACTATGCAACCACACGTATTTATTGTACTTTTACCACCAGGTAGTTCAACAGTTTAACGGTAAAACTTTCACTGTAATTTTTATTAAAAGATATTTTTGTCATTTTCTAACTACGACAATACTTCAATTGTGGGGTCCACAAATGATTGTGCCGTCGTACGCATATTCCCTGTTAAAACGAATATTCTCCGACCAATCTAATATTTCCCGACACAACGAATATTTTATATCAACTTACTTACTTTGCAAAATATTCAAGTATTACCCATAATTGTAACATTATATCATATCCACACCCTAATATTCAAAAATATATTTCGAGAAAAATTATTTATTATTAAAAAAATTTGGGGTCTTACATTAAGAATAAAACATTTAGATCCAAAGACTTTGGAATTCTATTATTTAATAATTCATAGGGTGTTTTCAAGATAATTAGACGGATGAGTACTCTATTTAGTACATTACATGATGTGTTCACAGCTTCGACCCAAAATTTCTTTGAAAGTTTACTTTATTAAATTAGGGTTCTAGCTGTCTCTTGTAAGGTTCAATTTTTTCTTTCTACCACTCCATTTTGTTGAGGAGCTCTTTGTGCTAAAAACTCATGACTAATTCCTTTTTGATTACAGAATATAACAAAATCCTTTTGAAATTCAGTACCATGATCACTTCTAATTTTTATGACTTTAAGGCTATATTTTGTTTCCAAGTTTTTGATTAGTTTGTCAAACTCTTTAAATGCCTCATCTTTAGTTCTAAGAAATAATACCCATGTGTATCTAAAAAAAATCATCGACTATCACAAATGAATAAAATTTACCATTTAGACAAGCATTCCTTTCTGTTCCAAATAAATCAAGATGGAGTAATTGTACAGGGGAAGAAATTGATACCATGTTCTTTGCTGTGAATGATGTTCTTACTTATTTTTTGAGTTCACATGGATCACATATACCTTTCTTTTTAAAATTTATCTTAGGTAATCCTTTCACTAAATTCTTTGATGATAGCTTTTTGATTAGGTCAATATGAACATGTCCCAGTCTTCTATGCCATAGATTTGCTTCATCTTGAATTGTGGCAAGGCATAATTCTTCCTCCTGTTGCTCAAAATCAAGAGTATATATATTTCCTTCTCTTTGGGTAACTAAAGTAGCATTGTTAGTACCATGTGAAATTGTACATTTATCTTTTTCAAATTATACTTGATGTCCATTATCCATTAATTGAATAACACTTATAAGATTAAATTCTAGACCATTAACAAGATGAACATTATTAATATTAACCTTACTATTATCGATTTTACCTTTCCCGACTATTTCACATGACCGATTGTCTCCAAAGTGCGATTCCCATGTTTCTTTTGATATTTAACTCCACAAACTTTGATTTTCACCGTATGTATGCGGGAACATCTTCTATTGAGAATCCACTTTTGAGAAGATAATCTTGCCTTGAAACCTACCTATTCAAATAAAGTGCAATTTATCTTTTTGGTACCCATATATTTTTGGGTCTATTTGTTTTAGTTGAAATCAAATCACTTTTCTGTACCCATAATGTTTTATTTCTACTGTTATTTTTCTTCTTTGACCAGTTTATCTCTAGATGACCTTTAGTGCCACAATTTTTACATGTAGTGAATGGTGAATAGTAATTTAATTTGAATGATGATTTAGACTTAAGCATTTTTACTTCCTTTTTATATATCGAATTATATCCAATGCCTTGTTTTCATAACTAGGTCTTTGTTTTCCTAACATGACATTTATGTTTTCTTCACCATGTACAAATTTAGCTAGAGAGAGTTTTAGTGACTCTATTTTCTTGTGAAATTCATTAGTTGGAGGTGTTTTACTACGAGACTCATCACTAAATGCATCAATGCATACATCTCTCAGTTTTATTTCATTTGTTAATTTTTCAACTTCATTATTTAACTATTTTACCTTTTTGAAAAGTATTTTGTTGTAGCTTTCTAAATAGTCATTTTTTTGCAGCTAATACTTTTTCTTCATTTGTGTGTGTTATTTTTTCTATTTTCTTCTTTTTTCATCTATTATTGATTCAAGTTCACCCATTAGCGTGTTTACTAGATCTTTTAAGTATACATTTTTTCATTTTCTTGTTTTAAAATAATAATATCAGAAAGAGATACCTCACTAGATTCACCTTCAAGTCCCATGAAGCATACTTGAGCTAGTTCATCGTTTGCATCAATCTCCACTTCATATTCTTCATCATCACTCCACGTTAGGAAAGCTTTATTCTTTTTGAATTCTTTAGAGCCTAGCTTTCCTTTGTTTTTAACCTGGAAACAATCCTTCTTAAAGTGACCTGGTTGTCCATATTCAAAACATGTTTCTTCGGTTTGCTTATTTTTGAGTTTGTTTGGATTAAATGCATTCTTCGTTTTGTTCTTTTTTTGAAGTAATCCTTGAGCCTTCTTGAGATCATGGCTATTTCATCATCTGAATTATCTTCAAGTTCCTCTTCAATTCCTGCATTAAGAGCTAGCACTTTCATTCAGGAACTTCTTCCTCGTCATCATATCTTTTTAATTGATGTTCATATTCTTCCAATTCACCAAAGAGATTTAATGTATCCATGGATGATATATTAACAAAATCTTGAAGAGTAGTAATTTTGAATGCAAACCTTTTAGGCATAGCCCGAAGTAGCTTACAATTGATTTCATTTTGTGGAATTGATTTATCGAGCAACTTCAAGGAGTTTATAAGTACAAGAAATCGTGCTTGAGCCATTTTGATTATTTCATCTTTTTCGAGCTTAAACATTTCATAGTCATGCATGCGCATGCTTTGATTAACTTCTCGTACTTTGGATGTACCTTCATGACTCACCACTACAGTATCCCATATCTCCTTAGCTGTGTTGCATGATGAGACTTTATCTATTTCGGATTGTACCATGCCACTGAGAAGTGTATTCATGGCTTTTAAATCATACGAAACCATATAGGTTTCGGTTGAATCCATTTCAAGTAGAGTTTTTGGAGTGCCATCATTTTTCCTTGGAATGACTGGTCCATTCTATACCACCCACCATTCCCATGGATCTCATTTTAGGTAGATCATCTTTCGAAATTTCCAAAAATTGTAGTTCTCCGTTCCATAGAGTAATGGAGGTCGGTTTGTTGATTGTCCTTCTTGATGGGTGTTCCCGAATTGTGCCATGTCAGAATCTTTCCCAACAAATCACCTTTAAGACCAAGATAAGTAGAGCCAAGCTCTGATACCAAATGAAATTTAAGTAGGCACACTTAGAAGGGGGGTTGAATAAGTGTAGGAACAAACTATGTCAAACTTTTGAACAATCAAAAATTCTTTTGTATATTCAATGCAAGACGTTGGATTCCAAATCCTTATAGAACAGAGTATTAAAACAAGATGTTGAATTGATTTTAAAAATTCATAAAATACTTAACTTAGAAACTTAAACCTTATCAGAATATGATTATGTGAAAGTAGGTTGCTGATTTAATTTTCTAGACTTATAGATATTGAATGCAGGCAGCTGGATTGATGATCAACCGAATAAATAATGAGAAAATTTAACACATGTTGGTCATTTTACCGATCAATATATGCGTGCAAGTATACACGGTCAACAAATAATAAAGAGTAAGTAAAGTATCGTTCCCACGGAGAATTAACTAATAAAGTTTACCAAGCATTAACCCATAACCATTTCAATCTTATTTAAACAACAGATACAATATAGTGATGAAAATTATGAAATTAAATAATACTACCTATCCCTAGAATGAGACTAGATAATGAAGACTTGAGATTACAATTTCCTCTATTGAATCATTCAAATCCACACACTTCATGTTAATCCAAATTACTTGTACCAGATTGTTAATCGAGAACACGAAAGTAAAGTACAGCCATATCTCAATGTACCATACTCATATCACATATAATCCACAGTTGATAGAATACACATGAATACCCACATTACCTAAACCACTATATGTCTATGTGATTTATAAATAATTAGGTTTTAAGCCCAAATTCTCAATTGACTACGAGTGGTGCTTCGGTATATGTCTATCCTAAGCACAAATCATACATCCCATCACAATGTAGCACATACAATCAAAAGCTATCAAGATAAAATCTAAACTCATACTTCGTTTTTCAAGTTCATATGGATTATCACAATAATTGATGGTCAATCAACTAAACAAATAAGCATGAATCTTAATAGACTATCTCATAACAATTAATAGGACTAACAATGAAGTATGTCAAAAAAAACTAGGCAATAGATTCCATTGCAATCCCAAAATAGAGTTTAACTCATAGTTGAATTCGAATCCATGATCCACAATTGAATATACATTGAAAGATACAAATAGAAGTAAAGAGAGTTAGGGATTAAGAATAGCAAATATGAGTTTCTTCTCTTGTTTCACTTCTGAACTATCAAGGATCTTCAATTGCTTCAATCCCTAAATCTTAGCTCTTCTAGGGTTTTAATCTACTCTAATCTAATATTGAAAATTAAAGAGAGAAAGCAATAATAGATACTTGATCCCCCAAGGGGTGGAATATGTTTTTTATAATGAAAATACGTCTAATATATCAGCCCTAATTGAACCCCCCCCCCACTCTCACAATTTAAAAATTAAAACAAAATAAATCAACACCTTCATATGTCGCATGGCAGGCGCGCGCGTGTCTCCTTTATGTCGTCATGCATGCCATGCGAGTGTAAGTCTGCTCAAGCCGGGTAATCGCACGGGCACGCGGGTTTAAGCCTATGTAGCCGCGCGGCTTCTGCAGTTTGGATTTTGTGTTCTGCTGCTGCTACTGCTTTGTCCTGCTTCTATTGATTCTTTGTCATGCCACTCTTCCTTCATCCATCCTCAGTTGCATATCTCCAATTGTTCCTCGCGTCATGCTTCCATTAGCCTCATGCCATCTACCATTACCAAGTTATGTCATTTCCTGTACTTTTACACCAAAGGAGTTCTCAATACATGCAATGCAAAATATTACGAAATGCAACTAAAAACACACTAAAATGTACTTGAGATGGGCATAGTTCGAGTGAATTGATATCCAATAAGTAGGTATAAAACCCACTTATCAACACAATAAGCAATCACACAAACACAAGTATTTTTACGTGGTTCAACTACTACCCTATATAATAGTAGCCTAATCCACGTCCAATACCAACTAGTATTGGAGACTCACTTTTATTAATCAACGTTAATTACAATACAAGTTTCAACCACTTGAGCACTATTTCTCCTTGTGCACCTATGCACTCTCAAGCACCTACGCTTTCCACAAACTTGATTGTAACAAAATTGTAACCCAAACCGGATTACCACATAGATTTAGATAGTATCAATTATATGTGAAATTAAAATACAAATAGAGGTCTATTGATCAAGGAAATTAGTCACTTAACAATGCAAGGCTCTAGTATACAATGATGAACAAGAAAGATATTACCAGTTATATGCTCTAAGACCTCTGTAGATATCAACCAAAGATTACTTATTCAGTGTGAATCGCAGTTAGCAATAAGGAGAAGAAGTAGTAGAAAAATAATTTACTGTTGTCAATGTATATTAAATGTAGTATGTTGTTCTTGTGATTTCTTATCGTTAGACCCTGTTCTTTTATAGGCCAACTTAGTATGTTATTGTTGCATGGCTGCCTATTCTATATTTGGATCGTTTGAGACTGATTGCACAAATTAATGAAAACTTTGAATATATTCATTACGTGATCACCTCCTTATATATCTTCGGTCATATATTATATGTATAAGGTATTGTTGTGAGAGAATAAAGGAATTTCCTAGAATCAAGTATGAGTCTATAGCCTACAATCATGGAATCACCATATCTCACGTGATTAAATAAAGCAGTCTGATTCCCATATTATCGTGCAATTTTGTAGTCACTGATATATAAATCCCTTATAATTCCCATTTTATGTAAAGCATTGTTATGAGAAAGTAAAGATGATTACTGGAACCATGATATATAGATATATGTTAGTAACTTAATTTTTGGAAGCCTAATAATAATTTTATCACATTTCCATAAATATCATGCAGTAACCAAAATAGACACGGCCACTAGCAGCTCATTAACTTATTACCATATAAGATTTTACATTAAGTGGGTCGGTGGGAATATCTAATTGTTTTCCTTAGATTATGAAGCATGATTTATGGCAATTACTTTAAACAACCATTTACTCCATGATATTGTAAAATCTATCTCACGATTATTGTAACAACAGTTAGCTTTTTAAAACCATTTACTCCGGATTAATGTATATTCAAAATAATTATATGTATATATGTCATGCAAATGCCCTAAAGCCTTGTATTGAAAAGTAATTAATGCAAAGATCTTACATTTATCTCCTAGGACTCAAAATGACTTTCATCCTTCAAAGACTTCAAGTCTTTATGTTTTCCTCCTTAATGTTTTTGTAATGCCATTTCTTTTCCTGAAATTTTATAGAGCATGATTAGAAATATAATATGGTCATCATCAAAACATTTAGGATGGAGTATGACATAAACCAACATATATGGACTACCAAACCATGACACTAGGACACTTAAATTATCAACAGGATCAAAGGTATTGATGGTTAAAACTAGGTTGACCAACTGACTGATGAAGTTTCTGGAAAACCCAGAATCTTCAAGAACAAGTTTCTGATAAGCTTTTGACTGGCCTAGATCTTGCTGTTGTGATGTTGTTAAGCTACCAAAGTGTATTACTTTTGTACCTTGACATACATACGATATAAGTGTGACACTTTAACACTGAATCAAAGCCTAGAATCCAAGTTATTAAGGCTCAAAAAGGGACCCTTGACACTGTCTGAGTTTCTGGGTAACCTAGAAACTCAAGAACAGCTCTGACATGATTTTTGATGGCTTATAACTTCTTGTTATGTTGTAGTTTGACCCTGATCTTTGTTTGTGCTTGTAGTATTACATCAATACTACATAGCTAATACACTTTCATGCCCAGAAAACATCATGAACATAGAATTAGAAGTGGTCCAAGTAGGTACCCTGATATTGAACATGAATGTTCTTGAAGGCTCAAGAACACCTATAGCGACAATTTTGTCACGATAGGCCCCTTTAGCAACTGTTTATATGAAAATTAATTATTTAATTTAAATAATTAGAAAAAATAGAAAAGGATTATGAAAAATTCATAATTAAGTTTTAAAAATTATGTTAAGGTATAAAATTAACTTTTAATAATTTGAGATATATTTTATTAATATTTTAATATTAATGATATTTAATTTATTTAATAATTATATAAAATAAATTACTTACAAATGATTTTAATATTTTAAAAATCATTTGAAAATATATTAAAGTATTAAAAAATATTTGAAGTTATTTTGAATGACTTTTAATATTTTGGGATAGATTTCATTAATAATTTAATATTAATGATAATAAATTTATTTAATAATTGTATTAAATAAATTATGGAAAAATAATATTAATGTTTTAAAAATGATTTAAAGGTTTTAAAATGTTTAAGTTATGAAATATAACTTTTAATATTTTTACATAAAATACATTAATATTTTAATATTAATGGCGATTATTTAATAATGGTTTTAAATGTTTTAAAATAATTTAAACGTGATATTACGATATTAAAAATATTCTAAGTTATAATAAATTACTTTTAATATTGTGACATGTATTTCATTAATATTTGAAATTTATTAAATATTAATGATAATGGAATTATGTGGTATTTAAATAATATTAAAATGATATTAATGATTGAAAAATCATTATATATGATAATAATTATTTGAAAATTATTATGAGCTACTGAAAAATATTATGACTGATAAATAAATTATCAAAAATAATATTGACGAAGTTAAGTAGAGACTTATTAAAAATAGGCTCGATAATTATCCGATTAGGCAGTCGGAATGTCGAAATAGTACCGAACTAAACTCAGACTAAATAGTTTAACTTGATATCGGGTCTTATGTGTTTTAGTGACTGTTAGGGATATGTGCTTATGTGTTAAGTTATATTATAACTGTAAATAGCAGTAGTATATGTGGTGATATTATTCTTATTACGAGATCGATATTATCAATAATAGGTCTTTCAACTGAAGCTAAAATTAGATTGTGTAGCAATAGTCGACGATACAGGAAAGTTTCTCGAACTATACTTTTAATTAAGCAAGTTCTCTAACTCAAACCTGAGTTATGATTTTTTAAGCATGTTAGTGGTTAATCATTGTTGATTACATCATGTCTATGATTTATTGATTCGCACGTTGTGCATGTTGCATATGTTCATCGGTTATAAAAGGTTGATCACCTTCAATACCATTTAGTTCAGTTAAATTTGTTCATTGTTGGCCATTCATTATTATTGACTCGGTCATTTATTTATGAAAATTGATTCATGCTCTTTCACAAATATTATATTATTGAAAATTTGTCAGCTTATTATTCTTTTCCATCATGATATATCTTTCTTTAAACTTAAACTTGATGGGCAAAACTTGTTGCTCACCCTTGCTATATCATGATAAATATTTCAGATTAAGATGAATACTTCGGACACAGGCAAAGGCAGAGACAAGTTCAAGGATTGGATTAGTGTACAGTTAAAATTGTAATAACATTGTAAGTCCTATAGTATATGAATATGTGTATTAAGTTAAGGTTATCGACCTTGAGGATTATGTGTAAAGGTTATTATATAACCAATTTATGTTTATATCTTCCGCAATAGTTATAGAAATGATGTACCAGGTTCGTGGTGATTAGTATCCGAATTTGGGGACATCACAGTTGGTATCAAAGCTGTAGGTTATAAACCTTAGGTAGGGTTACCTTAGGCTATAACCGTAAAGATAAGGATAAGGACAAACTCAAATAGAGTTTAAGTTCTCAGCGATGTATTTAGGCAAGGTATTTATAAGTCAATAATATTCAAACACGAATATATATAAGTAATAAAGATCTAGAGTTACCTAACTCTGATAGTAAAGATGAACAGTAGTAATGAATAGATAGAGTCTAAAAGACTAAAAGTATACATGGAAAGGAGATCATAAAACAAAACAATCATAACATAGAAATGAATCGTAATACAAAACGATTATAATATGAGATCACACTGTGATCTGATAAGGACATAGCAGGGAGAAAAATCAATCGAATGATTGAAAATTTTATAAGAAAATTGTTGTACGTAAGTTGTACTATGAATTAGTACTATTTAAACTCAGAAAAGAGTTTTAGATGATGCAATACGGATTAAACAAAATTCGTATGGAGTAAGTATGGGGCTAAGATTATGTGGGATTTCAATTGAGGACTCATGTCAGCAGATAGGTTTAGGGGTGTTAGCCGAGTAGAGTAGCTCGATACTCGACTCGAGATCGGTTCAAAAATATGATCCAAAACTCAAATTCGAAGTTGATTCGAGTCGAATATGATCCATACTCGTTTTCTGTTTAATGATACACGAGTTGAATTCGAGTATACCAGTATTCGCTCATATAAGGGTTCAAGTATTTTATTTTTTCTCAAACCATACTCGATACCTGCTCAATGGATCATATTCGAATACTTGTCTGATCCATACTAATAAGCTAAATATGTGATATTTGTATCAATATTTATAATTTATAAAGTGTAGTATTAAATTGTGTAATCTTGTACTTGAATAAATCAGTGAATTGATTGTCAATTCGTATTACATTCTTTATAATTTCTTTACATAAATAAAAGTAAAAGACTTTTATATATAAACATTAGTTCAATAAAAAATTTAGTATGTAGTGGTTCAGTATTAAGCGAAATGGTTCATATTCGAAACTCGATTTGAAGGCTCGTGAGTAACTCATTTTGTAAACAATTCGAGTATTTACGAGCCGAGTAGGTCCGAGTAATGATCTGAGTCGAATCTGACACAAAATTATAAATTCCTTATCGAATAAGAGTTCAATTTTTTTGAGTCGAGCCGAATCTGAGCATTAGAGTGTTCGCTGAGATTCAACTTGTTTTCACCCCTAGCTAAGTTGTATGATTCTTTGTATGGGAGAGGAATTATATTTGGTGTAACAACCATTTAGCTATTTACACTAATAATTATTGACATGTTTGTGTCGCGCTATTCACTATATACATGTTGAGAAGGTGATTCTTTTCTCATGTGCATAACATATAGGTAGAGAGTATAAGGTTAGGTGCGAGTTCTTAAAACTCATACTTATGGTGAGTTTGTAACTCATAATCGTATGGTTTTGAACCCCTAAGCGTATTGACAGTTTCTGATTTGTTCTTGAACTACGTATTGCTAGGATAAGTTCTAAAACTCATATTATTGTGGAAAGTTCCTGAACTCATAATGTGTGGTATGTTTGATGAACTATATTGGGGTATAACTAAGTTGTGAATGGAGAATTGAGGATGATAGGAATAGATAGACTTATTAAGCAATAGATCATTATAGAAAATGGAGTTAATGGTGGAAGCATAGGTATTTCAAATCTTCTAGCAATGCTAGACTTCGAATTTTTGACATCAAGCTAAATACGCACTGATGTGCCTTTTAAAAATGAATTTTTATTCTCAACACACGGTGACAATTCTGTATGTGTGGACTTCGGGACACTGAGACATCGTTACCTATTGAGGTATGATAGCATTCAAACTGATTTGCAATGATTTTTGAACTGTTTAAAAATAGTCTATGCAACTTGTTTCGGCTAGATGAAAATGATTTGAAAATATCAAAATGTATTTTATATCATTAATGCATCATGTAACCTGGTGCAAAGATGATAAAAATGATGGAGTTATAAATGCAAAATTACTTAGTGTTGGATGTGATCAAAATATTGCCAGCCCACTATGGAATGATGTATTATGACAAAGTCACACAATGACGAAATTCTCAAACGTGTTGTAAATACAGTGAAGTATCATAACGTCATAAATTGTTTTTAGAATTTTAAAGATAAACTATTGCCAACGGGGTTTGTCCATACATGTTTCGATTGAAATTGAATTATTGGTATGAGTCTAAGTTATTTCATTCAGCTAGACCAACGATTATGAAAATTTCAAGTATTCTTTGAAAATTTATCTCGAACCAAATTTTTTTGGTGCAGAAATCCTATGATAATACTGAGGTGAACATCCCAAAAATTGGGAAACTTTTATGCGCCCAAGGCGGTTATGATGAACAAAAAAATCACTCTAACATGTAGTACCTAATCACTACAGGGCATAACGGGCTGATCACCCTCCGTGTCCGTAAGTCATGACGGTTTGCCGATGAATTTTTGTATAAACCTTTTCAAAAATTGAAAATCAAAGTTCATGGTCTATATGACTCCTCAGAATGATTTGAAAATTTTTACTCTTGAGAGTGATGTTTTGGGTAGTTTATAATGATGTGTATGACATAATATGAACTCGTTACGTATAGGTAGAATCTGATATGATTGAATAAATGTTATTATGAAAACCTATTTTTGGTGAATAAAAGGTGTAAGGTGTAGTAAGCTGTAATTTTGGGGACGAAATTCTTAGAAGAAGGGGTGAAATCTTAAATGGTTGAATAAAGGTTAAAAAATAAGACCTAGACTGGAAATAAGGTTTGGATTTAAAAATTTTATGAAGGACTTTTATGGTATAAGCTGTAGGTGATTATCTGATAGCAAGGTATATGGATAAGTGTATATGGTTTTGTGTATAATGAGTATGTGTGTACATTATGTGGTTAAGGGTCAATTGTTGAATCAGATAAGCTGTAACATTAGTAAACCCTAATGTTATAATATGAACTTTGATATTCAGTTAAGAAACTCTAACGATTGGTTAGAAACCCTAATTCCAGCTTTGGAAATCCTAATTTCAATTCTAGGAATCCTAAACCCTAATTGGGAATTTCTAAATCCTAATTTGGGAACCCTAATGCTAAGTATCAAACCCTAAGGGTTAAAAGTTATGTGATATACGTGAAAAGACAAAATTACCCTTCAAATTGATGGGGAAATGACCAAAATACCCTTTGTAGGTACAAAATTACCAAAATACCCTTTTGCTTAACTTTTAAGTAAAAGATTTTGCCAAATCTTGTGATTCATCAAAGGGGAGATTTGCCATGTGCTCAAAATCTTCCGAATCAGCTAAAATTGGCCACCTAGCAGCATCCTTGGCCATAGATTCAAAGAATTAAAAACTTAAAGTAAGAAAATATCTTACTTCAGTTCTCATTTGCCAAGACCCTTTCTCTCTCTCTAACTTTCGAAATTGGGAGTGAAAATAAGTCATAAGTTAAGCCAAGAACCACTCTTAGCTAGCCAAGATCAGATCATGAGGGCAGAATCAAAGATTGGAATCAAAAAGGTATAAACCCTATTTCAATCTAGATCCTTAAGATTTTAAGTCGATTATGTGTTTTGATGTTTAGGTTAGTGTTATATGATGTTATTTAGTGATCTATGATGTTACATCATGGATCCATAACATCTAAGTGCATGAAAATAAGAATTTTTGAAAATAGTCAAGAACCCTAATTTGAGGTCTGGCAGCCATATGTCAGAGCTTCTAGATCTTAATTTGTTAGATGTTATGATAGCTAAGTGTATCATTGATATTCTATGCCATAAGGAGAGTACATTGGAAGTGGAATCAAGTCCATAGCATGTCTAGATCACAAGTTATTCATGGTCAAACATGGTTGACCAAGCACAGAATCTGGAATCTGGAAAACCCAGATTTCCCAGAAATGTCTGATAGCCATTTTGCAGGGCTTTGATATTGCAATGGTTAAGTTGTTAGGCCATGAGAGTGTATCATTGATATACCTTGATATATGGACTACAAAACCATGACACTGGGACACTTAAATCATCAACATGATCAGAGATATTGATGCTCAACACTGGGTTGACCAACTAACTAATAAAGTTTCTGGAAAACCCAGAATCTTCAAGAGCAAGTTTCTGACAAGCTTTTGACTGGCCTAGATCTTGAAGTTGTGATGTTGTTAAGCTACCAAAGTGTATTACTTTTGTACCTTGACATACATACTATATAAGTGTGACACTTTAACACTTAATCAAAGCCCAGAATCTATGTTATTAAGGCTCAAAAAGGACCTAGAACCTTTGCGAGTTTACAGGGTAACCTGAAACTCAAGAACAGCTCTGACATGATTTTTGATGGCTTTTAACTTCTTGTTATGTTGTAGTTTGACCCTGATCTTTGTTTGTGCTTGTAGTATTATATCAATACTACATAACTAATACACTTTCATGCCCAGAAAATATCATGAACATAGAATTAGAAGTTGTCAAAGTAGGTAACCCTAACACTTAACATGAATGTTCTTGAAGGCTCAAGAACACCTATAGTGACAGTTTTGTCGCGATAGGCCCATTTAACGATGGTTTATATGAAAATTAATTATTTAATTTAAATATATAGAAAAAATAGAAAATAATTATTAAAATTCATAATTAAGTTTTAAAAAGTTATTTTAAGGTATAAAAATTAACTTTTAATAATTTGAGATATATTTCATTAAGATTTTAATATTAATGATATATAATTTATTTAATAATTATATTAAATAAATTACTTGAAAATGATTTTAATATTTTAAAAAGCATTTAAAAATATATTAAAGTATTAGAAAATATTTGAAGTTATTTAGAATGACTTTTAATATTTTGGGATGGATTTCATTAATAAGTTAATATTAATGATAATAAATTTATTTAATAATTATATTAAATAAATTATGGAAAATGGTTTTAATATTTTTAAAATTATTTAAAAATGATTTAAAGGTTTTAAAAATGTTTTAAGTTATGAAATATAACTTTTAATATTTTGACATGAAATACATTAATATTATAATATTAATGGCGGATATTTAATAATGATTTTAAATGTTTTAAAATCATTTAAAAGGTGATATTACGGTATTAAAAATATTGTGAGTTATAATAAATAACTTTTAATATTGTGACATGTATTTCATTAATATTTGAAATTTATTAAATATTAATGATAATGGAATTCTATGGTATTTAAATCATATTAAAATGATATTAATGATTGAAAAATTATTATAAATAATAATTATTATTTTAAAATTATTATGAGCTACTAAAAAAAATATTATAATTGATAAATAAATTATCTAAAATAATATTAAAGCAATTAAGTAGAGTCTTATTGAAAATAAGCTCGATAATTATCCGATTTAAGCGATTAGGATGTCGAAATAATGCAAGAACTCAACTTTCGAATCAAATAGTTTGACTTGATACCGGATCTTATGTGTTTTAGCGACTGTTAGGGATATGTGCTTATGTGTTAAGTTATATTATAACTGTAAATAGAAATAGTATATGTGATGATATTATTGTAATTGGGAGATCGATATTATAAATAATAGGTCTTTCAAATGAAGCTACAATTAAATTGTGTAGCAGTAGTCAACGGTACATACAAGTTTCTCGAACTATATTTTTAATTAAGTAAGTTCTCTAAATCAAACCTGAGTTATGAATTTTCATGCTTGCTAGTGGTTAATCATTTTTGATTACATCACGTCTATGATTTATTGATTCGCACGTTGTGCATATTGTATATGTTCATCAGGTATGAAAGGTTGATCACCTTCATTACCATTTAGTTCAGTAAAATTTGTTCATTGTTGGCCATTCATTATTATTGACTCGGTAATTGAGTTATGAAAATTGATTCATGCTCTTTTATAATTATTATATTATTGAAAGTTTGTCAGCTTATTATTTTTTTCCTTCATGATATATCTTTCTTTGAACTTAAACTTTCTGGGCAAACTTTTTGCTCACCCTTGCTATATCATGATAAACATTTTAGATTAAGATGAATACTTTGGACACAGGCAAAGGCAAAGGCAAGTTCCAAGATTGGATTAGCGTACAGTTAAAATTGTAATAACATTGTAAGTCATGTAGTATATGAATGTGTGTATTAAGTTAAGGTTATCGACCTTGGGGATTATGTGTAAAGGTTATTTTATAAATAATTTATGTTTATATCTTCCACAATAGTTATAGAAATGATGTACCAAGTTCGTGGTTAGTACACAGATTTGGGGACGTCACATGATCAATCATCCTCATCTAATGAGCAAGCAACGTATGTACCAATCTATCTAAATTTTCTAATTCCCTTTTTAGTAATCCATCGATTGGGAACATTTTTGTTTTTAAGCTATCTAAGAATTTAGACCTCATTAGCATGATCCCATCATGATTCTAAAAACATTGCTTAAAATTATGGGTTTATCACATTAAATAACAGTACTATGTAGATAAATTAAAGGTCTTAAATAATTTTATTAATAAATGAATAAGATTGTTTAGAAAGTATATGTTTTATTATCAAACATGATTGGCTTGTATGTATACTACTTTCATTATGAAGTCCATGAGAAATAGAGGATATGAACCTGATAAAGTAGAAAGACTAGAATATACAACGTAACATATAGCCAATTGATCTATGGACTTGGTAAAGTAGAAAGACTAAAAGAAGCATTTAAGGTGTTGGATGTGATGGAAGAAAATGGATGTGTTCTTGACCTCAAGACTTGGACCATTCTAATACAAGGTCATTGTTCAGCTATGACGCCCCCAAATTTTGATATATGTACCTCAAATTGGTTTTCCACGATCTAAATTATACAACATACTAGTAACACATACAACGGAAAAATATAATAATTTACATTGATATAATATAAATATTCTCTTCCCAAGTCTCATAACCATTACTATTACAACACATAACATGATCCAAGACATAACTTAATATATAACCTTAATTAAGTATTCATATGTAACCATAGTTATGCCTTAATAAAACACAAGAATTAAATTATATCATAGAAGGATAAAGTTACTCCATAGACTTGGCTTTGCCCTTATCCTTGCCTAAAGTCCCACCCTGTTTTGTCTTAACTGAAATGTTTAAAGAAAACAAGAATGAGCAACAAATTTGCCCAACAAGTAATATAACAATAAACGTGAACAAGTATATGTAAAGCCCATAATTTTTAAGGATATAACAATAATTGATAGCTCAGGAATTTAAGTAGGAATGTTGTAAACAAAGTACATATCAATCGTTTCAAATCTATCCCTTGAATTTGAATAAAGAGTCACCATGGATCGAAGGATTATTAAAAGAATTCAATGGTTTCAACATTTTAAAGTTAAAGAATATTTAACACTGATTAATCACTATGGACCAAAAACTTCTACTAGAATTAACAGTATTTCACTGATAACCCAAAATAAACAAGTACAATAGGTGACCAGCCCAAAGTACCTTATGTTATGCATAACACTTAATTATAATGTTCACGCGTGTATTAGTTTCCAAACATAATATATTTTCACCTTATATGAGGGTTGTTAATCTCGGCAGATTATAAGAGTCTGCACCAAAGCAATTGGTTTGGATCGCTTTCTAACACATAATATTAGTCTAGCAAAAAAAATGGCGTAGACAACCTTCACAATGCACTTAGGAACAATTTATAAGTTCACCGCTTGTAACAGGGTTCAAGGGATATAATTGTGATTTAAATAAAGCTTCAGAGTATGAATAATAACTTTCATGAATTTATATAACATAAGAATTATTCTAACAATTATTTACTCGTACGGTCAATAAGAGTACAAGTTTAAATACTTCATCAATATATATATATATATATATATATATATATATATATATATATATATATTTGGTTGATATAACAACGATTAGGAAACTTGAACAATATCGAAAGTTGTGTAAGTTAGAAAACTTGTCTTTCGCGTAGATTACAATCTTATAGCTTAACGTCACCTTAATGTCCTACATCATCATATTTACGTGTGTGTGTGTGTATATATATATATATACACACAGTAGTTATACATACTTGATACATACACCAACAACCCTACACATTTATCATACACATTCACATTTATCATACACATGCTCAGCCATGCACATTATGTACATACCCTCTGTAATAACCTGGAAATTTCAAGTCACTTTATATGTATATACATTATTGATATTTAAAACTTTGTGCTATATAGTGATTTAATATGTGATAACATATGTGAAGTGGTGCATGGCTAAATCAACATATATACTATAGTTGTGGATATATACAATTATAGACTTTGTTAAAAATGAAAGCTTCATAACCTAATTATACATTAGGTGAGAAAATTAAATAACCTAAGGGTTATGGTAATAAGGAAAGGTTAGTATTTAATATGTATACTAACTTACGTGGGTAATTTTGTTATTTGAAGTGATTAATAATTTTAAACCTAATTTTAGTAAACCTAATTAGGTTAGAAGTTAAAGAGATATGTGTAAGTAATTAAATTCTATAAGATTGGAAATGGAAACCCTAAATAAACAATTAAGGTAATATATGTTAAAATTGTTAGACTATGTTTATTACATAGTCCAAAACAATTAAAGGAAAAGCCCAAAAGAAATAAAAATGCAAGCCCATACTTAGCCACTTGATTAAGGGTAATAAAATAAAAGCAAAATGAAGGGATTATGGGGAATGGGAAAATCGGCCATACTAAGCCTTTTAAGGAAAAGAGATTAAGCTATTCAAGTTCCAAAAGTAGAAAGTCTTACACACAAGGACAAGTGTGTCATGCTACCATTGGTGGGAAATCTAATTAGCAACCTTAATGGCATGATTAGGCATGATTAGGAAGGGATAAGGCTAACCCTTTTGTCCAAGGGGCAAAAGAAACATAGGGGATATTAGCGTCCCATTTCATTTTACCAACATTATATCTTCATCTTCATTTCATTCTCCACCATTCTTCTTCTTCTTTTTCTATTTTCTCTCAACTAGCCAAAAACACAAAGAGAAGAAATGTGACAACCCGGGAATTTAGACAATTTAATAAAATCTTAAAAGATTGAATAAAGGTTAAATAATAGACCTAGACAGAAAATAAGTGTATGGATTTGATATTTTTGAAGGATTTTTATGGATTTAAAAAAAAACTTCGTGAAGACTTAAAGGGTTAAGTGTATAAGTGTATATGTTTTGTGTACAGTTTGTGGTTAAGGGTCAAGGGTTGATCAGATAAATTATATTAGTGAAAAACCCTAAGGATATATTAAGAATATCAATGTACAGTTAGAAAGCTCTAACAATTTGTAAGAAACCCTAATACTGGCTCTGGAAACCCTAATTTTGATTTCGGGTATTCGAACACCCTAACCGAGAATATTAAAACTCTAATTTGGGAGTTCAAAAGCTAAGTATAAAGGCTTAAGTGTTATTTATTATAAATCTAATTAGGGAAAACCTAACAATTAGTTAGAAAACCCTAATTGTCAAGTTAGAAAGCCTAGTGTACAATTAGGGAAAACCTAATTGTTAATTTAGAAAATTTTAATGTTAATTAGGAAACATTAATCCTAAATTGCAAGCCCTAATGTGATTAGGAAACCTTAATATAATTAGGAAATCCTAATTATAATTTAGAAAGCTAATTTTCTATTTTTAAAACCTTAATTATAAATCCTAGAATTAAATTGCAAAACCTAAGGGTTAAACCATAAGGGTTGAAACCTAAGGGTTAGGACAAGTTATAAATTTGCCATTAAAATTGTTGACAAAATAACTAAATTGCCCTTTTTGTATTTTTAACGAGAAAGTGTGTGAATCTTGCCAAAATATGGTTTAGTTACCAACTTGATACCCCATGTGCTCAAATATCTCAGCCAATCTGATATATGGTGCCACTTTACCTCATATAGATACATTGAATCAAAATAAGAAATAAAAGAGAGAGAAAAGTCAAAAGAAAGCCCCATTTGTGAATTAACACTCAACCATGCCCCTCTCTCTCTAGACCCACAAAATTCTTAAGTGAATCAGTCTCTAGTGTAGTCATTAGCAAGCCATGAACAGATCAAAAAGATCATATTCAAGATTAAAGCATTAAAGAGGTATAAATCCTAAATTTTCAAAATCCTTGAAGATTTGTGTTAATGTTGTTATTTGTTGGTTACATTTGTGTTAGAGGGTGTTATTTAGTGATCTCTGATGTTATATCATAGATCCATATCATTTAGATGCAAGAAAATGAGTTTTTTGTAACATATCATGAACCCTAAAATATGGCCTGACAGCCTAATGTCAAGGCCTCTAGATCTCTGTGTGTTAATTGTTATGTGTGTTTAATGTTATAGACTGGCTCTATGTGTGAAGCCCCCAAAATAGGTATACATCACCCATCTTGAGTCGCCAAATACATGGTACAAAATTCAAATACAACTTAATTATACAACAGTCGTGTAAAATACGACAAAACATAATCTAAGAGTTTCAATAAGAATATTGTCATCTAGATAATATCCACACTCAATGGAGTCCTCATTACATTTATTATCACACTATTTTATAGAATAGTGAGGACTACTAAAACAACCATCTGGACCGTCAATCCGTTCCCCGACTCGTCCCAGCTATATTCTCATTTCTTGAAGAGAACAGTGAAAGAAAGGGTGATCTCAACTAGCCCAGTAAGAAATATTATGACTAAGATAATGCAGAATAAATTATCCTTAGCCTTCAACAATATAACAACTGATAGAATATAATAGACAATAAGTTTTAGATCAACAACTGCAGCGGAATAAGCAATCCATTAGAAGAGTCAAGTAAAGCATAAACTCTACTATCTTCTATGATTTAAAAAGTTTTTCATCAACATTATCGCTGAGACTCAGCTTAATAAATAATATCGAATCATCCCTGCATCACGGCCAAGGATAGTCATGTAATCATCAATGGTCATGATTATACTGAATAATCCCTGGTAATAATCATACCAACAACTGTCCATCAATGAACTACAGGCCAATGAGGACTTTCACCACATCATTCGTCACATTACGGTCATGATTATACCGAATAATTCCTGGTCATAATCATACCAAGTCTATCTATGCACGTAAGCCAAAGATGACTTTCATCACAATATAAGCATAAGGATGATGACAATGACATAATAATTCAATAAAACAAGTTCAAGGATAAATTTTAAAGATTTATAATTTAATTTATCTAGAAATCAATAACGTCCAAATTGTCAATATGATACTGCTTTGTAGAGTAAAATTCAAGAATAATATTCATGTACCAAAAATAATTTGGACAAAAAAGAAATATATTTTTCGGTTGAATAGTACCCCGTGAATAGTACTTTAGGAATAGTACCCCGTGAATAGTATCCCGACACAAAAAGTGTCCCGAATACCCGAGTGAATGATACTAAAGTGAATAGTAATTGGGTGAATAGTAACCTATGAATAGTACTCCGGCACGAAAAGTACCTCGAATACCCGAGTGAATAATACCAGAGTGAATAGTAACTGGATGAATAGTAACCCGTGAATAGTAACTCGTAAAAAAAATACCAAAGAAAATGATATTCCATGACGAGTACAAAAGAAATGATATCTCATACAAGTATAATAGAATATACTGAAATCTATGAAATGGATTTTCACACTTACATGCGGTAATCCACGTGAGATGGATCATTTCCACAATTTAATAAAGAATGAATACTGAAGGATTATTCACCATGCATGCGAGTAAACCACATAGACATGTTATTCCAACGAATAATAAAAAGAATGGAACCAGTCAAATGCGTAATTACACACAGACATGATATTCAAAAGAATAATAAAGAATCGGAACCGGTCATGCGTAATCCGCACGCATGATATTCCAACGAGAATAATAAATAACGGAACGGTCATGCGTAATCAGCATAGACGGGATATTCTAACGAGAATAATAAAGAATGGAATAACAACAAAATTCACCAGGCATGCGATAGACCGCACAGACAGGTTATTCGAACAAAATAATAAAGAATGGAATAACAGAAGAATTTCACCATGTATGCGGTACTTCGCATAGACATGTTATTCCAACATAATAATAAAGAATGGAATAACAACCCTTACGAGTATTGAAAGAAAATAACTCTTTTCATGAATACAAAAGAATAATACCCCTTACCTTAGAAAAAATTGGATACTGGAATAGTGAGGTAGCAGACTTCTCTTCTCCTTTCTCTCTATAATTTCTCTCTATAATAATTGCTCTATAGCTTTAGTGAATTGGTGAGAAATAAAGGAAGAATGAGCTTCTATTTATAGGAAAATATAGTTTCAATAATTGCACGTTTTGGGGCTCGAAATATTACAATATAATACCTCCCTCTTTTTCTTCATTTTTAATTTAGTCCTGCAAGTATTATCAAACTTGCACCACCTCCCCTAATAGTATAAGAATATGAATCAATAGTACACACATGTGAATAAATAGTTATAATCATGTGAATTAATATCAATTAATTCCACATTTATCCGATTAAATACCCGATTAGTCAATATAACCTCCAGACATCAATTATGAAATAAATGTCGATTTTCACTAACACTATTCATTCCAACATAATAGAACTATCAATTTCATCTTTAATCAACACGAACTTATTCATCATTAATATTATAATTCACAATATTTAACAATATTCATCTTTGCACTACGGGCCAAAGATATTCATTTGTATCACCAGTTGGTCATGTTTATCTCAACAGCTGTTCATCTTTGCACTACGGGCCAAAGTTATTCATCAGGTAATCATTTATCTTTGCACTACAGGCCAAAGATATTAATCAAGTATCACCATTAAAGACTGAGGATGATGAAAAACATTTTAGAGAACGAATCCAGTGAGATAAAAGGACAAAGATTTGAGATTCGTACTTTAGATAATTCACATTTAAAAATACTCCATAATAAACCATAATGGAGTAAAATTCAAGAATGAAGATCAAAACATGGATACAATCAAAGATAGTAACCATAATAGACATCTGGGACAAAGAAGAGAAAATTTCATTTTTTGGTGAATAGTGATGTATTTGTGAATAGTGTTGTATACGTGAATAGTGCTGTGTACGTGAATACTAACCCTGACACAAAAAGGTAGAAATTCCATAATAAAATTCATATCAATATTTCAGCATAATGATATTGAAGAAAATAATATCATTTACGAAGAAAATAACATCCCTTACCTCAAAAGAACAGTACTTCTAACCGGAATATCGGATGAAATGTTGAAGGAAACTTGCACTGAATAAAAACTCTCAAAGTATCTAAATACTCATAAAATATGCTCGATAATATATAGAGAGAGAAAAAAAATTTGTTTCTAGTGTGATTTTCAATTCTAACTAAGCACCACATTTATAGGAAAATGCTAGAACGCCAAAGGAGACTAAATTAATAAAATAATATATATATATTTTACTCCTTCTACGCCACCTACCAAGACCAGCCACCAGCCCTCCACCTTTGAAAAAATTTCCAGCACATGATTTAATCAAAAACAAAAGTGGGTCCCACCTATAATTTTAATAAAAATATTTAATTTTTGAAACTTCAATAATTCATAATAAATAGCCATTTTATCAAAAAATTACGAATTCTATGTCCATTCCATAGGAAATTGAATTTTCTACAACTTTGTAGCTTTAAATTTTTCCAAATTCTAAATGAAAAATGCCCGAAATTTACATACGGACGATTTTTAATACCTCCATTCTGACAAAATACTGATAAAACATTTCAGCATTAATTCCTTCATTTATATCCACATAAAATAAATATTTTCATATCCTTCATTTATATCCACATAAAATAAATACTTCCTTATCATATAAATTAATAATTAATTATTCACAAATAATATTACAGAATCATAATTATGACAACCAGGTCGTTCCTAGAAAAGAGGGGGTTTTCCGATAAGGATTTTTCCTTACTGGCGCGTAATTAGGTGATCAAACCCCTTTCCTAGACATAACTTCCTTAGACATTATCAATAATGCTATCTAATAATATTATTCAAATAATATGAATTATTGATCTGATAATGGGAAATACTGTGCAGTGACAATTATTGAAACAACAATAATATAAAATATCAACGCAGCAATTATTGAATTAATAAAATAAAATATTGAACAATAATTACTGCAACAATTATTGAGTAGTGCCTTCTTACGTAAGAATCAATAATTCAAAAATATTGTCTTAATCTGGTATGTCTTTCTTTGTGCAACTACACATATTATTGTATTTTAACCACCAAGTAACCCAACAGTGTCAACGGTAACAACACGCCGTTATTTATAAAAACTTAAACTTGTCATTTTCTTCATCCGACCGTTTTTCGTTATGAGGCCCAGAAATGGCCGCGCCGTCGTATGAATATTCCCCTACAGCAAGAATATTCCACGATCAAACAAATATTCCCCAACAAAATGAATATTTTATAACCACTTGCTTAATTTGCAAAAATTTACACATTTCACCCATAACCAAAACATTATATCAAATTAACTCCTTATTATTTCAAGATAATGAATAGAGAAAATTCAATTTTATTTATAATAAGTTGGGGTCTTACAACCTCCCCTCCTTATGAAATTTCGTCCTCGAAATTAACGTACGTACCTGGTGTTTCGAAAAGGTGAGGGTATCTCGCTTTAATTTTCGATTCCAACTCCTAGGTCATTTTTTCAATAGCATGGTTCCTCCATAAAACCTTGACTTGTGGTATAACCTTTATTCGTAGGACATGATCTTTCCTATCCAAGATCTTGATAAGCACCTCCTTGTACGTTAAATCTTCGGCTATCTCGTCTGGTTCTAATGTAATAATGTTGTTTGGGTCTTTCACATATTTATGAAGCATGGATATATGAAAAACATTATGAACACGAGACATGCTTTGGGGTAATGCGAGTCTATAGGCCACATTTCCAATTCGGTAAAGAATTTCAAATGGACCAACAAATCGTGGATTGAGCTTTCCTCTCTTCCCGAATCTTGTAACTCCCTTCCATGGAGCAATACGTAATAGTGCATGATCTCCAATATTAAATTCCACGTCCTTTCGATGAAGATCAGCATAACTCTTTTGTCGATTGTGTGAGGTCTTTATACGTTGTCAGATCATTTGAATCTTTTTTGTAGTCATGCGTACTAATTCTGGTCCTAACAACGTTGCTTCACCCACCTCATCTCAACATACTGGAGAACGACACTTTCGTCCATACAACGCCTCGAATGGAGCCAGGCCTATACTTGCTTGATAACTGTTATTATAGGAGAATTCCACCAATGGTAAGTACTTATCCCAACTCTCTTTGAAATCTAGGACACAGAGTCTTAATAGAACTTCAAGAGTTTGAATAGTCCTTTCTGATTGCCCGTCTGTTTAAGGATGGTATGCCGAACTAAATCGTAAATTCGTGCCCATAGCTTTCTACAAGCTAAACCAAAATTGTGAAGTGAATCTTGGGTCACGATCCGAAACTATGGATACTGGCATGCCATGCAATCTCACAATCTCATTTACGTACATATGAGCAAGACGTTCAAGGGAATAAGTCTCAGGAATAGGCAAGAAATGAGCAGACTTGATTAATCTATCAACAATAACCCAAATCGCATCTATACCTTGAGAAACCTTGGGAAGACCCGTAACGAAATACATAGTAATGTGTTCCCACTTCAATTTTAGAATCTCAAGTGGTTGCAATGGACTCTTTGGCACTTGATGCTCCGCCTTTACACGTTGTCATGTTAAATACCTCGAGATAAACTCTGCGATCTCTCTCTTCATATTGCTCCACCAAAATGTATGTCGAAGATCATGATACATTTTGGTACTCCCAGGATGGATTTCAAATGGTGTGTTGTGTGCCTCCATCAT
The DNA here is from genome assembly GCA_020205605.1 of Panax ginseng. Classification (NCBI taxonomy): domain Eukaryota; kingdom Viridiplantae; phylum Streptophyta; class Magnoliopsida; order Apiales; family Araliaceae; genus Panax; species Panax ginseng. The sequence continues at coordinate 132,177,196 of CM035139.1, forward strand.
GATTCTATGATTCAAGTAAGAATTGTTAGGAATGAAAAGTCTGGAGTTGACTCGAAGTATTCCTTCTTCATCGATTATTGCTTCTGGAATAACACCTTCTTGTACTTTCTTCTTCATACGTATCATCTCTGGGTCTGTGGCTTGAGCAGCTTTAACTTTATCGATTAAAGTCGGTTCTACTCGTATGTTTGATATCATCACGTGGGTACTTGGAGCCTTTACCTCTATCTCCATCCTTGGAAAGTCATACAAAATAGGCCTTTGTGTTAACAACAACGCACTCGTACCCGCATACGATCTTCTACTCAATTCGTCAGCTACAACGTTTGCTTTTCCAAGATGATATTGAATGCTATGGTCGCAATCTTTCAATAGCTCGAGCCAACGTCGTTGCCACATGTTGAGTTCCTTTTGGGTGAAGAAATATTTGAGGCTTTTATGATCCGTATAAATCTCCACTTTCTCCCCATACAAGTAGTGTTTCCAGATTTTCAACACAAAAACGAATGCTGCCAACTCCAGATCATGAGTAGGATAATTCCTCTCATATTTTTTGAGTTGTCATGAGGCATAGGCTATGACTTTCCCATGTTGTATGAGAACACATCCTAATCCTTTGCCTGAAGCATCCCTGTAGATAACAAATCCATCCGAACCAGATGGTATTGTTAGAACAGGTGCCGAAATGAGTCTCCTCTTGAGATCTTGGAAACTCTTCTCGTATTCCTCGCTCCATACGAATTTTGTATCTTTCTGAGTCAGTTGAGTTAACGTAGTAGTGATTCGAGAAAATCCTTCTACGACTCTCCGATAATAACCAATTTAAGCCCGTAGCTACGTGCTTGATCCACCGACTTGGTACCGCTCCCAACTCTGGATTGCTTCAATCTTCACCGGGTCAATACATACTCCATGTTTTGACACCACATGCCCAAGGAATGCTACTTCCTTAAGACAGAACTCGCATTTCTTCAGCTTGGCATATACCTTGTTGTCACGAAGTCTTTGAAGTACTAACTTCAAATGGTGCTCATGATCTTCACGGCTTTTAGAATAGATGAGGATGTCATCAATAAATACAACAACGAACTGATCTAAATATTCCTTGACTACACAGTTCATCATATCTATGAAGGCCGCAGGAGCATTAGTCAATCCAAAAGACATGACTAGGAATTCATAATGCCCGAACCGAGTTCTGAAGGCAGTCTTCGAAATATCATCAGTTTTAATCTTCAGCTGATGATATCCAAAATGAAGATCGATCTTTGAAAAGAATTATGCTCCTTGCAACTGGTCGAACATGTCATCAATGCGAGGTAGGGGATACCTATTCTTGATGGTGACATGGTTCAATTCTCGGTCGTCAATACAAAGTCGCATACTCCCGTATTTCTTCTTTACGAATAAAACAGGAGCATCCCAAGGAGATGTACTAGGATGAATGAAATTGATGTCTAACAATTCCTATAGTTCAATAGGAGCCATTCGATATGGGGTTTTAGAAATGGGCTTTGTACCTAGTTCAAGATCAATAAAGAATTTAACTTCACGTTCTTGGGGTAGACCGGGAAGTTCTTCAGGAAATACGTCAGGAAATTCACTAACAACAGAAATATTATTCAAATCTGACGTGTTTTTGTTCAAGTCCATAACATGGGCTAAGAAAGCTTGACATCAGTTTTTTAATAAACGAATGGATTTATGGCTTGATATGACAGTGATTGAATTTAGTGGTTTGGTTGCTTGAATTCGCATAACAGGTTGGTTAGGAATATGAAAACTAACAACCTTACGAAAATAATCAATTTTAGCATGATGAGTGGTTAACCAATCAATCCCTAAAATCACATCAAATGAAAGTATCTTTAAAGAGATAAGATCAACAGGTAATGTGATGGTGACAACTTGGATCAAGCAAGATTTATACATAGTGGATGTAATAAAAGTTTCTCCTAATGCAGTCCCCACAGATAAGTCAAAGTCTAATTTCTCCGGAGTCAAGTTTAAACGTTGAGCACAAGTAGGAGAGATAAAAGAATGGGTATAACTGGTATCTAGTAAAGTATAAACTTCGCAAGAGTTCAAGATTAGCTTACCCGTGATCACCTCATTCGGGTTTCTCGCATTTTGGCCAGTCACGATAAACGCCCTCCCTTGAACCACAAACTTTGTTTTGTCCGTAGTCACCTTTGGTGTCGCCATCCTAGTTGGACTTGACTTCGCTACCGATCAAAACTAGGCTATATGACCGTCTTTTCCATAATTGAAACACACCTTGGAAGGATGTGAATAGTTTGGACTTATATGTCCCTCTTCTCCGCATCTGTAGCATCTAACTGGCGGTCGTTCTCCTCCCCTAGAATTTGTTAATGGTGTTGGTGCTGGTGCTGGTGCTGATGTCTTTCCATCATTGTTGAATCTCCTCTTTTTAAAATTTCCACTTAACTCACATCTCCTATTATCATGGCCACGATTACCACTCGAGTGGTTACCGATTTTGTCCGTATTTTTCTCTCTCATTTGGTTATCATCGTTCCGATGATATTTACAATCCTTAGTATGACCACAGTTGTGGTCCCTCGGTTGAACATACTCATTATCCCGCTCTAATAATTGAGCCCTGTTGACAACATCTGAATACAGAGAAAATTTGTGAGGGATAATGTAAGACCCCAACTTTTATGAATAAAGATTAATTTCTCTCGAAATATATTTTTGAATATTATGGTGTGGATATGATATAATGTTATAGTTGTGGGTAATATTTACAAATTTTGCAAAATAAGCAAGTGGTTATATAATATTCGATTGGTCGGGGAATATTCATTTTAACAGGGAATATTCGTACGACGACACAATCATTGGTGGACCCCACAATAGAAGTATTATCGTAGTAAGAAAACGACAGAATTATCTTGTCATAAAAATAACGGCGGAAGTGTTACCGTTAAAACTATTTAACTACCCTAGTAGTAAAGTACAAAGATGTCTGGCGTGGTTGCATAGTAGCACCTTTGTATTGGTTATTGATGCTTACGTGAGAAGTTACTCAGTTATACTCAATTATTGCTATAGTAATTGTTGCATCATATCTCTCATATTATTGATTCGATTATTGTCACAGTATCATCTGCATTATATGATATATTATTAAATCAATAATTGAGACGACAAAGTTATTCATATTATTAAATTGCATAATTTACAATGTCTAGAAGTTCTTCCAAGGAGAGGTTTGGTCACCTAATTGCGCGCCAATAGGGAGAAATCCTTATTGGAAAGCCCCCTATTTCCTGGGAACGACCTGGTTGTTAAATATTGTGAGTTATAATATTAATGAAGAATAAGTTCGTGTTGATTAAGGATGAATTTGATAGTTCCATTGTGTTTGGATTATTAGTGTTAGTGGTAATTGACATTTATTCCGATGATAATTGATGTCTGGGGGTTATATTGATAAATCGGGGAATTTATCGGATAAATGAGCAATTAATTGCTACTAATTCACATGCTTATATAACTATTTGTTCACATGTGTGTACTATTGAATCACATTCGTATACTATTAGGGGAGTTGGTGCAAGATTGATAATACTTGCATGACTAAATTAAAGATGGAGGTATAGATGGAGGTACTATACCGTAATTCATATTTTCACATGATTATAACTATTGATTCATATGATTGAACTATTGATTCACATTATTTACTATTAGGGGAGGTGGTGCAAGTTTGATAATACTTGCAGGACTAAATTAGAAATAAAAGAAAATTTAGAGGTATTGTACTGTAATTTTTCAAGCCCCAAAACGTGCAATTATCGAAACTATATTTTTCTATAAATAGAAGCTCATTCTTCCTTCATTTCTCACCAATTCACTAAAGCTATAGAGCAATTATTATAGAGAGAAATTATAGAGAGAAAATCTATAGAGAGAAAGAAGAAGAGAAGCCTGCTACGTCACTATTCCAGTGTTCAGTTTCTTCTGAGGTAAGGGGTATTATTTCTTTCGTATTTATGAAGAGAGCTATTGTTATTCCATCCCTTATTATTCTGTTGGAATAACCTATTTATGTGAAGTACCGCATACATGGTGAAATTCTTCTGTTATTCCATTCTTCATTACTATGTTGGAATAACCTGTTTATGCGAAGTACCGCATACATGGTGAAATTCTTCTATTATTACATTCTTTATTATTACGTTTTAATATCCCGTCATGCAATGCGTTCTGTTGGACTGAGTTCCATTATTTATTATTCTGTCGGAATATCCTGTCAGTGCGTTTACGCATGATCTAGTTCCATTCTTTATTATTCTGTTGGAATAACCTGTCTGTGCGATCTATCGCATGTATGGTGATTTCTTCTATTATTCCATTCTTTATCATTCTGTTGAAATAACCTGTCTATGTGGATTATCACATGCATGGTGAATGAACCTTTGTATTCATTCCTTATTAAATTGTGGAAATGATCTGTCTAAATGGAGTACCGCGTGGCGGACAAAAATCCATTTGCAGTTTTATATATTCTCTTATACTCAGTTGGTTAAAGCTTTGACTTCTATACTCCATGAAATTAGTGGAATATCCTTTATATTTGCGCTTCATCCAGTATCTTCTAATGGAAATATTCTTCTGAACATTCTTGAATTTTTACTCCACAAAGAAGTATCATGTTGACAATTTGGACATTATTGAGTTCAGGATAAATTAACTTATAAATCTTTAAAATTTATTCTTGAACTTGTTTTATTGAATTATTATGTCATTGTCATCATCCTCATGCTTATATTGTGATAAAAGTCATCTTTAGCTTACGTGCATAGATGGACTTTGTATGATTATGACCAGAGATCATTCGGTATAATCATGACCTGTAATGTTATAAATGAGGTGGTAAGAGTCCTCAGTAGCCTGTAGTGCATTGATGGACAGTTTTTGATATGATTATGACCAGGGATTATTCAGTATAGTCATGACCATGGATGATTTAATGAATATCCTTGGCCCGTAAATCTTGAGCATGACTCGATGATGTGGTTTATTTGTTGTTGAGAGTCTCAAATGATAAAAATTGATGAAAACTTTTTAAATGATAGAAGATAGTAGATTTTATTCTCTACTTGACTCTTCTAATGGATTTCTTGTTCCGTTGCAGTTAAACTTGATGTCAATTATATTTTATCAATTTAACATTGTTGAAGATTAATGATAATTTATTCTGCATTATCTTTGTCACGATATTTCTTACTGGGCTAGTTGAGCTCACCCTTTACTTTCACTATTCTCTTCAGGAAATGAGAATATAGCTGGGATGAGTCGGGGAACAGAGTGACGGTCTAGATGATAACATTAGTAGTCCTCACTATTCTGTTAAATAGTGTGACAATAAATGCAATGAGGACTCCATTGAGTGTGGATATTGTCTAGATGACAATATTCTTATTAAAACTCTCAGTTTATGTTTTGTCATATTTTACACGATAGTTGTATTATTAAGTTGTAGTTGTATTTTTGTACCATGTATTTGGTGACTCAAGATGGGTGATGTATACCTATTTTGGGGGTGTCACAATTGGTATCAAAAGCTTAGGGATATGATCCCTGGCTGAGATGTGAGACAAGAACTAGGAGGGGAGAGACGGGGAATTCCTTCGCTAGTATGACCTACCTAAGCTTATGTGTTATTTAATTGGTCGCTTAGTATTGGGATAATATGTGATACGTTAATTAACCCTTGTTTTGTTGTAGTATTTGAAAATGGCATGCAAAAATGTTGAGATAAGCAATGAAGCACATGAGACCATTGAGTCACCAAATGATCAATGCCTGTGTAATGTCTGAACAGGAAGACAATAATCCTCATGAAAATAATAACACCGATGAAATGGTGAACGATGGGATGTTCAGAGGTTTTATGCAATTCATGCAACATCAGGCGAAGGTGGCTCCTATCCAAAATGCAGGTGAAAACACTAACAACTCTCGGACGGTCACCGCTAAGCAGTTCAAGGAGCTGGGACCACCGGAGTTTTTTGGAGAGCCAAAACCACTTAAGGCGGAGACGTGGATAAAGCAGATCAACAAGATATTTGATGTCTTGGGATGCTCCGAGGAGCAAAAGGTTCCCTTTGCCACCTTCATGTTGCGTGTAGAGGCAGATTACTGGTGGGAATCTGTAAAGCGTACACAACCTGCCGCACTGAAGATGTCTTGTGAGAAATTCGAAAAGCTGTTCAACGACAAGTACTTTCATGAAAGTATATATCACATGAAGGAGGTAGAGTTCATCAAGCTTGAGCAAAACAATATGACCGTGGCGCAGTACGAAGCTAAGTTTGCCGAGTTATCTCGGTTTGCGTCCCACTTGGTTGATAATGAGGAGAGAATGACGCGGATGTTTTTAAGAGGTTTGAAACCCGAGATACGTCAATACCTTATCTCTCATAAACTGTGTTTTTATTTAGATGTTGTGAATAGGGCTCAGTTATTGGAGCGTGATAATGAGTCAACCCAACCAAGAGAAAGCAGCCGACAAGTTGATAATACAAGTGGTAGCAGTCATCAAAGCGGTGACAACAAACGCAGAGGGAATCAACCTGCCAGAAATGATAACCACTTCGGTGGTAATCATGGCCAAGACAATAGGAGTGGAAAGTTCAAGAAGGGAAGGTTTAGAAAAGATGAAAAGACGTCAGCACCAGTACTCGCTGTTAAGGAAGGAGAACGATCGCCGGTCGTATGTTACAAATGTGGAGGGGAAGGACACATAAGTCCAAACTGCACGATGCAGTCCAAATCATGTTATAATTGTGGCAAAGAAGGCCACCTAGCCCGATTTTTCCGTGCACCAAAGTCAAGTCCAGCTGGGATGGAGGCATCAAAGGGAGTCCCAAACAAGATAAAACCAGTAGTTCAAGGGAGAGCATTTGTCGTAACCTCCCAAAAAGCAAGGAATCCGAACGAGGTGATCACGGGTAAGCTAATCATAAACTCTAGCGAAGTTTATACTTTATTTGATACTGGTTCTACCCATTCTTTCATTTCTCCTACTTGCGCTCAATGTTTAAATTTGACTCCGAAGAAATTAGACTTTGACTTATCTGTTGAAACTCCGTTGGGAGAAACCTTCATTACATCCACTATTTAAATCGGTAATCGCACGTTACCTGTCGATCTTATTTCTTTGAAAATAATTGCATTTGATGTAATTTTAGGGATTGATTGGTTATCTACTCATCATGCTAAAATCGATTGTTTTCGTAAGGTTATTAGCTTTCATATTCCTAACCAACCTATTATACGAATTCAAGCAGCCAAACCACTAAAATAAATCACTGCCATATCAAGCCATAAAGTTATTCGTTTATTGAAAAATGGATGTCAAGCTTTTTTAGCCCATGTCACGGATTTAAATAAAAATACGTCAGATTTGAATGATATTTCTATTGTTAATAAATTTCCTGATGTATTCCTTGAAGAACTTCCTGGCCTACCCCAGAGTGTGAAATTTAATTTTGTATTGACCTTGAAACCGGTACAAAACCCATTTCTGAAGCCCCATATCGAATGGCTCCTATTGAACTTCAGGAGTTAAAAACCCAACTACAGGAATTGTTAGACATCAGTTTCATTCGTCCTAGTACATCTCCTTGGGGTGCTCCTGTTCTTTTCGTGAAGAAGAAATATGGAAGTATGCGACTTTGTATTGATTATCGGGAGTTAAATCATGTCACCATCAAAAATAGGTACCCGTTACCTCATATTAATGATCTGTTTGACCAGTTGCAAGGCACCAAATTCTTTTCAAAGATCGATCTTCGTTCTGGATATCATCAGTGGAAGATTAAAACTGATGACATTCCAAAGACTGCTTTCAAAACTCGGTACATGCATTATGAATTCCTAGTCATGTCTTTTGGATTGACTAATGCTCCTGCTGCCTTCATGGATATGATGAACCGAGTATTCAAGGAATATTTGGATCACTTTGTGGTCGTCTTTATTGATGACATCCTCATTTATTCCAAAACCCGTGAAGACCATGAGCAACACTTGAGGCTGATACTTCAAAAGCTTCGTAAAAACAAGCTATATGCCAAGTTGAAGAAATGCGAGTTCTGGCTTGAGGAAGTAGCATTCCTTGGGCACGTAATATCAAATCATGGAATATCTGTTGACCCAATAAAGATTGAAGCAATTCAAAGTTGGGAGCAACCTAAGTCAGTAACTGAAGTACGTAGCTTTCTCGGCATAGTTAGTTATTATCGGAGATTCGTAGAAGGGTTTTCTTGAATTGCTACTCCATTAACGCAGCTGACTCGAAAAGATATAAAATTCGGTTGGAGTGAGGAATGTGAGAAGAGTTTTCAAGAACTTAAAAGGAGACTCATTTCAGCACCTGTTCTGACAATACCATGTGGCACGGAGGGTTTGTCATTTACAGTGATGCTTCAGGCAAAGGGTTAGGATGTATTCTCATGCAACATGGGAAAGTCATAGCCTATGCCTCATGAAAACTCAAAGAATATGAAAGGAATTATCCTACTCATGATCTAGAGTTGGCAGTTGTTGTCTTCGCACTTAAGATTTGGAGGCATTACCTGTATGGAGAGAAGGTGGAGATATATACGGATCATAAAAGCCTCAAATATTTCTTCACTCAAAAGGAACTCAACATGCGGCAACGATGATGGCTTGAGTTGTTGAAAGATTATGATCATACCATCCAATACCATCCTGGAAAAGCGAACGTAGTACCTGACGCATTGAGTAGAAGATCATATGTGGGCACGAGTGCATTATTGTCAACGCAAGGGCCCATTGTGTGTGACTTGGAAAGGATGGAAATAGAGCTATAGACTCCAGGGACCCATGTGATGATGGCGAATATACGAGTGGAACCAACTTTAATCGATAAAGTTAAAGCTGCTCAAGCTACAGACCTGAAGCTGATACGTATGAGAAAGAAAGTATAAGAAGGTGCTATTCCGGAAGCAAGAATCGATGAAGAAGGAATACTTCGAGTCAACTCCAGACTTTGTGTTCCTAACGATTCTGATTTGAAGTATAAAATCATGATAGAGGTGTTATTTATCTCAAGGTGTCTAACTTGTAAAATGTATCGTGATCTTCAACATACATTTTGGTGGAGCAATATGAAGAGAGAGATAGCGCTATTTATCTCAAGGTGTCTAACTTGTAAACGAGTCAAGGCGGAACATCAAGTGCCAAAAGGTCCATTGCAACCACTTGAAATTCCACAATGGAAGTGGGAGCACATTACCATGGATTTCGTTACTGGTCTTCCCAAGGTTTCTCAAGGCATAGATGCGATTTGGGTCATTGTTGATAGATTGACCAAGTCTGCTCATTTCTTACCGATACGAGAAACTTATACACTTGAACGTCTTGCCAGTATGTACATAAACGAGATTGTAAGACTGCATGGTATGCTAGTATCCATAGTTTTTGATCGAGACCCAAGATTCACTTCAAGATTTTGGGTTAGTTTGCAAAAAGCTATGGGCACGGATTTACGATTTAGTTCAGCGTATCATCCTCAAACAGATGGATAATGAGAGAGGACTATTCAAACTCTTGAGGATTTATTAAGACTCTGTGTCCTTGACTTCAAGGGAAGTTGGGACAAGTTCTTACTATTGGTGGAGTTTTCCTACAACAATAGTTATCAAGCAAGTATTGGCATGGCTCCATTTGAGGCGTTGTATGGAAGAAAGTGTCGTTCTCTAGTATGCTAGGATGAGGTGGGTGAAGCAACATTGTTGGGACTGGATTTGGTACGTATGACTACAGAAAAGATTCAAATAATTCGACAATATATAAAAACCTCACAAGATCGATAAAAGAGTTATGCTGATCTTCATCGAAAGGACGTGGAATTCAATATTGGAGATCATGTGTTGTTACGTGTTGCTCCATGGAAAGGAGTTACAAGATTTGGAAAGAGAGGAAAACTCAATCCTCGATTCTTTGGCCCATTTATAATCCTCGAACGAGTAGGAACTGTGGCCTATAGACTCGCCTTACAACTAAGTATGTCTCGTGTTCATAATATTTTCCACATATCTATGTTACGTAAATATGTGAAAGACCCGAACCACATTATTGAATTAGAACTAGATGAGATAGTCGAAGATTTAACGTATGAAGAGTTACTTGTTAAAATCTTGGATAAGAAGGATCATATTCTACGCTCCAAGGTTATACCTCACGTCAAAGTTTTGTGGAGAAACCACGATGTGGAAGAAATAACTTGGGAGTTAGAATCTGAGATGAAGTCAAGATATCCTCACCTCTTTGATATACCAGGTACGCACCCTAATTTCGAGGACAAAATTTCATAAGAAGGGGAGATTGTAAGACCCCAACTTTTATGAATAAAGATTAATTTCTCTCGAAATATATTTTTAAATATTATGGTGTGGATATGATATAATGTTATAGTTGTGGGTAATATTTACAAATTTTGCAAAGTAAGCAAGTGGTTATATAATATTCGACTGGTCGGGGAATATTCGTTTTAAAAGTGAATATTCGTACGAGCACAATCATTGGTGGACCCCACAACGGAAGTATTGTCGTAGTACGAAAACGACAGAATTATCTTGTTATAAAAATAACGGCGAGAATGTTCTTTATTAAAACCGCTTAACTACCCGGTAGTAAAAATAAATGTACGCTGTGGTTGCATAATAGCACGCGATATTGGTTATTGATGCTTACGTGAGAAGTCACTCAGTTATACTCAATTATTGTTATAGTAATTATTGCATCATATCTCTCATATTATTGATTCGATTATTGTCACAGTATCAGCTGCATTATATGATATATTATTAAATCAATAATTGAGACGACAAAGTTATGCATATTATTAAATTGCAATATTTACAATGTCTAGAAGTTCTGCCAAGGAGAGGTTTTGTCACCTAATTGCGCGACAATAGGGAGAAATCCTTAATGAAAAGCTCCCTCTTTCCTGGGAACGACCTGGTTGTTAAATATTGTGAGTTGTAATATTAATGATGAATAAGTTCGTGTTGATTAAAGATGAATTTGATAGTCCAATTGTGTTGGGATTATTAGTGTTAGTGGTAATCGACATTTATTTCGATGATAATTGATGTCTGGGGGTTATATTGATAAATCAGGGAATTTATCGGATAAATGAGCAATTAATTGTTACTAATTCACATGTTTATATAACTATTTGTTCACATGTGTGTATAATTGAATCATATTCTTATACTAATAGGGGAGTTGGTGCAAGATTGATAATACTTGCATGATTAAATTAAAGATGGAGGTATAAATGGAGGTACTATACCGTAATTCATATTTTCACATGATTATAACTATTGATTCACATGATTGAACTATTGATTCACATTATTTACTATTAGGGGAGGTGGTGCAAGTTTGATAATACTTGCAGGACTAAATTAAAAATAAAAGAAAAGTTGGAGGTATTGTACTATAATTTTTCGAGCCCCAAAACGTGCAATTATCAAAACTATATTTTTCTATAAATAAAAGCTCATTCTTCCTTCATTTCTCACCAATTCACTAAAGCTATAGAGCAATTATTATAGAGAGAAATTATAGACAGAAGTTATAGAGAGAAAATCTATAGAGAGAAAGAAGAAGAGAAGCCTGCTACGTCACTATTCTAGTATCCAGTTTCTTCTGAGGTAAGGGGTATTATTTCTTTCGTATTCATGAAGAGAGCTATTATTATTCTATCCCTTATTATTACATTGAATAACTTTGTTTATCTGAAGTACCGCATACATGGTGAAATTCTTCTCATTATTCCATTCTTCATTATTATGTTGGAATAACTTTGTTTATGCAAAGTACCGCGTATATGGTGAAATTCTTCTATTATTACATTCTTTATTATTCGTCAGTAATATCCTCATCAATGCATTTACACCGAACCTGGTTCCATCATTTATTATTCTGTTGAAATATCCTATCTGTGCGTTAATGCCGGACCTAGTTCCATTATTTATTATTCTGTCAGAATATCATGTCAGCGCGTTTACGCATGACCTGGTTCCATTCTTTATTATTACGTTGGAATAACTCATTCTGCGTGCGGTCTATCGCATGCATGGTGATTTCTTCATTATTCCATTCTTTATCATTCTGTTGGAATAACCTGTCTATATGGATTATCACATGCATGGTGAATGAACCTTTGTATTCATTCCATATTAAATTGTGGAAATGATCTGTCTAAGTGGAGTACCGCGTGGCGGACAAAAATCCATTTGCAGTTTCATATATTCTCTTATACTCAGTTGGTTAAAGCTTTGACTTCTATACTATATGAAATTAGTGGAATATCCTTTATATTTAAACTTCATCCAAAGATTCTTCTAATGGAAATATTCTTCTGAACATTCTTGAATTTTTACTCCACAAAGAAGTATCATGTTGACAATTTGGACATTATTGAGTTCAGGATAAATTAACTTATAAATCTTTAAAATTTATTCTTGAACTTGTTTTATTGAATTATTATGTCATTGTCATCATACTCATGCTTATATTGTGACAAAAGTTATCTTTGGATTACGTGCATAGATGGACTTTGTATGATTATGACCAGGGATCATTCGGTATAATCATGACCTGTAATGTTATAAATGAGGTGGTAAGAGTCCTCAATAGCCTGTAGTGCATTGATGGACAGTTTTTGATATGATTATGACCAGGGATTATTCAGTATAGTCATGACCATGGATGATTTAATGAATATCCTTGGCCCAGTAATGCGAGGGTGACTCGATGATGTGGTTTATTTGTTGTCGAGTCACAAATGATAAAAATTGATGAAAACTTTTTAAATGATAGAAGATAGTAGATTTTATTCTCTACTTGACTCTTCTAATGGATTGCTTGTTCCGCTGCAGTTAAACTTGATGTCTTTTATATTTTATCAATTTAACATTGTTGAAGACTAATGATAATTTATTCCGCATTATCTTAGTCACAATATTTCTTACTGGGCTAGTTGAGCTCACCCTTTTCTTTCACTGTTCTCTTCAGGAAAGGAGAATATAGCTAGGACGAGTCGGGGAACAGAGTGACGGTCCAGGTGATAGCATTAGTAGTTCTCACTATTCTCTTAAATAGTGTGACAATAAATGTAATGAGGACTCCATTGAGTGTGGATATTGTCTAGATGACAATATTCTTATTAATACTCTCAGTTTATGTTTTGTCGTATTTTACAGGACAGTTATATTAATAAGTTGTATTTGTATATTTGTATCATATATTTGGTGACTCAAGATGGGTGATGTATACCTATTTTGGGGGTGTCACAGATAAGGTATTGACGAATCTCGGGTTTTAGACCTCTCAGAAACATCCACGTCATACGTTCCTTATTCTCTACCAAATGAGGTGCAAACCGTCATATTGGGACACCATCATGTTGTTATGTTCCAGTCTAATAAACTCTACCTCCTTCATATGATGAATACTTTCAGGAAAGTACTTGTCATTGAACAGTTTCTGAAATTTTTCCCAAGACATGTTGAGTCGATTGGGTTGGTGCACGCTTCAACGATTCCCACCAAGAATCTCACTTCACCACGGAACATAAAGGTGGTGAATGGAACCTTTTGTTCTTCTGTGCATCCCAAGACATCGAATATCTTGGTAACTTTCTTGACCCATGTTTCTGCCTTAATCAGATCCATCTTTCCCCAGAAATCTGGTGGTCCTAACTCCTTGAACTGGTTGGCTGTGACAAATCGCGCGTTGCTATCATTTCCACTCGTATTTTGTACACGAGTCTCCCTCATCTAATTTTACATGAACTGAAAAAAGCTTCTAAATATCCCATCATTCATCGTTTGCTCGGTAGTGTTATTTACAAGAGGAATATTGCCTTCTTGTTGCACGTTCTCCTGGTTGGTGATTGAAGGTTGTTCCATGGTCTCATACACTCCATTGTTAATGTTCTCAACTATCATTCTTAAAAACTGCCATAAAATAAGGGTTAATTAAACAAATTAACATATCACATAACATCCCTATATTATGACCGACCAACAAATAAGCTTAGGTAGGACACACTAGCGAAGGATTTACTCGTCTCTCCCCTCCTAGTTCTATTCCCTGATCTCCGCCAAAGACCATATCCCTAAGCTCTGATACCAACTGTGACGCCCCCAAAGTAGGTATACATCACCCTTTCTGAGTCACCAAATACATGGTACAGAAATAACTACAACTTTATAATACAATTGATGTGCAAAATACAACAACACATAAAATTGTGAGTTTAAATACAAATATTGTCTTCTAGACAATATCCACATTCAGATAAAGTTCTCCTTACAATTATTGATACATTATTTTACAAAAATAGTGAGAACTGCTAAACAACTGTCTAGAACCATCATTCCACACCCGACTACTTCCCGCTATATTCTCGCTACTCGAGAAGAAAAATAGAACAAAAAAAAAGGGTGATCTCAACTAGCATAGTAAAGAATATTATGACTAAGATAAAGAATAACAATTTATCGTTAGCCTTCAACAAATCAGATAAAATATAATGGACAACCAGTTTTAGATCAATATCTTGCAAATGAAAATAACAATTCATTAGAAGAGTTAAGTAGAGAATGAAATCTACTATCATCTATGAATTTAAAAGTCCATCATCAATATTTTATCCCTGTAATATCAATCAATATACATCTTGCATCCAATATTCATCTTTGCACTACGGGCCAAAGATATTCATTTGTATCACCAGTTGGTCATGTTCATCTCAACACCTATTCATCTTTGTACTACGGGCCAAAGATATTCATCAGGTAATCATTCATCTTTGCACTACAGGCCAAAGATATTCATCAAGTATCACCATTAAAGACTGAGAATGATGAAAAAAAATTTAGAGAATGAATCCAGTGAGATAAAAGGACAAAGATTAGAGATTCGTACTTTAGATAATTCACGTTTAAAAATACTCCATAATAAACCATAATGGAGTAAAATTCAAGAATAAAGATCAAAACATGGATACAATCAAAGATAGTAACCATAATAGACATCTAGGACAAAGAAGAGAAAATTTCATTTTTTGGTGAATAGTGTCGTATTTGTTAATAATGCCATATACGTGAATAGTAACCCCGACACAAAAAGGTAGAAATTCCACAATAAAATTCATATCAATATTTTAACATAATGATATTGAAGAAAATAATATCATTTTCGAAGAAAATAACATCCCTTACTTCAAAAGAACAGTACTTCTGACCAGAATATCGGATGAAATATTGAAGGAAACTTGCACTGAATAACAACTCTTAAAGTATCTAAATACTCACAAAATACGCTCGATAATATAGAGAGAGAGAAAACTTGTTTCTGGTGTGATTTTCAATTCTAACTAAGCACCCTATTTATAGGAAAATGCTAGAACGCCAAAGGAGACTAACTTAATAAAATAATATATTTTTATTTACACCTTCTACGCCACCTACCAAGACCAGCCACCAGCCCTCCACCTTTGAAAAAAATTCCAGCACATGTATTAACAAAAAACAAAAGTGGGTTCCACCCATAATTTTAATAAAAACCTTTAATTCCCGAAACTTCAATAATTCATAATAAATAGCCCTTTTATCAGAAAAATATGAATATTATACCTATTCCATAGGAAATCAAATTCTCTACAACTTTGTAGCTTTAAGTTTTTCCAAATTCCAAACGAAAAATGCCAGAAATCCACATACGGACGATTTTTAATACCTCCATTCTGACAAAATATTGATAAAACACCTCAACATTAATTCCTTCATTTATATCCACATAAAATAAATATTTTCCTATCCTTCATTTATATCCACAGAAAATAAATACTTCCTTATCATATAAATCAATAATTAATTATTCACAAATAATATTACAGAATCACAATTATGACAACCAGGTCGTTCCCAGGAAAAAAAGGGGCTTTCCGATAAGGATTTCTCCTTACTGGCGCGCAATTAGGTGATCAAACCCCTTTCCTAGACATAACTTCCTTAGACATTGCCAATAATGCTATCTAATAATATTATTCAAATAATATAAATTATTGATCTGATAATGGGAAATATTGTGCAGTGACAATTATTGAAACAACAATAATATAAAATATCAACGCAGCAATTATTGAATCAATAAAATAAAATATTGAATAATAATTACTGTAACAATTATTGAGTAGTGCCTTCTTACGTAAGAATCAATAATTCAAAAATAATGTGCAATATGGTGTCTAATTTCTTCAACTACGCTGCAGTTATTCAGTATTTTAACCACCGGGTAATCCAATGATGTTAATTAATCGGTATAATTACGCCGTTATTTATAAAAACTTAAACTTGTTGTTTTCTTCATCCAACCATTTTTTATTATGGGGCCCATAAATGGCTACACCGTCGTATGAATATTCCACGACCAAACAAATATTCCCCGATAAAATGAATATTTTATAACCACTTGCTTAATTTGAAAAAATTTGCACATTTCACCCATAACCAAAGCATTATATGGAATTAACTCCTTATTATTTCAAGATAATGAATAGAGAAAATTCAATTTTATTTATAATAAGTTGGGGTCTTACAAAAATCATCATTTTGCCACCTCGATCCTACATTTACGTCGTCTCAACACCATTTCAACATACATTCTACACAGAAGTGTACTACAAGAACCATAACTCAAATCCTGAGTTACTACTACACAAGAGAGCACACCGGATAGAATTTGAAGACCTGAAGATCTAGGCATGGCCCTATCTTCCCAACTTCATACAACCCCTTACCCCATGTCATTGTGTAGCTCTCGACAACAGCATTCCTAAAAGGTATTATAAGAATCCATTGGATGCCCGGATTAAAAGTTATTAAGGTTCGAGTAGGCAACGCGTTGCATGCGTGCACGTACTTTGAGATGGCGGGGCCCACGGAGCTCAGGGTTCAGTCTCAAAAAAATTAACCGGGAAAAGTTATTCACCGGGTAGCCACGAGTAAACTCTACGGCTCCCCCCCCCCCCCCCTCTGTAAATAGAGGGCTTAGGGTGGCCATTTTAAGAAGAGAAAAGGCAAGGAAGCCCTGTCCATTTTGCTCTATACACACTATAAACTGGGTGCTTTCTCTTTTCATACACTTGTGAGCTTGAGTTTTGTCATATTTTACCGGTGGAAACAGAGTGGTCATTAATTTAAAGCCATTTGAAGTCTTCTTGGCAGCCCACTATACTTCTTAACACATTTCTTAAAGCCTTTCTCCACTTTTTGCACACACAGTTATTCACGTTGAGAGTCGCGTTGTGTGCGTATGCTTAACTTCTATCAGTGGATTTTATTTCTTTTGTTGTGTATATATATATATATTATCAACAAACTCATTTGATTGAGCTGGATATAATATCTGATCGTTTACTTCTTATATATATATATATATATATATATATATATATATATATATATATATCCTTGAATTGAAGAACCTGAGCACGGATCGATATATTTCCTATATGCGTTTACTGACTTATATATATATATATATATATATATATATATATATATATATATATTTACATTTAACATGCTTGGAGTTTACTTCGTGGCTATTTACTGTTTTATTTACATTTAGTCCCGCGTAGAATTTACTTCATGACGGTTGATCATCTCTATATATATATATTTACCGCTTTTATATATTTACATTTCGAATCCCATGAAGTTTACTTCGTGGTGGTTGATCGTTCCTATATATATTTACAGCTTTTATATATATAACTGTTTACAGCTTTCAGTCAAACTTTAACATCATGTGAGCCTAGGAATCATGTGATCACAGATTCAGTCTCCTGAATCTAGATTCGGTTCACGTGATGGACATTTTCAGCTGTAACTGGCTTGTAAATTATTCACGGTGTTTGAATTTCCTTGGATGACTCTCATGCCCACAAGGAATTCGACACTGCTATGTAACTTATTTTCTCGAAGATGCCTCACATCTCAAAAATAAAAGCAATCAAGTCGAACACATAATAAAATGGAAGTATCAAAGGCCTTAATTGTTATTGAGCATAAGGGTTTGAAAAATCTCTTTTACAAAACATCACTGTTATATCTTGTTAAAATTGAAATTTTATACAAATTTCAAACCCTTTGTATATAGGTGCAAACTAGGCATAGCACTACGTCTAGATAATTGCACATTAACCCACACATACACACACATTCATATAACAGTTTAATTTAAAAAGTGGCAGTCACCGTGGTAACACGGTTGTTGGGGGGTGCCTAACACCTTCCCTCCGCATAATCAAACCCCCGGACCCTAACGAATCTCGATTTCATAGACATGTTAAGCATTGTTACATCACTAGGTCAGTGTGCAAACATTTTCTTGGTTGAGTTAGTGCAACCATTTAAAAATACCAACTGGCGATTCTTACAATCCAATCGTCGACATATACACGTCGGACCTTTTCATAACTTATTTTTTCAAACAAATCTCACCTAACATGAGAACACCAAAAGACAAGAACAGAAAAGGGGCAGTAAAAATCCTGACGTCGACATGTGGCGACTCTGCTGAGGACATCCAGTAAGAGGGCTTAAGTCGCTACTACAAACTTATTAAATCTTTTATATGCTTGTGTGTGGATATTGCATTTACATTTGAATGAATGTGTATGAATGCATTTACTTACTGCACTTAGTGCTTCGCACTGTATTTGCTTATGATATTAAAGTTGTGACGCCCCCAAAATAGGTACAATCCATCCAACCTATTCTGAGTCGCCAAATACATGGTACAGAAAACAACTACAACTTTTTTATTACAATTGTCGTGCAAAATACAACAACACATATACTGTGAGTTTAAATACCAACTGTGACTCTGGACACCAACTTATGTCAGCACCTCACACTGATACATTATATAAAGGTACAATCAATAATTGTTTTAGAAATTAAATCTTAGGATAATGCTCAAGGAAACCTGCGTACATGGGAGGCCATGAATCTAAGTTATGATAGATATCATAGGACTCGAGAATTATCCTTGGTTGATCCAATAGACCCCAAAGAAAAATGAGATGATTACTATATTGTTCATTCTAATGAGGTGCACTTTTGACGCTTTCAAAGTCGGGTTCTCATCACCCTATTGTTGTTCGCCAAAATCAATTATTAAGTGACGTATAAAATATGACACACACATCTTAGGGCCTCAATAAAATTATATATTGCATGTCATGCCATTTTATAATGTATTGAGAAACTTCGACAGTCTCGGACCATCACATTATTCCCCTGTTATCCCCGCTCGACCCAGCTACACTTTTATTACCTGAAAGGAATTGTAAAACAAAAGGGTGAGCACAACTAGCCCAGTAAAGAATATCATGACTAAAGATAATTAAATTATTAATAGCCTTCATCATTTATAAATCAGAGATTTAGAACATATGGTAGATGATAAAACTTTTCAACCATAGTTGCAGCGGAACGAGCAATCCATTAGAAGAGTAAAATAGACCATAAAGTCTATTATCTTCTCCATGTTAAAAGTTCACCAACAATGTTTTATCCCTGTAACATCAATCAACAGTTCCTGTCCACAATCATGTGAATAACTCATAATCATATTTGTGGTTCTAAATTTCTCTTCTCATTCAGGATGAAGATAATTTTCAACACATGTCTTTACCTGAAATATCAAAGATCATGGTTATACCAAATCACAGTTTCTATTCATAATCATACTAATATATTCATCTTTGCACTACGGGCCAAAGATATTCATTAACAGTTCATCTTTGCACTACAGGCCAAAGGTATTCAGCCAAAGGTATTCAACATGCACGGTTGAGCTTTTCTGCTAGACTTCTCCTGGTGTATTGCTGCTATGCTGTTGCTGCTTTCTTTTTCTTTCTTCACTTGCCTTCATCATTCCTCATCTATCACTTGACCTCTTCGATGCCATTTCCTTAAGCTCTTGCTCAGCTACATTCTTCCTTTTAGCACAAGTTCACTATGCCATGCCTTCACCATGCCTTTGGAGTCTCCTTGATGCAACCTACAAAACAAACATAAAAAATGATCAAATAATAATAAACATTCTTAAGTTTAAGCATAATTCAAGCAAATTGATATCAATAAGTAGGTATAAAACCTACTTATCAAATACCCCCAAACTTGAACTATTGCTTGCCCTCAAGCAATAAACACAAATATGAACTAAGAAATACAAACTACATGCTATGTAATTACTCTATCATGCAAATGAATCCAAAGATTTCTAGCCATTTTAAGAATTCTAATAAGATATGCCTCAGAGAAATATCAAAATCCAAGAACAAAGCATCAAACTAAGCTAAAGGCATAATGATATACAATCAGATAATCCGAACCTGCTGTAAAGATGCTGTGTGTGTTGTGTTCACAGATAAGTTTGACAAAGGTGAAGTTACCACATGCTATACTGCTTAAGATAGAAAGCTGAGGTTTCAAATCAAGAGCCATGCATAAAAATGAAACAACAACTACTCCAACACATCAGTATAAGCCAAGGTTCAACAAAGGGTTTATTTTGCTTATTTTTACTCACGAGGACGATTTTCGCACTTTCCCGAGGTGTTTATTGATTTTTCATAATTCCGAAGGTTGTGCAATGTCTCATTAGGCTATACAGTGCTACCTTAGCGAGCTTTTGACCAACGACTCCCAAGCCATAAAGCCCTTAGGGCGCTAGGAGTAAAGACATCCCCTCGGGCTTACTTACTCAAAATAGCAAAGGCCACGAAACAAGACTAGTCCCAGTTTATTCATTTTTATTTTTCTTCTTCTTCTTCTTCTTCTTCTTCTTCTTCTTCTTCTTCTTCTTCTTCTTCTTATATATATATATATAGCAAGTATACCCTAAGCTTTCTCAAAACTTGAGTTTCAGTATTTAGCAGTCATTACTCACATCCTACACAGTTCTATTATTAAAAGCAGCGTTTTCCTCTTAGCAGGCAAGCATGTCAATCTTAACCAACAAGCAAATATGAACACTGACTTGCTACCTGATAGCATCTAAACAACAAGCATGGATTATATCATATATAGAATTATAACTAAGCTAACGATATCAACCCAGTTCAAAAATTTATCAAATTTCTATGTCATCATTGGCCCAATTAGAATTTAACTTAGCTAAAAACCTGGGATTATGCAATGCTATGCAACTTAAACAGATAATAATTAAACAAAAAAGAAATTTTTTTTTACTACAAAATTAAATACTAACTACTAACTACTAACACGCAAATAACTATATGCAACATGAATATATGATGAAATTACATTACATGCTCTAAACTACAGACTAGACCCAATACCCCCAAACTTAATATATTCATTATCCTCAATGAAGGTAAAGGGTAAGGAAACTTCCTATCAGTCGGCATGGCCACCCTCCTCGGGTGGTGAATCTGGAGGTGGGTATGGCACTGTAGAACCAAAGAGAGGCCACTCCACCATCGTCCCCTGTTACGCAAATGCTTCGGCCAATGATCTATATAGTCCATTTGTGAACGCCAAAAAATTATTGTGCACCGCGTCCACCTTCCTCTCTAATTGCCTTATCCTGCGATCATCAATATCTGATGTGGCATGAGGGGAGGCGGCTGCCTCAGTTGGCTGCGGAGACGACACTGACGATGGAGCTGGCAAAATATACCCTTTTTCTCGAGGGTGTGCTATGCCACCAGCCCAATCCTTGAACTTTTGAATAGTGGCATGTGTAATATCCTAGCTTGGAATTTTTAGTTGCTCTTCATCCCAGCTCACTCCAGATTTTGCGCACAAATGGACTACTACCGAGGCATGGGGGATACTACCAGTGGTGCTCCCCCTCATGTAACGAAGCATATTCTGGTGGAGGAGGTGGCCCACGTCGATATACTTTCCTGTGATGATCCCCCACAGTATTATCGCCCTCTTAGATGGGATGTCGTGCTGGTGCGAAGATGGCATCAACTTGGCACAGATGAACAAATTCCACGCCTTCGCGTAACAATTTAGCGATGAACTCAGAAAATTGGTGGGCATGTTTGTGCCTTGTTTGTAGTTCCACCTAGTGCCCGACACACACAAATCATCAATCACCCTGTCCAAATATGTCTCAAACCTCGCAGCTACCACCCAATTGGCTCGGCCAGTCTGAGGGTCGGGCAGATGGAATACCTCTTGTATCGTTTGTGGGCGATAATCCACCTACACGCCTCTAACAAATGATATACGACTTTGTGTTTCCTTAGCATTCGCATAGAACTCGCGTATGATAGCCATCGGCGCAGACATAAGGCTGGCTACAACTCCCCAACCAGTAAAGCTCCCTGATCATCTCCCAAAGTTGCCCATCCTGCTTCACGGGCTTGAATCCCTTTTCTTTCACAAATGTTTTTGAGACAATCTTATAGTACTCCGTCTAAGCCTCGAGATTAACAAATTTGGTGAGGTCTAAGATGTCTTCATCTTGACTGCTACTGGAAGAGAACTCAGGAGTGCATGATCGTGCTAGTTTGGGTGCCATGAGGACTGTCAGAGAGAATATTTGCAAGCTCTAACTGTGATTGGATTGTAGAAGATGAGAAAACCCCCAAACTTTTTCTCTTGATTACTCTAAACAAACCCTAGAGATACTGCAGAGGAATCCCCAAATTTCTTTGACCAAACCCTAAGCAAATCTTCTATATATGAATGGGTTATATGTGGAAACTAAGTATGGGAAGAGAGGGCGAGAGATTGCAGTTGGTTAGGAGTGTACGAGAAGGATACTGAATAGAGTAAGAGAAGGGGAAGGCGTAATGGCTCTGTGGTCGCTCAACTGATGGAAGAGGTTTAAATGAAATGGGTCATGTTTTTAAGCATTTAAATCTACTTAGATCCAGACTCGGGCGCGGGCGCGCAGAGTTTAGCCTTGGATGTGGCGCAAGCGCGCTGGGCCTGGCATGGGCACGATGAGTGTAGTATTGAATGTGGCATAGACGCGCCGGATGATTTTGAATGTTGATATCTGGCGCGGGCACACTGTATTTGTGCATGGTGTTGGCGCTACCGCGCCGTCCAGAGCCCAAGTCTGAGTCTGTTCTGCATAATGAAGGAACAAGCAACAAGTTGATGTTCACTATCTAACCTGCATATCAAGCATTA
Source organism: Panax ginseng (assembly GCA_020205605.1). Classification (NCBI taxonomy): domain Eukaryota; kingdom Viridiplantae; phylum Streptophyta; class Magnoliopsida; order Apiales; family Araliaceae; genus Panax; species Panax ginseng. The sequence continues at coordinate 132,200,472 of CM035139.1, forward strand.
ACAAAAATGAGATATACCTATTCCCAAATCAAAATTTGAACTGTGTATCATGTATGCATAATTGTATACCCAAAATGCTCTATATGCAATTTCTATCAAAAAGACGTGTAGACACTCAAAATTTTGTGCATACCTGTTACTAACATTACAGGAGGGCATAATCGTTTTTCAGAGATAACCCTAGAGGATAACTCAGCTGATTCCCAGAAATAACATCGGAAGTGTTAGTTCCAAACCTCGGAGATAACCCCGAGGCATGCAGTTCTAATACCAGAAATCACACCGGAGAAGGCCGTTTCATCTCGGAGATAACCCCAAGGTACTCAGTCTCAGTCCCAGAAATAACACCGGGAAAGACAATGTCAACCTTAGAGATAACCCCAAGGAGTGCAGTTGCAGTTCCGGAGATAACCCCAGAAATGCTCGTTTTAACCTATGTAGTCAGCTTCAACCTCGGGACTCACACCGAGGCACTCAGCTCCAAACCCAGAGATAAACCTGAGAGGTCAGGCACACCTCAGAGACAACCCTGAGGACGTCCAGTACTTTGAGTAGCCCAATCTTAGAGATAACCCTGAGCAACGATTGCTTTATCAGCCTAAACCGGAGATAACCCCAGTGAAGGGCAAAATCATCATTTTCCCACCTCGATCCCATATTGCGCCATCTCAACATACATTTTACATAGCAATGTCCCACAAGAGCTAAGGAGTTCCAATCCTGAGTGACTACTACGCAAGGCAGCACACCAGATAAAATTTGAAGCTTGAAGACCAAGTGCATGGTCCCATCTTCCTGACTTCTGACAACCTTTAATCCCATGTAATGGCATATCTCTCGACAACATCACTCCATAAAAGGTCTTATACACCTCAATCGGAGGCTTGGATTAAAGTTCTGTAAGTTTGAGCGGACATCACGTTGCACGCGTACACGTACTTCGAGACGGCGGGACCCGCAGAGCCCGGGGCAGCCGCAGGTGCATCTGTGGTAGCCGCAGGTCTCCCCCTTCTATAAATAGAGGGCTTGGGGTTGCCATATTTCAAGAGAAAATGGCAAGGAAGCCCTGTCCAATTTGCTCTGTACACACCTTAAATTGAGTGCTTTCTTATTTTAAACACTTGTGAGCTTATATTCAGTCATATTTTTACTGGCGGGAGCCGAGTGTTCATCCATTTAAAGCTATAGAAGTCTTCTTTGGCAGTCCACTGTAAGCCTTCTTACACACTTTAAAGCCTTTCTCTTCATCTTTGCACACACTGTTCTTCACATTGAGAGTCGTGTTGCGTGTGTGTAGCCTGAGACTTGATTAAAGTGGCTTTTATTTTCTTATATATATATATATATATATATATATATATATATATATATTATCGAGTTATACCTCGATTAAGCCCGAACTCACGTCGAGGCGTTTATTTGCTTATATATATATATACTTATATATATATGAATCGTTGTCGAACTCTGCTTAGATGAGCCGATTTTACATCCGGCGTTTATTATTATATATATATATATATATATATATATATATATATATATATATATATATATATATATATATATATATATATATAACTTGTGGACTTTGTTCGATGAGCCTAGATTTTACATCCTAGAATGCGTTTCGCTTATATATATATATATATATATATATATATATATATATATATATATATAGCGACAAATCACTGAAATGATCAAACGAGCCGAGATCGATATATATCCTGTGCGTTTACCGCTTATATATATATATATATATTTTTTTTTTCAGGCCTGGAGTTTACGTCGTGGCCTTTTATTGCTTTATTTATATTTAGTCCCGCCTGAAGTTTACTTCGTGGCAGTTGATCGTATTTATTACTTTATTTACATTTCTGATCCCCCATGGAGGTGCTTCATGGTGGTTGATCATGTCTATATATATATATATATATATATATATTTACTGCTTTTATATATTTATATTTTCGTTCCCCTATGGAGGTGCTTCGTGGTTGTTGATCATGTCTGTATATATATATTTACAGCTTATATATATATATATATATATATATATATTTCTTATCACTTTCATATAAATTGTGGCATCATGTGATCCTAGGAATCATGTGATCACAGATTCAGTCTACTGAATCTAGATTCAGTTCTCGTGATGGACATTTTCAGCTGTAAGCAGCTTATAAATTATTCACGGTGTTTGAATTTCCTTGGATGGCTTTCATGCCCATGAGGAGTTCAGCACTGCTATATATTATTTTCTCGAAGATGCTTTGCATCTCGAAAATAAAAGAAATCAAGCCGAACATTTAATAAAATGAAAGTATCAAAGGCCTCAATTATTATTGAGCACAAGGTTTGAAAAACCTCTTTTATAAAACCTCACTGCTATATCTTGTTTAAAACTGAATTTTTCTATAAATTCAAATCCTGTGTATATAGGTTCAAACGAGGCATAACAATACTTTCAAATAACTGCACATTGACCCAAACATACACACACATTTATATAACAGTTTAATTGAAAAGTGGCGGTAACCGTGGTAACACGGATGTCGGGGGGTGCCTAACACCTTCCCTCCGCATAAGAAAGTCCCCGAACCCTAATGAATCTCGGTTTCATAGATCCATTTAGCAGTGTAACATCACTGGGTTAATGTGCAAACCTTTTCTCGGTTGTGTTGGTACAACCATTTAAAAAACCAACTGACGACTCTTACAGTCAAATCGTCGACATATAAATGTCGGACCTTTCACAACTTATTTTTTCAAACAAATCTCACCTAACATGAGAACAACATAAGACAAGAACATAAAAGGGATAATAAAAATCCCAACGTCAACAGGTGGCGACTCTGCTGGGGACTCCAGTAAGAGGACTTAAGCCGCTACTACAAGTTTTTCAAAACTGTTATATGTTTGTGTGTGGATATTGTATTTACATTTTTGATGAATGTGTACGAATGTATTTTACTTACTGCACTGCAACATATCTATCTGTGATATTAGTGTTTCGCACATGTCATCATTCCTACAACGGTGAGACACGTTGCATGTGAATGTATGTTGTGTGGTTCTTCCACCAGGAGGCTATCCTGTCGGTGTTTGATTACTTGACTCGTAGGGAGACTAATTCCACCGAGGCTCAGGAAAGGCACCACCCAGATTCGCTCTAGTTGAAAGACCGGATTAACTTCCTGTCAAGTAAATTGCGATGATCTTGGAACCTTCATGCCAAAAACCCGCGAAAGTAACCTAAGATAGGTCAGCCTCTGATAAACCTAACGCGGAGGAAAGTCTCTTCATACTTTCCATTTTCAATTACTTGTAAAAACAATTACTTGTAATTTAATTCCAAGTTCATCTCTATGTAATGGAAATGTGAAGAATATGTGTACATGCATATTGTGATGCCCCAAAAATAGGTATACATCACTCATCTTGAGTCACCAAATACATGGTACATAATACAAATACAATCTTAAATATACAACAAGGGCTGTGAGTTTTAATACAAATATTGTCTTCTAGACAATATCCTCTCTCAGAATAAGTTCTCATTACAATTATTATCACACTATTTCATAGAATAGTGAGGACTACTAATGCTATCATCTGGACTGTCACTCCGTTCCCCGACTCGTCCCAGCTATATTCTCATTTCACGAAGAAATAAAGTGAAAGAAAAGGTGAGCTCAACTAGCCCAAAGAAGAAATATTATGACTAAGATAATACGAAATAAATTATCATTAGTCTTCAACAATGTTAAACCGATAAAATACAATAGACATCAAGTTTAATCTGCGTGAACAAACAATCCATTAAAAGAGTCAAGTAGAGAATAAAATCTACTATCTTTTATGATTTAAAAAGTTTTCATCACTTTTATCATTGAGACTCGACAATAAATAATCCACATCATCCACCGCACTTCACTACCAAGGATTTCATTAGTATCACGACCACAAATTATCCATGCACTACGGGCCAAGGATATTCGTGTATTCATCAACGGTCCTGATCATGCCATAAAACAATTCATCTTTGCACCTTTGGCCGAAGAGAATCCATAGCCATAATCATACCAAAAACTGTCCATCAATGCACTACGGGCCAATGAAGACTTTTTCCACATCATTTGTAACATTACGATCATGATTATACCGAATAATCCCTGGTCATAATCATACCAAGTCCATCTATGCACTACAGGCCATAGATGACTTTCAACATAATATAAACATGAGGATGATGACAATGACATAATAATTCAATAAAACAAGTTCAAGAATTAATTTATCCAGGAACTAATAACGTCCACATTGTCAACATGATACTTCTTTGTAAAGTAAAATTCAAGAATGCTCAGAAGAATATTTTCATGAAAAGATACTGGATGAAGCGCAAATATCCAGGATATTCCACTAATTTCATGGAGTATAGAAGTCAAAACTTTAACCAAGTGAGTATAATAAAGAATAAAATAACAAAAGAAATCACCATGCATGCGGTACTTCGCATAGACAGGTTATTCTAATAGAATAATAAATAACGGGACGGTCCCAAAGTAAAACGCATGCATGTGATATATTCAAAATGAATAATAAAGAATGGAATAACAACGAAATCACCATGCATGCGATAGATCGCATGCGAAGCGGAGTTATTCTCAATAGAATAATAAATAATGGAACCAGTCGAGCGTAATACGTCTGCAAGCGGGATATTCCAACAGAATAATAAAGAAAGGAATAACAATAGAAATCACCATGCATGCGATAGATCGCACAGACAAGTTATTCCAACAGAATAATAAAGAATAGAACCAGGTTCGGCGTAAACGCACAGACAAGATATTCCGACAGAATAATAAAGAATGGAATAACAACAGAAATCACCAGGTATATGGTAATTCGCGTATACAGGTTATTCTAATAGAATTATAAAGAATGGAATAACAACAAACTTCACCAGGTATACGGTAATCCGCGTATACAGGTTATTCCAACAGAATAATTAATGGAACCAGGTCAGGCAAAATTTGCACCGACAGGATATTTCAACAGAATAATAAAGAACGGAATAATTGAAGAATTTCACCATGTATGCGGTACTTCGCATAAACAGGTTATTCCAACATAATAATAAAGAATAGAATAACAGAAGAATTTCACCAAGTATGCGGTACTTCGCATAAACAGGTTATTCCAACATAATAATAAAGAATGGAATAATAGAAGAATTTCATCATGTATGCAGTACTTCACATAGTCAGGTTATTCCAACATAACAATAAAGAATGGAATAACAGAAGAATTTCACCAAGTATAGGGTAGTCCTCGTATACAGGTTATTCCAACAGAATAATAAAGAATGGAATAACAGAAGTTCTCTTCATGAATAAGAAAGAAATAATACCCCTTACCTTATAAAGAAGAAACTGGATATAGAAGTAGTGAAGTAGCAGAATACTCTTCTTCTTTCTCTCTATAATTTCTCTCTCTAGAGTTTCAGTGAATTCGTAAGAAATAATGAAGGAATGAGCTTCTATTTATAGTAGAATGGATTGAATAGTAACTAATTCATGAACGGTCCAGATTGATTTACTTTTAAATGGACGGTCCATATTAAAACTTAAAGCAACGGTCCATACTGATTCACTATTAAAACTTTAAACCAACGATCCATATTGATTCACTATTAAAACTTTAAACCAGCGATATACTGATTCACTATTAAACTTTAAAACAACGGTCCATACTGATTCAGTATTAAACTTTAAAGTAACGGTCCATATTGATTTACTAATATAATTTCAACCAACGGTCTAAAAAATTAGCACATCTCCTCATGAAATAATATTGTACCCAAAAATAATTTGGACCGAAAAGAAATATATTGTTCGGGTGAATAGTACCCTGTGAATAGTAACTCATGAATAGTAACTCGTGAATAGTAACTCGTGAATAGTTACTCGTAAATAGTAACTCATGAATAGTATTTTGACACAAAAAGTGTACCGAATACCCGATTGAACAATATAACCTCCAGACATCAATTATCATCGGAATAGATGTCGATTTCTACTAACACAAATAATTTCAAGACAATGAAACTATCAAATTCATCTTTAATCAACACGAACTTATTCATCATTAATATTATAACTCACAATATTTAACAACCAGGTTGTTCCCAGGAAAGAGGGGGCTTTCCAATAAGGATTTCTCCCTATTGGCGCGCAATTAGGTGACCAAACCTCTCCTTGACAGAACTTATAGACATTGTAAATATTGCAATTTAATAATATGAATAACTTTGGCATCTCAATTATTGATTTAATAACATATCATATAATGCATATGATACTGTGACAATAATCGAATCAATAATATGAGAGATATGATGCAGCAATTACTGTAGCAATAATTTAGTATAACTGAGTGATTTCTCACGTAAGCATCAATAATCAATACCGTGTGCTACTATGCAACCACGCGTATTACTGTACTTTTACTATCGAGTAGTTTAACAGTTTTAACGGTAAAACTTCCACCGTTATTTTCATAAAAATAATTCTGTCATTTTATTAATACGACAATACTTCCGTTGTGGGTTCACCAATGATTGTGCCGTCATACGGATATTCCCCGACAAAAAGAATATTCCCCAACCAATCGAATATTATACAATAACTTGCATACTTTGCAAAATTTATAAATATTATCCACAATTATAACATTATCTCAAATCCAAACCATAATATTCAAAAAAATATTTTGAGAAAATTAAATCTTTATTCGTAAAATTTAGGATTTTACAATCTCCCCTCTTTATGAAATTTTGCCCTCAAAATTTACGTACGTACCTGGTATGCCGAACAGATGAGTACACTTCGTTAGATTCTAACTCTTGAGGTATAACCTTTAAGCATAGAATATATTCCAGGATTTTAACAGGTACATCTTCATACGTTAAATTATCCGCTATCTCGTCCAGTTCTAAATTAATAATATGGTTCGGGTCGTCCACATATTTACGTAACATCGATACGTGAAAAATGTTATGAACACGCGACATACTTGGCGGTAAAACGAGTCTATAGGCCACAGTTCTTACTCGATCAAGTATTTCAAATGGGCTAATTAAATCGAGGGTTAAGATTTCCTCTCTTCATCAATTCTTGCTTCTAGAATAATGCCCTCTTGAACCTTCTTTTTCGTGTTCATCAGCTCTGGGTCTGTAGCTTGAGCGGCTTTAACTTTATCAATTAAAGTCGATTCTACTCGTATATTCGTTATCTTCACATAAGTTCGTATATCCGCACTCGTAAACGCATACGATCTTCTACTCAACGTGTTAGCTACCACGTTCGCTCTTCCACGATGATATTGAATGGTACGATCGTAATCTTCAACAGCTCGAGCCAACGTCTTTGGCGCATGTTACGTTTGTTTTAGGTTAAGAAAATATTTGAGGGTTTAAGAAATGGGTTTTGTATTGGGGTCAATACAAAATTCGATTTCACGCTCTAGGGGTAGGCTAAGAATTCTTCAAGAATATGTCAGGAAATTTATTAACAATAGAAATATCATTCACAACTGTGACTCTCATCCAAGACTTGGATAACACGTCACATTGATACCTATCAACTTCCCATCGTTATTCACAACGTCCCCTACGAAAAGTTTGGCTTCGGTGCATTCCACACAAGGAAATCAACAACGAAAGGATTGGGGCTCTTTACTTATGGCTTGATATGACAATGATTGACTTTAGTGGTTTGGTTACTTGAATTCGCATAACAGGTTGGTTAGGAATATGAAAACTAACAACCTTATGAAAAGCATGATGAGTAGTTAACCAATCGATTTCTAAAATCACATCAAAGGCAAGTATTTTCAAAGAGATAAGATCGACAGGTAACGTGAAAGTGTCGATTTGAATCAACAAGATTTATAAACACTGGAGATAACGAAGGTTTCCACTAACGAAGTTTCAACCAATAAGTCAAAGTCTAACTTCTCCTGAGTTAAATTTAAACATTGAGCACGAGAAAGAGAGATAAAAGAATGGGTAGAACCGGTATCTAATAAGGTATAAACTTTGCAAGAATTTATAATTAACTAACCCATGCTAACTTCATTCGGTTTACTCACTTTTTGAGAAGTCACAAAAAACACTCTTCCTGAAACCACCGACTTTGTTTTGTCCGTATTAGCCTTTGGTGCCACCATCCCAGCTGGACTTGACTTTGGTGCACGACAAAATCGAGCTAAATGACCTTCTCTGTTAGAGTTTATGCCCTAGAGGCCAATTATTTGATATAATTGCTTAACGTTTTGATATTATATTTGATTGAATAAATATATGATTTTATTATGGTTTTATTTACTGCGTAATATAATTGTTAACATAATAAAATTCCTTAGAATAGTGATACAAATTATATAGTTTCAAGTATGTGACTTGAACATGAGATTATATATTACCATTAGTATCGGTGTTCTTAAATGTCCTTAATCGAGTATCATTGTTGATGGGACAACAATGATGCATGGAGACTAGTATGTGGATCGATGATGACCAAATCTCATTGGTCATAAATATATGAGATATTAAGTCAATGCATAGGTACATGTTAGAGAACGATGTCTTGGATGGACCCACCATGAGAATTCTATATGGAGCATTATCGCGAAGTGTCGTTAGCAATTCTCATAGTGACAATGATGTAATGGTCCTCCGCACGAAATCGCTATATTACTACACGAGAATTTATGTACTTTGATATCATCAAATGTCACCTTTAATGGGGTGGACTATAAAGGTGATTATTGGGTTCATCATTAATCGTGTGAGAAATATGAGTGATCTAGATGGAATTTAACCATCCTATATATTATGGGTGATATCCATAGGCCTCTTGATTGAGTAGGACTATGAAATGCATGGCCATGCTCAAATAGTGATTTGTTTCATATAGTCTACTCATTGATCAAGAAAACTTCAGATTAAATTATGAAGAGTATGACACATTCCATGACTCGAGTTTAATCTAGGATATTAAGGTTAAAAGGATTAAATTACATTGAAACATTGGTCACGAAAAGGTTGCATCGAATCATCGATCTTATTATTACTTGGGTAGCGATGATGCATTACTAGATGCAGCTCACTTGCTTATAATTTTATAATATGATTTTAAAATTATTGCCAACATAATAATAACCTATAGGGTCACACACATGAACGTTATTTAAAGGGAATTAATTTAAATTTTAAGGATTTAAATATATTAATATGATTAATAGTATTTAAATCACAATTTAAATTAAAAGGATAATTATATATATGTATATTAATTAAGTAAGACTTAATTAAGAGATATATATATATATATAAATTCGGATTTTATAAAATTAGGTTTTGATTTGATTAATTCCTTTTAACTACTATATATATGATATATAGCAGCTACTTAGGGTAAGATATCATAATTGAAAAACCCTAGCCGCTCTTAGAGAGAGACTAGAGAGAAAACAGTTTCAGAAAATCCATTCCTTTTGGTGGCTAGTACCGCAAGTCCTTCTTATTGCAGAATCGTTCGACGGTTAAATGCGGCGTTAGGTATGGATATCTGAGAGGCGCAATCGGTTTTGTATTGCGTTGGAGATTCGTAGGCGCATCGGTTTGATTCTCGTTTTTTTTTATATCTGGTATAATCTCTAAACCTCTGAATTAATTGATTTTCGCATGGATCCTGTTTTAGGGTTTCGGAAATTTCTTTAAAATTTTAATTTTCGCTGTGCGTTTCTGTGCCGAAGCCCAACATTCTCTTCTTGAAATTTCCATTTCTAATATCTTGGCCATGATTACCACCGAAGTGGTTACCATTCTTGGCATGATAATTTCCCCCATGATGGTTATCATTATTCCGATGGCCGTTGCCACCGGTACGATTATTATTGTGTTGTTGGTCGTTACCTTTTGGTTGTGCTAACTCATTATCGCGCTCCAATAACTGAGCCCTATTCATAACATCTGAATATAAACAAAGTTTATGAGAAATGAGGTATTGACGTATATTGGGTTTCAAACCTCTTAGAAACATTCGCGTCATTTGTTCCATTGCTTACCTCAACATTCTTGGATGTCATTTTCAAACACTGCCACAAAACAAGAGTTAGTTAACATATCACATGTTATCCCTATACTCTAACCGACCAATTAAATACCAAATAAACTTAGGTAGGTCATACTAGCGAAGGAATTCCCCGTCTCTCCCCACCTAGTTCTTGTCTCACATCCCAGCCAGGGATCATATCCGTATGATTTGATACCAACTGTGACGACCCCAAAATAGGTATACATCACCCATCTTGAGTCGCCAAATACATGGTACAGAATACAAATACAATCTTAAATATACAACAAGAGCTGTGAGTTTTAATACAAATATTATCTTCTAGACAATATCCACTCTCAGAATAAGTCCTCATTACAATTATTATCACACTATTTCATAAAATAGTGAGGACAACTAATGCTATCATCTGGACTGTCACTCCATTCCCCGACTCGTCCCAGCTATATTCTCATTTTCTGAAGAGAACAATGAAAGAAAGGGTGAGCTCAACTAGCCCAGTAAGAAATATTATGACTAAGATAATACAGAATAAATTATCATTAGTCTTCAACAATGTTAAACTGATAAAATATAATAGACATCAAGTTTAACTGCAGCGGAACAAACAATCCATTAAAAGAGTCAAGTAGAGAATAAATCTACTATCTTTTATGATTTAAAAAGTTTTTCATCACTTTTATCATTTGAGACTCACTTTTAATAAATAATCCACATCATCCCCGCTTTTCTGACCAAGGATATTCATTAGTATCACGACCACAAATTATCCATGCACTACGGGCCAAGGATATTCGTGTATTCATTAACGGTCCTGATCATGCCATAAAATAATTCATCTTTGCACCCTTGGCCGAAGAGAACCTATAGCCATAATCATACCAAAAACTGTCCATCAATGCACTACGGGCCAATGAAGACTTTTTCCACATCATTTGTAACATTACGGTCATGATTATACCGAATAATCCCTGGTCATAATCATACCAAGTCCATCTATGCACTTCTGAGCCACGATGACTTTCAACATAATATAAACATGAGGATGATGACAATGACATAATAATTCAATAAAACAAGTTCAAGAATTAATTTATCCAGGAACTAATAACGTCCAAATTGTCAACATGATACTTCTTTGTAAAGTAAAATTCAAGAATGCTCAGAAGAATATTTTCATGAAAAGATACTGGATAAAGCGCAAAATCAAGGATATTCCCCTAATTTCATGGAGTATAGAAGTCAAAACTTTAACCAACTGAGTATAATAAAGAATGAAATAACAAAATAAATCCCCATGCATGCGGTACTTCGCATAGATAGGTTATTCCAACAGAATAATAAATAACGGAACCAGGTCCAGCGTAAAACGTACAGATAGGATATTCCAACAGAATAATAAAGAATGGAATAACAACAGAAATCACCATGCATGCAATAGATTGCACCGATAGGTTATTCTCAACAGAATAATAAATAATGGAACAAGTCAGGCGTAATACACACCGATAAGATATTCCAATAGAATAATAAAGAATGGAATAACAACGAAAAGCACCATGCATGTGATAGATCGCATGCATGACGAGTTATTCCAATGAATAATAAAGAATGGAACCCGTCCCACAGAACGCATACATAAGATATATTCGACGAATAATAAAGAATGGAATAACAAATGTAAATCACCGGTGTATACAATGAATTACGTATACAAAGTTATTCCAACAGAATTATAAAGAATGGAATAACAATAGACTTCACCAGTTATACGGTAATCCGCGTATACAGGTTATGCAAACAGAATAATTAATGGAACCAGGTTAGGCAAAATTCGCACCGATAGGATATTCCAACAGAATAATAAAGAATGGAATAATAGAAGAATTTCACCATGTATGCGATACTTCGCATAAACAAGTTATTCCAACATAATAATAAAGAATAGAATAACAAAAGAATTTCACCAAGTATGCGGTACTTCGCATAAACAGGTTATTCCAAGATAATAATAAAGAATGAAATAATAGAAGAATTTCACCATGTATGCGGTACTTCTCGTAGATAGGTTATTCCAACATAACAATAAAGAATGGAATAACAGAAGAATTTCACCGAGTATAGGGTAGTCCGCGTATATAGGTTATTCTAACAGAATAATAAAGAATGGAATAACAGAAGTTCTCTTCATGAATAAGAAAGAAATAATACCCCTTACCTTATAAAGAAGAAACTGGATATAGAAGTAGTGAAGTAGCAGAATACTCTTCTTCTTTCTCTCTATAATTTCTCTCTCTAGAGTTTCAGTGATAAGAAATAATGAAGGAATGAGCTTCTATTTATAGGAGAATGGATTGAATAGTAACTAATTCATGAACGGTCCAGATTGATTTACTTTTAAACGGACGATCCATATTAAAACTTAAAGCAACGGTCCATACTAATTCACTATTAAAACTTTAAACCAGCGATCCATATTGATTCACTATTAAAACTTTAAACCAGCGATCCATACTGATTCACTATTAAAACTTTAAAACAACGGTCCATACTGATTCACTATTAAACTTTAAAACAACGGTCCATACTGATTCACTTTTAAACTTTAAAGCAATGGTCCATATTGATTTACTAATATAATTTCAACCAACGGTCTGAAAAATTAGCACATCTCCTCATGAAATAATATTGTACCCAAAAATAATTTGGACCTAAAAGAAATATATTGTTCGGGTGAATAGTACCCCATAAATAGTAACTCGGAATAGTAACTCGTGAATAGTAACTCGTGAATAGTAACTTGTGAATAGTAACTCGTGAATAGTATTCTGACACAAAAAGTGTCTCGAATACCCGATTGAACAATATAACCTCCAGACATCAATTATCATCGAAATAGATGTCGATTTCTACTAACACAAATAATCCCAACATAATGAAACTATCAAATTCATCTTTAATCAACACGAACTTATTGATCATTAATATTATAACTCACAATATTTAACAATCAGGTTGTTCACAGGAAAGAGGGGGTTTTCCAATAAGGATTTCTCCCTATTGGCGCGCAATTAGGTGACCAAACCACTCCTTGACAGAACTTCTAGACATTGTAAATATTGCAATTTAATAATATGAATAACTTTGTCGTCTCAATTATTAATTTAATAACATATCATATAATGCATATGATACTGTGACAATAATCGAATCAATAATATGAGAGATATGATGCAAAGTTATTCTTTAGTAATAATTGAGTATAACTGAGTGATTTCTCACGTAAGCATCAATAATCAATACCGTGTGCTACTATGCAACCACACGTATTACTGTACTTTTATTACCGAGTAGTTCAACAGTTTTAATGGTAAAACTTCCGCCATTATTTTCATAAAAATAATTCTGTCGTTTTATTAATACGATAATACTTCCGTTGTGGGTTCACCAATGATTGTGCCATCGTATGGATATTCCCTGACAAAAAGAATATTCCCCGACCAATCGAATATTATACAACAACTTACATACTTTACAAAATTTATAAATACTACCCACAATTATAACATTATCTCAAATCCACACCATAATATTCAAAAAAATATTTCGAGAAAATTAAATCTTTATTTGTAAAATTTGGGATTTTACACATATATTAAGGCTTGACATGCTACCAAATAACACCCATTTTGCAGGATAATATTCCTAAAATGGACACATTATGATATCATGTAAACATTTATACATTCCTTAAAACTAAACTACATAAGTTTTTATAGGGAAACAATTGGGTTTGTTACCCGTTCAAAGTCCGAAAAGGCCATGAGCCTACAACCAATTATGTCTTCGTCTGAACAGTCTAATCCTGCTCCTGTCTCGCGAGAAGAGTTTGACGGATTAAGTAAACAAATTACAGATTTGGTTATTCTGCTTAAAGAACTACACCAGTCTACTCAGGGTTCACGCATACTCGTACATACAGAATCCTCTACACAGGGAGGAACACAAGGTTCAGATAAAATAATTCTGGAACTTCAATTAGATACAACCAACAAAATTCATGAAAAAACCCATCTCAAAGAAGATCCAGACACCGGTGATATCAGAAAGAAAGTCCTTCAAATGGAAGAGACCATTCGGTCTATAAAAGGGATTGGAGCACACGTGTGTGTTTCCTATGTTGATCTTTGTATATTCCTTGGTGTTCATTATCTAGAGAAGTTCAAGACTCCTGACTTTGAAAAGTATGATGGGTTGGGAGATCCTTACACACATTTAAAGGTATTCATAGGAGAACTCGTATGTTGATCGAGGTCTTCCCAAGTAGTTATTGATCCCGGAGATAGAGAATGTAACTAACTCTTCGCCTTGTCCTATAGAGTAAATGGGAACAAGCGAAGTCTGACCGCGTCATCTGACACCCCATTGTACCTGAAGGTGTCACAAATCTCCAGAAAGCTGACTAAGTGTTCATTTGGATCATCATTTGCCAATCCCCCAAACTGAACCGAATTTTGAATCATTTGAATCGTCCCAGGCTTGATTTTAAATGTGTTTGCAGCTATAGCAGGCCTGGTGATACTTGACTGCAGCTCAGTTACCTTGGGTGTAGCGAAGTCGCTCAATGCTTTCTGATCTTCGGCGGCAATTACTTCTTCTTTTTCAGAGTTTTTGAATTCTTCTCTTGTTTCCTTGATCCACTTACTTAACCTTTGGAACCGTTTCTCAATGTCGTCCTCAAAAGGAAGCAAGTCTGGATTTTTGGACAACGTTTGCATAAACCAACTTCAAAAACCTGAAATAAGATGAACAAAACAAAAATAAAAATGTTTAAGTAAAACTAGACTAATTAAACTGATATCGTAAAATTTTAAAATCTATACTTAAATTTGTCCCCGACAACGGCGCCAAAAATTTGTTAGATAAAATCTAATTACGTACAACACACAAGTATACGGGGTCAACAAGTAATATAATAGTAAGTAGAGTATTGTTCCCATAGAGAAAAATTTAGTAAGAATTTAACCTCACAATTATCAGTTTCTTATTAATCCTAATTTTATTAAACTATCCAAATCAATGAGTAAAATTGTTAAAACTAAATTATTAATAAATATATGATCACAAAACAATCACAAATCTTAAAACCTGAATTTTCAAACAATTATTGAAGAATTAGGCTTACAACTTCACCCTAAGCTGCACTCTGATTTTTACACCTTTATTCCAGTTCAATTCACTATCCCAGTTTATTGATCAAGAACACGTATGTAGCACTAGCCACTTCTTGATGCACTAATACCGTATTAACTCAAATCCACAAATTAGATAGAAATAAATTAAACACCTTAATCAACTAACTCACTATATCTCTATGCGAATTATAATTGAAGAAGGTTTATGTGATAACCCGGGATTTCGAAAAATCCGAATTTTACGAATACATTTTTTTTAATTTAATATTAATATTGACTGTTAATATTGTGCGGTGTATCTGTGATACAAGTTTTGAGAATGAGTCAATTTGTGTGTTGACTGAGAAAATTAAGAGTAGAGTTGTGCTTAAGTGAGAATAGAAACCCTAACCCTAAGTCCGGATAGGGATTCGATAGAAAATACAATTATTATAACTGTATCGTTGAGTACGTGTTTGTACTGTATAGAATTGTGATCAGTGATTGATCGGGTAGGGTATAACATTAGTAAAATCTAAAAGAGATTAGAAACCCTAATCTAAGGTTTAAAAACCCTAACGTATAGTTAGGAACCCTAAACGAAAGGCGGAAAACCCTAATTTCATCTTTGGGAACCCTAAACCCTAATTAAGAAACCCTAATTAGAGTTATCAAACCCTAATGGTGAGAATTAAGGAGAATGATGTTAATTGACTAGAATACCCTTAAATTTATAAGGGAAATTACGAAATTACCCTTTTAGGGGTGAAAAGACCAAAATACCCCTTAACTTAAAACTTAAGTTAAGCGAATTCTAGAATTTGGTGACTCACCAATGTTGGATAAGCCAATGTGCTCTTAAAATCTTACCAAATTTGATCTTCCATGACACCTAAAATTACTTAGATTCATTGTATCAAATATTAGAAAGATTAAAGAGAGAGAAAACTTACTAACTTAGTCACTTTTCTCTCAAATACCAAACCAACTCTCTCTCACCAAGACCCACGAAAATACAAAGTGTATCAGTCCCAAATACAGCCCTAGATCACTCAAGATCAGATTACTAAGGCTAGAATCAAAGATTGGACAAGAGAAGGTAAAACCCTAACTCATAGTTTGATCTTGTACGCTTAGATAGAAATGATGTTTATGTGTTTATATAAGTGTTAGAGGATGTTTTATGATGATCTATGGTGATATACCATAGATCTATAGCATCAAAAGGCCTTAAAGACCAAGTTTTCAAAAACTGCCCAAGAACACTAAAAATACTCTGACAAGGAAATGTCAGTGGCATTAGATCTTTCTCTGTTTGTGATTTTTCTTGTTTTAAGTTTTAGATCTGTTGTTTGACATGAGTTCTTTGATCTGGAAGTGTAATCACAACCATTCTATGTCAAGATTGTAAGATATTCATGGTCAAAGTGAGTTGACCGAGCTTGACCAAAACTTTTTGGGAAACCCAGAAAGTGTTAAAACAGTGTCTGACAGGTTTTTTTGAAGGCCTTGATCTGTCAGACGTTAAATGATATGTTAATGCTATGATAACCATTTCGTAGCTTGTTAGTTGGACTATAGATCCATGTCTTTAGACCCTTCAAAACATCAATAGATCGAACGTAGTGAGTGGTCAAACAAGGCCACTCGGTCACGGTTGAGTTTCTGGGAAAAACCCAGAAACCATAAAAACATAGTTCTGACAGCCTTTGATCGGATCATATCTTGTCATCCTGTTATAGTTGGACTGATCTGTTGATGCATATGTGTTCTTTGACATGTGTACTACATGCTTGAACCATGAGATCGACCATTTGATGACCAGAACATAGAAATAATCGAGCCACTATAAGGCACCACGAACTGCCTGAGTTTCTGGAAAACCCAAATATCGTCTGACATCAACTTTGGAGGCTTTGATCTCCTTGTTGTGATGTCGTAGGACCAAAGTGATGGTTGATAGTTGTAGTACTACATGAATACTACAATATCAAAGTCTTAGATGGGCCCGAAATAATTTGAGCAAATAATTAAGGCTGGTCAAACAATGACCCTTGCTAACTGACTGTCAGTGCTCAAGAACACCTAAGACGGCAGAAAGCGTCGCTAAAGGGCTATAGCGACGGTTTATTTAATTTTATTAATATTTAAATATTAATGGTGATGGTTTAAAAATGATTTTAATTACTTTAAAAATTATTTAAGTAGAATATTGGTGGTTTAAAAATATTTTAAGTTATTATAAATAACTTTAATATTTTGACAAGTATGTCATTAATATTTTAATATTATTAAATATTAATGATAATGGATTTGTTTGATATTTAAATCATTTAAAAATGATTTCAGTGTTTGAAAAAATTATTATAAATTATAATAATTGTTAGAAAATTATTAAAAGCTTCCGAAAAATATTATAAATGATATTTGACTTATCTAAAATAATATTGAAGCTTAGAGACCGAGTTTAGTTGACAATATAAGTGTTAATTGTCGGATAGGGTGACCAGTACACCGAGAATAGACTGAAGTCCAACTAGACCGAACTAGTTAGACTTGATAAGTGTTTATATAGATTATAAACACTGATATGACTATGTGGTAATGTGTCTAGGAGAAGTATTGACTGTAAATTACAGTGATACATGTTGTGAAATATTGTGCTAATTGTAAGAACGATATTGTGATATAGGTCTTGTGAACACAGATAAGTATAGTGTAGCAGTAATCAACGTGGAAGGCAAGTTTCCTAACTCAACCTTGAGTTATATCTTTTCAATTATCATGGTGGTTAATTATTGTTGATTAGACCACGTTCAAGAATTTATTGTTGATTATTCGCACTTAGTGCATGTTTATTAATTCAAATTGTATTAGTGATTCTGAGAATATACTTGGAGAATAATTATTATTGGATACTTACATCTGTAGAAGTTATTAGTGATTGAAAATAGTACAGTCAAATTCTGTCTATTATTAAATCGTGTTGAGAAATGTCTTTGCCAATTATTCTGGCTAGACGAATATTTTTTAGAACTTGATAGGTTCGAAAAGAGAAGAGAAGAAATTCAATTATTATTGATAGATCGATGCCAATTGTTTCGGCTAGGTCAAAAAAGAAAAATTGATAGGTTTGAGAAGAGAAGAAAAGAGAAGAAAAGAGAAGAGAATAAATATTAAAATCATTGTATTTCGTCGTTAAATCAAATTCTGATTCAAAGACTAAGAAGAACAACCTTTTATATAAAGGGAACATTTTTGGTCGTATATTCGGCTATTGCGCGTGTTTTAAGTATTATGCATAATATAGGGTATAATAAAGCTGATCACTTGTTATACTTGCAAAGGGGTATGATTTAATCTTTATGGTTATCTGATACACCTGGGTATATCAAAGTAAATCTTTGATAGTTACTCGAGCAGAGAAGTTCTAGATCCTTTATGATCACTCAACATAAACTCAGGAAAATATTTCCATCCTGTTATTTGGGTATATCAAAGTAAATCTTTGATAGTTACTCGAGAAGAGAATTTTAAGATCTTGTAAGATTAGTCATCATAAACTCTGAAGAGTATTTCTAAAGTGTTATTCAATAGAATATCGTAGAAACTTTGAAAGCATTGTATACTTTCGTTAATATGTTGCATAGGTTGCAAGAAGATTAGTTAGAGAAGAACAAATTGTTTAGCTATTTCAAAGTTCCCCGAACTTTGGAGTCATTCTATCTAATTAGATAGTCTGTTGTTCTGATTCTTATACATTTATTGTATATCTTAACTTACGGGGCAAATTTGTTGCTCAACCTAGCTAAATAAAACATTTCAGCTAGGGACGAGGAAGCCAGAGGAGCTGTGAAGATAAAAGGCAAAGGTGCTATGCTGTGATAGTTGTGTTTAACATATATATTATGTTGTATTTGTAAACCCTTTATGTATATCTAAAGGGTATGTTTATAATATAAAGGTTAGATAACCTGAGACGAATGTATTAACTATATCAGTTAATGTGGTGTAATATTCTATTCATCAATGAATGGGTAGTTAGATGTTAATTATATTGTGGATCGTGAGCACCAAACTCGGGGGTCAGGTAACCCGTATTTGGGGGTGTCACTGGTTGGTATCAGAGCTGCAGTGACCAGGGAATCACAAGTTGGTAGCAGAGCTATAGGTTATAAACTTTAAGTGGGGGGGGGGGAACCCTAGGATTATAACCATAAGCGAGATAGAGAATACTCATTTAGAGTACTTAGTGAGGGATTGATAAAGCGTATCGATAGTGAGGTATGTGGACACATAGTGTGAGAAGTTTGTATTATTGAAGTACTAATCAAGTTATTTAAACTGACTGTAGGATGTCAGGAGAAGATGAAATGAGTACAGAAGTGCTAGCGGTTGTTGCACTAGTGCCAGTAGCCGAGGTGCCAGTGCAAAGCGAGTCAGTTGAAGAGGTGGGAAAATATGAACCCATGGTGAATCTGGGGAGTGATCATGACAATTATCCTAAGATGTATTTGAATGAAGATGAGGAGGCAGAGTCCGAAGAAGCTAAGATGGAGAAAGAGAATTAATATAAGATTTTTATTTAAAATCAGATAATGCCGCCTAGATGACAGAATCGAAATCAAAGAGAAGAACAATCTGTGAATAATGAAGGAGGTCAAGCGGACCCGATGCAGAACTTTGTGGACATGTTAGCCCAAGCTATGGGAAATAGAGCTCCAGGAGAAAGAGCGAGAGCGAGAAATCAGCTAGATAATAGAATGGCTAACTTTAAGGACTTTAAAGCGGTAGAACCGCCAGAATTTAAGGGAACTATGGATCCGATTGAAGCCCAAACTTGGGTTAAGGAGATGGAGAAAGCATTCATTATTGCACGAGTGGCGGAAGAGCAAAAGACATCTTTTACAACGTATTTGATGAAGGGAGAAGCCAATTACTGGTGGGAGACTAATCAGGCGAGAGCTGGTACAGCTGTGGTGACTTAGATAAGATTCAAGGAGTTTTTCTTTGAGAACTACTTTTCACCGAGTATGCAAGCTCGGATGGAGGTCAAGTTTTTAGAACTGAAGCAGGAGAATATGTCGGTGTCTGAATATGCTGCTAAATTCAATGAGTTAACGAGATTTGCACCTCATCAGGTGGATACAGAGCTACGGAAGGCGAGAAGGTTAGAGAATGGATTAAAACTAGGTATATACAACAAAGTAGCTGTATTGCAAATCAATACATTTACGGCTTTGTTGGAGAAGGCAATAATTGCTGAAGGGGAAAGCGAAGCTGCATCCCATTATAATCAGGAGAAGAAGAAGAAGAAGACAAATGATGGAGGAAGCAATGGTGGTAGTAATCCAAACAAGAGAAAGTGGGGGGAGAATACCCAGTTGGGTAACAAGAAAGAAGGGAATAAGAAAGGAGGAGAGCCTTGTGCGAACTGTGGAAAGAATCATCCAGGACTTTGTCTGAAGAAGAAGGGAGTTTGCTATAACTGTGGTCAAGAGGGACACATGTCTCCCAATTGTCCTAATCCAAAGAAGATACAAGGTTGTTTTGCGTGTGGATCGACAGATCATTTGGTTCGGCATTGTCCGAAGAGAAATGGGGAAAAAGGGACTGCCAACAAGGTACCCGGTAGCGGAACCTTGGTGATTAAAGAACCTGTTCAGCCAGGGAGACCAACAGCCCGTACATTTAATATAACGGCTCAAGATGTAGTGGTTTCGCAGGAGATGGCGATAGGTAATAATTTCTCTTAATAAGTAAATTACGCGAGAAATATTGGTGATATATGATGTGAATTATTTTCTTTTATAGATCCAAATCACATGTTAGAATTTGAGACACAAAATAATATTGTGTTGATAAGAATGAATTGATGATACAACTTTAAAAGATTGTAGAGAGTAAGAAAGCAGTGATTCCGAGGATGAAATCCTTTTAAGGGGGAGGGGGTGAATGTGATAACCTGGGATTTTGAATAATCCAAATTTTAAGAATAAATTTTTTTACTTAATATTAATATTGACTTTTAATATTGTGCGGTGTATCTGTGATACAAGTTTTGAGAATGAGTCAATTTGTGTGTTGACTGAGAAAATTAAGAGTAGAGTTGTGCTTAACTGAGAATAAAAACCCTAACCCTAAGTCTGGATAGGGATTCGATAGAAAATATAGTTATTATAACTGTATCGTTGAGTACGTGTTTGTACTGTATAGAATTGTGATCAGTGATTGATCAGGTAGGGTATAACATTAGTAAACTCTAATGAGAGATTAGAAACCCTAATGTGATGCCCCTAAAATAGGTCCATTCCATCCAACCCATTCTGAGTCGCCAAATACATGGTACAGAAATAACTACAACTTTATTATTACAACATATAAACTGTGAGTTTAAATACAGATATTTCCATCTAGACAATATCCACACGCAAATAAATCCCCATCATAATTATTGATACATTATTTTCCAAAATGGTGAGGACTACTAAACAACTCTCTCTAGAACCTTCATTCTATACCCCGACTAGTACTCGCTACATTCTCGCCTCCTAAGAAGAAAAAAACGGAACAAAATGAAAAGGGTGAGCTCAACTAGCCCAAGAAAGAATATTATGACTAAGATAATATACAACAAATTATCGTTAGTCTTCAACAGGAAAAATCTAATAGAATACAATAGACAACCAGTTTTAAATCAACAATCGCAATGAAACAACAATTCATTAGCGAGTTAAGTAGAGAATGCAAACTACTATCTTCTATATATGAATTTAAAAGTTCATCATCGATATTTTATCCTCGTAACATCAATCAATATATATCCGAATCAAATATTCATCTTTGCACTACAGCCCAAAGATATTCATCGATTGGTCATGTTCATCTAAACACTGCTCATCTTTGCACTACGGGCCAAAGATATTAATCGATCGGTCCATGTTCATCTCAACACTGCTCATCTTTGCACTACGGCCAAAGATATTCATCAAGAAATCATTCATCTTTGCACTACAGGCCAAAGATATTCAGTAATATCATCATTTAAGACTGAGGATGATGAAAAATATTTTAAAGGAAACGAATCCAGTGAAACAAAAGAACAAATATTAAGGATTCGTATTTTAAACAATCCAAGTTCAAAAATACTTCATAAGTAATCAGAGTGAAGTAAAATTCAAGAATGATCAAAACATGGATACAATCAAAGCTAGTATCCATAATATATATTTTGGACAAAAAGAAGAAATTTCATTTTTCGGTGAATAGTGTCGTAGTCGTGAATAGTGCCGTATACCTGAATAGTAACTCCGACACCAAAAGATAAAAATTTCACAAAAAACATCTTCACGCTTCGTGAATAGTACTCGTGAATAGTAACTCGTGAATAGTAACCCCGACATGAAAAAGTTCCAAATTTGATAAAAAAAAATTAACCAATATTTCGGCATAATGATATTGAAGAAATAATATCATTTTCGAATAAAATAACATCCCTTACCTCGAAAGACAATACTTCTAGTTGAAACACCGGATATAGGCTATGACTTGAACTTGCACCGTATAGCAATACTCAAAGTATACTCAAAATACTCACAAAAATACGCTCGATAATATAGAGAGAGAAAACTTCAGTTTCTGGTGTGATTTTCAATTCTAACCTAAGCACCCTATTTATAGGAAAATGCTTAGAACACCAAAGTAGAAAATTTAATATAATAATATTATTATTATTTCCACAACTTCCTACGCACCAAGAATCTGAATTTAGCTATTAAAACACATGCAAGAACCACACTCAAATCACCAAAAACGTTTTTTATATTAAAAATATTTTAAACTTCAAAAATTAATTATTTCGGAGCTTCGGAACTTTAATAATTCATAATAAATATCCCTTTTATCAGAAAATTCAAATCTTGCGTGTTTTTATAGGAAATTCAATTCTCTACAACTTTACGTAAGAAAGTTGTTTCAAATTCCAAATGTAAATTGACCAAATCCACAAACCAAGGCGATTTTACACGCTTATAATCAAATTTCTAATCAATAATTGTGTCCACCAACACACAAAATATGTGTTAAACATTTAATGCCACAAAATACTCTTCCTCCTCATATACTCATATATCCCACATTCATTATAAAAATATCATCACCGCTAATATATTATTAAAATAATATATTTAAATGAATTATTTTATCGTAAAAGATAAAATATTAATTTTCAACAATTGTCACATTAAAAATTTTCTCCATCTATATCCACATAAAATCAATATTTTTCTCATCATATAAATCAATAATTAATTATTCACAAATAATATTACGTAATCACAAAGATCGGGCAACCAGTAGCTCTAGAAAGAGGGGCTTTCCAATAAAGATTTCTCCTCATCGTCAATGATTAGGTGACCAAACCTCTCCTTAGATGTAACTTTCTAGACATTGCCAATAATGTTTTCTAATAATATTACTCGGATAATATGAATTATTGTTCGATAATGAAAAATACTGTAGTAGTGACAATTTATTGAAACAACAATAATATAAAATATCAATGCAAAGAATTATTGAATCAATAAAATAAAATATCGAATAAGAATTATCGTAACAATTATTGAGTAGTGCTTTCACGTAAGAATCAATAATTGGTGCAATATCGTGTCTTCTTGCTCAACAACACGTATTAGTGTGTTTTAACCACCGGGTATTCCAACATGATTAATTGTAAATAACTACGCTGTTTATTTATAAACAACTTATATTTGTCGTTTTCTTCATCCAATCGGTTTCCGTTATGGGGCCCACAAAAGACTGCGCCGTCGTACGAATATTCCCCGACAATACGAATATTCCACGACCAAACGAATATTCCCCGACAATAATGAATATTTTATAAACACTTGCTTATTCAAAATATTTGTGTATTTTACCCATAACTATCCACATTAATCAAATCAACCCTTACTATTTCAAATTAATAAATAGAGGAAAATAAATTTCATTTATTAATAATTTGGGATCTTACACTAATCTCAAGTTTAGAAACTCTAACGTATAGTTAGGAACCCTAAACGAAAGGCGAAAAACCCTAATTTCATTTTTGAGAACCCTAATTAGAGTTATCAAACCCTAATGATGAGAATTAAGGAGAATGATGTTAATTGACTAGAATACCTTTAAATTTATAAGGGAAATTATGAAATTACCCTTTTAGGGGTGAAAAGACCAAAATACCCCTTAACTTAAAGCTTAAGTTAAGAGAATTCTAGAATTTGGTGACTCACCAATGTTGGATAAGCCCATGCGCTCTTAAAATCTTACCAAATCTGATCTTCCATGACACCTAGAATTGCTTAGATTCATTGTATCAAATATTAGAAAGATTAAAGAGAGAGAAAACTTACTAACTTAGTCACTTTTCTCTCAAATACCAAACCAACTTTCTCTCACCAAGACCCACAAAAATACTAAGTGTATCAGTCCCAAATACAGCCCTAGATTACTCAAGATCAGATTACTAAGGCTAGAATCAAAGATTGGACAAGAGAAGATAAAACCCTAACTCATAGTTTGATCTTGTACGCTTAGATAGAAATGATGTTTATGTGTTTATATAAGTGTTAGAGGATGTTTTATGATGATCTATGGTGATATACCATAGATCTATAGCATCAAAAGGCCTTAAAGACCAAGTTTTCAAAAACTGCCCAAGAACACTAAAAGTGCTCTGACAAGCAAATGTCAGTGGCCTTAGATCTTTCTCTGTTTGTGATTTTTCTTGTTTTAAGTTTTAGATCTGTTGTTTGACATGAGTTCTATGATCTGGAAGTGGAATCACAACCATTCCATGTCTAGATTGTAAGATATTCATGGTCAAAGTGAGTTGACTGAGCTTGACCAAAACTTTCTGGGAAACCCAGAAAGTGTTAAAACAGTGTCTGACAGGTTTTTTTGAAGGCCTTAATCTGTCAGACGTTAAATGATATGTTAATGCTATGATAACCATTTTGTAGCTTGTTAGTTGGACTATAGATCCATGTATTTAGACCCTTCAAAACATCAATAGATCGAGCGTAGTGAGTGGTCAAACAAGGCCACTCGGTCACGGTTGAGTTTTTGGGAAAAATCCAGAAACCGTAAGAACATAGTTCTGACAGCCTTTGACGGGATCATATCTTGTCATCCTGTTGTAGTTGGATTGATCTGTTGATGCATATGTGTTCTTTGACATGTGTACTACATGCTTGAACCATGAGATCGACTATTTGATGACCAGAACATAAAAATAATCGAGCCACTATAAGGCACCATGAACTGCCTGGGTTTCTGGAAAATCCAGAAATCGTCTGACAGCAACTTTGGAGGCTTTGATCTCCTTGTTGTGATGTCGTAGGACCAAAGTGATGGTTGATAGTTGTAGTACTACATGAATACTACAATATCAAAGTCTTAGATGGGCCAGAAACAATTTGAGTAGAGAATTAAGGCTGGTCAAACCATGACCCTTGCTAACTGACTGTCAGTGCTCAAGAACACCTAAGACGGCAGAAAGCGTCGCTAAAGGGCTATAGTGACGATTTATTTAATTTTATTTTCCTAATTTCTGAAAAATGATTAAAAATAGAAAATAAATTATGTAAATTACCAAAAATAGTTTTAAAAATTATTTTAAATTATAAAAAATAACTTTTGACTATTTGGGATATTTTTCATTAATATTTATAATTATTTGAATATTAATGATATTTAATTTATTTAATTAGTGTATTTAATAAATTAGAGAAAAGTGATTTTAATATATTAAAAATCATTTTAAATAAGAATAAAGTGTTTAAAAATATTTTGAGTTATAAAATGTAACTTTTAATATTTTTGGGGAATTTTAATTAATAATTTAGTATTAATGATATTGGATTTATTTAATTATAATATTAAATAATTGAATTAAAAATGATTTTATTGATTTAAAAATCATTTAAAAATGAGAAAAATAATATAAAAGTATTTTAAGTTATAATTAATAACTTTTAATATTTTGATAAGAATTTTATTAATATTTAAATATTAATGGTGATGGTTTAAAAATGATTTTAATTACTTTAAAAATCATTTAAGTAGAATATTGGTGATTTAAAAATATTTTAAGTTATTATAAATAACTTTAATATTTTGACAAGTATGTCATTAATATTTTAATATTATTAAATATTAATGATAATGGATTTGTTTGATATTTAAATCATTTAAAAATGATTTCAGTGTTTGAAAAATTATTATAAATTATTAAAAGCTTCCGAAAAATATTATAAATGATATTTGACTTATCTAAAATAATATTGAAGCTTAGAGACCGAGTTTAGTTGACAATATATGTGTTAATTGTCGGATAGGGTGACCAGTACACCTAGAATAGACTGAAGTCCAACCAGACCGAACTAGTTAGACTTGATAAGTGTTTATATAGATTATAAACGCTTATATGACTATGTGGTAATGTGTCTAGGAGAAGTATTGGCTGTAAATTATAGTGATACATGTTGTGAAATATTGTGCTAATTGTAAGAACGATATTGTGATATAGGTCTTGTGAACGCAGATAAGTATAGTGTAGTAATAATCAACGCGGAAGGCAAGTTTCCTAACTCAACCTTGAGTTATATCTTTTCAATTATCATGGTGGTCAATTAATGTTGATTAGACCACGTTCAAAAATTTATTGTTGATTATTCGCAGTTAGTGCATGTTTATTAATTCAAATTGAATTAGTGATTATGAGAATATACTTGGAGAATAATTGTTATTGGATACTTACATCTGTAGAAGTTATGAGTGATTGAAAATAGTACAGTCAAATTCTGTCTATTGCTAAATCGTGTTGAGAAATGTCTTTGACAATTGTTCTGGCTAGACGAATATTTTTTAGAACTTGATAAGTTCGAAAAGAGAAGAGAATTCAATTATTATTGATAGATTGATACCAATTGTTTCGGCTAGGTCGAAAAAGAAAACTTGATAGGTTTGAGAAGAGAAGAAAAGAGAAGAAAAGAGAAGAGAATAAATATTGAAATCATTGTATTTCGTTGTTAAATCAAATTTTGATTCAAAGACTGAGAAGAACAACCTTTTATATAAAGGAAACATTTTTGGTCGTATATTCGGCCATTGCGCGCGTTTTAAGTATTATGCATAATATAAGGTATAATAAAGTTGATCACTTGTTATACTTGCAGAGGGGTATGATTTAATCTTTATGGTTATCTGATACACCTGGGTATATCAAAGTAAATCTTTGATAGTTACTAGAGAAGAGAAGTTCTAGATCCTTTGTGATCACTCATCATATACTCAGGAAAATATTTCCATCCTGTTATTTGGGTATATCAAAGTAAATCTTTGATAGTTACTCGAGAAAAGAATTTTAAGATCTTGTAAGATTAGTCATCATAAACTCTGAAGAGTATTTCTAAATTGTTATTCAATAGAATATTGTAGAAACTTTGAAAGTATTGTATACTTTCGTTAATGTGTTGCATAGGTTGCGAGAAGATTAGTTAGAGAAGAATAAATTGTTCAGCTATTTCAAAGTTCCCCGAACTTTGGAGTTATTCTATCTAATTCGATAGTCTGTTGTTCTGATTCTTATACATTTATTGTATATCTTAACTTGTGGGGAAAATTTATTGCTCACCCTTGCTAAATAAAACATTTTAGCTAGGGACGAGGAAGCCAGAGGAGCTGTGAAGATAAAAGGAAAAGGTGCTATGCTGTGATAGTTGTGTTTAACATATATATTATGTTATATTTGTAAACCTTTTATGTATATCTAAAGGGTATGTTTGTAATATAAAGGTTAGATAACCTGGGACGAATGTAACGACCCCAAAATAGGTCCATTCCATCCGACCCATTCTAAGTCGCCAATAACATGGTACAGAAATAACTACAACTTTATTGTTACAACATATAAACTGTGAGTTTAAATACAGATATTGCCATCTAGACAATATCCACATACAAATAAATCCTCATCATAATTATTGATACATTATTTTACAAAAATGGTGAGGACTACTAAACAACTCTCTAAAACCATCATTCCATACCCCGACTGCGTACTCGCTTACATTCTCGCCTCCCGAGAAGAAAATGGAACAAAAGGAAAAGGGTGAGCTCAACTAGCTCAAGAAAGAATATTATGACTAAGATAATATACAACAAATTATCGTCCGGTCTTTAACAGGAAAAATTTAATAGAATACAATAGACAACAAGTTTTAAATCAATACTCATGATGAAAATATTAATTCATAGAAGAGTTACGTAGAGGATGAAATCTACTAATATCTATGAATTCAACAGTCCATCATCAATATTTTTATCCCTGTAACATCAATCAATGCACCTCTTGAATCATATATTCATCCTTGCACTACAGGCCAAGGATATTCATCAGTTGGTCATGTTCATCTAAACACCTGTTCATCTTTGCACTACGGGCCAAAGATATTCATCAGAAATCATTCATCTTTGCACTATAGGCCAAAGATATTCAATAATATCATCATTTAAGACTGAGGATGATGAAAAATATTTTTAAAGAAAACGAATCCAATGAAACAAAAGAACAAATATTAACGATTAGTATTTTAAACAATCCAAGTTCAAAAATACTTCATAAGTAATCAGAGTGGAGTAAAATTCAAGAATGATCAAAACATGGATACAATCAAAGCTTGTATCCACAATAGATATTTTAGATTTAAAAGGAAAATTTTATTTTTTCAATGAATAATGTCGTGATTCGTGAATAATCACCAGATCACGTGAATAGTCTTTGTATCGTGAATAAGTAACCCGACACTAAAAGTTCTAAATTTGATTAAAAGTTCGAGATCAATACTTGACATAATGATATTAGAATAAATAATATCATTAAAAAATAATATCCCTTACCTTGGAAAGACAATTATTTAACCGGAATAATCGGATATAAAGCTATAACTTGAACTTTCACCGTATAGCAATACTCAAAGTATGCTCAAAATACTCACAAGAATACGCTTCGACAATATAGAGAGAAAACTTGATTTTTGGTGTGATTTTCAATTCTAACCTAAGCACCCTATTTATAGGAAATTGCTTAGAACACCAAAGCGAAAAATTTAATAAATTAATAATATATTAATTAATATTCCTACGCCAACATTTGAAGAACTGAAATCAGTCATTAACATCACATGCAAGACCCACCATTATTGCCAAAAACGTTTTTCTTATTTAAATTATTTTAAACTTCCAAAAATCAATTATTTCGGAGCTTCGGAACTTTAATAATTCACAATAAATAGCCTTTTTGTCAGAAAATTCAAATCTCGCGAGTTTTTATAGGAAATTAAATTCTCTACAACTTTGCAGAAGGAAGTTTTTCCAAATTCCAAACAGAAATTGACCAAAATCCACAAACAGACGATTTTACAGACTATAATCAAATTTCGGTCAAGAAATGGGGTCCAATTTACATGAAAAACATGTTTTAAATATTTTTGGTAACAAAAATACTCCTCCTCCACATATACTCATATATCCCACATTCATCGTAAAAATATCATCATTATTATATTATTAAAATATAATAATATATTTAAATGAATTATTTTATCGTAAAAAGATAAAATTTCAATTTTCAACAATTGTCACATTAAAAATTTTCTCCATCTATATCCACATAAAATCAATATTTTCCTCATCATATGAATCAATAATTAATTATTCACAAATAATATTACGTAATCACAATATTGACAACCAGTGCGCGGTTCCTCAGAAAGAGGGGCTTTCCAATAAGAATTTCTCCTTCTTGGCGCTTGCGAATTAGGTGACCAAACCTCTCCTTAGATGTAACTTTTAGACATTGCCAATAATGTTATCTAATAATATTATTCGGATAATATGAATTATTAAATGCGATAATGAAAAATCTTGTGTAATGACAATTATTGAAACAACAACAATATAAAATATCAACGCAAAGAATTATTAAATCAATAAAATAAAATACTAAACAAAGAATTACCGTAACCATTATTGAGTAGTGCCTTCTTACGTAAGAATCAATAATTGGTGCAATACTGCGGTATCTTCTTTGTGCAACAACGCCAGTATTCTCGTGTTTTAACCACCGGGTATTCCAACAATGTAAAAGCGGTAATAACTACGCCGCTATTATTTTTAAACAACTTATATTTGTCGTTTTTTCCTCCAATCGCTTTTAGTTATGGGGCCCACACACATGGTTTAGCGTCGTCGCATTTAATATTCCCGAATAATCACGAATATTCCACGACCAAATGAATATTCCCAAAACAATGAATATTTTATAACCACTTGCTTATTTTGTAAAATTTGCGCATTTTACCCATAACTAACCACATTAATCAAATCAGCCCTTACTATTTCAAAATAATAAATAAAGGAAATTCCATTTTATTTATAAAAAATTCGGGGTCTTACAACGAATGTATTAACTATATCAGTTAATGTGGTGTAATATTCTATTGATCAATGAATGGGTAATTAGATGTTAATTATAGTGTGGATCGTGAGCACCAAACTCGGGGGTCAGGTAACCCAGATTTGGGGGTGTCACAGTTTAAGTTTAAGTCCTTTATCCGATTACATGCAATGTCAAGCATATCTCTACCTTAACATTCGTCAAGATTTTTTTCTTTTACAAAGTTCAATAACACGTGCTATATTAATTAAGTATAGACTCGTACTTCCTCTCTCGAATTCATACAAGTCCACAAAAAACTGTTGATCAGGCAATTCATAAATTCAAGCTCAAATTAATATAGATAAACTGGATAATAGCTTATTAAATTGGAAATCAAAATTACATAATCATCGTTTCACTTAAAGATCCATCATAATCCTAAAAAGTAAATTAGTTCATCATCAATGAAATAATAACTGAATAAATTAAAGATATCATCAATTGAATTACAAATATAAGACTAAACAAAGAATAAATCAGAACACCCTTCACGTTAGCCTTAATCCGCAATTGATATGAACGTTCCTTCAAAATCGTCACTCCAGTGCTTGATAAGAAAATCTCTATGTAATCTCCATAAATTGCCTTGCATGTATTATTGATCTTGTGTTAGTGTTAATATATGTGTACACAAGCAATCTCTTCTCAATGCCATGCCAACTAGACTCCTAAAGCCATGCAAGAACCAAACTCCAAGTTCCAAAGATGATTTGAACCAAGATAGACAACCCAGGACTTCGCACTTTAGCCTTTGGTGGTATATCGTAGAAATGCCTTTGGGTGGGCTAGAGCTCTCGTTAATTGATTTGAAGACCCCCCACCCCGGCGGGGGTGTTAGGCTTAATTAGGCCTGCCCCGGCGGGCATGCTTTCTGCATTCTAACTTGGTTTGATCTTCATAATTGCTCCAATAATGTTCCAAATGACTCCTTTTTCTACTACTCGCCATACCAACCCACCTACACATAAAAAAACAATAAACAAGTAAAACTAAACTTAAAATTAAGGTTTTAACAACGAATAAACTTGAATTAGAACCCGATTTGTGGATATAAAATCCACTTATCAATGTCAAGTATACGAGTAGAACCGACTTTAATCAATAAAGTTAAAGCTGCTCAATTTACAGACCTGAGCGGATGCGTATGAAGATGAAAGTACAAGAATGTGCTATTCCAAAAGCAAGAATCGACGAAGAAGGAATACTTCAAGTTAACTCCAGACTTTGTGTTCCTAACGACTCTGATTTGAAGTATAAAATCATGATGGAGGCACACAACACACCATTTGAAATCCATCTTGGAAGTACCAAAATGTATCATTACCTTTGACATGCATTTTGGTGGAGCAATATGAAGAGAGAAATCGCGGAGTTTATCTCAAGATGTTTAACATGTCAACGTGTCAAGGCAGAGCATCAATTTCCAAAAGGCCCATTACAACCGCTTAAAATTCCAGAATAGAAGCGGGAGCATATCAACATGGATTTCGTTACTGGTCTTCCCAAGGTTTCTTAAGGCTTAGATGCAATTTGGGTAATTGTTGATAGATTAACCAAGTCTGCTCATTTCTTGCCTATACGAGAAACTTATTCACTTGAACGTCTTGCTTGTATGTATATAAATAAGATTGTGAGATTGCATGGTATGCCAGTATCCATAATTTTTGATCGAGACCGAAGATTCACTTCACGATTTTAGGTCAGCTTGCAGAAAGCTATGAGCACTGATTTACGATTTACCATTGGTGGAATTCTCCTACAACAACATTTATCAAGAAAGTATAGGCATGGCTCCATTCGAGGCATTTTGGATGAAAATATCATTCTCTAGTATATTGGGACGAGGTGGGTGAAACAACGTTGTTGGGACCAGAATTGGTACGCATGACTGTGGAAAAGATTCAAATGATCCAGCAACGTATACAAACCTCACAACATTGTCAAAAGAGTTATGCTGACCTTCATCGAAGGGAAGTGGAATTCAATGTTGGAGACCATGTATTGTTACGTGTTGCTCCATGAAAAGGAGTTACGAGATTTGGAAAGAAAGGAAAGCTCAACCCTCGATTCATTGGCTCATTTGAAATCTTCGACCGAGTAGGAAATGTGTCCTATAGACTCGCGTTACCGCCAAGTATGTCTCGTGTTCATAACGTTTTTCACATATCTATGTTACGTAAATATGTGGAAGACCTGAATCACATTATTGAATTAGAACCGGATGAGATAGCCAAAGATTTAACGTATGAGGAGGTACCTGTCAAGATCTTGGATAAAAAGGAACATATTCTACGCTCAAAGGTTATACCTCAAGTCAAAGTTTTGTGGAGAAACCACGATATTGAGGAAATGACCTGGGAGTTAAAATCTAAAATGAAAACAAGGTATCCTCACCTCTTTGACATACCAGGTATATACATCAATTTCGAGGATGAAATTTCATAAAGAGGGGAGATTGTAAGACCCCGAATTTATGAAATGAAAGTATTCAATTTTCTTATAATTGTTATTCTATTTAGTAAATGGTTAAATTGATAAAAGGTTAAAGTTAAGGGTGATATGTGAAAATTTTACAAAGTAAGCAAGTTGATATAAAATATTCGTTGTGTCAAGGAATATTCTTGTTGTCGGGGAATATCCGTACAATGACACCATCATTAGTGGACCCTACAACAGAATAACTGTCGGATTTAGAAAGCGACATAAATAACCTTTTTATAAAAATAACGGAAAAACTTTTACCATTAAACTATTAAAATATCCGGTGATAAAAGTACAGTAATACGCATGGTTGCACAGTAGCACACGGAATTGCACAATATCTCTGATTATTGATGCTTACGTAAGAAGCCACTCAATTTATTCAATTATTACAACAGTAGTTGTTGCATAGTATCTCATATTATTGATTCAATTATTATCACAGTATCATCTACACAATATTTTATAATAGAGACAACACATTTATTCATATTATTATTTATATTATTGATAATGTCTAGAAAGTTCTGTCGAGGAAAGAGGTTTAGTCACCTAATAGCGCGCCAATAAGGAGAAATCTTTATCGAAAAGCCCCCTCTTACCTGGGAATGATCTGGTTGTCAATATTGTAAGTTATAAAATGATGAATAATTGTTGAAATATTAAAAATGTGTTTATTGAAGATAAGTGAATTACAAAAGTTAAAGGGGAATAATGTAAACTTGGAAAACTTTAGGGGTACTAAAGTGTATTAGTAAATCAATCTGGACCATTGATGGTGGTTTTAATAGTAAATCAATTTGGACCATTGGTGGTGGTTTTAATAGTAAATTAATCTGGACCGTTAGTGGTGGTTTTAATAGTAAATCAATCTGGACCATCTATGGTGGTTTTAAAAGTAAATCAATCTGGATTGTCAGTTGTGATTTTAATGCAAAGACCGAAAGATATCCTTCTGAAAGCAAAATTACTATATAGACATGTAAAGGTTGTCTTTTCTTGGTCCTCTGGAGCTATAACAATCTGATTGTAACCTGAATACCCGTCTAGAAGGCAATAAAACTCATGACCCGCTAGTCTATCCAACATCTGATCGATAAATGGCAGTGGGAAGTGATCTTTCCTTGTAGCTTTGTTAAGTTTACGGTAGTCCATGCAGACTCTCCACCCCGTTATTGTTCTTGTCGGAATCAACTCATTGTTCTCATTAGAGACTACGGTCATACCACCCTTTTTCGGTACACATTGTACCGGGCTCACCCATGAACTATCTGAAATTGGATATATAATGCCTGCATCTAGCCATTTCAACACTTCCTTCTTGACAACTTCCTTCATGATTGGATTAAGTCTTCTTTACTGTTCCATTGAAGGCTTGCTATCATCTTCTAGTAGGATCTTGTGCATACAAAAAGATGGGCTGATCCCTTTTATATCTGCTATAGTCCATCCAATAGTTGACTTGAACTCTCTGAGAACTCTTAGCAGTTTTTCTTCTTGAAAAGATGTTAGCGCAGAAGAAATAATCATAGGTAATTTTGAATTTTCATTTAAGAACACATACCTCAAATGATCCGTGTGACACCCCCAAAATTAGGTATTCATCACCCATCTTAAGTCGCCAAATACATGGTACAAAATTCAAATACAACTGTCGTGTAAAATACGACAAAACATAATCTAAGAGTTTTAATACGTATATTGTCATCTAGACAGTATACAAACTCAAAGGAGTCCTCATTACATTTATTGTCACACTATTTAATCAGAATAGTGAGGACTACTAATGCTATCATCTGGACCGTCACTCCTTTCCCTGACTCATCCCAGTTATATTCTCATTTTCTGAAGAGAACAGTGAAAGAAATGGTGAGCTCAACTAGCCTAGTAAAAAATATTATGACTAAGATAATGCAGAATAAATTATCATTAGTCTTCAACAATGTTAAACTGATAAAATACAATTAACATCAAGTTTAACTGCAGCGAAATAAGCAATTCATTAGAAGAGTCAAGTAAAGAATAAAATCTACTCTCTTCTATGATTTAAAATGTTTTCACCAATTCTTATCGCTGAGACTAAGCTTAATAAATAAACCACATCATCGAATCATCCCTGTACTACGGGCCAAGGATATTCATTAAATCATCAATGGTCATGACTATACCGAATAATCCCTGGTCATAATCATACCAAGTCCATCTCTGAACGTAAGCCAAAGATATACAACAAGAAAACCAATAATCAATAATCCATCTTTCCACGTAAGCCAAAGATATACAATTCAATAATTAACAGTCCATCTTCGCACGTAAGCCAAAGATAACTTTTATCACCATATAAGCATGAGGATGATGACAATGATATAAGCATTAATCAAACTATAACAAGGATAAATATTAAAGACTTTAACTTTATCCAAATATTATCAATCACATAATAAATTCATAATCTAATATTGTTAATATCATAACAATATTTTAATCACTTTTTAAACTTATAAACAATTTATTTCAATTGTTTACACTTTACCAAATAATGCATTTAATCATTCAAAAATGCCATACTCATAAGATTTCATTACCAATGGTCAAATCCCTCATCAAAAATCTACATATACCTTATATAGGATTTCTCAAGCCATAAAATCCTATTTTCCAACTTTGTTACTTCACATGACATATTTAACTCATATGTTCGTAACTAAACTATTTTCATGAAAAATACCAAATCAGTCCCAAAAATATTTCTTTTCTGGGATTTAGCATAATATAGTCCCATAATGAATATATATTTTTCTCAGAATTTTTAAAATTTATTTACTATTTTTCAAAAATCAATTTCTAATTGATTCCTTAAGAAATTGCTACCTCAAGTTTAACTCCAAAAATTCCCAAATCTTGGCAGGATCTTACACATGTTAATGTGAGCCTCCAGTCTAAATTTCATGGTCATCGGAGTTATAGAACTCCGGTTATAGCATTTTTTGTCAGAAAAACCTAAATATTGAAATGGTCATAACTTGCTCATTTTAAGTCGGAATGAGCTCATTTTTGGACAGAAGGTTCTTTATACCATATACTTTCATGTCCCAAAAGGCCAGAATGTTTCTCACAAATTAAGTGACCGAAAATGCCCTTTTAAAATTCTGGACAGTAGCATTATCCTCTTTTGCAGCTTTTGACTCCTTTGCTAAAATCAGTCCACACGAAAATCTACAACTCCTTTTCCAGTGATTCCACTTGGATAAGTTATAAGACTCATAGATCTAACTCTAGGACTTGACTACACTCAAAAATTCAAAATATAATAGGAAATATGGTCAATTAAATTTCATGTTACGTTTTTACCAAAATTTGATTTTTCAACCCTTTGTGATTTCTTAAAAACTTTCATGTTTTCACATAATAACTAACATAACTCATCATAACACTTACTAATACCACATATACCCATGATTTTCATCAGTCCAATGCTTTTATTATGACTCTCATCATAATCAACGTAAATGATCTTTTTCCCACAATTTAATAAGGAATGAATACAAAGGATCATTCACCATGCATGTGGTAATTCACATAGATGTGAGTTATTCCAACGAGATAATAAAGAATGGAATGATAGAAGGATTCACCATGCATGCGATAGAGACCGCACAGACATGTTATTCCCAACAGAATAATAAATAATGGAACTAGGTCCGGCGTAAAACGCACAGACAGGATATTCCGACAGAATATTAAATGCAGAATAATATATAATGGAACCACGTCCGGCGTAAAACGCACAGACAGGATATTCCAACAAAATAATAAATGCGGAATAATAAATAATGGAACCAGGTCCGGCGTAAAATGCATAGACAGGATATTCCGACAGAATAATAAAGAACGAAATAATAGAAGAATTTCACCATGTATGTGGTACTTGGCATAGACAGGTTATTCCAACATAATAATAAGGAATGGAATAACAGAAGAAGATCACCATGTATAGGGTAGTCTGCGTATACAGGTTATTCCAACATAATAATAAAGAATGGAATAACAGAAGAATTTCACCAAGTATAGGGTAGTCCCCGTATACAGGTTATTCCAACAGAATAATAAAGAATGGAATAACATAAGTTCTCTTCATGAATACAAAAGGAATAATACCCCTTACAGGCACAACAAATAATATCCCTTACCTTTGAAAAAGAGTATTCCGAATGGTAGGGCAAGGATATACTCGAAGAAAACTTGTACTACGCTCAAAGCTTTCTCAAACTCTAAAGAAATACGCTCAAGATTATAGAAGAAGAATTCTCTCTATAGTTTCTCTCTCTAGAGTTTCAGTGAATTCGTAAGAAATAATGAAGGAATGAGCTTCTATTTATAGAAGAATGGATCGCAGATAGTAACTAATTCATGAACAGTCCATTGATTTACTTTTAATCGGACGGTCCATATTTAAAGAAAAATCTTTTAAATAAAATATAATATATTCTATTTATAATCTAATAAAACGAATAACTTTATAAAAGTATTCATTTTTATATAAAAAAACTTTTCATTTTATTACATTAATAATACTAATAAAACAAAACTTCATCATCACTTACTTTGAAAAATTTTCAAATGTCACCCTTAACTTTAGACTTTTATCAATTTAACTATTTACCAAAATAGAAAAATTGAATACTTTTATTTCATAAAATTCGGGGTCTCACAATCTGGAAGTGGTTTCAACTCAAGTTCGGGAGGTGTCTCAAGAGATGGCTTCAATTTCACTGATGACTCTTCAGCTTTATTTAATGGCTCAACATGAGTCTTGAATTTCCTGAACTGTGGAGTTGTGTCAAGTATATGAACAATTTCTTCAATCTCCTCATCATCTATTTCTGAATTTCCAGCAATAGCATTTCTCAAAGGTTCTTGCTTCACTAAGTTCTCTACTTCATCATTTAGAACCTTTTCCACCAAATCAACCCTGAAGCATTCCTCATCATCTGTTGGAAATTTCATTACCTTGAATATATTGAAAGTAACTTCTTGATCATGTACTCGCATTGTTAGTTCCCCTTTCTGAACGTCTATCAAGGTTCTTCCTGTAGCTAGGAATGGTCTTCCAAGAATGATTGGTATACTTTTGTCTTCTTCATAGTCTAATATGATGAAATCAGCCGAAAAGATGAATTTATCCACTTTAATTTGTATATCTTCCACAATCCCCCGTGGATAAGTGATAGACCTATCAGCTAGCTGTAAAGAAATATTTGTCGGCCTTGGAGCTGGCAATCCCAACTGATTGAACACTGACAATGGCATCAAATTGATACTTGCCCCAAGATCGCATAAGCATTTGCTGAAACTCATCTTTCCAATTGTACATGGTATCGTGAAACTGCCCGGGTTCTTCATCCTTGGAGCTAATTTTTGTTCAAGCACTGCACTGCATTCTTCTATCAAGGCTACTGTTTCAAAGTCTTCTAATCTCTTCTTCCTTGACAAGATGCCCTTCATAAACTTTGCATAACTAGGCATCTATTCCAATGCCTCAGCGAAAGGTATGTTGATCTGTAGCTTTTTAAATACCTCTAAAAACTTACTAAACTGCGTGTCTTCCCTCTGCTTATATAATCTCTGTGGATAAGGAACAGGAGGGTGAACTTCTGGTATCTTATTCACGGGCTTCTGAAAAGAACATTCTTTATTCTTCTCATCTTGCTGTTGTTCTGAACCTTCATTATTCAAACTTTCCTCAGACCCATTTTCATGAACGCGCGACTTCCCTTATATATTATATCATGGAAAATTAGTCAAGAGCACAAAGGTGGACATAACCATTTTTCAATGAATTATGACCTATTTACATAACCTCCACATATAATAGAAATCATGTAATCAACACTATTACCAAAATCACTATATGTCTATGTGAAATTACAGCAATAATGAACTAAAGGACAAGCTCTTACCGAACTACACACGGTGAAACGGTATATTTCTATTCGGTTCACGAATTACAAAGTTAAACAACTCAACCTCATAAACGTATGCTATTATGATTCTATCCATACTCATATTTCATTCTTCAAATC
This sequence comes from Panax ginseng, assembly GCA_020205605.1. Classification (NCBI taxonomy): domain Eukaryota; kingdom Viridiplantae; phylum Streptophyta; class Magnoliopsida; order Apiales; family Araliaceae; genus Panax; species Panax ginseng. The sequence goes on from CM035139.1 coordinate 132,239,920, forward strand.
CATATAAGTATACAAGATGAATGGCGATCAATCATTCATTCATTACGCTCAATCATAATAGATAATCTGACGATACACATACAACCAAACAATCAGGTATGTAAGTATAGACTACATATCAAAATCCATTAGAATCCCATAATGGAGTTTAGTTCATTTCTGAACCAAAAGCCATTATGAGATTGAAGCAACACATGGAATTAATAATACAAAGAAGAGATGAAAGAGAAATGATTAAACCTAGTTGCAGAATATGTTCCAATGTGTGTTCCAAAGCACTAATAATCTCCAGAAAATGAAATTAACAATTATTTAATAACCAAAGTGAAGAGTGGATATAGAATGTATCAGAAATTGATCAAATCCTCTCTAAACTAGTTAACACTAAGAACCCTAATTCCTTGATATGAAAAACTGATAAAAGACCCAATAACACATGTCTGGTATCAACCAGTATTGTTCAGATAAGCCTCAAGCGCTCAAAATTCAAATTAAAAATAAGTCAACAAGCAGTTACGAGAGAGGACTCATGGCGCCGCGCGATCCTAGTGTAAAAGCAAAGCGCCAGGTGCGCTATAAGTATGTATCCTGAAGCTTTGGCACGGGCGCGCGAGTTTTTTTCTTTGTTAAGGCGCGACCGCGCGTAGATGCAATTTATCTTTTGTAAGCATGTAGCGCGGGCACGCAAGATTTGGCTTGTTTAGCAGCGCGGCCGCCCTGCTTCTGTATCCTGTCCTCTAATGTTTTGCTGTTGTTGCTTCTTGTTCGTTATCATTTGTTCGTCATCCCTTCTCTTCTTCACTGCATTCATTCTCCATCTTCTCAGGTTCCTCTTTCCATCCTTTAGCTAGCTTCATAACATCATGTCAATGCCATTACTTACCTGTTTCCATGCCTTTTCCTGCCATAGGAGTTCCACTATAAGTAATGCTAAATGAACATAAAAATGCAATAAAACATAGAAAAAACTACTTGAGATAAGCATAATTCTCGTGAGTTGACATCCAATAAGTAGGTATAAAACCTACTTATCAACCACATATTTAACAGTATGTAAAGAGAACTGAACATCTTCTAATTTTTCCAAAATTAGAGTTTGATTTTGCAACAAAAGTTTGTTCATACTATTAAGTGAGAAAATTTTTGTAGCCATGTTGATGTTGGTTTCAAGAATCTCATGATCAAGGGGTTTAAAAATAATGAGGGGCTGAGGTGGAAGATTTAAGTGGGATACAATGTTGTTGGTGGGAACGAGTTGAGACTGATGATTTAACAAAGGAATGTTCAAATAATGGAATATATGTGTGAGAAGTAGACCAAAACCAAGATAATTATTTTGGGCATGCATTCATTTAAGAGACTTTTGATAATTTCCAGATCAAAGGGTAGCATTTTTGGATCATCTCGTACAGGCATGAAATTATTTCTTAAAATTTTACCCAAAAACTAGCACTCAGCAGTTAGAAATCCCAGACCAATTTTGTAGGGATAGTCAAATAAAAGAGCTAGCACCATTTGATCAGTTATCATAGACAGATTAAACTTGAATAGCATGCATTCTTCTACAGATATACCAGATGGATGAAGATATGAATTTTTCCTAGGTAATTCTAGAGTGGAAGGATGCAATTGAAGTGCATGAACAAGAAATAATTCATCAATGATGTAAGTTTGTCATTGGATGCAAGTGGTAATACTCTTTAATAAACCAGAGGAATCAGTTGAAAACTCCATATGAGCATAAAATTTTGCTACAAGACTAGGATAAATTGATTTATCATAGAAGGAAACCAAGCATTCCCACCCAACATTTTTAAAAATTTTAAACAATTTTTGAAAGCTTTGAAATGTAATAACATTTCCGGGACACATGTTGTGTCTCATAGACCTATACTTTGATTGGGCAGAGGGAGTAGTGAGGTGAGGGACATCATTGGAGAATTGTAACTCAGAATTTAGAGGAAGAGTTTTTCCTTTTGATGAAAATAAATTAGACATGATGAAGAGGGATGCAGGAAATATAGGAGAAAATATCAAGCTAAGGAGAGACTGCACATAGGAAGGCACCATTTTTGAAATAACTTATATATATATATATATATATATATATATATATATATATATATATATATAGAGAGAGAGAGAGAGAGAAGAGGGATGATATGTGGTAGGTAATATACACTCAAAAAGGCCAAGTAAAGGTAGCAGTTAATAAACTGATGTTGGAGCAAGTAATAAGATTACACTGAAAATAGTAACAAGAAACAGAAAATATTGAAGTTAAACAGTAGAGTAAAAACTATTTAAGATATGTCATTTAAGAAGGTAGAGAACATTTAAAACAAGATATCCACATGTCATGTAAAGAACACAGAGAAGGAAAGATTGCAGTCAACATTAGAATGATTACCAAAACTATAAAGATGTATCATTTAAAACAATTTTGATAAAACACGACAAGAAATTATCATTTTAGAAAATAGTTTTCAAAGAGGCAGGTAATTTGAAAGATTTTATCATTAATAGCAAATCTTTAAGAAAAAGCATATAGCAGAAATGCAATTAATCTAGTGGACCTCAATATCCACTCAATATATAAGATAGATAAAAGTAAACCCAGTGGACATCAGTATCCACGCAAGTAATAATATACAGAGAGTTAGAGAGTTTATACCTGAGTTGGTAGCAACAATATACCAATTTCAGTATGACAAGCTCTTCGTTGTACAGATTTCTCAATGAAAATATCAACGAGCCCAACAAAGGTGCACAGTCATATAGATATACATTTATATAGATAGTATATATATAAAGATATATAATATGTGTATATATATATAAAGATATATATATATATATATATATATATATATATGACAAAATAAATAGAGGTCAGTGTTAAAAAAATGGGAGAGAATGATAAAAAATGGGTGTTTTAAAAGAAATGCTTTTTGTTGAAACCCTTAACGACATAAAAAAATTGAAGTGATTGTTGGAAGATGAGCAAAAAATGGATTTTGTTTAAAAACTATAAAAAAAATAATTTAAAAATAATTTGGAAAGTAACTGGATTTTAGAAAATAGAGATAAGAGAAGCTATTTAACAGAAGCTGTTAAAAAAATTAGAGTGAATTTAGGGGTTTTAAAAAGTTGTAAATAGAATTTACCAGAAATTACAGTGACTTTGATGAAGTAGACGAAATGACCAAAAAATTCAGCGATTGAACTTAATTTGAAACCCTAACCAGAAATTTTTCGATCAAGAAACAAAGGAGAATTTACACTTTTATAAATAGTTTTACATCAGAAGTTTCATAAATCAGAAACCCTAACCATAAAAATTTTGTAGGTAGGTGAACATCAAAAGTTTCACAGATCGAACAACAATCTGGTTTTGAAAATCGAGTCAGAAGTGAGTTACAGTGGAAACCCTAAACGTTTGAACCAAAAAAAATTATTATTTAAAAACCCTAATCATATAGTTATCATTTTTAGGGTTAGACGAGAGGAAGACATAAATCTTTTGTAAAATGAAATTTTATCAGTCAAAACTAATTTTTAAGAACAGAGCGAGTTTAAAACAATAGATTGTATATTTCATAGATCTGAAGATCTTGATGAAGAACATATTTGAGTGGCTGAAAATCTTAGAACAAAAATTTCAGATCTAACAAAAATTTCAGTAGTTGAAAGGAAGTGATTTAAAAAATTTCTTTGATCGAAACCCTAAAAGTTTTAAAAACTTACAATTAATAGGATCAAAACATTCATAATGTGTTTGAGAGTCATGATCAGAGGAGAAGAAGGAATAGATACTGGAGATAGACCGATACCGGAGAAAGAGATCAGAGAAAGCGAAGAAGAAGCCGGAGAAGATGAGAGAGAAGAGAGAGATAGCCGGACGCGTAAGATAGGAGAGTGAAGGAAGTAAATGAAAAAATGAATTAAAAATGCAAAAATTATATATATAGTTTGACTTACTTTTTTGATCCAATGGTGGAGAGCTGACAATGATTGAGATCAACGGTTAATAAATAATCTGAGTTGTGTTTTCTTTTAGAACATGATCCAAAGGCTGGGATGAAAGCTCAGAGTTGATCCAACAGTTCTAGTTCATAATCCGTGCACTTTATGATGGTGGAACCTGATTGGTTGGATGAGTGGGACGCGACTTGGTCAATTTTGACCATTTGATATGCACAATAATTGATGGTGTAGAATTAATCCTTGAATATATATATATATATATATATATATATATATAAACTAAAAATGATAAAATAAACATTTCCATTTAAATATTGTTAAAATAAAATTATATATTTATATTTATATATTAAAAATACGCTTTAACTTAGTAAAAATAAAGAATTATCACAAATCCTATATAAATATATATATATATATATATATATATATATAGTCTATTAATAAAAATAATTAAATGGAAGATAAATTAAAATTTGTTTAAACAAAAAAATTAAAGGGAGATATTTAGCATACCTAACACAATTCTCAATTTGCAGAATCTTTTCGAACTTAGTGGTTTAGTAAATATATCGGCTATATTTAATTCAGTATCAATGTGTTCTAGCTTAATACTTCCGTTATTAACATGATCACATAAAAAATGATGTCAAATGTTTATATGTTTTGACCTAGTGTGACGCCCCCAGAATAGGTATACATCACCCATCTTAAGTCGCCAAATACATGGTACAAAAATTTAAATACAACTTAATTATACAACAGTCGTGTAAAATACGACAAAACATATCTGAGAGTTTAAACAAGAATATTGTCATCTAGACAAAATCCACACTCAATTGAGTTCTCATTACATTTATTATCACACTATTTAACAGAATAGTGAGGACTATTAATGCTATTATCTTGACCGTCACTCAGTTCCCCGACTAGTCCCTGCTACGTTCTCATTTCCTGAAGAGAACAATGAAAGTAAAAGGGTGAGCTCAACTAGCCCAGTAAGAAATATTATGACTAAGATAATACAGAATAAATTATCGTTAGCCTTCAACAGTGTTAAACTGATACAATAAAACAAACATCAAGTTTAACTGCAGCTCAACAAGCAATCCATTAAAAGAGTCAAGTAGAGAATAAAATCTACTATCTTTTATGATTTAAAAGGTTTTCATCACTTTTATCATTTGGGACTCGACAATAAATAATCCACATCATCCCCAAGACTACTGACGAGGATATTCATTAGTATCACAACCACAAATTATCCATGCACTAAGGGCCAATGATATTCGTGTATTCATCAATGGTCATGATCATGCCAACAACTGTCAATCAATGTACTACGGGCCAATGAGGACTTTTATCACATCATTTGTAACATTACGATCATGATTATACCGAATAATCCCTGGTCATAATCATACCAAGTCCATCTATGCACTACAGGCCACAGATGACTTTCAACATAATATAAACATGAGGATGATGACAATGATATAAGAATTCAATAAAACAAGTTCAAGAATTAATTTATCCAGGAACCAATAATGTCCAAATTGTCAATATGATACTTATTTGTAGAGTAAAATTCAAGAATGCTCTGAAGAATATTTCCATAAAAAGATACTGGATGAAGCGCAAATATCAAGGATATTCCACTAATTTCATGGAGTATAGAACTGAGTATAATAAAGAATGGAATAACAAAAGAAATCACCAGGCATGCGATAGATCCGCATGCAGAATAAAGTTATTCCAACGAATAATAAATAACGAAAAGCAGTCATGCGTAAACGCATGTAGACGATGATATTCCAACAAAATAATAAATAACGAAACCAATCGAGGCAAAATTACACCAAACGGGATGTTCCAATGAATAATAAATAACGGAACCGAGTCATGCGTGAAAGCGAACAAACAGGATGTTCCAATGTAATAATAAAGAATAGAATAACAGAAGAATTTCACCATGTATGCGGTACTTCGTATAGACAGGTTATTCCAACATAATGATAAATAATGGAATAACAGAAGAATTTCACCAAGTATAGGGTAGACCGCATATACAAGTTATTCCAACAGAATAAAAAAATAGAATAACAGAAGTTCTCTTCATGAATACGAAAGAAATAATACCCCTTACCTTAGAACAAATTGGATATAGGAGTAGTGAAGTAGCAAAATACTTTTCTTCTTTCTCTCTATAGTTTCTCTCTCTAGAGTTTCAGTGAATTCGTAAGAAATAGTGAAGGAATGAGCTTCTATTTATAGGAGAATGGACTGAATAGTAACTAATTCCTGAACGGTCCAGATTGATTTACTTTTAAACGGACGGTCTAGATTAGTTTACTATAAAATATTCTAATAAAACAAAATCTCTTAAATAAAATATAATATATTTTATTTATAATCTAATAAAATGAATAACTTTATAAAAGTATTTTGTTTTATATAAAAAGATTTTACTATGCAAACACTATGCAGGGCATTATGCAAACAATATGCATAATAAAATATAATATATTCTATTTATAGTCTAATAAAATGAATAACTTTATAAAAGTATTTTGTTTTATATAAAAAAATTTTACTATGCAAAACACTATGCATAATAGAATATAATATATTCTATTTATAGTCTAATAAAACGAATAACTTTATAAAAGTATTCTGTTTTATATAAAAAGCTTTTCTGTTTTAATACATTAATAATACTAATAAAACAAAACTTCATCATCATTATTATAATTCACACTATTAATCGACCATGTCGTTCCCAGGAAAGAGGGGCTTTCCAATAAGGATTTCTCTCTATTGGCGCGCAATTAGGTGACCAAACCTCTCCTTGGCAGAACTTCTAGACATCGTTAATATTGCAAATAATAATATTAATAACTCTGCTATCTCAATTATTGATTTATTAATATATAAAATATCTACAATAATTGAATCAATTAATGTGAGATACTATGCAACAATTACTGAAGCAATAATTGAACAAAACTGAGTGACTTCTCACGTAAGCATCAATAATCAATACTGTGTGCTATTATGCAACTACGCCGTATTCTGTACATTTCTTTTAACATTTGGATGTTTCAATGAGCTTAACGATAAAACTTCCGTCGTTATTTTCATAAAATATTTTTGTCGTTTTCTCAATCCGATAATAATTCTGTTATGGGGTCCACCAATGATTGTGCCATTGTACGAATATTCCTTGTTAAAATGAATATTTTCTGACCAATCGAATATTATATAACAACTTGCGTACTTTGCAAAATTTATAAATATTACCCACAACTATAACATTATATCAAATTCATTCTATAATATTCAAAAATGATAATTATAGAAAATTCATCTTTATTCATAAAAGTTGGGGTCTTACAATCTCCCCTTCTTATGAAATTTTGCCCTCGAAATTAGGTTATGTACCTGGTATGTCGAAGAGGTAAGGATACCTTGATTTCATTTCAGATTCTAACCCCAAGGTCATTTCCTCAACATCGTGGTTCCTCCATAAAACTTTGACTTGAGGTATAACCTTGGAGCGTAGAATATGTTCCTTCTTATCCAAGATTTGAACAGGAACCTCTTCATATATTAAATCTTCCACTATTTCATCTGGTTCTAACTCAATAATGTTGTTCGGGTCTTTCACATATTTATGTAACATGGATATATGAAAAACGTTATGAACATGAGATATACTTGGCGGTAAAGCGAGTCTATGGGCCAATGAATCGAGGATTGAGCTTTCCTCTCTTTCTAAATCTCGTAACTCCTTTCCATGAAGCAACACATAACAACACATGATCTCCAATATCGAATTCCACGTCCTTTCGATGAAGATCAACATAACTCTTTTGTCGGTCTTGTGAGGTTTTTATACGTTGTCGGATCGTTTGAATCTTTTCCGTAGTCATACGTACCAACTCCGGTCCCAACAACGTTGCTTCACCCACCTCATCCCAAATCTACCGAGAACGACACTTTCTTCCATACAACGCCTCGAATAGAGCCATGCCAATACTTGTTTGATAACTATTGTTGTAAGAAAACTCCACCAATGGTAAGAACTTGTCCCAACTTCCCTTGAAGTCAAGGACACATAGTCTTAATAAATCTTCAAGAGTTTGAATAGTCCTCTCTGATTGTCCTTCCGTCTGAGGATGATATGCCGAACTAAATTGTAAATCCGTGCCCATAGCTTTTTTAAACTAACCCAAAATCGTGAAGTGAATCTTGGGTCTCGATCGGAAACTATGGATACTGGCATACCATGCAGTCTTACAATCTCGTTTATGTACATACGAGCAAAATGTTCAAGTGTATAAGTTTCTCGTATTGGTAAGAAATGAGCAAACTTGGTTAATCAATCAACAATGACCCAAATTGCATCTATGCCTTGAGAAACCTTGGGAAGACCAGTAACGAAATCCATGGTAATGTGCTCCCACTTCCATTTTGGAATTTCAAGTGGTTGCAATGGACCTTTTGGTACTTGATGTTCTGCCTTGACTCGTTGACAAGTTAGACACCTTGAGATAAACAGCGATATCTATCTCTTCATATTGTTCCACCAAAATGTATGTCGAAGATCATGATACATTTTGGTACTCCCAGGATGGATTGCAAACGGTGTGTTGTGCGCCTCCATCATGATTTTATACTTTAAATCGTGGTCGTTAGGAACACAAAGTGCGAGTTGACTCAAGTATTCCTTCTTCATCGATTCTTGCTTCGGCATAGCACCTTCTTGTACTTTCTTCCTCATATGCATCAGCTCCAGGTCTGTAGCTTGAGCAACTTTAACTTTATCGATTAAAGTCGGTTCTACTCATATATTCACCATCATCACGTGGGTCCCTGGAGTCTTTATCTCTATCTCCATCCTTTGCAAGTCATACAAAATGGGCATTTGCGTTGACAATATCGCACTCGTACCTGCATATGATCTTCTACTTAATGCGTCAGCTACCACGTTTGCTTTTCCAGGATGGTATTGGATGGTATGATCATATTCTTTCAACAGTTCAAGCCAACGTCATTGTCGCATGTTGAGTTCCTTTTGAGTGAAGAAATATTTAAGGCTTTTATTATCCGTAAAAATCTCCACTTTCTCCCCATACAAGTAATGCCTCCAAATCTTTAGTGCAAAAATGACTGCTGCCAACTCTAGATCATGAGTAGGATTATTCCTCTCATATTCTTTGAGTTGTCGAGAGGCATAGGCTATGACCTTCCCATATTGCATGAGAACACATCCTAACCCTTTGCACAAGCATCATCAGATGACAAATCCGTTCGAGCGGATGGTATTGTCGAGCAGTCTTTGAAATGAGTCTTTTCTTGAGTTCTTGAAAACTCTTCTCACATTCCTCGCTCCAATCAATTTTGTATCTTTCCGAGTCAGATGAGTTAAGGGAGTAGCGATTCGAGAAAACCCTTCTACGAATCTCCGATAATAACTAGCTAAGCCAAGAAAGCTACGTACTTCGGTCACTGATTTAGGTTGCTCCCAGCTTTGAATAGCTTCAATCTTTGTTGGGTCAATAGATATTCCATGACTTGATACCACGTGCCCAAGGAATGCTACTTCCTCAAGCCAGAACTCGCATTTCTTCAACTTGGCATAAAGCTTATATTCACGAAGCTTTTGGAGTATCAGCCTCGAGTGTTGCTCTTGATCTTCACGGCTTTTGGAATAAATAAGGATGTCATCAATAAAGACGACCACAAAGTGATCCAAATATTCCTTGAATACTCGGTTCATCATATTCATGAAGGCAGCAGGAGCATTAATCAATCCAAAAGACATGACTAGGAATTCATAATGCCCGTACCGAGTTCTGAAAGCCGTCTTTGGAATGTCATCGGTTCTAATCTTCAATTGGTGATATCCAGAACGAAGATCAATCTTTGAAAAAAATTTGGCGCCTTACAACTGGTCAAACAGGTCATCAATGTGAGGCAATGAATATCTATTTTTGATAGTGACATGGTTCAACTCCCGATAATCAATATAAAGTCGCATACTCCCATCTTTCTTCTTCACGAATAGAACAGGAGCACCCGAAGGAGACGTACTAGGATGAATAAAACCGATGTCTAACAATTCCTGCAGTTAGGTCTTTAACCCCTGAAGTTCAATAGGGGTCATTCGATATGGGGCTTTAAAAATGGGTTTTGTACCGGGTTCAAGGTCGATACAAAATTTAATTTCACGTTCTAGGGGTAGGCCAAGAAGTTCTTCAGGGAATACATCAGGAAATTTATTAACAATAGAAATATCATTCAAAACTAACGTATTTTTGTTTAGATCTGTGACATGAGCTAAGAAAGCTTGACATCCATTTTTCAATAAACGAATAGCTTTATGGCTTGAGATGACAGTGATTGATTTTAATGGTTTGGTTGCTTGAATTTGCATAATAGGTTGGTTAGGAATATGAAAGCTAACAACTTTACGAAAACAATCAATTTTTGCATGATGAGTAGTTAACCAATCAATCCCTAGAATTACGTCAAATGCAAGTATTTTCAATGAAATAAGATCGACAGGTAATGTGAGGGTACCGATGTGAACCAAACAAGACTTATAAATAGTAGATGTAATGAAGGTTTCTTCCAATGGAGTTTCAACATATAAGTCAAAGTCTAATTTCTCTGGAGTCAAATTTAAACGTTGAGTGCAAGTAGGAGAAATAAAAGAATGGGTAGAACCCGTATCAAATAAGGTATAAACTTATTTAGAGTTTATGATAAGCTTACCCGTGATGACCTCGTTCAGGTTCCTTACTTTCTGGGAGGTCACGATAAACGCTCTCCCTTGCACTACTGGCTTTGACTTTTCTGGGACGTCCTTTGGTACCTCCATCCCAGCTGAACTTGTCTTCGGTGAACGACAAAATTGGGCTAGGTGACCTTCTCTTTCATAAATATAACATGCTTTGGACGGCATCGCGCAGTTTGGACTGATGTGTCCCTCCCCTACGCATTTGAAGCATATGATAGGTGGTCATTCTCCTTCCTTAACAATGGGTGTTGGTGCTGACGTCTTTCCATCATTGTTGAATCTCCTCTTCTTGAAATGTCAATTCTTATTATTTTGGCCATGATTACCACCGAAGTGGTTACCATTTCTTGCATGTTGATTCCCTCCATGCGTATTGTCACTGCTTCGATGACTGCTATCACTAGTATTATCATTTTGTCGGGTGCTCTCTTTTGATTGGGTTGACTCATTATCGCGCTCCAATAACTGAGCCCTATTAACAACATCTGAACACAAACACAGTTTATGAGAGATAAGATATTGACGTATCTTGGGTTTCAAATCTCTTAGAAACATTCACATCATTCTCTCCTCATTATCAACTAAATGGGACGCAAACCGGGACAACTCGAAAAACTTGGCTACGTACTGCGACACAGTCATGTTGTTTTTGCTCCAGCTTGATGAACTCTACCTCTTTCATGTGACGAATACTTTTGAGAAAGTACTTATCGTTGAACAATTCTTGGAACTTCTCCCAAGTCATCTTTAGTGCGGCAGGTTGAGTACGTTTTACAGATTCCCACCAGTAATCTGCCTCTGCATGCAACATGAAGGTGGCAAAGGGAACCTTTTGCTCCTCGGAGCATCCCAAGACATCAAATATCTTTTAGATCTGCTTTATCCACATCTCCGCCTTAAGTGGTTTTGGCTCTCCAAAAAACTCTGGTGGTCCCAATTCCTTGAACTGCTTAGCGGTGACCGTCTGAGAGTTGCCAGTGTTTCCACCTGCATTTTGTACAGGAGCCGCTCTTGCCTGATGTTGCATAAATTAAATAAAGCTTCTGAACATTCCATCGTTCATCATCTGGTCAGTGTTGTTGTTTGCCTGAGGATTGTCGCCTTTCTGATGCACATTATCCTTATTATTGATCTGTGGAGGCTCAATGGTCTCCTGTGCTCCATTGCTAATCTCAACATTCTCGAATGTCATTTTCAAATACTGCCACAAAACAAAGGTTAATTGACATGCAATATATTATCCCTATACTCTGACCGACCAAAATAAATGCCAAATAAACTTAGGTAGGTCATACTAGCGAAGGAATTCTCCGTCTCTCCCCTCCTAGTTTTTGTCTCACATCTCAGTCAGGGATCACATCCCTAAGCTTTGATACCAACTGTGACGCCCCCAAAATAGGTATACATCACCCATCTTGAGTCGCCAAATACATGGTACAAAAATTCAAATACAACTTAATTATACAACAGTCTTGTAAAATACGACAAAACATAGCTGAGAGTTTAAACAAGAATATTATCATCTAGACAATATCCACACTCAATTGAGTCCTCATTACATTTATTATCACACTATTTAACAGAATAGTGAGGACTACTAATGCTAGTATCTGGACCGTCACTCCGTTCCCTGACTAGTCCCTGCTACGTTTTAATTTCCTAAAGAGAACAATGAAAGTAAAAGGGTGAGCTCAACTAACCCAGTAAGAAATATTATGACTAAGATAATACATAATAAATTATCGTTAGCCTTCAACAGTGTTAAACTGATACAATTAAACAAACATCAAGATTAATTGCAGCGGAACAAGCAATCCATTAAAAGAGTCGAGTAGAGAATAAAATCTACTATCTTTTATGATTTAAAAGGTTTTTCATCACTTTTATTGTTGGGACTCAGCTTAATAAATAATCCACATCATCCCTGCACTACGGCCAAGGATATTCATTAGTATCACAACCACAAATTATCCATGCACTAAGGGCCAAGGATATTCGTGTATTTATCAATGGTCATGATCATGTCAACAACTGTCCATCAATGCACTACGGGCTAATGAGGACTTTTACCACATCATTTATAACATTACGGTCATGATTATACCGAATAATCCCTGGTCATAATCATACCAAGTCCATCTATGCACTACACGCCACAGATGACTTTCAACATAATATAAACATGAGGATGATGACAATGATATAAGAATTCAATAAAACAAGTTCAATAATTAATTTATCCAGGAACCAATAACGTCCAAATTGTCAACATGATACTTCTTTGTAGAGTAAAATTCAAGAATGCTTAGAAGAATATTTCCATGAAAAGATACTAGATGAAGCGCAAATATCAAGGATATTCCACTAATTTCATGGAGTATAGAACTGAGTATAATAAAAATGGAATAACAAAAGAAATCACCAGGCATACGATAGAATAAAAAATAATGGAACCAGGTCATGCGTAAGCGCACAGACAGGATATTCCAACAGAATAATAAATAACGGAACCAGGTCAAGCGAAATTAGCACCGACAGGATGTTCCAACAAAATAATAAATAACGGAACCTGGTCATACTTTAACGCATGCATGACGGATGTTCCAACGAGAATAATAAAGAATAGAATAACATAAGAATTTCACCATGTATGCAGATTGCCATGTACAAAGTTATTACAACATAATGATAAAGAATGGAATAACATAAGAATTTCACCAAGTATAGGGTAGACCAGCATATACAAAGTTATTCCAATGAATAAAAAAATGGAAAAAGCGAAGTTCTCTTGAGAATACGAAAGAAATAATACCCTTACCTTAGAACAAACCTGAATATAGGAGTAGTGAAGTAGCGAGAATACTTTTCTTCTTTCTCTCTATAGTTTCTCTCTCTAGAGTTTCAAAGGAATTCATAAGAAATAATGAAGGAATGAGCTTCTATTTATAGGAGAATGGACTGAATAGTAACTAATTCTGAACGGTCCAGATTGATTTACTTTTAAAATGGATGGTCCAGATTGGTTTACTATAAAATATTCTAATAAAACAAAATCTTTTAAATAAAATATAATATATTCTATTTATAATCTAATAAAATGAATAACTTTATAAAAATATTCTGTTTTATATAAAAAGATTTTACTATGCAAACACTATGCAGGCACTATGCAAATACTATGCATAATAAAATATAATATATTCTATTTATAGTCTAATAAAATGAATAACTTTATAAAAGTATTTTGTTTTATAAAAAGATTTTACTATGCAAAATATTATGCGTAATAGAATATAATATATTCTTTTTATAGTCTAATAAAATGAATAACTTTATAAAAGTATTCTATTTTATATAAAAAGATTTTTTGTTTTAATACATTAATAATGTTAGAGTTTATGCCCTAGAGGCCAATTATTTGATATAATTGCTTAACGTTTTGATATTATATTTGATTGAATAAATATATGGTTTTATTTATCATGTAATATAATTGTTAACATAATAAAATTCCTTAGAATAGTGATACAAATTATATAGTTTCAAGTATGTGACTTGAACATGAGATTATATATTACAATTAGTATCGGTGTTCTTAAATGTCCTAATCGAGTATCATTGTTGATGGGACAACAATGATGCATTGAGACTAGTATGTGGATCGATGATGACCAAATCTCATTGGTCATAAATATATGAGATATTAAGTCAATGCATAGGTACATGTTGAGAGAACGATGTCTTTGGATGGACCCACCATGAGAATTCTATATGGAGCATTATGCGAAGTGTCATTAGCAATTCTCATAGTGACAATGATGTAATGGTCCTCCGACACGAAATCGCTATATATATTACACGAGAATTTATGTACTTTGATATCATCAAATGTCACCTTTAATAGGGTGGACTATAAAGGTGATTATTGGGTTCATCATTAATCGTGTGAGAAATATGAGTGATCTAAATGGAATTTAACCATCCTATATATTATGGGTGATATCCATAGGCCTCTTGATTGAGTAGGACTATGAAATGCATGGCCATGCTCAAATAGTGATTTGTTTCATATAGTCTACTCATTGATCAAGAAACTAAGATTAAATTATGAAGAGTATGACACATTCCATGACTCGAGTTTAATCTAGGATATTAAGGTTAAAAGGATTAAATTACATTGAAACATTGGTCACGAAAAGGTTGCATCGAATCATCGATCTTATTATTACTTGGTAGCGATGATGCATTACTAGATGCCAGCTCACTTGCTTATAATTTTATAATATGATTTTAAAATTATTGCCAACGTAATAATAACCTATAAGTCACACACACATGTAACGTTATTTAAAGGGAATTAATTTAAATTTTAAGGATTTAAATATATTAATATGATTAATAGTATTTAAATCACGAATTTAAATTAAAAGGATAATTGTATATATGTATATTAATTAAGTAAGACTTAATTAAGATATATATATATATATATATATATATATATATATATTGATTTTATGAAATTAGGTTTTGATTTGATTAATTCCTTTTAACTACTATATATATGATATATATAGCATTTACTTAGGGTGATATCATAATTGAAAAACCCTAGCCTCTCTTAGAGAGACTAGAGAGAAAAAACAGCTTGAAAATCCATTCCTTTTGGTGGCTAGTATCATGAGTCCTTCTTATTGCGAGAATCGTTCGACGGTTCGATGCGGCGTTAATGATACTCTGTAGAGGCGCAATCGGTTTGTATTATGCGTTGGAGATTTGAGGCGCAGTCGGTTTCAGATTGTCATTTTTTTATATCTGGTATAATCTTTAAACCTCTGAAATTAATTAATTTTTCGCATGGATACTGTTTTAGGGTTTCCGAAATTGCTTTAAAATTTTAATTTCCGCTGTGCGTTTCTGTGCCGAAGCCCAACAAATAATACTAATAAAACAAAACTTCATCATCATTATTATAATTCACACTATTAATCGACCAGGTCGTTCCCAGGAAAGAGGGGACTTTCCAATACGGATTTCTCCCTATTGGCGCGCAATTAGGTGACCAAACCTCTCCTTGGCAGAACTTCTAGACATCGTTAATATTGCAAATAATAATATTAATAACTTTGTCATCTCAATTATTGATTTAATAATATATAAAATATCGACAATAATTGAATCAATTAATGTGAGATACTAAGCAACAATTACTGAAGCAATAATTGAACAAAACTGAGTGACTTCTCACGTAAGCATCAATAATCAATACCGTGTGCTACTATGCAACCACGCGTATTCCTATACTTTGATTTCTTCAATTACAGCTTGATCTTGTATTTGATTATCTTCATTGATTACAGCAAGTGTTGAATTTTCAATTTCAAGATTTTTAATTGAGATAATAAGTCAGGAATTTTCTATTTCAAGATTTTTATTAATTTTCTTAAGTTGTTCTAATTCTTCCTTATTTTCTAAGTTTATTTCATTTAAACTTTCGTTGGTGATAATTAAATTAGCATTTTCAATTTCAAGACTTTTATTTATTTTTCTTAATCTTTCTAACTCTTCTTTTAACAGCTCATTACTTCCATATAAATGACTATAAGCTTCTTGTAATTCATAGTGTTCTTCATTTATATTTTCTAGTGTGTATGAAGAAAATGAGGTGCTAGGGCAATTGGTGTTTAGAATTTACCTCAGATCTTGGTGATGAGTCATTATCTGCCATTAAGAAGAGATTTGCAATTTCTTCAATTTGCTCAGCAGTTTCTTCTTCGTCACTTAGATCACATCCTTCTTCAGCTACAAGAACTTTGTTGTTGGCTAGTTTTGGACAGTCCTTCTTGAAGTGTCCAGACTGCTTGCATTCGAAACATGTGTTTGAATTTTCATTTGGGTTAGTACTTCTAAAGTTGTTGTTACTTGCTTTGAAATTTGCTCCTTGCGTCTTTGGCTTGAAAAATTGTTTGCCTTTGAAGTTGTTGAAGTTGTTGTTTGTCTTCATGAAGCCTTTGCCATATTTTCTTGCCTTTCTTTGAATTACTCTCCTGAGTTGTCTGGACAGTAGAGCAACTTCATTATTGTCTAGACTAATGAGTTCTTCATTTAATTCTTCATCGTCACTTTCTTGATCCACCAGAAGAACTTTGAAGGCGATTCCTTTCTTTTTGAGATCTGTGTCTGATCCAACTTTTTCGATGAACATATCGACTTCATGGGCACGAAGATTCCCAATGAGATTATCCATAGGATATGTGGTTAGATCTTGCATTTCTTTTATTGCTGTGACCTTCATTTTCCAGATGGATGGAAGAGCTTTGAAAATTCTTCTGTTTTTCTCATTTATAGTGTATGCTTTTCCCAATTGCCCTACCTCATCAATGATTCTGGAAAACTGAGTTTCCATATCAATGATCTTTTCTCCTTCTTCAAGCTTGAAACTTTCATACTCTTGAATTAGAGCATCTTTTCTGGTTTCTTTGATGTGATTGGTACCTTCATAGGTTACAATCAATTTTTCCCAAATTTTTTTATCTTTTTTATAGTTACTAACTCTTTTGTATTCTTTTTCAATCAAAACACTGGTTAGCACTTGTTCTACTTGGGATGCAATATTCATGATTTCTTCTTCTTCAGTGGTGAATTCATATATGTCTTTTTCGACAATCTTTTCTCCTTGGATTTTGGTTGAAATTTGTACACCTCGTTTGATGGCACAACAAATTTTGATTCCTTAGGATTTGGCATATATTTTGAATCTATTTTTCTAGGTAACAAAGTTGGGACCGTCAAATAGTGGAGGTATGGACATAGACAATCCTTCTCCGTAACCAGTAACATTGTAGGTCATGGATATACTCTTAGATATGCTTGTATATACTCAACAAATAAGTTAAAGAGCACCGTTCTGATACCAATTGAAAGGTCAATAATAATCTAGAAGGGGGGTTGGATAGATTATTACTCGTTAAAAATTATATTTAGGCCTTTTTGACTTTTTGGTAATTAATTAACAGTTTTAGTAATTAGCATGCAAGATAATAAAAAAATTCAATCACAATGCACAAAGATTTATCTGGTTCACAACATACACCCATTGGTATCTTGCTACGTCCAGTCTCAAGTCCCTACTTGGAACTTGAGATCCTATTACTATTAGTAATAAAAACTCATTCAATAGACGGAGAAGCCTTTACAAAGTTTATTAGTCAAACTTCCAACTATTCAACTATTCTATCCTGGACAGCCTCCCCGCTCCTTCCTCAAGTCTAGTTGTACCACCTTTTGAGTTCAGTTCTATTCTATGATCTGGTCTTGAAATATTAGCCTCTTCCTCACCTCACAAGTACACTAGAGACCCAACTTCCTGTTGATCTCTCTAAGACTTTGGTCTTGGTCAAAAAATTACTAGTCTTTCTCACAGGTACATAAAATAAATCAACTCTAACCTTTTCTCTTTTTACAAATAAATTTACAAAAATGTGCTTCTTCAATAAGCTGATAAGACTTAAGTACAGATTAATGCTTCTCAAACAAGCAGATAGAATATTAAGAACAAATGTATATGTATAAAAGTTCAAGGACTTTTATATTCAACAAAGAGCTTCTTTAAAGCAGATAGAAATTTCAATGATGCTTCTGATTAAGCAAATATATGATTTTAAGGCACTTTATAAAGAATTAGCAATTCTTTAAAATAAAGAGTGTTTTTCTATAGATAATATAAAATTATTTCTTAGATAGTCTTTACCAAGTATTATATGAATTATTTTTATGAATCAATACTTGTATAAAAGAATAAATCAAATCACACAATATTTATCAAGTATAATATTTAAATTAGTTAAGCACAAACTGATATAACAAATATTACTGTTTAACTCAAATAATATATAAGAATATTTTATCTATTATATGAACTTTTATAGATAATGTCACTTACTACTATAAGGAATCATACGGTTCAAATTCCTCTTTGTAGAGGTGTATTTCCGTAGCCTTGCGGCGTCTAAGTATGACAAAATTTATAATTTTCACAATTGATATTTATATAAATATTTTCAATAGATCACCTACGATTCTCAAATCCATTCGGATGACTACTCTTTTGGAGCAAAGATCTCATTAAGGTCGCTTTTGAGTTATCAAGTGTCGATCTATTTTTACGATATTTATATAAATAATGTCGATAAAAGGTTACTGAAGACTATAAGGAATCATACGGTTCGAATTCCTCTCCGTAGAGGTGTATATCCGTAGCCTTGCGGCGCCTAAGTATCCTTTTATTTGATAAATAGATGAAATATAGATATATAAAATTTTGTAGAACAATTTATATTTGTATATCTATAGATATAATACAAGTAAGAAATAATTCAACACAAATTAAACTTATTTCAATACTTGAACCAATTTTTCTGTTCAAAAATTAGAACTTTTGTAAGAAGAGATATAAAGCTTTTAGAGCAGTGGCGGAACCAGAACCATTTCATAGGGGGGGTCAAAATACATCAATAAATTTTTTTTATTTATTGACTCTTGAAGTGCTTCTTTCAAACATTTCATCATAATTTCATCAATTAACCCAATTTAATAATTTCAATTAACCTATTGAGATTATGGGAAATAAATTAAGTACCAACAATCCAATAGTAACAATACAAGTATATCTCCAGAAAAATTCTGAAAATTAAATTACTAGAAGATTAAAGATGTAAACATTAAATTATTAAAATTCATCAAAATTCTTTCTCTTAGGATTCTCAAAAGCCAAACAAAGGTAAAAGAAAAGAAAAATTAATTTGAAATAATTGGAAAAATTAAAACAAACCTAAATTAAAGAGAAAATTTTGAGCAATTAGAATTGGAGCAAAGGAATGCCCAAGTAGGATTTTGATGAATTTTTAAATTAGAAGACATAACCTAAATTAGAAGCAGTCAAGCAGAAGCAAAGGAAGGCCCAAGCAATTAGAATTAGAATTGTAGCAATTAAACTTTAAAAGATAAAAACCTCTTGTGTTGCAGACAAGCCACGGAAGACCGAAGAAGAAGAAGTCGCCAGAAGGCCCAGAGCAGTGGCTCCCACCCCTGCCCCCCCCCCCCCCTCTAGTTCTACCTGTACCACCTCTGCTACCGGGGCAGATGCCCCCCCCCCCGCCCCTACCCCCTAGTTTCGCCTCTATTTTAGAGAGAATGTGGGCAAGGAGAGTATGTGATGAGTGCATATTATTCATTTATTTTGATTGCTTTATGTTTAGTTTTATTGCATATTTCATGTGTATATGAGCTCATTAAGGTGTCTAATGATTTCAGGCAAAATTGGAGCTGAAATGAGGAAAAAAGGAAAAGTACAAGGTTTTTAGCATTAAGTTGGATGCATGGTCTTGGCTTGGGACTTTAATTTTATTGTATAGATCTTCATTAGCTTTTCGGAACATCTTGAATCGTCCCAATCGGAGTTCATATGAAAAAGTTATGATCTTTTTACCAGACGAAAGTTGAACCTCAAAGCTTGGAAGTTGCAATTTGCGTAGCAGTCACTTGGATCTTGATTTCGACATTGATCTAGCCAGAATCTGTTAAATCTCAAAGAATGAAAGTTTTAGATCTCGTCGATATCTTCGTTTTGATAGGTAGAAGGCCCTGTAACTCCTCTCAGATCAAAAGTTATGCTCATTTTACCAAAGGATGTCGCAGCAGGAAATGGAAATTCGCCCCAACGAATTTGAGCTGGAAAATTGGGAAATCTTGGATTTTTGAAAAGTTTTTAAATGCAAATTTTGGCAGATTTCTACATGGAATTGGATTGATATTTCTATTAGATTTAAGATATCTTTTAGACTAAGATTTATTTCCAAATTAGATTTTATTTCTTTATAGAAACTAATGTGATTTGTAATTCATTTTAGGATTTGGATTTGTTGATGAAATTTTTTTTAAATCATAGAAGATAGGTGCTATATCTTTTAATGGATTGCTTATTTTCATAACATTCATTCATTCAATTGAAAATATCTTTGCCTCAAAAGAACGAATAATATATCTTCTATATTATCAAAATAATATTTACATTGTCCCAAGTTCTAAACCCATAACAAAGGTTCTTTGTCATAATATCAATAACATTACAACATTAAACCTATACTATTACATAGATGTAAATTTAACGATCCGCCTTTAGCTTTTCCTTTATCCTTATTCGATCCTTCTGGACGCTCAAATTTTAGTCGCATTCATATGGTTCAAGCAAGAGTGAGCATAACTAGCTCAAAGAAGTATGACAATTTCAATAAACAACATGCTTGATACACAAGAATCGTATATATCTTCAATAATCGAATAATAGTTATGAAGTACTATTGATAATTCAAAATAGCACTTCATCTTTTCTTTCAAAATGTTTTACAATAATAACAATATTCAAGAAAACATTCACTCCTACCGTAGACCTTGAGCATTTCATTCTTCTTTGAAAAGGACAACCTTAACTAAGTCCGTAAAGTCCGGTATTACTTACGAGCACTTCTAGGTGATCAACCTATTGTACTCTATGTTGATCAACACTACATTCATTAAACGATGTACGCTTAATTGTGGCAACCTCATGCTCTCGCTGCTTAAAACGACAAAAACACATTTGTTTAACATTTCAAGTTTTCTTTTGAAACCATAACAAGTAGTTGACAAAAGATAACAACATTTGATAATGTATGAATAGATTATCAATAATCCACTCAATATATCAAGTCTAGCCAAAAGAATTGGCTTTAACTTCATCAGACATCAATTCATGCGTAAGGATACATGAACTTCAAAAACTTGTTCAGATTGAACCGAGACAAGAGTTAGAATACTTGCCTTTAGCGGCCTCTACTATGGTATAATTACTTTATGTTCAATCTTTCAAGTCTCTACAACACATGATCACATAATGCCTCATATTAGGTCATATATAACCAAGTATGTATATGACTATCTTACCTTTCATCTCAATCTAATTGTGTATTAGATTCATTTACTATCCATTCCTACTTATCATTATACTTGCATTCATATTTGACTAGGTTATCTCAACCTTTATACAACATCCTTAAGGTTTAACAAAGTTTAAACAATGTTACTTTATGTCCCTTAAGTTGTGTTTACTTTTTTAAATCAATTAACTTTCTTTTCTTTGTAATTAAAAACATTCATCACTATCCTTGTTCTCGAGGTCAAGTCATGGCATACGACTTTATACTTACATCTCATCTCACCATGGCATGTGAGTTAATAATGAGAGATCCCTGACTTGGCGCATGGCCATGAAGTCCTTACTTCAATTGTGCGCCACTCAAGGGTTCAGATCGCAGTATGAAATATATGTGGCGCCATGATTTATGTACTATGGTTCGTGGTGCATGAAGTTTCCAGTGTGCTAAGATATCAAGATTAATAAGCGGCGCCATCATTTGGCCTAGGGTTGGCCATGGCACCAACTCAGGCACCGTAAAAATTTTTTCAAACTTTAAATTTTTGTGACTTTTCCTGACGCATAACTTCTTCAAGTATAAGTCCGAATTGGCTCGCTCAAAAGCCTACGGTTCACAAATTACGTAATCTACGCTGCTCATGCAAGAATTTTATCTATTTGACTTTCGCTTGCTAAAAATTCACCTATTGGTTCATTTTTAACGAAAACGATAAACGCTCGTGAACGCTCAACGCCGCTTTCTTCGCTATAAGTCGAATTCGGTCATTTTCGAGTCCACAACTCTAGAATGCCAAATATGACTTGTCTCCATTGAAAACCAACATTTCGAAGTTCAAACACAAAATTTGACTTCTAATCCGAGAATTTCACGAATTCGACGATTATCGTCCCAATCGTGAAATTTTCTAAGAAAATCTTCATTACTTATGATTTGTTCATTACTTTTAAATGCATTCAATTCATTCTATGAACATCTCAATATACCTAATACAACAACTTATTTTCATTGTTGATTTTGACTTATTCATTCATGAGCTTATAACTTATTCAATTATAAACTACTTTTAGCTCTATTGTTCATAACTTATGAAAGTTAAAGTCTTTTAATCATCATGCATATATGTTCTCACATATAGTTTCATTCATGTATATATATATATATATTCATACAAATTCTTTACTTTCATATTACTTTCAAAATAAACTTATAACAAGTTCATATTACTTTTTCATAAGTTCAAACTTATGCTAGTTTAAATGACTTATTACCAACTTATGTGGCTTAAGTTCATTGCTTACTCATTCTTCTTACTTCTTAACATTCATGTTCCTTAATCCAACTTTTCTTATCAACCTATCATGAATAGAGATAGAAGATAATTAGAGAAGAGTCTTACATTTGAAGTCTTTGTAAAGTAGCTTCTTCTTCTTCTTCTTCTTCTTATGAAAGTGACTTATTTATAACTTAAGCTCCCTAACAATTAAGCACTTTATATATGAGTTGATTGTTTGAACAAGTAACAAATGGCTTGTAAGCCTTCTCTATTTATAGAATTTCCAAGGTTAGGTAGTAATTTAGTCAATAAACCAATCCCACCTCCTTAAGTCACCTCCTTACTATTCATTAATCACAAGCACAAATCCTATCCTTTGCTTGGCCATTACTTTTTTTTACTTGGTCATTACATTACTTGATCACCACATTATCTTGGTCATTACTTCTAACACTTGGTCACCACTCATATAACTTGGTTACCACACATTAACCATATCAATATGGTTTGCCCCTACGGGTCAATCAACTCATGGATTCTAGCTTGGCTTAATTAACTTAACCTTTGGGCTTGCTTTAACAAACACTCACTTGCTTATTAATTAACATTGGGCCTTACCATTTAATTTACTTGGGCTTGTACAAATTGTTAACCAATCTTCCAAGTCCATTAACATTACTTAATACATATACATATTGTCTATGTATTATTCTCAGATTATAATTCAGATAAAAATTTATTATATACGATATTCCATCCTTCATATAAAAACTCGTATAATACTTCATATTATATACTGTTTTCATTATCTTGTATAATACCTAAGTATCATACAATTAGTACTTACTTACTAATACTTCGCTTTCCTTAATATTCTCAAATTAAGTCCGCAAGTTTAAATATTATGCTTTTCCATAACTAGATTATTATTACATAATCCGCCTTACCTTGATATTCTATCATTACGTATTTCTCTAAATTTCAAAAATAATTCCCGAGCAAATACCGATGAATAGTGTTTTTTCGTAAAATTTCTCGAAAAAAATTTTATTTTCGCCTTTAGAAATTCAAACACTTTAATTCCTTCACGTAGCTAAAATACTACTTACATTCCAACATCATTAGGTTATAAAATGACAACCATCTTGATATCACATATAATATAATTTTATTATTATTTAATTTAATAAAATCATTTTACAATAAAATCCAATTTCTCTTGGTCCGTTACATTCTTCCCCCCTTATAAAGATTCTCATCCCTGTAATCTCGCTTTTACTTTAATCAAATAGATGAGGAAAATTTTTCTTCATCTTTTCTTCTAATTCCCACGCTTTTCTTCTAAGATCGTGGTTCTTCCATAATACCTTTATCGATGGTATTACTTTTTGTTCCGCAGAAACTTGCTCTTTTCTATCAATGATTTGAATCACGATTCTTCATATGTTAAGTCCTTCTCGATATGAATCGCCTTATATTCATTACGTGCTTATAATCCGCTTATAAGGACGTAATACGTATACGTGAAACACGTTATGTATTCTTTCTAGGTCTGGAGGTAATGCTATCATATAAGCTACCTCTCCCACCCTTTTTAATACCTCAAAAGGTCCTATAAACCTTGGACTTAACTTTCCTTTCTTTCCAAAGCGTATCTTTCCTTTCCAGGGAGATACCTTTAGAAACACATACGAGCCTACTTCAAACTCTCGATTTAATCTATGTGAGTCCGCATATTTCTTCCGTCTCATCTCGAGTCAGAATAAGACGCATCCGAATTAACTTTATTACATCCACCGCTGGCCGCACCAATTCGGTCCTAGCATCCTGCCGCTTCTCCCACTTCATCCCAATACAATGGTGTTCTCGCACCTTCTTCCGCATAAAGCTTCATAAGGCGACATGCCTATGCTTGCATGATAACTCATTGTTATATGCGAACTCTACAAGTGGTAGGTGATCATCCCAACTACCCTTAAAATCCATGACGCAAGACCTCAACATGTCTTCTAACGTCCTAATTGTCCTCTCGCTTCCGCCCATCGCCAGGATGATATGTTGTGCTTAACTTCAACTCGTGTTCCCAAATATTTTTGCAAACTTCTCCAAAAGTTCGATGTGAATCGTGGATCACGATCCGACACAATCGACATCGGTACTCCATGTCTCGAAATAATTTCTTAACATAAAGTTTAGCTAATCGGTCTAAGTTATACTTGACCCTAATTGGTAAAAAGTGAGCCGATTTCACAAACTGGCCTACTATTACCCAAATCAAATCATACCCTTTTGTCGTTGTTGAAGTCCCACCATGAAGTCCATCGTGATATGCTCCCACTTCCATTCTGAATCTCCAATGATCGTAATAAGCCACTTGGTCTTTGATGTTCAAATTTTAACTTTTGACAAGTTAAGCATCTACTCACGATTCAAATTATTTCTCTCTTTCATGTTCGCCCACCAAAAACTCTCATCAAGGTCTTGATACATCTTAGTGCTACCAGATGTATCGAGTACCTTTGAACTATGAGCTTCTTGTAACACTTGCTCCTTTAATTCCGCCTCATTCGAAACCCAAATTCTTCCTTCAAATCTTAATAATCCTCATTATCAAGACTATACTTAGTATCTTCCTTATCGATAATTCGCTTCTTCATTTGGTTACACTCATCAATCTTGAGTTGTACCTCCTCGACTTTCTACGATGGTAGATCGCATCTCCATCGTAAAAAGTATCCGCCTTTGAATCACTTGGCATCTTCACTTCTATTTCCATCCTAGCCATCTCTCGTTATTAACTCATTTTGAGTCGTTAACATAGATAACCTTTCCCCAATTCTTCCTACTTAAGGCGCCGCAAAGAATTACATCAGCTTTCCCGGGGTGATACAGGATTTCACAATCGTAATCCTTTATCAACTCTAGCCATCTTCTCTGTCTCATATTCAACTCCTTCTGAGTGAAGATATACTTTAGACTCTTATGGTCCATATATATCTCACATTTCTCCCCATAAAGATAATGTCTCCATATCTTTAGGGCAAATATTACCGCGGCCAGTTGCAGATCATGAGTAGGATAAACTTTCTCATAATCATTCAACTGCCGTGATGCATACGCAATGACTTTGCCATGCTGCATGAGCACGCAACCAAGTCCTCTATGCGAAGCATCGCTATAAACTACAAAATTTCCTGTGTCATCGGAATGACAAAACAGCGCTTCACTTAATCTTTTCTTCGCTTCTTGAAAATGTCTTCACATTTATCCGTCCCACACGATTTCACCGCCTTCCTTGTCAAGTTAGTCAACTGAGTAGCTATCTTCAAAAAATCTTGATAAATCTTCGATAGTATCCCGCTAACCCTAGGAAACTCCAGACCTCAACGGCTGCTTCGGTTGTTCCCACTTCATCACCGCTTCTACCTTTGCCGATCCACTCGAATCCTTCTCGTCAATGACATGACCTAAAAATTGTATTTTCTCCAACCAAAATTCACACTTAGTGAATTTTGCATATAACTTCTCCTTTCTTAGTGTCTCCAACACTAATCTTAAGTGTTCAAAGATGATCTTCCCAAGCGCCTTAGAATAGACTAGAATATCATCGATAAACACTACAACTTAACTTGTCCAAATATTGTTTGAACACTGCTCATCATATCCATAAATGCAAATGTGCATTCACAACCCAAATGACATTACCGTAAACTCGTAATGACCATAACGAGTCCTCAATGTTGTCTTTGGTATGTCCTCCTTTCTAACCTTCAATTGGTGATACCCCCTCCAAATCTATCTTAGAAAAATACTTTTCCCTTTTCAACCGATCAAAAAAGATCATCGATCCCGGCAATGGGTATTTATTCTTTATCGTTAACTTGTTCAACTCTCGATAGTCGATACAAAGCCTTAACGATCCATCTTTTCTTCTTGACAAACAATACCGGCACCACCCTATGGGGAAACACTCTATTGAATGTACTTCCTATCCAATAGTTCCTCGTAATCAACCATTAGCTCCTTCATTTCCACAGGTGCCATACGATACGGTGCCCTTGAGACTGGTGTCGCTCCTGGCACAATGTCTATTACAAATTCGATCTCCTGATCCGGTGGTAACCCCGATAATTCACTTGGAAACACATCCATGAATTCGTTTACTATGGGTATTTGTTCCATGGTTGCTCCCACTCGCTGGGTGTCAACAATATGGCACAAGTAACCCACACATCCCTTCCTTAAAAGTTTTTTAGTTTGTGTCATCGTAAGACAACACAAACGTCCTGGCGATTTTTTACCGTAAAATACTACAAGAGGTTGTTTCAACGCCCTAAATGCTCACGCATTTCTTCCGCAATCTATAATTGCTCCATGGTTAATCAACCAATCCATTCCGAGAATTACATCGAATTCTCCCAACTTTATCTGTGATTAAATCCACCGATAATTTATAACCCCAGATATCTACGCAACAATTCCTATGAATATCTTCAACAGAATTATTTCTTCGCTTGCTACCTTAATAATCAAAGGTATAAGCAACTTTTTCGAAAGTAATTCTAATCGCCTAGCAAAATCACATGCTATAAACGAACAAGTAGCACCCAAATCAAATAAAGACGTAAGCATTTATGTTATTGATCGATAATACTCGCAAATACATCCCCGATGCCACCGCATCTCTGGATCATCATATTAAAAGTGCGGGCCATTGATCTACCTTATTGAATGACCACTAATAGCTAACTTACCGCTATTAGTGCCTTATTTCCATCTATCCCTTCTTTGATGGCGCTTCTTTGCTATGTGGTCACTGATCCACATACAAAACATCCATGGTTTTTTCTTCGATTGGGACAAGCTTAGGCAAAATATGCCCTTCCCCGCCACAATTATAACATAACATACCGCTTTTCCTTTGAGATGCACTCCTAAATGAGTCTTCCCACAGTTTTACAGCCTCCATCCTCCTTTTAGATCCCTTGCTTTACTCCTAGATTCCCAGAGTTAAAACCTTTCCTCTTTCGACCGCCGCCACTACCACCGCTCCCCCTGGCCTTGATTCCCCATCAACTTTCCCTTTGTTTTTCTTATCCTCAGTGGTAATCGGGCCGAGAGCCTCATTCCCACCTTCTAAGATTATTGCCTTTTCTAATATGGTTCCAAAGGAAGTACTTTGAAACACAGAAATTCAAGCTATAGAGCTGTGGTTTCAAGCCCCGCCAATCGCTCTAGCCTTTTCTCACTTCAAAGGTCCACTGATGTGGAGCAAATCTTGCCACCATTAAACTTGGCAAGATACTCGGGAACCGCTATATCCCCTTGTTTCAAATCAAGAAACCTCATTTCCATCCTTCCTTGCATACTTGTGGGAAAGTAGTTCTCAAGAAAATCTCCTCAACCTCACCCACGTTAAATTTTCTATTCCTACCCTAAAAGCCTGGTTTGCCTCCCACCGTAAATTGGCCTCCCTTTCATCATATAGGTTGCAAAAGCAACCTTTTGACCTTCTTCAACATTTGCTATAACAAATGCTTTCTCAATTTCTTTTCACCCAAGTTTGGGCTTCTATCGGGTCCGTAGTTCTTTTGAACTCCCAAGTGACCGACACTTTTTGAAATCCTTAAAAGTAGTAGCTCAGATTACCCTGTGATTTATGGGTACATTAGCCCCAGCTCTATTAAAAAGCGCTGCTAAAAGATTAACGAACTCTTGCATTGATTAACCTACCTTCTCCCCCATTGGTTAACATTAGAATCTTGATTTCGTTGTCTCCTTCTTGCGGCATTTTTTGTCATTAAGAAAACAACACGCATTATTACTTTCTTTCTTCTCTTGTTTTGTTATTATTTATAATGAAAATAATAACTCATAACCATTACTCAATATGTTCCATAAAAAGACTTATATTGATTCATAACTTGTAGTATAACACTACATTGTTTACATTACTCAAATTTTAGTCGATTACATTACCATCCCGCAAATTGCTTTCCAAAATTGGGATTTACAAAAGACTACCCTTGATATACAAAAGAGGGTTTTACGTCACTACTAGATACATATATATTTACATATCTAAACTATTCCATCTATTACTAGATTACATCTCGCCAATGGCATTCTCAAAGTCTTTCGTGGCTGCACCGACAATGACATCCCGACTAATAAGATGTCGAGTCCGCCTTCTTCTTCTATCGGATACCCAACTACTTGTCATTGAAATCCACACGAGAACTCCTATATATATAGACATCCTCTCTACCTTCCATTTCATTGCAGTCTTTAGCTCCTGTTGAGCTCAAAGACTTCGTGTTTTCAAATTGTGGACCTTGTCCTCGCCAAAACACGATCATCGTGTTCCTCTTCCCACATGCCCTCCATACTCATTTTGTCCTCCCTTGACACTTGGAGTTCCTCTTTCAACTCCTTAACCTCTTGACAAGAATGGACATTTCTATCCAATACCGACATGAATAAAGGCCTTCATTGACTTCCCCAGTAGTCAACTCTTCTCGTAGGTGGAACTCGATCAAAGGACATCACGCCCACCTCTTCCTCTAGCATGCCATCAAATATAGATATGTAGTCTAAATTGTCCAGTCTCCAGACTGATTGTCACCACCTCTCTCCCACTATCGCTATGGATTGGGTAGTATTCTACCGATTAACCAAATCCTCGCCACTACATGTATATCTCTATACATATCATTTTCTCCCGACATCTACAATAAAACAATATAGTTTGATTAGTACACATCAAGAAAATAATAAAAACACATAACATAATATAATGCATTTTTATAAGGTTATCTTTCATCTTTTACTTTTTTTATTCTTTCTTAAGGTTATGACTTAAGGTTCTAATTTCCCCTTAAGTTTTATAACCTAGGCTTTGATACCAACCTCAGAAGCGCCCAAATCCGTGTATCTTCCAACCCGATGAATGGTGCTATATATCAGACTAACATTCATACATTCATTCAATTGAAAAGCCTCAAAAGAACGAATATCTCTTCTATATTATCAAAATAATATTTACATTGTCCCCCAAGTTCTAAACCCATTACAAAGGTTCTTTGTCATAATATCAATAACATTATAACATTAACTCTATACTATTACATGTATGTAATTTAACGATCTGCCTTAGCTTTTCCTTTATCCTTATTCGATCCTTCGGACGCTCAATCTTAGTCGCATTCATATGGTTCAAGCAAGAGTGAGCATAACTAGCTCAAAGAAGTAAGTATGACAATTTCAATAAACAACATGCTTTGATACATAAGAATCATATATCTTCAATAATCGAATAATAGTTATGAAGTACTATTGATAATTCAAAATAAGACTTCATCTTTCCTTTCAAAATGTTTTACAATAATAATAATATTCAAGAAAAATATTCACTCCGTCCAAGACCTTGAGCATTTCATTCTTCTTTGAAAAGGACAACCCGAACTAAGTCCCGTAAGTCTTGTATTACTTACGAGCACTTCTAGGTGATCACCCTATTGTACTCTATGTCGATCAACACTACATTCATTAAACGATGTATGCTTAATTGTGGCAACCTCACGTGTCCTCGCTGCTTAATCGACAAAAACATTTGTTTAACATTTCAGTTTTCTTTTGAAAACCATAACAAGTAGTTGACAAAAGATAACAACATTTGATAATGTATGAATAGATTATCAATAATCCACTCAATATATCAAGTCTAGCCAAAAGAATCGGCTTTAACTTCATTGTACAACAATTCATGCGTAAGGATACATGAACTTCAAAAACTTGTTCAGATTGAATCGAGACAAGAGTTAGAATACTTGCCTTTTAGTATCCGCTATGGTATAATTACTTTATGATTGAATCTTTCAAGTCTCTACAACACATGATCACATAATGCCTCATATTAGGTCATATATAATCAAGTATGTATATGACTATCTTACCTTTCATCTCAATCTAATTGTGTATTAGATTCATTTACTATATGTTCCACTTTTATCATTATACTTGCATTCATACTTGACTAGGTTATCTCAACCTTTATACAACATCCTTAAGGTTTAACATAGTTTTAACAATGTTACTTTATGTCCCTTAAGTTGTGGTTTACTTTTAAATCAATTAACTTTCTTTCTTTGTAATTAAAAACATTCATCACTATCCTTGTTCTCGAGGCTATATCATGGCACGCCGATTTTATACTTACATCTCTCATCGCATGCAGGCGAAGTTAATAGTAGAGATGTCATTGTCCCTGACTATGGCATGCGCTGCATGAAGTCCTTATCATTCAGGTGTCACATACACGCCACTCTGCTGTAAGGTGTCAGATCGCATATGGCGTTGTGGCCCATGATTTACATTATGGTTCATGCTTATGGCATAAAGTTTCCAAGTGTTCTCGACATCATTACTACATGTGTATGCCATCCATCATTGGTTTAGGGGTTGAGCCATGCTTACAACTCGTGCAACCGTAAAAAAATTTACAACTTTAAATTTTGTGAACTTCCTGACGCATAACTTCTTCAAGTTATAAGTCCGAATTGGCTCGCTCAAAAGCCTACGGTTCACAAATTACGTAATCTACGCTGCTCATGCAAGAATTTTATCTATTTGATTTCGCTTGCTAAAAATTCACCTATCGGTTCATTTTTAACGAAAACGATAAACGCTCGTGAACGCTCAACGCTCGCTTTCTTCGCTTATAAGTCGAAATTCGGTCATTTTTGAGTCCGCAACTCTAGAATGCCAAATATGACTTGTCTCCGTCGAAAACCAACATTTCTGAGTTCAAACACAAAATTTGACTTCTAATCCGAGAATTTCACGAATTCGACGTTTAACGTCCAATCGTGAAATTTTCGGCAAATCATCATTACTTATGATTTGTTCATTACTTTTATTGCATTCAATTCATTCTATGAACACATCAATATACCTAATACAACAACTTATTTTCATTGATGGATTTTGACTTCATTCATTCATGAGCTTATAACTTGTTCAGTTATAAACTACTTTTAGCTCTATTGTTCATAACTTATGAAAGTTAAAGTCTTTTAATCACCATGCATATATGTTCTCACATATAGTTTCATTCATGTATATATATAATACATATTCATACAAATTCTTTACTTTCATATTACTTTTTAAAATAAACTTATAACAAGTTCATATTACTTCTTCATAAGTTCATAACTTATGCTAGTTTAAATGACTTATTACCAACTTATGTGTGTTAAGTTCATTTCTTACTCATTCTTCTTACTTCTTAACATTCATGTTCCCTAATCCATCTTTTCTTATCAACCTATCATAAATAAAGATAGAAGATAATTAGAGAAGGAGTCTTACATTTGAAGTTCTTGTAAAGTAGCTTCTTCTTCTTCTTCTAAATGAAAGTGACTTATTTGTAACTTAAGCTCCCTAACAATTAAGCACTTTATATGAGTTGGATTGTTTGAATAAGTAACAAATGACTTGTAAACCTTCTCTATTTATAGAATTTCAAAAGATTAGGTAGTTTAGTCAATAAACCAATCCCACCTCCTTAAGTCACCTCCTTACTATTCATTAATCACTAGCACAAATCCTATCCTTTGCTTTGGCCATTACTTTTTTACTTGGTCATTACATTACTTGATCACCACATTATCTTGGTCATTACTTCTAACACTTGGTCACCACTCATATAACTTGTTACCACACATTAACCATATCAATATGGTTTGCCCCACGGGTCAATCAACTCATGGATTCTAGCTCATTAATTAACTTAACCTTTTTGGCTTGCTTTAACAAACACTCACTTGCTTATTAATTAACATCGGGCCTTACCATTTAATTTACTTGGGCTTGTACAAATTGTTAACCAATCTTCCAAGTCCATTAACATTACTTAATACATATACATATTGTCTATGTATTATTCTCAGATTATAATTCAGATACAAATTCATTATATACGATATTCCATCCTTTCATATAAACTCGTATAATACTTCAGATTATACTCGCTTCATTATATTGTATAATACCTAAGTATCATACAATTATAACTTACTTACTAATACTTCGCTTTCCTTAATATTCTCAAATTAAGTCCGCAAGCAAAATATTACGCTTTTCCATAACTAGATTATTATTACATAATCCATCTTACCTTGATATTCTATCATTACGTATTTCTTCTAATTTCAAAAATAATTCCCGAGCAAATACCGATGAATAGTGTTTTTCAAAAATTTCTCTAAAAACTTTTATTTTCGCCTTTAGAAATTCAAACACTTTAATTCCTTCACGTAGCTAAAATACTACGACATTCCAACATCATTAGGTTATAGAATGACAACCATCTTGATATCACATAGAATATGATTTTATTATTATTTAATTTAATAAAATCATTTTACAATAAAATCCAATTTCTTTCTCCTCTCTCCAAACCCAAATCGTCTGCCCTAGTCGAGCTCTTCTCCCCAAATGCTTCTAAGATTCGCGATTTAGGCAAGGCTGGCTAAGAATCGCGATTGTCAGATCCCAGATCACAAGCCCTAGATTCTGCATTCTCTCTTCTCTCCAAACCGAACGGAAGCAAAGCCAAATCCCTAGCTTTTCTCTTGTCGCTTCTCTCCAAATCAGGCATGTGTGTAAAGTTCCTCTGTTTAATGAGTTCTTCTATGGGTTTCTCTCACCATGGTCATTTATAATCTGATTATCCTCTGTTTTCTTGTTCTTTTGTTTGTGGCAAGTGATTCCCGAAAATTATATGTGTTTCGGTTTACTGAATTATTTGTAGTCAGGTGTCTCGTAAGTATATGGCTGTTCATTGTTATCAGTATTCTGGAAATGATGCCTCACTTTGAGTTCAGTTCATCTGCAGTTGTAATATGTAGTTGCCTATATTTTACTAAAATTTATCTAAAAGTGGTTGTATGTCTTGGCTATATTGGTGTTTTGTAGTACTTCTCATTCTTGTGGGAGGAAGTTTTTATATTTTAAAGGAATAAACCACATGAAGTTATGTTATGATAGCAAGTACTTGTATGGTTGTATTTCAGTTCTGGATTCATCCTATGTACTCAAATTATTTGATTTTAGTCATACATTGCTTGAATATTGTAAACTGATAGTTGTATCAACTCTGTTCGCAAACTGAATCGCATTTTGCAATTTGTTTGGGTAAAGCATATTTCTGCAAATTTCTTTGACGTTCACTCACTGATGGGAAGAGCCGAGGAGGAGATATTAGAAGAGAGTTGTAAAGTAGGTCGCAATTCTTTCTCTTTATAATTTGAATCGCTTATTTTGTTCACCGAGATACCATACCTCAAATTCATAACATCAAATAAGAAAATTCGAATTCAATTTTATTTGAAATTTCAGATCAAAAACTCTATATGGGCATGAAAATTGGACAGAAAAATTTCTGAATTTTACATATTTGAAAATACAAATATGTGAAATTCAAATACACTTGGTCCAATTTTCCTGTTTAATTTTCATGTCCGTATAGAAGAGCTCATTTTAGATTGCTTCTGAACAATTTTTAAAGGGTATCCTGAACAGAGCTTTAAATTACTTGAGGAGTTTTCCAAATTTTTATCTTTAAACCAGAGCTCAAAACTTGGATTTGTTCTCCTCCACTCGGAAGAAGCATGCAAGCAGGTTGCAGTCAAACATTCAAGGAACTAGAATAGAATTATACTCAGTGATATGCTGAGAGAGCTTAAGCACAAAACACAGTTACTTGATGTAATGGTTGGTCAATGTGTAGAGATAAAGATTTGATATGAAGGAAAAATTTGAGGAGATGACATTGAAGAATGAAAGACTAAAGAAAAAAGTGGTGTACTCAATTTTTATTTTTTCTTTTATGTTGTGGTTTTTGTTGTTTGTAATGTAGTTGTAGTTGTGTTGTAATGAAATTGTTTAATGTAATGAAATTACAAGTTGTAGTTGCTTTGTAATGAAACTATTGTAATGAAAGCTTTCCAACTTTGTAATCTAATGAATTGTCATCTTGCTATTTCAATTTAAAGCAATGCTATTTTGAATGGGCATGAACTTTTATAACTTGTATTAACTTATACTTTAGTATTGAACCTCCATCTCTCCAAGTCAGAAAACATGCCCTTGTAGAAAGTGATAATTGAGGTAGTAACATTGGTTTCCAGTCCAACCATATATATCATCTCATTTTGGGGATCAAAGTGCTCAAACGTTTCTGTCCTGGAAGTCCCATTTCCATGAACATTACTCATAGTCGTAAAATTCATCTGCCTGGGAATCCTTTTAGTGGCCTCCGTTATTGTTTTATGTTGAATAAGTAAGTCCCATTTGCAAGGAAAATACGTTCATCAACCTCGCTTTCTTTGACATGTGAACAAACATGTACACATGATTAACATGAAATTATGACTCAACATTATAACACTTGGCCAAAAGACTAACTTTAAGCTTCCTGATGACACATTTAAAACCAAAAAAACTATAATATTTGAAATCTTGAACAAAAATTATTAAACTATTACAATTACATTTTGACTAAACCAAAAACATCTAACTAAACTATTACATTCTTTTGGAGTTCCTGAACAAAAATTCTTCCATTAATCTGCAAAAATCGACGATAGCTTTGTCAAATTTGAAAAGCTTTACCTCTGACCAAAAAACCAATGTGGGATTTTGAGCTGAATTTCACTGCAAGTAACATGAACAGTAATCAGTGGTGGGTTGAAATACTGCATTCACCACGTCAAAGCTCATCACAATATACTGTAGTCTTGATAAATATTCATTCATTACATGAACAAACTGGTAAGTAACAAGTTATAAGTTATTTATTACACATGTATTGAAATCAAAGGAATAGAAACAAAAGCCAGCGAAAACTCAAAAGGTAATCAAACCTTTACTGAGTTTTGCGACCGAACAGGATCCAAGCCACTTATGCCAGTTATTGTGCCCATATAGCTGAAATAAAACAAATATATTAGTTGTCAACATGGCATGTCTATAACTGTTTACTTTGTAATACGGGGTGGGAAAACCAAGAAAAAGCGATAGAGCGACTTCTTATCGCATAACTAACCATGACTAGCCAAACAGACATCTCACCAAAAGAAAATAATCAGTAAATGAGAGGCGTGTGCCGGATTCATTATTACAGTGGAAACAATGTCAAACAAATCTGGCTTACCAAAACAGACATCTCACCAAAAAATCTAATTAGTTTAAATAATTATAATACATAAACTGTTAATGCAAAACAGCAGGATATCATTCTCACCAAGTTGAATTCAACAACAGACATGTAACTGTGAGGAACTGGGCACTTGAGTTCATAAAAAAATGCATTTTACAAGAAATTATCTAAACAAGTTCGTACGTACTGATTCAGGTGAAAATAAATGCAACTTACGAAAAATGCATCTTTTGGAGAGGTTTACTGATGTGGTTTACAAGAAATGCAGCTTACTGATACAGTTTACAAGAAATGCAGTTTAACAACTTGTTTCTTACCTCTAATATAGGCAACTACATATTACAACTGCAGATGAACTGAAATCAAAGTGAGGCATCATTCCAGAATACTATTAACAATGAACAACCATATATTTACGGGACACCTGACTACAAACAATTCAGTAAACCGAAACACATAATTTTGGGAATCACTTGCCACAAACAAAATAACAAGAAAACAGAGGATAATCAGATTATAAATGACCATGGTGAGAGAAACCCATAGAAGAACTCATTAAACAGAGGAAGTACTACACATACCTGATTTGGAGAGAAGCGATAAAAGAAAAGCTAGGGATTTGGCTCTGCTTCCGTTCGGTTTGGAGAGAAGAGAGAATGCAGAAGCTAGGGCTTGTGATTTGGGATATAACAATCGCGATTCTCAGCCAGCCTTGCCTAAATCGCGAATCTTAGAAGCATTTGGGGAGAAGAGCTCGACTAGGGCAGACGATTTGGGTTTGGAGAGAGGAGCTCAGTTTGCCTAAATCGCGAATTTGGAGAGAGAGGAGAGAAGCAAGATTTAGGCCTTTAAATACTTATGTTAGTTAAGAAAATTATGCTATTTAAAACTTATGCTTCTGAACCTCCCCTCTCTCTCTCTCTCTCTCTATATATATATATATATATATATATATATATATATATATATATATATATATTAAAATTTTCAATATTTATAATCTATAATTATATTCAAAATTTTATATTAAATATTTAATTATTTTTTCTAAAAATATATTGTCCATTGTTCCCACCTCCCTAAGATCGCAAGTAAGTTTTAAAAGTAACAATTTTGTAATGCTAATAGCTATATATATATATATATATATATATATATATATATATATATATATATATTACTAATATGTGTGTGTGTGTAAATTATTAATATATATTAGTTTGAGTAGGGTGTCATTTCTAATTACGTTGCACTTTCATTTGTTGAGATTTTGTGTTAATTTAAGTATAATATTTTCAAAATTATGATTAGCTATTGTCTAAATTTCTTTATTTTGGTTAATTAAATAGTTTAAAAGTTAATACTTTTTCCTTTGGATTTGAAATTTTGATTTTTTTATAAATATTTTGATGATGAATGTGTTTGTTGAAGTTAGGTGGTAATTCCCAACTACAATTACGGCATTGGGTTTGGGATTATCCTTTGAGGTGCTCTTTTGGCCTTGGGTATCTTAAGTTTGAGATATTGGAAAAGAAAACCATCTTCTATCGTCTTGAAAGGGCATGCAACATTCCCACTAAGTTTGGTATTATCCTTGGAGGTACTCTTTTGGCCTTGAGTATCACAAGTTTGAGATCTTGGAAAGGAGGAGAATCATTATTTATAACTTTGAAAGGGCAGACAAGTTAGTACCTGTTGGGCCATGATATTTTATACATATTGGGCCAAATCTGTGACGCCCCCAAAATAGGTATACATCACCCATCTTGAGTCGCCAGATACATGGTACAAAATACAAATACAACTTAATTATACAACTGTCGTATAAAAAATACAACAAAACATAGCTGAGAGTTTTAACACGGATATCATCTTCTAGACAATATCCACACTCAATGAAGTCCTCATTATAATTATTATCACACTATTTCACATAATAGTGAGGACTACTAAAACAACCATCTGGACTGTCACTCTGTTCCCGACTAGTCCCTACTACGTTCTCATTTCCTGAAAAGAGTAATGAAAGCAAAAGGGTGAGCTCAACTAGCCCAGTAAGAAATATTATGGCTAAGATAATGCAGAATAAATTATCGTTAGCCTTCAACAGTGTTAAACTGATACAATATAACAAACATCAAGTTTAACTGCAGCGGAACAAGCAATCCATTAGAAGAGTCAAGTAGAGAATAAAATCTACTATCTTCTATAAGTCAAGTAAATAATGTGAATCAATAGTTCAATCATGTGATTCAATAGTTATAATCATGTGAAAATACGAGTAACAGTATAGTACCTCCATCTATACCTCCATTTTTAACTTAGTCATGCAAGTATTATCAATCTTGCACCAACTCCCCTAATAGTACAAGAATGTGATTCAATAGTACACACATGTGAACAAATAGTTACATAAGCATGTGAATTAGTAGCAATTAATTGCTCATTTATTTGATTAATTACCCGATTTATCAATATAACCCCCAGACATCAATTATCATCGAAATAGATGTTGATTTCCACTAACACTAATAATCCCAACACAATGGAACTATCAAATTCATCTTTAATCAACACGAACTTATTCATCATTAATATTATAACTCACAATATTTAACAACCAGGTCCGTTCCCAAGAAAGAGGGGCTTTCCAATAAGGATTTCTCCTTATTAGCGCGCAATTAGATGACCAAACCTCTTCTTGATGTAACTTCTGCACATTGTAAATATTGTAATTTAATAATATGAATAACTTTGTCATCTCAATTATTGATTTAATAATATATAAAATATTATGCAGATGATACTATGACAATAATTGAATCAATAATATGAGAGATATGATGCAACAATTACTATAGCAATAATTGAGTATAACCGAGTTACTTCTTATAAAGATCAATAACCAATACCGTGGTGCTACTATGCAACCACGCCAGACATCGCATTTCTTTTACTACCGGGTAGTTCAACAGCTTTAATTCAGAACACTTTCATTGTTATTTTTATAAAATGATAATTCTGTCATTTTCTAACTACGACAATACTTCCGTTGTGGGGTCCACCAATGATTGTGCCGTCGTATGGATATTCTCCAATAAAAAGAATACTCCTTGACCAATCGAATATTATATAACAACTTGCATACTTTGCAAAATTTATAAATATTACCCACAACTATAACATTATATCAAATCCACACCATAATATTCAAAAAAAAAAAATTCGAGAAATTTAAATCTTTATTCATAAAATTTAGGGTCTCACAAGATGATACTGTGACAATAATCGAATCAATAATATGAGAGATATGATGCAAGAATTATCGTAGTAATAATTGAGTATAATCGAGTGACTTCTCACGTAAGCATCAATAATCAATATCGTAGTGCTACTACGCAACCACGCCAGACATCGCACTTTTTTACTACCGGTAGTTCAACAGTTTAACGGTAAAAAATTCACCGTTATTTTTATAAAAAGATAATTATGTCATTTTCTAACTACTTACAATAATACTTCCGTTGTGGGGTCCACTAATGATTGTGCCGTCGCATTTAATATTCCCTATTAAAACGAATATTCCCCGACCAATCGAATATTATATAACCACTTGCTTACTTTGAAATATTTATAAATATTACCCACAACTATAACATTATATCAAATCCACACCATAATATTCAAAAATATATTTCGAGAAAATTATTCTCTATTCATAAAAGTTAGGGTCTTACAACCTCCCCTTCTTATGAAATTTCATCCTTGAAATTAGGGTACATACCTGGTATGCCGAAGAGATGAGGATACCTTGACTTTATTTCAGATTCTAACTCTTGAGGTATAACCTTTGAGTGTTAAATACGATCCTTCTTATCCAAGATTTTAACACGTATCTCCTCATACATTAAATCTTCTGCTATCTCGTCTAGTTCTAATTTAATAACGTGGTTCGGGTCATCCACATATTTACGTAACATCGATACATAAAAAATGTTATGAACACGCGACATACGTGGCAGTAAAATGAGTCTATAGGCCACAATTTCTACTCGATCAAGGATTTCAAATGGGCCAATAAAATCGAGGGTTGAGATTTCCTCTCTTCATCGATTCTTGCTTCTAGAATAACGCCCTCTTGAACCTTCTTCTTCACATTCATCAGCTCTAAGTATGTAGCTTGCATGGCTTTAACTTTATCGATTAAAGTCGATTCTACTCGTATATTTGTTATCTTCACGTGGGTCCCTAAAGTCTTTAACTCTATCTTCATCATTTGTAAGTTATACGAAATGGGTTTTTGTGTTTTACAACATCGCACTCGTAAACGCATACGATCTTCTACTCAACGCGTCAGCTACCACGTTCGCTCTTCCACGATGATATTGAATGGTATGATCGTAATCTTCAATAGCTCAAGCCAACGTCTTTGGTATATTATACGATCGTTTTAGGTAAAGAAATATTTGAGGGTTTTAGAAATGAGTTTTGTACTGGGGTCAATACAAAATTTGATTTCACGCTCTACGGGTAAGCTAAGAAGTCTTCAAGAATACGTCAGGAAATTTATTAACAATAGAAATATCATTCAAAACTGTGACCCTCATCCAAGACTTGGATAACACGACACATTGATATCTATCAACTTGCCACCGCTATTCACAATGTCCCCTACGAAAAGTTCGGCTTCGGTGCATTCCACACAAGGAAGTCAACAACGAAAGGATCGGGGCTCTTTACTTATGGTTTGATATAACAGTGATTAACTTTAGTGGTTTGGTTACTTGAATTCACATAACAGGTTGGTTAGGAATATGAAATCTAACAACTTTACTAAAAGCATGATGAGTAGTTAACCAATCGATTTCTAAAATCACATCAAAGGCAAGTATTTTCAAAGAGATAAGATCGACAGGTAACGTGAAAGTGTCGATTTAAATCAAACAAGACTTAAAATAGTGGAGGTAAAGAAGGTTTCTCCTAACCGAGTTTAAACCAATAAGTCAAAGTCTAATTTCTCCGGAGACAAATTTAAACGTTGAGCGCAAGCAAGAGAGATAAAAGAATGGGTAGAACCGGTATCTAATAAGGTATAGACTTCGCAAGAATTTATAATTAACTAACTCGTGCTAACTTCGTTCGTGTTACTCGTTTTTTGAGAAGTCACGAAAAACGCTCTTCCTGAAACCACCAACTTTGTTTTGTCTGTATCCGCCTTTGGTGCCACCGTCCCAGCTGGACTTGACTTTGGTGCACGACAAAATCGGGCTAGGTGACCTTCTCTTCCGCAATTGAAACACGCTTTGGATTGCTGCGTACAGTTTGGATGGATGTGTCCCTCCTATCCGCATTTGAAACATACGACCGGTGGTTGTTCTCCTTTCTTAACAATAGGTAATGGTGCTGACGTCTTTCCATCATCGTTAAATCTTCTTTTCTTGAAATTTCCACTCCTATTATCTTGGCCATGATTACCACTAAAGTGGTTACC
The DNA here is from genome assembly GCA_020205605.1 of Panax ginseng. Classification (NCBI taxonomy): domain Eukaryota; kingdom Viridiplantae; phylum Streptophyta; class Magnoliopsida; order Apiales; family Araliaceae; genus Panax; species Panax ginseng. Next base: position 132,281,674 of record CM035139.1, read on the forward strand.
ATTCTTGGCATGATAATTTCCCCCACGATGGTTATCATTGTTCCGATGGCCGTTGCCACCGGTACAATTATTATCGTGTTGTTTGTCGTTGCCTTTTGGTTGTGCAGACTCATTATCGTGCTCCAATAACTGAGCCCTATTCACAACATCTGAATATAAACAAAGTTTGTGAGAAATGAGGTATTGACATATTTTGGGTTTCAAACCTTGTAGAAACATTCGCGTCATTCTCTCCTTATTATCAACAAAATGGGACGTAAACCGGGACAACTCGGCAAACTTAGCTTCGTACTGCGACACGATCATGTTGTTTTGCTCTAGTTTAATAAACTCTACCTCTTTCATGTGACGAATACTTTTGGGAAAGTACTTCTCGTTGAACAGTTCTTGGAACTTCTCCCAAGACATCTTCAGTCTGCCTCTGCCCGCAACATGAAGGTGGCAAAGGGAACCTTTTGCTCCTCAGAGCATCCCAAGACATCAAATATCTTGTTGATCTGCTTTATCCACGTCTCCGCCTTAAGTGGTTTTGGCTCTCAAAAAAACTCTGGTGGTCCCAGCTCCTTGAACTGTTTAGAAGTGACCGTCCGAGAGTTGCCAGTGTTTCCACCTACATTTTGGACAGGAGCCTCCTTCGCCTGATGTTGCATGAATTGCATAAAGTCTCTGAACATTCCATCGTTCATCATTTGGTCAGTTTTATCGTTTGCATGAGGATTGTCGCCTTCCTGATGCACATTATCCTGATTATTGATCTGTGGAGACTCAACGGTCTCCTATGCTCCATTGCTATTTTCAACATTCTCGGATGTCATTTTCAAATACTGCCACAAAACAAGGGTTAATTAACATTATCACATATTATCCCTATACTCTGACCGACCAATTAAATACCAAATAAACTTAGGTAGGTCATACTAGCGAAGGAATTCTCCGTCTCTCCCCTCCTAGTTCTTATCTCACATCTTAGCCAGGGATCATATCCCTAAGCTTTGATACCAACTGTGACGCCCCCAAAATAAGTACATCACCCATCCTGAGTCGCCAGATACATGGTACAAAATACAAATACAATTTAATTATACAACTGTCGTGTAAAAAATACGACAAAACATAGCTGAGAGTTTTAACATGGATATCATCTTCTAGACAATATCCACACTCAATGAATTCCTCATTATAATTATTATCACACTATTTCACAGAATAGTGAGGACTACAAAAACAACCATCTGGACTGTCACTCCATTCTCCGACTAGTCCCTGCTACGTTATCATTTCCTGAAGAGAACAATGAAAGCAAAAGGGTGAGCTCAACTAGCCCAAGAAGAAATATTATGGCTAAGATAATGCGTAATAAATTATCGTTAGCCTTCAACAAAGATGTTAAACCGATACAATATAACAAACATCAAGTTTAATCAAGACCGAACAAGCAATCCATTAGAAGAGTCAAGTAGAGAATAAAATCTACTATCTTCTATGATTTAAAAGGTTTTTCATCACTTTTATCGTTGAGACTCAGCTTATTAAATAAACTACATCATCCCTGCACTACGGCCAAGGATATTCATTAGTATCACGACCACAAATTATCCATGCACTATGGGCCAAGGATATTCGTGTTTTCATCAATGGTCATGGTAATGCCAACAACTGTCCATCAATGCACTACGGGCCAATGAGGACTTTTACCACATCATTTGTAACATTACGGTCATGACTATACCGAATAATCCCTGGTCATAATCATACCAAGTCCATCTATGCACTACAGGCCACATATGACTTTCAACATAATATAAACATGAGGATGATGACAATGACATAATAATTCAATAAAACAAGTTCAAGAATTAAATTTTAAAGATTTATAAGTTAATTTATCTTGAACTCAAAAACGTTCAAATTGTCAACATGATACTGCTTTGTGGAGTAAAATTCAAGAACGCTCAGAAGAATATTTCCATGAAAAGATACTAGATGAAGTGCAAATATCCAGGATATTCTACTAATTTCATGGAGTATAGAAGCTAAAACTTTAACCAACTGAGTATAATAGAATATATGAAACTGCAAATGGATTTTCACCCGCCATGCGGTAATCCACGTAGACAGATCATTTTCATAATTTAATAAGTAATGAATACAAAGGATCATTCACCATGCATGTGGTAATCCACATAGACAGGTTATTCCAACAGAATAATAAAGAATGGAATAACATAAGAATTCACCATGCATGCGATAGACCGCATATACAAAGTTATTCCCAATGTAATAATAAAGAATGGAACCAGTCATGCGATAGATCAAGCATGCATGAAAGTTATTCCAACGAATAATAAATAATGGAACCGTGTCATGCGTAATATGCATGCATGTGATATTCCAACAAAATAATAAAGAATGGAAGAATAGAAGAATTTCACCATGTATGCGGTACTTCACATAGACAGGTTATTCCAACAGAATAATAAATAGTGGAACCATGTCATGCGTAATACGCATGCATGTGATATTCCAAATGAATAATAAAGAATGGAATAATAGAAGAATTTCACCATGTATGCGGTATTGGCATGACAAAGTTATTCCAACATAATAATAAGGAATGGAATAACAATAGCTCTCTTCATGAAAATGAAAGAAAAAATACCACGTACCTTAGAATAAAGCTGGATACTGGAATAGAGAGGTAGCAGACTTCTCTTCTTCTTTCTCTCTATAATTTCTCTCTATAATAATTGCTTTATAGCTTTAGTGAATTGGTAAGAAATGAAGGAAGAATGAGCTTCTATTTATAGAAAAATAAAGTTTTAATAATTGCACATTTTGGGGCTCGAAATATTACAGTACAATACCTTCAACTTTTCTTTCATTTTTTAATTTAGTCCTGCAAGTATTATCAAACTTGAACCACCTCCCCTAATAGTAAATAATGTGAATCAATAGTTCTATCTTTTGATTCAATAGTTATAATCATGTGAAAATACGAATTATAGTATAGTACCTCCATCTATACCTCCATTTTTAACTTAGTCATGCAAGTATTATCAATCTTGCACCAACTCCCCTAATAGTACAAGAATGTGAATCAATAGTACACACATGTGAACAAATAGTTATAATCATGTGAATTAATAGCAATTAATTGCTCATTTATCTGGTTAATTACCCGACTGGTCAGTATAACTTCTAGACATCAATTAATATCGAAATAAATATCGATTTCCACTAACACTAATAATTCTAACACAATTGAACTATCAATTTCATCTTTAATCAACACAAACTTATTCATCATTAATATTATAACTCACAATATTTAACAACCGTGTCGCTCCTCGTGAAAGAGGGGCTTTCCGATAAGGATTTGTCCTTATTGCCGCCATGATTAGATGACTAAACCTCTCCTCGATGTAACTTCTAGACATTGTAAATATTGCAATTTAATAATATGAATAACTTTGTCGCCTTAATTATTGATTTAATAATATATCATATAATGCAGATGATATTGTGACAATAATCGAATCAATAATATGAGAGATATGATGCAGCAATTACTGTAGCAATAATTGAGTATAACTGACTTCTCACGTAAGCATCAATAATTAATACCGTGTGCTACTATGCAACCACGCGTATTACTGTACTTTTACTACCGTGTAGTTCAACAGTTTAACGGTAAAACTTCCGCCATTATTTTTATAAAAAGATAATTATGTCTTTCTAACTACGACAATACTTCCATTGTGGGGTCCACCAATGATTGTACCGTCGTATGAATATTTCCTGTTAAAATGAATATTCCTCGACCAATCGAATATTATATAACCCTTGCTTACTTTGAAAAATTTGTAAATATTACCCACAACTATAACATTATATCAAATCCACACCATAATATTCAAAAATATACTTTGAGAAAATTATTCTTTATTTATAAAAGTTGGGGTCTTACAGAATCTCTGGGCCAAATCCATTGGGTCATTTCTAATGGATCTTGAAAGTATTGGGCCTAGTCACTGGTCCGAAGCCAATAGGTAAATAATGTTTCCATTTGGGCTTTAACTAGTGATGATGATAAAGATAACTGTTAACCGATATCCTGCATTTCATTGATGAGGATGGGACAGATTCTGCCGATGGTAGACAAAGGTGATGTGATCAGCAGGTAAGCTTCCTGCAGGGGGATGGTGTTAGGGGGGTCGGTGGCACGCAAAACTGGAGTTGGAGTATATAAGGACCGGATACAACACAATTAGAGGTAACTGATATTTTCATCTCTAAAAACACTAGAATTAGTATCCTCTGTGATACACCTTGTATCTGCCTGTACTGACTCTTATGCCGGAGCTATCCCCCGACAGTCCAAGCCGTCAAGCTTCTAGTATTGACCTGTTGAACTATGCAGGATTGGACGCGCTCTAACGTGATTGAAGCGCGTGGAAAGATCTTGGCGTTAACATTAGCGCTAGAAGGAGGGCTTATTATCTAGTGTTCTTAAATTTCAATCATAAAAAACAACTGTTTTACGTTGGAAATTATGGTGAAGAGTACAACAGCTACTGCCGAAGGGCAACCGATGGCTGTGAGTTCATCTTTACAACGTGTTTCTGTTAAGGATCGGTTGGGTCCTTAAAAAAGTGCTCATGATAGTACTGCTTCAAAAGATGTTTTTGAAGGTTCTCATGCGCGAGCTAAACATGATGCTAAAAGAAGATTGATTTTTGTAGCTGAGAAAGGACCTTACCATGGTCGGAGAAGGGTAGAAGGCACACCGCCTAGACCCCTATAACGAAGTGGTCGTGATGATAGAGCTGCCAAGTTGGCTCAGATGGCAGAAGAAGCTGACAAAGCCATAGAGGTTCTCCTAAAGTAGAGGGAAGATATTGCTGAGCAGATGCTTCGTATGGCGGAACTAAAGGATGAAGCATCAAGTTATGCTCAGTCCGAGGGGCATAGCAACTCTGCACAATGGCAACCAAGAGGAGGAAAGGAACTTGTATACTCTGGTCAAATATCTCGAGGGCGACCTCGGGATTGACGAAGGTTAAGAAGCCATACTTCTGAGGAACCGAAGAGGGCACCCCACCCTATTAGTTCTCGGGATCATAGTAGAAGCCAGCGAAGGGGCAGATCTAGGGAGTACACACCAGAGAATACAAAGAAGGTAATCCGCCTTGAGTATTCTTAACACAGTGATAGAGCCCCACGCCGAAGCAGATCCAAAAGTCATACTCCCGAGAATCCAATGAAGGCACACCGCCTTGTGGATACTCACCACCAAAGAAATTCATCTATAGCAGCGGGTTCGGATGGTAAGGGTCAGTCTATTCATAAGAAGAAGATTTCTCCAGAGAAAGAAGTCTCCTTGCAGCCGAAAGGAGTGGACTTTTTAGTCAAAGAATTGAAAGAACTTCGGAAACAGCTAGCCGAAGTCCAACAAGTGAAAGATACTTCAGGGAAAAAGGCTTCTCCTTTTTCTTTGGAGATCTTGAAGGAGAAAGATGACTCCACTAAAAAACTTCCATATATGGAAAGTTATGATGGTTTTGGTGATCCTTATGACCATAGCCAGGCGTTTGATAGGCTGATGGATTATTACGATTTCTCATATACAGCTAAATGTCAGGCGTTCGTGACGATGCAGAAAGGATGCAAGACAGTGGATGGGAACTCTGCCTTAAGACGCAGTCTCATCCTGGACAAATTTATGCAGCAAATTCCATGCTCGCTTTGGGAGCAACAGAAGAAGGGGAAAGCCTACTGGTTCGTTGGCTCAAGTTTAAAAATATTTGAATGAGTCTTTGGGTCAGTATGTGAAATGATTCAGGGAAGCAGTCGGCCAAATAACTGATCTTAACGATCTCCAAGCTGTCGGATTGTTTCAGAATGGTTTGGACTTGGTGATGTCCAAAAAATTGGTGAAGAAGCTGATGTTTCACCACCTGAAGAGCTTATCTGAAGCCTTTGATAAAGCAGAAGGCTATATTGTGGTGGATGAAGCTATAAATAGCTTGAGGCGTCCTTCTTCGGACAAGTTGAAAGACAAAGATAAAACTGAAGGCGACCAGAAGAAGAATGGAGGGAATAATGATCGTCCATAAGGGAGTTCGAAGAAGTATAACAATAATTGTCGTCAAGGAGGGAATCGTCCACCTATTCCCACCCAGAAGGTGAACAAGATATACACTTAACTGAATACGGATAAGGCTGTTATTTTGGATCAGATCAGGGATCAACCTTACTTTGAACCACCTCGTGATAATCTTAAACCGGGATCAGGTAATACTCGCAAGTATTGTGATTATCATCAGGCATCTAGTCACAACACGAATGATTATTGCAGTTTAAAGGAATTCGTGGAAAAGAAGATTCAAAGTTGTGTGTTGGTCCAATATATGGCAGGAAGAGAGCACCAACAAGAACATAAGAAGACTGACAGGTCTGTTCAGGCTGCTCAACTAGTTTAACCTGCACAACCTACTCCGAATCAGCCACCGAGGCACGTCATTGATGTTATTACCCAGAGGACAACAGGGAAGATGATTGGGAAGAAGAGACGAGGATATTTGGATTCGGTCATGTCGGTGGCGGGTACGCTCCCGAAGACTGACAGACTGTATCCCGGGACGGTAATTTCCTTCACTGATGAAGATTACCCTTTGGAGCCTATTGAACCTGTTGGGTCTCCAACTTTTAGTTTTATTTTGATGATAACAATAATTAGTAAATAAATTAATTAAAAGGGTAGAATCCTCTCCATAGGATTTATATTACAATTGTTTTAATTATCTTATTTATTTTGACCAAAAATATTTTCTAAATCTTATTTAATTGATTTTCTTGATCTTTAAATAATTTAATTTGGTGACATTCTTTTTGGGACAAAAGCCTTATCAATTCATGTATGTGCTAAGATATAATTATGTGAGAATTCATTACATGAACAAGCTTTAACCGACTTGAAAATGGGCATTAAACGAATTATTGCTTATTGATCAAAATAGAATGCATATGCTAGAGATTTTGATTAAATCATTTTTTTCCATATGAACATTTTCTATTTATTCTCAAATTAATTTTATTATTTAAAGATTTCAAAAATTATTTTATTGGGCAAAATTATTTTATTACTTATATTACTTATATATATATATATATATTTTATATATATTATAAATATATATATATATAAAAAAACCGTATATATATATATATATATGTTGTCAAATATAGATTATATGTATTATAATATAATAAATTATATGTTATAAGTATTATATAACATATATTTATATATTAAATGTTCTACGTAAAGTATAGTATATATATATATTATGCATGTGTGCTAGCTAACTAACTAACTAACTAACTAACTAACTATATATATATATATATATATATATATATATATATATAGGAACCATCCATGGCAATCGGTTATCATGGGACTGTGAAACAACCTCTTTTTGTACCGTTGATAAATTGATTTGAAGGCTGAGATTAGAAGTTAAATATGATAAGTCGGCACAGGTTGTTGTGCCCAAATATTTATTTGTACCGGTTTCTATTTTAATAAGAGAGGCTCACGTAAAATATTTTTGTCAGTATAGTTATACAATATGAATATTTATTATTAAAATAATCCCACTTAAGAGAGAACTTATCTTAAACTCCTTTTTTTTTCCATTTCTCCATTATATGTCATGACTCAACAATTATTTAATGTTAAAATGTTCCGGTCGGTACAGCTTGTACCGGCTTACCTTTTTTTTCTTTTCTCCATTATATGTCATGACTCAGCAAATTAAAATAAAATAAAATAATAAATTGAACCCTACTTACCAAGTCATCACTACCGAAATAATTTTTTTAACAATATCCAATTATTCGCTGCTAAACAGATTCGAACTCGTGCACCCGAGCACCACGGGCCTAGCTGTCCATTTCAACTAAGGATATATCTTTATATTAAAACTTTACCATCCCCTAAAATCTATATATTATTATTATATTACAATTTATTTTTATATAAATCTATATTATTAATTGGGTTTGTTAAAATAGAAATAAGTTAATTTTTATATTTAGTATTATCCCCTTTAATATTTTTTCTTATTTTTGTAATAATATCAATAAAAGGATTATTAATATATAAAAAATAAATATCATTCTTTAATAAAATATAAAGTGATCCACTATTTGATGGTACAAACTTTGCCACCTGGAAGAGCAGATTCAAAATCTATGCCAAATCACAAGGAATCAAAGTTTGGCTGGCAATAGAACGAGGTGTAAAAGTTCCAACAAAAATCGTGGAAGAAAAGATTGTTGAGAAAGATGTTGATGAATTCACTACTGATGATGAAAAGGCTATGAACATTGCATCCATAGCTGAACAAGTGCTGACTAGTGCCCTTATTGAAAAAGAATACAGAAGAGTTAGCAATTTCAAGAATGCAAAAGAAATCTGGGAAAAATTGATTCTAACCTATGAAGGAACCGGTCATATTAAAGGAACTAGAAAAGATGCTCTAATCCAGGAGTATGAAAATTTCAAGCTAGAAGAAGGTGAAAAGATCATTGATATAGAAATACGTTTTTCCAGAATCATTGATGAACTGGAACATCTGGGAAAGGCATATACAACTAATGAGAAAAACAGAAGAATTCTCAAAGCCCTTCCATCCATCTGGAAAATGAAGGTTATTGCTATTATGGAAAGGCAAGACCTAACTACTTATCCTCTTGATAGCCTTATTAGAAATCTGCGTGCCCACGAAGTCGACATGTTAGTCGAAAAAGCAGGATCGGATACAGATATTAAAAAGAAAAGAATTGCTTTCAAAGATTTACTTATAAATCAAGAAGAAGTTGCTGAACAAACAGAGGAAATTGTAAATATGTTCTTAATGGCAAACAATAAGTCATCACCAAGATCTGAGGTACATTTTGAACATCAATTATCTAGTACTTCATTTGTCATGCATACCTTAGATAATATAAATAAAAAACACCATAAACTACAAGAAGCATATAATGGTTTATATGAAGATAATACAATTATTAAAGAAGATTTTATTGAATTAAAAGTTTTATTAGAAAAATTAATTAAAATTAACAAAAATCTGGAAATAGAAAATGCAAACTTGATTATAACTAATGAAAGTTTAAATGAAGTAAACTTGGAAAATGATTCCTTAAAAGAAGAATTAGAACAATTTAAAAGAATAAATAAAAATCTTGAAATAGAAAATTCAACACTTGCTGCAATTAATGAAAATACTCAAATAAAAAGTCAAGTGTTAAGTGAAGATATTAAAAATCTCAATGTTGAAAATGCATCTCTAAAGATAGAATTAAAAAAACAAAATGAAGATTCTTCTTTAATAAATCAAATTAATATTTTAACTAAAAAACGTGATGATTTAAAATTTATAGTTCTTAAGTTCACAAAAGGGAAAAAAAAACCTTGATGTCATGCTTAATCAGCAAAGATGTGGATTTAACAAAGAAGGATTAGGATACATTGGAGAATTTAGTAAAAATAAAGGACTTTATCATGTTAAAAGTAAAAAAAAAGAAAATTATACATCTCCATTTACCAAATGTTCTTTCTGTAACAGAAATGGTCATTCTTTTCACATGTGTAATGCTCGAAAGGGAAATTATAAAGGAAAAATGATTTGGGTGCCTAAAGTAACGTATATTGCACCAATTATTAATACAAGGAAAGAGCTTTATAATAAAAGTCAAAAATCTCATAGAATTTTTCATCAAAGTTTTTCAGGATATAATAATAAAGTAAATCATGCATCTTATAGACCTGCTACTCATAAAATGCTCGTGTCTACTAAGATTGATTATCCTGTACCCATTTTTGTAAAGGAAAACACAAATTTTCCTTATACAAAATGGACAACTCACCCAAAGGACCCTTCTTATTAAAGGGTACCAGATCTTGAAATTGATAAATGTTGCAAGCATGTCTTGAAGCTGACTCTAGTAAAAATAACTGATAACATCATTGTTGGGTCGATTGATATTAATTTGTGAAATGATTTCTCTGAAAGCATGAGTAAAAATTTTAAAATGAGCATGAAGGGAGAATTAAACATCTTCCTAGGAGTACAAATGAAATCAGGTGAAAAAGATTCTGACTATGCAGGTCATCATAATATTTCAAGTACAAGTGGCACATGTCAGTTTTTCTCATAATTATTTATGCATCTATATATATATATGTCCATATAAATATTTTTTAATATATATATATATAGGAATATTTTTTAAAGAATATATTTAATGTTTAAATTTATTCTCTTTAAAACATATATATATATATATATATATATATATATAATACATTTAATGTAGAACATTCTTTTAAATTTTTATACATCTAACGATAAATAATCTCTACTCTTGTATAGTAATTTTGGTAAATCAAAGGAAATCACACAAATTTAAATCATGCAGGAGGCAACTAATTTTTTAAAAGAATTTTTTTATATCTCTTCTTCTGCAGGTTCTGAAAAGTAATTTATGCTACTCTTTCCCCCCATTTTTTATGATGACAAAGGGGGGAGAAGAAAAATAACTGTTATATATTGTTGCATGTAAATAACTCTTATATATTGTTGCATGTTAGTTTTTTAAAAATTTAAATTTTTTTGATGATTGCATAATTTGAGGGGGAGCTTGTATGGAAAATATTTTTAGTTGATTCTCATCATCAAAAAGGGGAAGATTGTTGGGTCTCTAACTTTTAGTTTTATTTTGATTATAACAATAATTAGTAAATAAATTAATTAAAAGGGTAGAATCCTTTCTATATGATTTATATTATAATTGTTTTAATTATCTTGTTTATTTTGACCAAAAATATTTTCTAAATCTTATTTAATTGATTTTCTTAATCTTTGATAATTTAATTTGGTTACAATCTTTTTGGGACAAAAGCCTTATCAATTCATGTATGTGCTGAGATATAATTATGTGAGAATTCATTACATGAACAAGCTTTGACCGAATGAAACTTAAAAATGGGCATTAAACGAATTATTGTTTATTGACCAAAATAGAATGCATATGCTAGAGATTTTGATTAAATCATTTTTTTTCATATGAACATTTTTTATTTATTCTCAAATTAATTTTATTATTTAAAGATTTCAAAAATTATTTTATTGGGCAAAATTATTTTATTACTTATATATATAAAAATTATGTATATATATATATATATATGTTGTCAAATATAGATTATATGTATTATAATATAATATAAATTATATGTTATAAGTATTATATATAATATATTTATATATTAAATGTGCTACGTAAAAGTATAGTATTTATATATATATATATATATATATATATATATATATATATATATTAATTAGTACTAATGCATGCATGCCATATAATATATAAATATATAGTATATACATGGCCAGCTGCTCTTTTTTTCTACTTTGACCGAATGTGCTTGCATGAATTGGCATGGTTTCACATTTGGTCAAAATATACAATTAACGCATGCATCTGCATAATAAATATATATACATTAAATATGTAAATGCATGTGCCTAATATATATAAATATATATATATATACTATACTAACAGAATATATATATATATATATATATATATATATATATATATATATATATATATATATATATTGCTGGCAAAAAGTTTTCAAAATCGTGTGATGAGCTTTTGTATTTGGAAAAATCTTGGCAGACATGAAATTGGGATCGAAAAATTTGACCGATTTTTTTTTTATTGTGACTCTCAAAAAATGTATAGTATATATTTTAATAGGAATTTTTATAAAATATAGTATTTTAGGTATACTTTAGATACATATACAAATACAGAGTTATACAGTCTGTATAACCATATATTTGTATATGTATCCAAATTACACCCAAAATACTATATTTTGTAAAAATTCCTGTTGGAATAAATACTATACATTTTTTGAGAGACAATAAAAAAAAAAAATTGAACCGGTCCAATTTTCCGGTCCCAATTTCCTGTCCGCGTAGAAGGACTGTTTGTATTTAAAACATGTGCTGGCAAATTGAATGAGGTCAGAGAGAATAAATGCTAGGTTGATGAATTTTTGTGGAATATGAAATACTTACGCGTAAAAGTTGTTTCAATCTGGTCCGTTAATTTTAAAATCTTTTCATCTAAACCGTACATTTAAAATTAAATTTTAAAAATTACCATTTTACCCCTGACTTCAAAAATCTATAAATAGGATGTTTTTCCTTCATTCCAATTTGCCAATTCACTTGAAAAGAAAAGCTTATTTTTCTCCCACATACTCTCTCTAAAAAGCTTTCTCTCTCTCTTCTTACAAAAGTTCTGATTATTTGAGAAGAGGAAATTGGTCTAAGCATATTGAGATAAGTTATTTGATTTATTTTATTTGAATTATCTCTTGCTTAATTATATTTATAGATATACGAATATAAATTATTATACACAATTCTATATATTTATATTTAATTTATTTATCAAATAAAAGGATAGTTGGGCGCCGCAAGGCTACAGAGATACACCTCTACGGAGAGGAATTTGAACCTTACAATTTCTTATAGTCTGCAATAACCTTTTATTGATATTATTTATATAAATATAGTAAAATAGATACGACACTTGATAGCTCAAAATGACACTGAGATACTGCTCCTAAAAGAGTAGTCATCCGAACTGGATTTGAGAATCGTAGTGATCTATTGAAAATATTCATATAAATATCAATTGTGAAATTATAAATTTTGTCGTACTTAGACGCCGCAATGTTACGGAGATACACCTCTACCAAGAGGAATTCGAACCGTATGATTCCTTATAGTACTAAGTGGCATTATTTATAAAAGTTCACATAATAGATAAAATATTCTTATATATTATCTGAGTTAAACAAATATATTTGATATATCAAGTATTGCTTAACTGATTTATTTATTATACTTGATATCTGGTATTTGATCATAAATTCATTTATTCATAAAATACATGTTGCATAATATAAAAGTTATTTAAACTTTTATTTCACAAACTTAAGTGAATATATCTGCTTAAAATAACTTATTTGCTTATCAGAAGCATTTTCACTCTAAAAGTTATTTAAACTTAAAGTGACTTTTTCTTTACTCATAAAGAATAAATAATTCTTTATAAATTTGCATTAAATTATATATCTGCTTAAACAGAAGTATTTTTGAGTAAAAGCTAAAATTGACTTATTTGCTTATTCAAGAAGCATCTTTTCACACAAAATATAAAATTTATTTAAACTTTTATAAAAGTGCATAATTTACATATTTGCTTACACAAAAGCATTATTTGATCTAAGCACAAATTACTATCTGCTTACTAAAGAAGCATATTTTCTCAAGTATAAAAGTCTTTGAACTTTTATAAATACATTTGCTCTTTAATTGATATCTTCTTATTTGAGAAGCATTAATCTGTACTAAATTATATCTGCTTATTTGAGAAGCACATTGTTGTAAAATTATTTGTAAAAAGGGAAAAGGTCAGAGTTAGTTTATTTTATGTACCTGTGAGAAAGACGAGTAATTCTTCGACCAAGACAAGAGTCTTAGAGAGATCAGCGGGAAGTTAGACAAAACTTTGTAAAGGCTTCTCCGTCTGTTGAAGGAGTATTTATTACTGATAGTAATAGGATCTCAAGTTCTGGAGAGGAGCTTGAGACTGGACGTAGCAGCATACCCGTGATGTATGTTGTGAACCAGATAAATCTTTGTGCATTGTGTGATTGAATTTTTACTGTCTTGCATATTAATTTCTAACACTGCAAATTAATTATTCAAAAATTCAAAAAAAAAAACACCTTAGATAATTTTTAAATCTGTAATAATCTATTCAACCCCCCCCCCCCTTCTAGATTATTATTGGACTTTCAGAACCCCATGAAGGAGCTTTGGTAATTACAACACATGTGGGTTTAGTAGATATGAAGAGGATGATGATTGATAATTGGTCTTCTGTGGACATTCTATATGCCCATGTATATCAGAGGATGCATTTGGATGGACGAAAGATGGAGATCGGATAGTAGGCACCTTTATATAGCTTCAGCAACGATCCAGTCAAAGTGGCGGGAACTATTGAGCTACCAGTTATCTTCGAAACAGCTCCACAACAGGTAGAAATTACATGTAGATGTTTTGCATGTAGACTCGGCTTACAACGCCATATTGGGAATGCCCACTTTGACTGCTATCCAGGTGGTAACATCAATTCCTCATTTCAAAATTAAGTTCCCAACAACAAATGAAATTGGTGAAGTAGCTGGGGACTTAGATTTGGCTAGACAATGTTACTAGAATGCAGTGTTTTCTTCGGGGGTAGGCGTCATTAAACAGAAATAGGCCATGGCTATTGAGATTGAGCCTTTTACTGAAAGTAGTTCAGAACCGTTAGTTTTGCTAGTTGGGGAGACAGAAGAGTTCGAGCTGATTCTAAGAAAGAAGGACAAAATGGCGAAGATAGGTTCAGGTCTGCCGGAACCTTTCCGAATGAACCTAATAGAATTACTACGATGTTATGCTGATATCTTCGCCTGGGTACCAAGTGATATGTGTGAGACCCCAGATTTTATGAATAAAGATTTAAATTTCTTGAAATATTTTTTTAGAATATTATGGTGTGGATTTGATATAATGTTATAGTTGTGGGTAATATTTACAAATTTTGCAAAGTAAGCAAGTGGTTATATAATATTTGATTGGTCGGGGAATATTTGTTTTAATAGGAAATATTCGTACGACGGCACAATCATTGGTGGACCCCACAACGGAAGTATTGTTGTAAGAAAATGACAGAATTATCTTTTATTAAAAATAACAACGAAAGTGTTACCGTTAAAACTGTTGAACTACCCGGTAGTAAAAGTACAGTAATACGCGTGGTTGTATAGTAGCACACGGTATTGGTTATTGATGCTTACGTGAGAAGTCACTCAGTTATACTAAATTATTGCTACAGTAATTGCTGCATCATATTTCTCATATTATTGATTCAATTATTGCCACAGTATCATCTGCATAATATGATATATTATTAAATCAATAATTGAGACGACAAAATTATTCATATTATTATTTTCAATATTGACAATGTCTAGAAGTTCTATCAAGGAGAGGTTTGGTCACCTAATTGTGCGCCAATAAGGAGAAATCCTTATCAGAAAGCCCCCTCTTTCCTTGGAACGACCCGGTTGTTAAATATTGTGAATTATAATATTAATGATGAATAAGTTCGTGTTAATTAAAGATAAAATTGATAGTTCCATTGTATTGGAATTATTAGTGTTAGTGGAAATCGACATTTATTTCAATATTAATTGATGTCTGGAAGTTATACTGACCAGTCGGGTAATTAACTGGATAAATGAGCAATTAATTGCTATTAATTCACATGATTATAACTATTTATTCACATGTTTGTACTATTGATTCACATTCTTGTACTATTAGGGGAGGTGGTGCAAGATTGATAATACTTGCATGACTAAGTTAAAAATGAAGGTATAGTTGAAGGTACTATACTGTAATTCATATTTTCACATGATTATAACTATTGATTCACATGATTGAACTATTGATTCATATTATTTACTATTAGGGGAGGTGGTGCAAGTTTGATAATACTTGCAGGGCTAAATTAAAAATGAAAAAAAAGAGGAAGGTATTATACTGTAATATTTGAGCCCCAAAACGTGCAATTATCGAAACTATATTTTCTTATAAATAGAAGCTCATTCTTCCTTCATTTCTCACCAATTCACTAAATCTATAGAGCAATTATTATATAGAGAAATTATAGAGAGAAAGAATAAGAGAAGTCTGCTACCTCACTATTCCAGTATCCAGTCTTCTTTTGAGGTAAGGGGTATTATTCTTTCTTATTCATGAAGAGAGTTATTTTCTTTCAATACTCGTACGAGTTGTTATTCCATTCTTTATTATTATGTTGGAATAACCTGTCTATGTGAAGTACTGCATACATTGTGAAATTCTTCTGTTATTCCATTCTTTATTATTTTGTTGGAATAACTTGTCTGTGCGGTCTATCGCATGCTTGGTGAATTCTGTTGTTATTCCATTCTTTATTATTCTGTTGGAACATCCTTTATGTGCGGATTACGCATGACCTGGTTCCTTTCTTTATTATTCTGTTGGAACATCCTGCGGAATACGCATGACCTAGTTCCATTCTTTATTATTTTGTTGGAACATCTTGTCTGTGCGGATTACGCATGACCTGGTTGCATTCTTTATTATTCTTTTGGAATATCCTATCTGTACGAATTACGCATTACCTGGTTTCATTCTTTATTATTCTGTTGGGAATAACCTGTCTGTGCGGTCTATCGCATGCCTGGTAAATTTTTATGTTATTCCATTCTTTATTATTCTGTTGGAATAACTTGTCTATGTGGATTACCGTATGCGTGGTGAATGATCCTTCATATTCATTCCTTATTAAATTGTGGAAATGATCCGCTTCACGCAGATTACGCATGGCGAAAAATCCATTTGCAGTTTCATATATTCTATTATACTCAGTTGGTTAAAGTTTTGGCTTCTATACTCCATGAAATTAGTAGAATATCTTGGATATTTGCACTTCATCCAGTGTCTTTTCATGGAAATATTCGTCTGAGCATTCTTGAATTTTACTCCATAAAATAGTATCATGTTGACAATTTGGACGTAATTGATTTCAGGATATATTAACTTATAAATATTTAAAATTTATTCTTGAACTTGTTTTATTGAATTATTATGTCATTGTCATCATCCTCATGCTTATATTGTGATGAAAGTCATCTTTGGCTTACGTGCATAGATGGACTTGGTATGATTATGACCAGGGATAATTCGGTATAATCAGGACCTGTAATGTTATAAATGATGTGGTAAAAGTCCTTAGTGGCCTATAGTTCATTGATGGACAGTTTTTGGTATGATTATGACCAGGGATTATTCGGTATAGTTATGACCATTGATGATTTAATGAATATCCTTGGCTCGTAGTGTAGGGATGATTCGATGATGTGGTTTATTTATTAAGCTGAGTCTCAGTGATAAAAATTGATGAAAACATTTTAAATCATAGAAGATAGTAGATATCATGCTCTACTTGACTCTTCTAATGGATTGCTTATTCCGCTGCAGTTAAACTGGATGTCTATTATATTTTATCAGTTTAACATTGTTGAAGGCAAATGATAATTTATCTTGCATTATCTTAGTCATAGTATTTCTTACTGGGATAGTTGAGCTCACCCTTTCTTTCACTGTTCTCTTCAGGAAATGAGAACGTAGCCGGGACTAGTCGGGGAAAGGAGTGACGACCCATATGATAGCATTAGTAGTCCTCACTATTCTGTGAAATAGTGTGACAATAAATGTAATGAGGACTCCATTGAGTGTGGATATTGTCTAGATAACAATAATCTTATTAAAACTCTTAGATTATGTTTTGTCGTATTTTACACAACTGTTGTATAATTAAGTTGTATTTGAATTTATCTACCATGTGTCTGGCGACTCAAGATGGGTGGTGTATACCAATTTTGGGGGCATCACAGTTGGTATCAGAGCTTAGGGATATGTTCCCTGGCTGAGATGTGAGAGAAGAACTAGGAGGGGAGAGACGGGGAATTCCTTCGCTAGTATGACCTACCTAAGTTTATTTGATATTTAATTGGTCAGCCAGAGTATAGGGATGATATGTGACATATTAATTAACCCTTGTTTTGTGACAGTGTTTGAAAATGGCATCTGAAAATGTTGAGATCAGCAATGAAGCACATGAGACCGTTGAGTCACCAACGATCAATACCCAGGATAATGTACAACAGGAAGATAATAATCCTCAGGTAAATAACAACACCGATCAGATGATGAATGATGAGATGTTCAGAGGCTTTATGTAATTCATGCAACATTAGACAAAAGAGACACCTGTTCAAAATACAGGTGGAAACACTGGCAACTCTCTCACCGGTCACCGCTAAGCGCTTCAAGGAGCCGGGACCACGGAGTTTTTGGGAAAGCCGAACCACTTAAGGCGTAAGACGTGGTTAAAAGCGTATCACCAAGATATTTGATATCTTGGGATGCTCCAAGGAGCAAAAGGTTCCCTTTGCCACCTTTATGTTGCGTGAAGAGGTAGGTTACTCGTGGAAATCAGAAACGCACTCCACCCGACACGCACTCAAGATGTCTTGGGAGAAGTTCCAAGAGTCGTTCAACGACAAGTACTTTCCCGAAAGTATTCGTCACATGAAGGAGGTGGAGTTTATCAAGTTGGAGCAAAACAATATAACCGTGTCGTAATACGAGGCTAACTTTGCGGAGTTATCCCGGTTTGCATCCCATTTGGTTGATAATGAGGAGCGAATGACGCGAATGTTTCTAAGAGGTTTGAAATCCGATATACGTCAATACCTCATTTCTCACAAACTTTGTTTATATTCAGATGTAGTGAATAGGGCTCAGTTATTGGAGCGCGATAATGAGCCAAACCAAACGAAAGGATAACGAGCAACAACACGATAATAATCGTATCGGTGGCAAATCGACCATCGAAACAATGATAACCATCGGGGAAATTATCATGCCAAGAATGGTAACCACTTTGTGGTAATCATGGCCAAGATAATAGGAGTGGAAATTTCAAGAAGAGAAGGTTCAACAACGATGGAAAGATAAGCAAAGACCAACACCGCTTTTAAGGAGGAGAACGACCACCAATTGTATGCTTCAAATGAGGAGGGGAGGGACATATCAGTCCAAACTGCATGATGCAGTCCAATGCATGTTACAATTGTGGAAAAGAAGGTCACCTAGCCCGATTTTATCGTGCACCAAAGTCAAGTCCAGTTGGAACGGTGGTACCAAAGGCGGATACGGACAAAACAAAGTCGGTAATTTTAGGAAGAGCGTTTTTCATGACTTCTCAAAAAGTGAGTGACCCGAATAATGTTAGCACGAGTTAGTTAATTATAAATTCTTGCAAAGTTTATACCTTATTAGATACTGGTTCTACCCATTCTTTTATCTCTCTTTCTTGCGCTCAATGTTTAAATTTAACCCCAAAGAAGTTAGACTTTGACTTATTGGTTGAAACTTCATTATTAAAAATCGTCGTTACCTCCACTGTTTATAAATCTTGTTGATTCAAATTGACACTTTCACGTTACCTGTCGATCTTATTTGTTTGAAAATACTTACATTTGATGTGATTTTAGGGATTGATTGGTTAACTACTCACCAAGCTTCTCGTAAGGTTGTTAGCTTTTATATTCCTAACCAACCTGTTATACGAATTCAAGCAACCAAACCACTAAAGTCAATCATTGTCATATTAAGCCATAAGTAAAGAGCCCTCGAGTTTTCACCGGGTGACTTCCTTGTATGGAAGGCACCGCTTTACTATCCGTAGGGGGCGTTGTGAATGACGATGGCAAGTTGATAGGTATCAATGTGATGTACTATCCAAGTCTTGGATGAGAGTCACAGTTTTGAATGATATTTCTATTGTTAATAAATTTCCTAACGTATTCTTGAACAACTTCCTAGCCTACCCCTAGAGCGTGAAATCAAATTTTTTATTGACCTCAATACAAAACTCATTTCTAAAACCCTTAAATATTTCTTCACCTAGAACGAACGTATTATGCGCCAAAGACATTGGCTTGAGCTGTTGAAGATTACGACTATACCATTCAATATCATTGTGGAAGAGCGAACGTGGTAGCTAACGCATTGAGTAGAAGATCGTATGCGTTTACGAGTGCGATGTTGTTAACACAAAAACACATTTCGTATAACTTACAAATGATGAAGATAGAGTTAAAGACTCTAAGGACCCACGTGATGATAACGAATATACGAGTAGAATCGACTTTAATCGATAAAGTTAAAGCCGCTCAAACTACACACCCGAAGCTGATGAATGTGAAGAAGAAGGTTCAAGAGGGCGTTATTCTAGAAGCAAGAATCGATGAAGAGAGGAAATCTCAAATCTCGATTTAATTGGGCCATTTGAAATCCTCGATCGAGTAGGAATTGTGGCCTATAAACTCATTTTACTGCCAAGAATGTTGCGTGTTCATAACGTTTTTCACGTATCGTTGTTAGTAAAAACTTAGTCTTAGAGGACTTTGGAGCCAAATTTTGGAATAATTAATGAATCTAGAAAATTATGAAATCATGGAGGTTTTATAGAGCATGTTATAAGCTTTCCATAGCCTCAAAAACGGACTAATTCCGATAACGGATGAAGAAGTTATGAAGATTTAAAGTATGTGTGTCAAAAGTTGCAAAATATGGAAAATTAGAGTTAAGTGCCAAAGGTCGAGCGCCTAGGCTCTAGGCTCAGCGCTTAGAATCTGTTCTTGGGCACCTAGACGCTTGCCCAAGGCCAAATTTGGGCGCCTAGGCGCTGGTCAAGTGTTAAGCCAAAATCATCCTATCGCCCTTAGTAAATTGGGCATAACATTTTCATACAAACTCCGATTGAGGTGATTCAGGATGATTCGGAAAGATAACGAGTAGACCTAAAACTTTAATTCTTTATATTTTGAGATTTGAGGTCGGTATTAAGGCCTAAAATGGCTATTTTAGGGACTGGTGTGCATTCAGAAGCAATCGGAAGACATCGGGCATGCACGTATACAACGTGTAATATTTTCGACGGTAAAGGTATTCAAGGTATCCTCACCTCTTCGGCATACCAGGTACGTACGTAAATTTTGAGGATGAAATTTCATAAGGAGGGGAGATTGTGAGACCCCAGATTTTATGAATAAAGATTTAAATTTCTTGAAATATTTTTTTTGAATATTATAGTGATAATGTTATAGTTGTGTGTAATATTTACAAATTTTGCAAAGTAAGCAAGTGGTTATATACTATTCGATTGGTCGAGGAATATTCGTTTTAACAAGTAATATTCATACGACGGCACAATCATTGGTGGACCCCACAACGGAAGTATTGTCGTAGTAAGAAAACGACATAATTATCTTTTATTAAAAATAACAGCGAAAGTGTAACCATTAAAATTGTTGAACTATCCGGTAGTAAAAGTACAGTAATACGCATGGTTGCATAGTAGCACACGGTATTGGTTATTGATGCTTACGTGAGAAGTCACTCAGTTATACTCACTTATTGCTATAGTAATTGCTGATCATATCTCTCATATTATTGATTTAATTATTGTCACAGTATCATCTGCATAATATGATATATTATTAAATCAATAATTGAGACGGAAAAGTTATTCATATTATTATTTTCAATATTGACAATGTCTAGAAGTTTTATCAAGGAGAGGTTTGGTCACCTAATTGCGCTACCAATAAGGAGAAATCTTATCGAAAGCCCCTTTCCTTCCAGAAACGACCCGTTGTTAAATATTGTGAATTATAATATTAAAGATGAATAAGTTCGTGTTAATTAAAGATAAAATTGATAGTTCCATTGTATTGGAATTATTAGTGTTAGTGGAAATCGACATTTATTTCGATATTAATTGATGTCCGGAAGTTATACCGACCACCGGAATTAATCGGATAAATGAGCAATTAATTCCTATTAATTCACATGATTATAACTATTTGTTCACATGTGTGTACTATTGATTCACATTCTTGTACTATTAGGAGAGGTGGTGCAAGATTGATAATACTTGCATGACTAAGTTAAAAATGGAGGTATAGTTGAAGGTACTATACTGTAATTCGCATTTTCACATGATTATAACTATTGATTCACATGATTGAACTATTGATTCACATTATTACTATTAGGGGAGGTGGTGCAAGTTTGATAATACTTGCAGTGCTAAATTAAAAATAAAGAAAAAGAGGAAGGTATTATACTATAATATTTTGAGCCCCAAAACGTGCAATTATCGAAACTATATTTTCCTATAAATAGAAGCTCATTCTTCCTTCATTTATCACCAATTCACTAAAGTTATAGAGTAATTATTATAGAGAGAAATTATAGAGAGAAAGAATAAGAGAAGTCTGCTACCTCACTATTCCAGTATCCAGTCTTCTTTTGAGGTAAGGGGTATTATTCTTTCTTATTCATGAAGAGAGTTATTTTCTTTCAATACTCGTACGAGTTGTTATTCTATTCTTTATTATTATGTTGGAATAACCTGTCTATGTGAAGTACTGCATACATGATGAAATTCTTCTGTTATTCCATTCTTTATTATTTTGTTGGAATAACTTGTCTGTGCGGTCTATCGCATGCCTGGTGAATTCTGTTGTTATTCCATTCTTTATTATTCTGTTGGAACATCCTGTCTGTGCGGATTACGCATGACCTGGTTCCTTTCTTTATTATTCTGTTGGAACATCCTGCGGATTACGCATGACCTGGTTCCATTCTTTATTATTCTGTTGGAACATCATGTATGTGCGGATTACGCATGACCTGGTTGCATTCTTTATTATTCTATTGGAATATCCTATCTGTACGGATTACGCATGACCTGGTTCCATTCTTTATTATTCTGTTAGGAATAACCTGTCTCTGCGGTCTATCGCATGCCTGGTGAATTCTTCTGTTATTCCATTATTTATTATTCTGTTGGAATACCTGTCTATGTGGATTACCGCATACATGGTGAATGATCTTTCATATTCATTCATTATTAAATTATGGAAATGATCTGTCTACGTGGATTATCGCATGGTGGGCGAAAATCCATTTGCAGTTTCATATATTCTATTATACTCAGTTGGTTAAAGTTCTGGCTTCTATACTCCATGAAATTAGTAGAATATCCTGGATATTAGCGCTTCATCCAGTATCTTTTCATGGAAATATTCTTCTGAGCATTTTTGAATTTTACTCCACAAAGCAGTATCATGGTGACAATTTGGACGTAATTGATTTCAGGATAAATTAACTTATAAATCTTTAAAATTTATTCTTGAACTTGTTTTATTGAATTATTATGTCATTGTCATCATCCTTATGCTTATATTGTGATGAAAGTCATCTTTGGCTTACGTGCATAGATGGACTTGGTATGATTATGACCAGGGATCATTCGGTATAATCAGAACCTGTAATGTTATAAATGATGTGGTAAAAGTCCTCAGTGGTCTGTAGTGCATTGATGGAAAGTTTTTGGTATAATTATGACCAGGGATTATTCGGTATAGTCATGACCATTGATGATTTAATGAATATCCTTGGTGTGACGCCCCCAAAATAGGTATACATCACCCATCTTGAGTCGCCAAATACATGGTACAAAATTCAAATATAACTTAATTATACAACAGTCGTGTGAAATACGACAAAACATAATCTAAGAGTTTTAATAAGAATATTATCATCTAGACAATATCCACACTCAATGGAGTCCTCATTAAATTTATTGTCACACTATTTAACAGAATAGTGAGGACTACTAATGCTATTATCTGGACCGTCACTCCATTCCCCGACTAGTCCCGGATATGTTCTCATTTCCTGAAGAGAACAGTAAAAGAAAGGGTGAGCTCAACTAGCCCAGTATGAAATATTATGACTAAGATAATGCAGAATAAATTATCATTAGTCTTCAACAATGTTAAACTGATAAAATACAATTGACATCAAGTTTAACTGCTACGGAATAAGCAATCCATTAGAAGAGTCAAG
Source organism: Panax ginseng (assembly GCA_020205605.1). Taxonomy (NCBI): domain Eukaryota; kingdom Viridiplantae; phylum Streptophyta; class Magnoliopsida; order Apiales; family Araliaceae; genus Panax; species Panax ginseng. The sequence goes on from CM035139.1 coordinate 132,305,433, forward strand.
TAGAGTATGATATCTACTATCTTCTATAATTTAAAATGTTTTCATCAATTTTTATCGCTGAGACTCAGCTTAATAAATAAACTACATCATCGAGTCATCCCTGCACTTCGGGCCAAGGATATTCATTAAATCATCAATGGTCATGACTATACCGAATAATCCCTGGTCATAATCATACCAAAAATTGTTCATCAATGCACTACAGGCTACTGAGGACTTTTACCACATCATTATAACATTACAGGTCATGATTATACCGAATAATCCCTGGTCATATTCATACCAAGTCCATCTATGCACGTAAGCCAAAGATGACTTTCATTATAATATAAGCATGAGAATGATGACAATGACATAATAATTCAATAAAACAAGTTCAAGAATAAATTTTAAAGATTTATAAGTTAATTTATCTTGAAATCAATTACGTCCAAATTGTCAACATGATACATCGCTTTGTGGAGTAAAATTCAAGAATGCTCGTAAGAATATTTCCATGAAAAGATACTGGGATGAAGCGCAAATATCTAGGATATTCTACTAATTTCATGGAGTATAGAAGCCAAAAATTTAACCAAGTGAGTATCATAGAATATATGAAACTGTAAATAGAATTTCACCCGCCATGTAGTAATCCACGTAAACAGATCATTTCCACAATTTAATAAGGAATGAATACGAAGGATCATTTACCATGCATGTGATAATCCACATAGACAGGTTATTCCAACAGAATAATATAGAATGGAACCAGGTCTTGCGTAATCCACACAGACATGATATTCCAACAGAATAATAAAGAATGGAATAACAAAGAATTCACCATGCATGCGATAGATCGCATGACAGATAGGTTATTCCAATGTAATAATAAAGAATGGAACCATGTCTAGCGTAATCGCATGCAGCATGTGATATTCCAACGTAATAATAAAGAATGGAATAACAAAGAATTCACCATGCATGCGATAGACCGCATGCATATGCAGACGTGTTATTCTAACGAGAATAATAAAGAATGGAACCAGTGTCTAGCGTAATCCGCATGCATGTGATATTCCAATAGAATAATAAAGAATGGAATAATGAAGAATTTCACCATGTATGCGGTTTTATGATAGGCGAGTTATTCCAACATAATAATAAAGAATGGAATAATGAAGCTCTCTTCATGAATACGAAAGAAATAATACCCCTTACCTTAGAAAGAAACTGGATACTGGAGTAGAGAGGTAACAGACTTCTCTTCTTATTTCTCTCTATAATAATTGCTCTATAGCTTTAGTGAATTGGTGATAAATGAAGGAATAATGAGCTTCTATTTATAGGAAAATATAGTTTTGATAATTGCACGTTTTGGGGCTCGAAATATTACAGTACAATACCTCCAACTTTTCTTTCATTTTTAATTTAGTCCTGCAAGTATTATCACAGTTGTACCACCTCCCCTAATAGTAAATAATGTGAATCAATAGTTCAATCATGTGAATCAATATTTATAATCATGTGAAAATATGAATTACAGTATAGTACCTCCATCTATACCTCCATTTTTAACTTAGTCATGCAAGTATTATCAATCTTGCACCAACTCCTCTAATAGTACATGAATGTGATTCAATAGTACACACATGTGAACAAATAGTTACATAAGCATGTGAATTAGTAGCAATTAATTGCTCATTTATCCGATTAATTACCCGATTTATCAATATAACCCCCAGACATCAATTATCATTGGAATAGATGTCGATTTCCACTAACACTATTAATCCCAACACAATGGAACTATCAATTTCATCTTTAATCAACACTAACTTATTCATCATTAATATTATAACTCACAATATTTAACAACCAAGTCATTCCCAAGAAAGAGGGGGCTTTTCGATAAGGATTTCTCCTTATTGGTGCGCAATTAGATGACCAAACCTCTCCTTGACAGAACTTCTAGACATTGTAAATATTGCAATTTAATAATATAAATGACTTTGTCGTCTCAATTATTGATTTAATAATGTAACATATTATGCAGATGATACTGTGACAATAATTGAATCAATAATATGAGAGATATGATGCAAAGAATTCATCAGAGCAATAATTGAGTATCAATGAGTGACTTCTCACGTAAGCATCAATAACCAATACTGTGTGCTACTATGCAACCACGCGTATTACTGTACTTTTACTACTGGGTAGTTCAAAAGTTTGAACGGTAACACTTCCACCGTTATTTTTATAAAAAGATAATTCTGTCTTTTTCTTATTACGACAATACTTTCGTTGTGGGGTCCACCAATGATTGTGCCGTCATACAAATATTCCCTGTTAAAACGAATATTCTCCGACCAATTGAATATTATATAACTTCTTATTTACTTTGCAAATTTGTAAATATTACCCACAACTATAACATTATATCAAATCCACACCACAATATTCAAAAATATATTTCGAAAAAATTATTCTTTATTCATAAAAGTTGGGGTTTATTTATTAAGTTGATGATTCGATGATGTGGTTTATTTATTAAGCTGAGTCTCAGCGATAAAAATTAATGAAAACATTTTAAATCATAGAAGATAGTAGATATCATGCTCTACTTGACTCTTCTAATGGATTGCTTATTCCGCTGCAGTTAAACTGGATGTCTATTGTATTTTATCAGTTTAACATTGTTGAAGGCTAATGAAAATTTATCCTGCATTATCTTAGTCATAATATTTCTTACTGGGCTAGTTGAGCTCACCCTTTCTTTCACTGTTCTCTTCAGAAAATGAGAACGTAGCCAGGACTAGTCGGGGAATGGAGTGACGGTCCAGATGATAGCATTAGTAGTCCTCACTATTCTGTTAAATGGTGTGAAAATAAATGTAATGAGGACTCCATTGAGTGTGAATATTGTCTAGATGACAATATTCTTATTGAAACTCTTAGATTATGTTTTGTCGTATTTTACACGACTGTTGTATAATTAAGTTGTATTTGAATTTATGTACCATGTATCTGGCGACTCAAGATGGGTGGTGTATACCTGTCTTGGGGGCGTCACAATATGCCGGGGGTAAGTAGAAAGATTGCATAGCATCGGCTAGAGGTGGTCCAGGAAAGAAGCCAGTTCGACAAAAGAGGCGGATATTTGCACCAGAATGCCAGAAGATTATCGAGGAAGAGATCGCCAAGCTACTGGACACTAATTTTATTTTTCAGATCGATTATCCGGAGTGGATGGAGAATGTGGTACTGGTTCAAAAGCAGAACAGGAAATGACGAGTTTGCATAGATTACACAGACCTGAATAAAGCTTGCCCGAAGGATTTCTATCCCTTACCTCACATTGATCAACTTATCGATACAACTTCGGGGTATGCTTTACTTAGCTTTATGGATATTTTTTATGGTTATCACCAAATTTCTATGTGTACAGAGGATATACCGAAGACGACGTTCATTACGCATCATTAGGTATATGCTTATAAAAAGATGAAGTTTGGTTTGATAAATGCGGGAGCTACATATCAACGGATGATGAACTTCGTCTTCACGAGGCAGCTCGATCGAAATATGGCGGTCTATGTTGATGACATGATTGTCAAAAGCATGAATGTACAGGGACACTTGGATGATTTAGAAGAATGTTTTCAAACGTTACATCATTACAACTTAAAGCTGAATCCTACCAAGTGTACCTTCGGACTCGATGCTGGTAAATTTATGAGTTATCTAGTCAGCAAACGAGGTATTGAGGCCAATCCAGAGAAGATCTAGGCTATTTTAAACATGAAGTCCCCTAAATCTTACAAAGACGTTCAATGCTTGACTAATCGAATTGCAGCTTTGAGGAGATTCATGTCCAAATCAGCAGAAAGATGTTTACCGTTCTTTGATACCTTGAAAGGGCCAAAGAATGCTATGACGTTCCAATGGACTTTAGAATGTGAAGACGCCTTCCAAGGAATAAAGAAATATTTGTCTTCAGCTCCTTTATTGGTAAAACCATCTCCTGCTAAACCACTTCACCTATATTTGGCAGCTAGTTCGTTGGCAGTTGGGGCAGTTCTGCTATAAGAAGTGGGGGGTAAACATCATCTGGTGTACTACGTAAGCCATATTTTGAGAGATGTTAAGACGAGGTATCCAAATCTTGAGAAGTTTTCCTTTGCTTTGATTATAGCTAGTCGAAAGCTTCGACAGTATTTCCAAGGTCGTTTAATAATGTTATATACGGACCAACCGTTGAAGAAGGTACTGGGGAAGCCTGAAGTCTCAGGGAGACTTACTACATGGGCTATGGAGTTGTCCCAATTCTTCATAGAGTATCGTCCTCAGACTGCTATCAAGGGGAAAGCTTTGGCTAATTTCATGGTAGAATGTTCGTTTTCTGAATCTGACGACAGTTTGGGAGAAGATGAAATGTTAGATCGAGCAGTTGCAGTACTTCAGCAGAATTTGAGTTTGTGGACACTTTATGCAGATGGATCTTCTACTTCGGACATCAATGGAGTATGGATTATTTTGACGAGTCCGGAGGGATTCTGTGACGCCCCCAAAATAGGTATACATCACCTATTTTGAGTTGCCAAATACATGGTACATAATACAAATACAATCTTAAATATACAACATGAGCTGTGAGTTTTAATACAAATATTGTCTTCTAGACAGTATTCAAACTCAAAATAAGTCCTCAATACATTTATTATCACACTATTTCATAGAATAGTGAAGACTACTAATGCTATCATCTGGACCATCACTCTGTTCCCCGACTAGTCCCTGCTACGTTCTCATTTCCTGAAGAGGACAATGAAAGAAAAAGGGTGAGCCCAACTAGCCCAGTAAAAATATTATGGTTAAGATAATGCATAATAAATTATCGTTAGCCTTCAACAGTGTTAAATTGATACAATATAATAAACATCAAGTTTAACTGCAGCGGAACAAGCAATCCATTAGAAGAGTCAAGTAGAGAATAAAATCTACTATCTTCTATGATTTAAAAGGTTTTTCAACACTTTTATCACGAGACTCGACTTATTAAATAAACCACGTCATCCTCGCACTTTACTGGCCAGATATTCATTAGTATCACGACCACAAATTATCCATGCACTACGGGCCAAGGATATTCGTGTTTTCATCAATGGTCATGATCATGCCAACAACTGTCCATCAATGTACTACGGGCCAATGAGGACTTTTACCACATCATTTGTAACATTATGGTCATGACTATACCGAATAATCCCTGGTCATAATCATACCAAGTCCATCTATGCACTACAGGCCACAGATAAATTTTAACATAATATAAACATGAGGATGATGACAATGACATAATAATTCAATAAAATAAGTTCAAGAATTAAATTTTAAATATTTATAAGTTAATTTATCCTGAACTCAAAAACGTCTAAATTGTCAACATTATACTGCTTTGTGGAGTAAAATTCAAGAATGCTCAGAAGAATATTTCCATGAAAAGATACTGGATGAAGCGCAAATATCCAGGATATTCTACTAATTTCATGGAGTATAGAAGCCAAAACTTTAACCAACTGAGTATAATAGAATATATGAACCTACAAATGGATTTTCGCCCGACATACGGTACTCCACGTAGACAGATCATTTCCACAATTTAATAAGGAATGAATACAAAGGATCATTCACCATTCATGTGGTAATCCACATAGACAAGTTATTCCAACAGAATAATAAAGAATGAAATAACAGAAGAATTCATCATGCATGCGATAGACCGCACAGGCAAGTTATTCCCAATAGAATAATAAAGAATGGAACCAGGTCATGCGAAATCCGCATAGACAGGATATTCTAACAGAATAATAAAGAATGGAATAACAACAGAATTCACCATGCATGTGATAGACCGCACAGGTAGGTTATTCCAACAGAATAATAAATAATGGAACTAGGTCATGCGTAATACGCACAGACAAGATATTCCAACAGAATAATAAAGAATGGAATAACAGAAGAATTTCACCATGTATGCGGTACTTCGCATAGACAGGTGATTCTAACAGAATAATAAATAGTGGAACCAGGTCATGCGTAATACGCACAGACATGATATTACAACAGAATAATAAAGAATGGAATAAAGAAGAATTTCACCATGTATGCGGTACTTCGCATAGATAGATTATTTCAACTTAATAATAAGGAATGGAATAACAATAGCTCTCTTCATGAAAATAAAAGAAATAATACCCCTTACCTTAAAATAAAGCTGGATACTAGAATAGAGAGGTAGCAGACTTCTCTTTTTCTTTCTCTCTATAATTTCTCTCTATAACAATTGCTCTATAGCTTTAGTGAATTGGTGAGAAATGAAGGAAGAATGAGCTTCTATTTATAGAAAAATATAGTTTAGATAATTGCACGTTTTGAGGCTCGAAAAATTACAGTACAATATCTTCAACTTTTCTTTCATTTTTAATTTAGTCCTGCAAGTATTATCAAACTTGCACCACCTCTCCTAATAGTAAATAATGTGAATCAATAGTTCAATCATGTGATTCAATAGTTATAATCATGTGAAAATATGAATTATAGTATAGTACCTCCATCTATACCTCTATTTTTAACTTAGTCATGCAAATATTATCAATCTTACACCAACTCCCCTAATAGTACAAGAATGTGAATCAATAGTACACACATGTGAACAAATAGTTATAATCATGTGAATTAATAGCAATTAATTCCTCATTTATCCGATTAATTACCCGACTTATCAATATAACCCCCAGACATCAATTATTATCGAAATAAACGTCGATTTTCACTAATAATAATAATTCCAACACAATGGAACTTGTAACGAATGTGATTTTTATAATTAATTAAAATATTTATTTGAGTTAGATAAATATTTTAGTTGATTTATTTATTGAATAATAAATATTTGATGTTGGTTGTTATGGCTTAATTTAATTAAGCGTTATAATTTGATAGATAATTTTATAATTGATGTACATTTTATTATTAAAGTTTAATTGATTTTACTAATAAAATAACTTTAAATTATTTAAGTGTGACATTAGAAATATGTTATATGTCATAGTAAAGTAATAATAGTATATAATGAATAGCCTAAGCATTGTGTTGCTTAACTAATGATGAAAAAGTGAGGTTATGCTATTAAGATGGCTTAATGTGATATTGGTCATGCATGTAAGAGTTTTGTAACATAAGCCTTATGTTATTAGTGGGGGTTACTATTATATTTATTATTAACATAACTATTACCCAAATGAGGAGTTACACAAGAAGAAATCCTAGAGTTTTTTAGAGCAAGAGTCTTGGTGGAAGAGAGAAATGGAGAAATAGAGAAATTGAGAGAGATAGAGAGAAATAGAGGAAATGAGAGGAGCTAGAAGAAGAAGAAAAAGCTAGAAGAAGGTAACTTCTAAACCCTTGTTTAATCTTTAATTTTTGGGTAGATTTATGTTCTAGGGTAGTAGATCACGCTTAATCTTGTTTGTATTGGTTTAATCTTGGATTATCAAGAATCAAACAAGAGGATTCAAGAAAGAAAATGAAATGGAAAGAAAATTTGAAGAACAAAATTCGTAGGTTTTGAGTAATTGTGGACTGATCTTGTGAAATTTATATCTCTTTGGGTATAATGAGTTAGAAAGTGAGCCTTATATCAAATTGAAGCTATGGAAGTAAGCTATATTCTGAAAGTGGAATCACATGAAAACTCCTTGTATATTTCTTGTAGTGTCTGTTTTAGTAAGGATGGTCCGAAGGGAAAACAATCTGCCTAGAAAATCAAAACTGTTACGGTTTCTGACTTTCAAAAATTCATATAAATTCATGTGTTTTGAAATTGAAGAAACTTTGAAATGCAAAGTTGTAGATATGGAAGTTTACTAGCTAGACTCGCGAGATTGAGCCATTTTATGGACCGGATCATGTCTGAAATAAATTGTTTAGTAAGGCTATCCAGAAAATAAAATTTTCTAGAGTAGTTGATGAATTGCATAATCTGTTTTAGATGGACAAGGGTCTGACTTTAAGGCCTATATGAGGTTGTAGTACACTAAGTAAGGGTTAATTCTATATAAGAAGGAACAAAAATGGAAATGTAACGAAGGAGTTACGTTAAAAACAAAAACAACGTTTTGTTAAAGAAATTGTGAAGATGAGTTTTATAATTCTGTTTGAATTAAGATTTTGGGTGATGATATATTTTGATTATTAACAATATGTTTTGACATATGTAATGAGTATAGATATGTGTTATCACATTCTATGCATAATTAACCATTTAAGATCAAGGGTTGAGATAAGTTAATGTATGCACATAACGTGCTCGATAAAATGCCAAAGAATAATAGTGTTTCTAAACTTTGGTATACAAAGTGTCTAACTAATGGCTAATATTGGATGTTATGTGCATCTGAGTATGAAAAGATGATAACACAAGAATAATAATGGAAAGAAATCACAAAGGGCGATTTTTTATTTTTGAAGGAAAATTAAGCATGTAAACAATGTGTTGAATTTGCATTTTTGAAACCAAAGTGGTATAATAAAATGGTGTGATATACGCACATTAAACTACAAGTGCGATAGTCTAGCATGTGTGGTGATGAAAATGAAAATAAAACCGAGTAGCATTTAAAACACAGTTAGATGTCTATAAAGACATTATAAAGGATAATAAGATAAAGTAAGGTCTTAGAATATATTTGACCATGAGATTGAGTAAAGCATGATGATTGAGTAAGGAACTCAATCTTTATACTTGTTATATGAACTGTAACATGTATGTTATGTTAGTCTAATGTTTATGAGATATATGTTGAGCATGTTATTATGTGCTACGTGATGCATGAAAATTATTAGATTTTGCTGGGCTGTCGAGCTCAACCTTGCAAATAACCATTTTTGCAGGTTAAGGATTGAAGGTAACACTATGTGCTACTTGAATGACGTGGATCAGAAATAATACTCGAAGATTAATATTTTAGTAAAGTTGTTATTTATTTATACCATGATTAAGATTCATGAGATGTACTAAATGTTTTATGATGTATAGTTTTATGTTGAGTTGTAAAGATAAAGTTAGAGTTATTTGATATGTAAAGGTTATCGGATTGAAATGTAAAATTTTATATAATAACAGTGATAAAGTGAATCATAAAATAAGATTGATTCAAAGACATGTAGATGATAAAGGTTTTGATTCAGGGAATTAAAGTAGAAAGACATAAAAGTTTAAATTATTTCGCATTTTATAAATTTTTACATCAAATAATGATTTAAAATCAGAAGTTAGATGTGTTATTAACGACCGAAGTTGAGAATTATATTGTATGAATTTTGGGGTCGTTACAGTTGGTATCAAAGCTTATAGTTTAGAAACCTTAGGTAAGAGTACCTTAGGCTATAACCTTAGAGAAGATATGTAAAGATAATGAAAGAATAAGATCAGATAGAGCTTTAAGAATAAGAAGTAATTTAAGAAATGTATAGAGAAGGGATTAAAATATGCGTGAGAGAATTCAAAGAAGAATCTCGTAGAGTTATAAGGAATATGAATGTGGGGTTACCCAACTCCAATAATAAGGATGTAAGGTGATAATAAATAGACAATGTCTATAAGAAGAGAGTGATAAAGAAGTTAAGAATCAAAAAGTGATATCTAAGTGTGGTACAATCGTACTCTTTAATAGTTAATGTATGGTATCTAGGCTAAATGATTCCTTCATGGAGCGGAGGTATATACGAACTAGTAACTCGAAACCTAGTTTGTTGGTTGTTTGTGGGAAACCACTCAGCATACCATATTGAAACTATTAGAGACTCGATGTGTACCAAGTATAAGAAAATGGATATGTATGATGAAAATGTGGAACTCGAATGAAATGTTAAGCAATGTAACTGAAGTTAGAAATTCTTAAAGGAAGAATTTTTATATAAACAAGAAAATTCAAAGAAGAATCTTGAAGAGATATAAAGAATAGCCAAGATAACAAATAAAGTCGTAACTGATGAAAAAGGAAAGAAAGAGGATCGTAAAACAAAACGATCACGAATTAATAAAAGAATTTTAAGGGAGATGATTATAGAATAAGATCACGACGTGATCTGTTTAAGGTATAAAAGAAAGATGGTCTGTAATGATTGAATAATTATAGCTTGATGCTATGAAGATGAGGTACTATGAAATAGTACGAGATAACTCATGAGGAGTTATAGATGATGTGATACAAGGAATTGTATCGAGCAAAGAGAAAGTTATGAGCAAGATAGGGTTAGGTGGGATTTCAATTGAGGACTCATGTGATGGCTGAGTTGTACAAATCTTTGTATGGGCGAGGGTTTTGTGTTTGCACTCAGTTTATCACATTAATAATCATTGGAATGTTGGTGTCGCGCTATCAATGTATATGTGGCGAAAAGGTGATGCTTTTCTTATGTGTATATTTGATAGTTAGAAACTATTAAGATTAGTCAGATATTATTAGGATTAGGTGTGGTTCTTAAAACTAATGCATATAGTAAGTTCGTGACTCACAATAATATGGTATGTTTTGAACCCCTCAGCGAATGGACGCCTATGGTCTGACTAGGACAAGTTCTTAAACTCATATTATTGTGGAAAGTTCCTGGATTTCCAATGTGCGGTAAGTTTGATGAACTATATTGGGTAGAAAACGGTTATAGTATAGAAAGCATTGATGAAGTTGAAGATTGATAGAATGATTAAGTAATGAATTAGTGGAGTAATGATTTAAGTTGATGGATACCTGGATATTCTAAATCTACTAGCTACGCTAGACTTTCAAAATTTATTGACTTCGTGCTGATGTTTGCACTTCTGTTTTCTTGAAAAACATTGGATCAAATGATGAAACCAATGAGTTTTAAAAATAATACAGTAATTCGTATGTCTATGCTAATTGCTTTGGCTAGACAAAAATGATTTAAAATATATCAAAATGTATTTTTTTATATATCATCAATGCATCATGGAACCTGGTGCAAAGATAATAAAAACGATGGAGTCATCAATGCAGTATTACTTAGTGTTGGATGTAATCTAAGGATCGTTATCCCACTATGGTATGATGTAGTATGATAAAATCACCAAATGACGGAATCCTCAAACGAACTGTAAATGCAGTGCGGTATCATGACATCATAAAAAGATTTTTTGAGATTTCTTAAAGATATGAGAATATATATTTATATATATATATGTATATGTATATTTCGATTGATGTTTGGATTGTTGTAGAAGTCTAAGCTATTTGGTTCAGCTAGACGAATATTGAAAGATGTTCATGAAATTCAAGTGTTTCTTGAGAAGTTATGCCAAACCAAATTGTTTTGGTGAGGATTCAGATGTTGAAAAGCTGAGGTGAACAACCTTGTAAAAGGGGACATGTTATCGGAGACAATGGTTCCGAAAGTAACGCATATAGTCATTACGATGTTAAGATGTAATACATTGTGCACGACGTAGGGGTACGATAGGCTGATCACCTAGAGTACTTGCAGAGAGTGTTTTCAGTCTATGTGATTGCTAAACATTCTGTTAAAGATGGTTTATGGTGGTGATGCAATTATTAAACCCGGAGAAGAGTTCAAGGTCCGTATAGTCTTATGATCATAAAGGTTCAAGTCGAGATACTTGATAACCTAGGGACATAGTTCAAGGTCTTATGACCCCTCAAAGACGATTTGGAATCTATTAAATTCCTGAGTTATTCATACTACTTCCCAATTATTGAACAATTGTGGAATATTCTTGTTATTCTGGAAGATGGAAGTGAAAAGGAGAGTATTCCTTAGAAAAGAAAAGTTGGAGAATATGACATGTGGCGATGGGAGAATTGAGAAAACTATAACAAATTTGTAAACGAACTAAATAAAGAAAGAGATGAATTATCTAGAGAGAATATGAAGTTCTTCGAAGAATGAGATGTGAAGATTATGGTGATGATGGGAAGATCCTTAGAGGAGGGATTCTTGTCATAGAACTCAATGAATAAATGAAGAGTAACGTAAAATCTATTTTGATAAATCGAATGAATGAAGATTAATAAATAAAATTTCGAGGACGAAATTCTTAAAAGAATGGGTGAATGTGATATCCCGAGTGTTTATAAGTTGAATAAAAGATAATGGATGGGTTAAAGAATGTATAATACTTAGAATATAGTTAAGTCTAAGTAAATGTTATGAAATAAAAACTTTCAAGAATTGTTGAGAGGATCAGAAAATATAGAACCTATGTTAAGGTAATACGTTGAAGTTGTTCTACAATAGACTTCAAAAAGAGATGAGATGAAAACTAGGTAAGGGAGATTTCGGTGATTCCGAGGACGGAATCCTAATTAAGAGGGAAAAATGTAACGAATGTGATTTTTATAATTAATTAAAATATTTATTTGAGTTAGATAAATATTTTAGTTGATTTATTTATTGAATAATAAATATTTGATGTTGGTTGTTATGGCTTAATTTAATTAAGCGTTATAATTTGATAGATAATTTTATAATTGATGTGCATTTTATTATTAAAGTTTAATTGATTTTACTAATAAAATAACTTTAAATTATTTAAGTGTGACATTAGAAATATGTTATATGTCATAGTAAAGTAATAATAGTATATAATGAATAGCCTAACCATTATGTTGCTTAACTAATGATGAAAAAGTGAGGTTATGATATTAAGATGGCTTAATGTGATATTGGTCATGCATGTAAGAGTTTTGTAACATAAGCCTTATGTTATTAGTGGGGGTTACTATTATATTTATTATTAACATAACTATTACCCAAATGAGGAGTTACACAAGAAGAAATCCTAGAGTTTTTTAGAGCAAGAGTCTTGGTGGAAGAGAGAAATGGAGAAATAGAGAAATTAAGAGAGATAGAGAGAAATAGAGGAAATGAGAGGAGCTAGAAGAAGAAGAAAATGCTAGAAGAAGGTAACTTCTAAACCCTTGTTTAATCTTTAATTTTTTGGGTAGATTTATGTTCTAGGGTAGTAGATCACGCTTAATCTTGTTTGTATTGGTTTAATCTTGGATTATCAAGAATCAAACAAGAGGATTCAAGAAAGAAAATGAAATGGAAAGAAAATTTGAAGAACAAAATTCGTAGGTTTTGAGTAATTGTGGACTGATCTTGTGAAATTTATATCTCTTTGGGTATAATGAGTTAGAAAGTGAGCCTTATATCAAATTGAAGCTATGGACGTAAGCTATATTCTGAAAGTGGAATCACATGAAAACTCCTTGTATATTTCTTGTAGTGTCTGCTTTTAGTAAGGATGGTCCAAGAAGGAAAACAATCACTAGAAAATCAAAATCATTACGGTTTTCTCGACTTTCAAAAATTCATATAAATTCATGTGTTTTGAAATTGAAGAAACTTTGAAATGAAAAGTTGTAGATATGGAAGTTTACTAGCTAGACTCGCGAGATTGAGCCATTTTATGGACCGGATCATGTCTGAAATAAATTGTTTAGTAAGGCTATCCAGAAAATAAAATTTTCTAGAGTAGTTGATGAATTGCAGAATCTGTTTTAGATGGACAAGTGTCTGAATTTAAGGCCTAGATGAGGTTGTAGTACACTGAGTAAGGGTTAATTCTATATAAGAAGGAACAAAAATGGAAATATAACGAAGGAGTTACGTTAAAAATGAAAACAACGTTTTGTTAAAGAAATTGTGAAGATGAGTTTTATAATTCTGTTTGAATTAAGATTTTGGGTGATGATATATTTTGATGATTAACAATATATTTTGACATATGTAATGAGTATAGATATGTGTTATCACATTCTATGCGTAATTAACCATTTAAGATCAAGAGTTGAGATAAGCTAATGTATGCACATAACGTGCTCGATAAAATGCCTAAGAATAATTGTGTTTCTAAACTTTGGTATACAAAGTGTCTAACTAATGGCTAATATTGGATGTTATGTGCATCTGAGTATGAAAAGATGATAATACAAGAATAATAAAGGAAAGAAATCGAAAAGGGCGATTTTTTTATTTTTGAAGGAAAATTAAGCATGTAAACAATGTGTTGAATATGCATTTTTGAAACCAAAGTGGTATAATAAAATGGTATGATATACGCACATTAAACTACAAGTGCGATAGTCTAGCATGTGTGGTGATGAAAATGAAAATAAAACCGAGTAGCATTTAAAACACAGTTAGATGTCTATAAAGACACTATAAAGGATAATAAGATAAAGTAAGGTCTTAGAATATATTTGACCATGAGATCGAGTATTGATTTTGTTTATTATCAATCTCACATATAGTGTAGGTTGTACAAGGATGCGAAGTATTAGCGTGTTGGTAAAACGCCGGTAAAGGCAAGTCTTTCAGTTCCTATTTGCTATGTGAATTTGATTGTTTTAAATCTTTATTGCAAAGAGCATGATGTGTTATATATGTTAGAGTTTATGCCCTAGAGGCCAATTATTTGATATAATTGCTTAACGTTTTGATATTATATTTGATTGAATAAATATATGATTTTATTATGGTTTTATTTACTGTGTAATATAATTGTTAACATAATAAAATTCCTTAGAATAGTGATACAAATTATATAGTTTCAAGTATGTGACTTGAACATGAGATTATATATTACCATTAGTATCGTTGTTCTTAAATGTCCTTAGATCGAGTATCATTGTTGATGGGACAACAATGATGCATTGAGACTAGTATGTGGATCGATCGATGACCAAATCTCATTGGTCATAAATATATGAGATATTAAGTCAATGCATAGGTACATGTTAGAGAACGATGTACTGGACAGACCCACCATGAGAATTCTATATGGAGCTTTATGCGAAGTGTCATTAGCAATTCTCATAGTGACAATGATGTAATGGTCCTTCGACCTGAAATCGCTATATTACTACACGAGAATTTATGTACTTTGATATCATCAAATGTCACCTTTAATAGGGTGGACTATAAAGGTGATTATTGGTTCATCATTAATCGTGTGAGAAATATGAGTGATCTAGATGGAATTTAACCATCCTATATATTATGGGTGATATCCATAGGCCTCTTGATTGAGTAGGACTATGAAATGCATGGCCATGCTCAAATAGTGATTTGTTTCATATAGTCTACTCATTGATCAAGAAAACTCATTAAATTATGAAGAGTATGACACATTTCATGACTCGAGTTTAATCTAGGATATTAAGGTTAAAAGGATTAAATTACATTGAAACATTGGTCACGAAAAGGTTGCATCGAATCATCGATCTTATTATTACTTGGGTAGCGAAGTGATGCATTACTAGATGCAGCTCACCGCTTATAATTTTATAATATGATTTTAAAATTATTGCCAACGTAATAATAACCTATAGGTCACACACATAGAACGTTATTTAAAGGGAATTAATTTAAATTTTAAGGATTTAAATATATTAATATGATTAATAGTATTTAAATCACGAATTTAAATTAAAAGGATAATTTGTATATATGTATATTAATTAAGTAAGACTTAATTAAGATATATATATAAATATATATATTTCGGATTTTATGAAATTAGGTTTTGATTTGATTAATTCCTTTTAACTACTATATATATGATATATAGCAGCCTACTTAGGGTAAGATATCATAATTGAAAACCATAGCCGCTCTTAGAGAGAGACTAGAGAGAAAAACAGCCTTTAAAAATCCATTCCTTTTGGTGGCTAATATCATGAAGTCCTTCTTATTGCGAGAATCGTTCGACGATTAAATGCGAAAGGTTCGTGGGATACCGTAGAGGCACAATCGGTTTGTATTGCGTTGGAGATTCGAGGCGCAGTCGGTTTCAGATTCTCGTTTTTTATATCTGGTATAATCTCTAAACCTCTAAATTAATTGATTTTTCGCATGGATCCTGTTTTAGGGTTTCGGAAATTGCTTTAAAATTTTAATTTCCGTTGTGCGTTTCTGTGCCGAAGCCCAACAATATATATGTTGAATGTATGAAATGTTAAAGTCAACTTATGACTACGTTGATTGAGTAAAGCATGATGATTGAGTAAGGAACTCAATCTTTATACTTGTTATATGAACTGTAACATGTATGTTATGTTAGTCCAATGTTTATGAGATATATGTTAAGCATGTTATTATGTACTACGTGATGCATGAAAACTGTTAGATTTTGTTTGGGTCATTTGAGAGCTCAACCTTGCAAATAACCATTTTGCGAGTTAAGGATTGAAGGTAACACTATGTGCTACTTGAATGACGTGGATCAGAAATAATACACGAAGATTAATATTTTAGTTAAAGTTGTTATTTCTTTATACCATGATTAAGATTCATGAGATGTACTAAATGTTTTATGATGTATAGTTTTATGTTGAGTTGTAAAGATAAAGTTAGAGTTATCTGATATGTAAAGGTTATCGGATTGAAATGTAAAATTTTATATAATAACAGTGATAATCATAAAATAAGATTGATTCAAAGACATGTAGATGATAATGGTTTTGATTCAGGGAATTAAAGTAGAAAGACATAAAAGTTTAAATTATTCAGCATTTTATAAAGTTTAACATCAAATAATGATTTAAAATCAGAAGCTAGATGTGTTATTAACGACCGAAGTTGAGAATTATATTGTATGAATTTTTGGGTCGTTACAGAACTATCAATTTCATCTTTAATCAACACGAACTTATTCATCATTAATATTATAACTCACAATATTTAACAACCAGGTCGTTCCCAGGAAAGAGGGGGCTTTTCGATAAGGATTTCTCCTTATTGGCGCGCAATTAGATGACCAAACCTCTCCTTGACAGAACTTCTAGACATTATAAATATTAAAATTTAATAATATGAATAACTTTGTCGCCTCAATTATTGATTTAATCATATTATACAGATGATACTGTGACAATAATCGAATCAATAATACGAGAGATATGATGCAGCAATTACTGTAGCAATAATTGAGTATAACTGAGTGACTTCTCACGTAAGCATCAATAACCAATACCGCAGTGCTACTATGCAACCATGCCAGACATCGTATTTTTTACTATCGGGTAGTTTAACGCTTTTAATTGGTAACACTTCCGCCGTTATTTTTATAAAAAGATAATTCTGTCATTTTCTTACTACGACAATACTTCCATTGTGGGGTCCACCAATGATTGTTCCGTCATACGAATATTCCCTGTTAAAATGAATATTCTCCGACCAATCGAATATTATATAACCACTTGCTTACTTTGCAAAATTTGTAAATACTACCCACAACTATAACACTATCTCAAATCCACACCATAATATTAAAAAAAATATTTTGAGAAAATTAAATCTTTATTCATAAAATTTGGGGTCTCACAGATTCAAAGTGCAGCAGGCCATCAGATTCGGGTTCAGAGCAACGAACAACGAAGCAGAGTACGAGGCGGTGTTGGCAGGGTTATGACTGACGAAGAGTCTTGAGGTGCAAAAGATAATCATCTATAGTGACTCACAATTAGTCGTTAAACAGGTTTCAGGAGAATATGAATCTCGAGGATCACACATGATCAAGTACCTAGCAGAATTAAAGGATCGACTTCAGTATTTCCTCTCCTATGAGTTTCAAGGAGTAGATCGTAATGATAATTCCATTGCCAATGCATTGTCAAAATTGTCTACCACTGAAGCAAACACTTTCGATGGCTCGGTATATTTGGAAGTTTTGAAACAACCAAGTATTTAGCATGAAGTGGTAATGTCCATAGAGCGTTCTAATTGTTAGATGACTCCATATTTGGAATATCTGGCAGATGGCGTCCTCCCTTCAGATCAGATGATGGCTAAGAAAGTTAAGTACAAAAGTACTAATTTTGTGCTTATTGATGGGGATCTTTATCGAAGGGCTTTATATCTCCATTGTTAAAGTGTTTGGTTCCATCCAAAGCGGAGTATGCCCTTCGAGAAGTACATGAAGGTATCTGTGGCGATCACTTGGCTGCGAAGTCGTTAGCCTAAAAAGTACTTCGGCAGGGCTACTATTGGCCCATAATTTTTAATGAGGCTACTGAGTATGTGAAGAAATGCCCGAAGTGTCAGTTGAATAGTCCCATCCCACATCAGCCACTAGAAGAGATATACTCGATTTTATCTCCTATACCTTTTGCTGTCTGGGGGGTAGATATACTGGGTCCATTGCCGAAAGCTTAAGGTCAGGTCAGTTTCGTTATAGTAGCCATTGATTATATGACCAAATGGGTTGAAGCGAAGCCACTTAGATTGATAATAGAGCAAGAATGTTTAAAGTTTGTAAAGGAATCTATAGTGTTTTGTTTCGGCATTCCAAAGGTGGTGATATCGGACAACAGACGTTAGTTTGTGGGATCAAAGTTTGAAGCATTTTTGAATGAGGAAAAACTTTAGTAGCTCATCCACAGTCTAATAGACAGGTCGAAGTAACCAACAGGACGCTTCTGAATGGGATCAAACATAGATTGGATGAAGCTAAAGGAAGATGGCCGGAAGAGCTGTTCAGCGTGTTATGGGCTTATCGAATTATAACGAGGACTACAACAGGAGATTCACCTTTCAGGTTGGCTTACGGTACTGATGCCTTAGTCCCTATAGAGATTGGATCTACAAGTCTTCGAGTTAGTCAATTTAAAGAAATATACAATGATGAAGGGCTGAAAGTCAATATGAATCTACTAGAAGAAGTCAGAGAGACAGCTCTGATCAAATTGGCAGCCTATCAGCGTCGGGTAGCTAAACATTATAACAAGGGGGTAAAGCTTCGAAGATTTGAAGTGGGAGATTTCATTCTCAAAGAAGTCGAAGCTTCTATACCTCAGAATTTGGGAAAGTTAATACCGAATTGGGAAGGTCCTTACGAAGTTTTTGAAGTACCGAAGTCAGGGACCTATCGGTTAAGGGCATTAGACGGATAAGATATAAAGAATACTTGGCAAGTTGGAAGACTTCAGAAGTATTTTCAGTAGAGATAAAATTAATGTACAGAAGTTTGTAATCATGTTAATCTTCATCAATAAAAGATTCCTTTTCTCCAAATGTTGTTCTATACAGTGGTATTCTGTCCAAAGGTGTAAGGAGGTTCGGGTGGACTTTTTTGCCATTCAATGGTAAACTAATTTGTTAGTTCCCAGAGGCACAATAGTTATCTAGAAGGGGGGTTGAATAGATATTTAAAATTCTTTTCATTTTACTTTGTTAATTTTGATAATGATTCAAACACAGCGGAATTAAGATTTGTTTGATCTCCATTTCTAGATATAGTGAGTTAATGAGGGTGAGGCAGATATAACAATTATAGCATTTATAGCAAGAATGCAATAGACACAGCAGTTTTAAGTGATTCAGAGCACTTAAAGCTCCTAGTCCACTCTTCTACTCCTCGAGTAAGAAATCCACTAAGGATGTCTTTTACACTTTCTGAATCTCACAGATTCCTTCTAGACCAGCATTCTAGAAAATTCTTAGTTCACTCTTAAACTCTTCAAGTCCAGCAAACTTGGTTCTTCACAGTTCACTTTAGAACTCTTCAAGTCCTTCTAACTTGGAACTTCTTACTTCACTTGTTTGGCAGTTGTTGAGTTCTTGATTGGTGTTACTTAGTTGCCGTTAAGCTCTTGTTCGAAAGAATTGAGTAGCTGAGAAAACTTTCTTTTTCTCAGATCGTAGAGTTGAGCGTTGAGTGTTCTTCTTAATTTTTGTTCAATGCTTGCTCCTTGAATCATCTGCAGATGTTTTGCATGTATGTGATCCTTGAAATATATCCGTTGAATCCATCCGTTGAGGCATTTAATGCGTTTCACATTTGTGAACTTTGATGGAGACTTTTCTACAAATCACCTGAATTGCATTCTAACCCACTGACACAACAGACAGCTTTCTCACCTAACACCTGAAAAGGTGTTTTCCACTGACCCATGGTCCTTTCTTTAGCTTCTTCAATACGTTTCTTTGTTGTATACTAAGGATATCTTCTGTGTCATTGGGACTGGCAAAGACTTCAATGTTTATAACTTTTTCCACATTTGTTGGAATTTATCTTTAAACAAATGTGCAAGGTTCGATGCTTCTAACACAGGCAGGTGATACTCTACGATTCAGATCGTGGTGTCTTGCCACCTTGGTGCTTGATGCTAGCAAATGAGAACACTACGATTTCTCTTAAGGACTGGCACACTACGATCTTCACTTGCTTGTCTTGCAGACTCTACATTTCTGAGAGAACACTACTATCTCTGAGTTGGCTTTGGCAAACGTTTGGACCACTCTACGATCTCTGGAGAGGCCCTTCAAGGCAGTTATACTACGATCCTTGATGCTCTATGATTATGCCTTGGCTTCTGCAAACTCTTGATCAGCTCAATAGACTACGATTCTGTTGAAGCCTATCTATTACATTTCAAGACATAGATCAACCTAACATCTTTGATCTCTTTATCTATACATTCTTTTACAGAATGATAAACATTAAAAGCTTTGATCAACCTAACAATTTTGATCTATCACTAAGTCCTTGTACATATATTCTTTGAAGGACTTCACATATAATCATGAGCATTTACTTTAAACATCAAATCAAAATATGCACTCTTCCAACAATCTCCATCTATTTGATGTTGACATAACCAAGGAGATTTGATGTCATGATTATCAAATTCTATATGCAGTTGTAGCAAAGTAAATATGACTTAATATTTCAGTGAGCATCTAAAATTTCTAGAGAATAAGCATTAATTTATTGATGTTTGAAGGTAGATATTACATTTAAGCTTAGTTACATCAATAAGAATTGAGTTTCAAATTATCTCTATTTCTTTTGCCTTTTGCTTCTAGGAGGATTTGCATATTCCTCAGCTTTTCTTCTCCTGCTAGCTTCGTCTCTTCGTGTTATTTCTTCCAGCTGGCTTTGACTTAGTCTTTCATTATGATCGTGCCTATTCATGAATGTAAGATCTCCAATTGGCATTCTTAGGCCTGTGGTGGTCACCTCGTGTGAGCTGGGAGAAGGCCCTTGACTCCTTAATGGTTGAGCCATGATAATTGGTTGCTGTTCAGATCGTTGAGTGTGATGACCAGATAATGGAGTCTGATGGTGAGATTGCCTTGTAGGACTCCTTGATGATTGAGCTGAGAAAGCGCCTCTGCCTCTGCCCTTGCTTTGATCTCCTTTCCCTTTATTCTCCCCCTTTATGTCAACATCAAGGGCTCGAATGTCTTCAGATAAGTGAGTCATGCCTTGAACAAGCTCGTTAAGCTGACTTCGGGATTAAGCAATGTCTTCACGATTCTCTTTAATGAGAGCATCAGATCAAGCTTCCCTTCTTTGGAGGATGTCTAGGACATTGTCAGTCTGCTTCATTTGGCCCATAGAGAATTCTCGAAGTTCTTTCACTGCAGTTCGTAAATTCGTGAGACTTTCCATCATAAGATTATTCTGGGACTCTTGAATAGTCTGTAGGATCAAAACAGCATCCCTGTATCTTTTAGCAGCTTGAAAATGAATTTTATCCCGTTCATTTATGCTCTGAATCATCTCCTTTATGATCTCCCGAATCTTCTTTGTGAGCTCAGAGCTTAGGGTGCTTAAGAGGGAGTTGGCAGCATCAATGAGATGAGTCAGCCTCAATTGAATAAGGTTTGAGTGAACTTCAAGTTCTTCCTATATGTCCATAGTCACTTTTTGGGAAGCTTCAGACAGTTCTGCTTGGGTTGGAAGGTCTGATAGGAGTTCAAAGAGTTGTGGACTGTTTGGAGGAGGGGCTCTTTTGAATTGATCTTGCAGGGTGTAAAGAGCAAGATCAAGATTGAAACATTCATTTGAGGACGAGGACGGAATATCTGATGGAGGGGCTTGTGTTTGGGCTTCTTAAGTAGGTGGCTCCACGATTTGGGCATGTGACTCTACGAGTGGGCTCGAGTCAGTAATTGTAGAGTTAATAGGAGATGGGATTAAAATGAAGTTGGGCATATTTGGTTCATTAGCTACAGAATTTTGGGATTCTGCAACTGGGAATTATTTACTGGATTTACGATCACTTCCAACCAGCTTGGGAATTCATAAAATTAACTGAAAAATGATGGTGGATAGTGATTAACCCTAAAAAGGATTGGGATAGATAGTACCTCATGCTCATTCTAAAAGTAGTATGCACACAAGCCAATCATGTTTGATGATAAAGCATATACTTTGTAACAATCTTATTCATTTATTAATAAAAAGTATTAATTTATTAAAGTCTTTTAATTATCTACATGATGTTGTTTTATAATATGTGATACACCCATAGTTTTAAACCATGCTTTTAGAATAATGATGATGATCATTCTAATGAGATCTAAATTCTTAGAAAGCTTAAAACTAAAATAGTTCTCAATCGTTGGATTACTAAATTGGGGATTAGTGAATCCGGATAGATTGGTACATACGTTGCTTGCTCATTGGATGAGGATGATTGATCTCATGATCATTTGTGTGGAGACACTAAAGCAAGTATGTAGGTGCTTATTAGAGAATAAGTTCACTGAACGTGGCTCGCTAAGGAATACCTAATGGAGTTTTACTTGTCTGTCAATAGGAATTCCTGTAGTGATAGTAGTACAAGTGATCCTTGGACTTGAGATCATCATAGTATCTTGTGTATGATGAGTTATACTCTGACTTATTTCTTAAGACCCTTAGGGTATATCAAAGGGTATGCTTGGGTATAATAAGTTATACATGGAGATAATGTATGATCAATAAAGAATCTATCACTTCTAGTAAAAGAAGAGAAATGCCCTATGTGATTCGATAAATGACAACCCAATAGTCCTTGGCCAAGACAGAATGAAATTAGAAAGAAGTTTCTAATTTGCATTATTTAGAGTTGTGCATTTAAGAGTCGAAATACATATAATTAAATAAAATAAGACTTGATAGTAATTTCATGTCTTATATTTAATTGGGACATTGTATGGTGGAATGATTGAATTGTATGGCAACTATTTACTCAAATGTTCATTTATAATTAATGTTGAAATCTATATTATCTGGAAAGTCGTTGATCGCTAGAGAGGCTTATCCCTATTGTAGAATAAATATTATTTATTTAAAAAAATTAATAGTTTAATTTATTTATTTAAATATTAATTTATTTAAATAAGATTAGAATTGTTCTAATTGATTTTTTCACAACCGGTTTCATATGGAGAACCTAAAGGGTCACAGCATAAAAGGAAGAATAATTATTTAAGAAGTTAATGACATAATCGTAATAATATGTTAAGTGTATTTAATTTAATCTATGGTGATAGAATAAATTAAATAGCTTAATATTTATTGTTTAATATTTTGAAAATATTAAATATGATAGAATAAATTATTTAATAATTATTTAATAATTATTTAAATATTATTTAATAATTATTTAAGAAGTTAAGTGTATTTAACTTAATCTATGGTGATAGAATAAATTAAATAGCTTAATATTTATTATTTAATCTATGGTGACATAATCGTAATAATATGAATAACTTTATCGTCTCAATTATTGATTTAATAATATAACATATTATGCGATGATCTTGTGACAATAATTGAATCAATAATATGATAGATATGATGCGTTAATTCTCGTAGTAATAATTGAGTATAACCGAGTGACTTCTTACGTAAGCATCAATAATCAATCTGACCGTTTACTATGCAACCACGCGTATTCTTTGTACTTTTACTATCGAGTAGTTCAACAGTTTTAACAAAGAACACTTTTGCGTTATTTTTTTTATAAAAAGATAATTCTATCATTTTTTAACTACGACAATACTTCCTTTGTGGGGTCCACCAATGATTGTACCGTCGTACGGATATTCCCGACAAAAAGAATATTCCCCGACCAATCGAATATTATATAACAACTTGCTTACTTTGCAAAATTTATAAATATTACCCACAACTATAACATTATATCAAATCCACACCATAATATTCAAAAAAATATTTTGAGAAATTTAAATCTTTATTCATAAAATTTGGGGTCTCACATTTATTATTCATGAGATGAATGTTATTTATTGATGCATATGGTGATGTGTATGATAATAAATAGGATTGATTATGGACTATTGACCAATGTGATTAGATTTTATTTTAGTTGGATGCATGAATGTATGTGTTTTATTAAATGAGGTCTGCGTACCTCGCCTTCTCTAATTTTTTCTTAATGTAAATTCTAACTCCCTCCTATGTACTTTCCCTTGACTGCTAATCAAGGTTTCTGTAATAACCGTGAATTTTAAGTCACCATGTATGTATGTACATTTTTTTTTACTTTGTGTTATATATGGATACATACATTTATGGATTTCATTAAAAATGAAAGCCTTGTGACCTAATTATACATTAGGTAAGGATATTAAATAACCTAAGGGTTATGGTAACACGAAAAAGTTAGTATTTTATATGTATACTAACTTAAGTGGGTAAACTTAGTATTTCAAGTGACTAATAATTTTAAACCTAATTCTTGTAAATCTAATTAGGTTATGAGATAAAATCATATGTATAAGTAATTAAACTTCATATGATTGGAGATGAAAGTCCTAAATTATCAAATTGGGTAACATTATTAAAATTGTTGGACTATGTTTTTATCTAGCCCAAATCAATTAAAAGAAAAGCCCAAGGAAAATAAAATGTAATCCAATACTTAGCCCACTTGATTGGGGGTATTCTAGACATTTGATTAATCAAAATTGGGCATTTATGAGGATCCTAAGTGGATTAATTAATCTAGCTTGTCCATTAGTAGACATGATTAAACATAAGGACAATGTTGTGAGGTTCCCATTGGTTGCCACTCCATTATGCACATTTAATCATGTTTAACCTAAGGTAAGTAATAATACAAAGTGTTTTACCTAATGGGCAACAAAATGATTGTGGGAGAATTAATAATGAATTGCCCATTACATTTTGAATGCACATCTCATTCTTCCAACACTTCATTCGTATTCCAACATTTCATTTTCTCTCCATCTTCTTCTTCTATCTCTTGCTCCCAAGCTAGCCAACTTCAAAGAGAGAAAAGAAAGAGAGAATTTCATCCATAGAAAGAAAAAAAATATAGGAGTGCTAGTTGTTTATGCCCCCTAAGTTTATTAGTTACTTTGGAAAATCAAGGAAGGTAGCCACTAAGTCAAGGTATAATGTACCTTCATCTTCTTCTCTTACCTTGTTTTGATAGCTTGAGTTTTGATGGGGTTATGTACAACTACTCAAGATACACTAGTTATACATACCATCATGCATGGAACTAAGTATCTTGAGTGTTGGATCTAAGGCTTAGAGGAAGAAAATGAGCACATGTTCTCCAAGGGTGAAAACTCTTGTTTTTCTTCCACTAAATCTTGTGTAACTCAAGTTCTACAACTTGGAATTATGATCCGTCGAAGGGGGGTGCTAGATACATGAGTTATCTAGTAAACTCAAGTGGTAGATCATAAATCTAGTAAATTTTGAAACCTTTAAGATTATTTTTCCCAAAACAGTCCACTTTATATGCTAAAGCTTTGAAACTCTAAATCAGCTACTGACTTGTTTTTCATGAGGCTGTTTCGGTCAGTTCCTTGTCTTGTAAAAATCTGGAAAAATATTACAGAGGTACCTTATGAAGTTATCTACGCGTAGGAAAAAGAACGGACACGTTTCGAGTTATATATTGTGCGTAATGACTATTTCCGTAAAGGACTCCATAAATATTATCCTACGAATATCTCACTGTGTATACACTGGACAATTCCAAAATGTTTACAGTAGCTTCATATATGTTAAGAGAGAATACCCTGAAAATTTCAGATTTTTCTGAGTAAAACTCAATTTATGAAAAATAGAGCAAGATCCGAGTGTTTTGGACACTCTAAAAATAGTAAATCATTTTCTAAAATTCTAGAAAAAATAGAGGATCATTGTTGGTTCATATTCTGTTAAAATCCAGAAGCTGAGAATTTTTGGAATCAGTTTGCTATTTTTCCTAAAAATGATTAGGTTATGAATAAAAGGAAATAAATAGTTAAATGATGCCTTTAATGAGAAAAATATGATTTTTATGCTTGAATGCTCATAATATATTATATCATGACTATCTTAGGGCATTTTGGTAATTTATAATAATAAATATTACTTATGACCTTTTATGGATATTAAATAAGAGGTTATTAAAGGATGAACAATTAGAATAAATTGTTTATTAATTTAATAAATCATTGGAATATTATTATAATACTAATAATATTATAATATGATGTTGTTATGTAAATAAAAATATTAGATTAGAGTATTATTATTAAATAATAATATTCGAGATTAAATAAAATATTATTAAATGATTAATAATATTAGTAAGTGAATAAAATATTATTAAATGATTAATAATATTAGTAAGTAAATAAAATATTATTAAATGATTAATAATATTAGTAAAGGGATAAAATATTATTAAATAATTAATAATATTAGTAAGTGAATAAAATGTTGGTAAATGATTTAAAGTATTATTAGTGAACCAATAATACTAGAAGGTGAATTAATATTATCTAAGTTAATAATATTATGTGAATTAAAGGTAGTCGTTAATTAATAATAACACTATCTAGGCATGATAATGTTTATAAGAACTTATTGTAATGTATGATATCTATGTGATTACATAATCTGATGTTATGCATTGACTAATTGAAAGACTAATTATAGGTCTCTCAAAGGAAGATAATTTAACTACATAGTGGATAGAAATTTATTTCGTAGCTGTAACCTACGATCGAGGCAAGTTTCCTAACTCAACTTGAGTTATTATTTTCAAAGCATATTAGTGAATAATTATTGATGATTATTCACGTCTTTATTGATTATTGAAATTCGCACTTTGTGCAATTGAATTCCGTTCTACTGCCATTGAACTGTGAATTAAATTAAAGTTCTTCATTTATGAACTGTTTATGGGATAGATCTATTCTAATTATATCAGCTAGATCAAGCATGTCTAAATTTTTTAAATCAAATGGATTTTAAATAACTGTTCTTATTAATTGATATGGTAAGAACTCTTGACTGAGAAATGAATAAATTTGATTAAGGCATGATATCAATGTCGGATTATTAAGTGTTTATGCATAAATCACGGGGTATGAAAGGCTGATCCCCTTGAATACCAAAACTTTTTAAAAGGTCCAGTTTAAATCACTGAGCACCTTGGCAAATGTTCATGGTTATTCAAAACCACTCAGTTCATGTTATTCAATTATCGAATATTCAATTGTTGATTATTAATTCATGTTCCTTCACAATCTTATATTATTGTTGAACATTGAAGGCAATATTTCTTTCTAAGTCATGATATATATCCTTTGTCTTTATAAACTTGTGAAGCAAATTAGTTGCTTACTCTTGCTATATCATGACCTCTATTTTCGATTAAGCTCAAAGGATCTAATGCGAAGGACAAGGGCAAGGGCAAGATCCAGGAGTAATTTTAGAATGAATGTTAAATTAGTTATTATCTAATGGAATTTCTTGAGTAAACTATTTGTATAATAAATGGTGTATTTAAAGTTAAGGTTAGAGAGACCTTGGGACCATGTTTTGAGACTTTTGTATAATGAACAATGTATGTTTATTATTTCAAAATAGTTATAGAATGCTTATGATGATGATAGGATCGTGAGCACTGAATCTGAGGTTAGAGAACCTGAATTTGGGGGCGTCACAGTTTCTATTTATTTTAAATAGTTTTGTAATAGGAATATTTAGAATTAATTTTGAAGAATTGGAGATCAAGGAGCAAGGAGCGCTTGAAGACCCGTTTGTAATGGAGCCCGAATTTAAATGTAATAGTTATATTTAAAAATTAATTCTTGTACCCCTAGGGTTTGACCTTTTGGTTCACTTGGTGGCTCTAGTGAATAAAACTAGAATAAAAGTCCATAATCAATCCAGGTAGAATATAGTATTCTATATGTGCATGCTTATACTATATATATTATATATTATGCAAACATGCTTACATGTTAATTAATATGACGCGTATTATATATATATATATATATGTGTGTGTGTGTGTGTGTGTGCATGCACGCTAAACAAGATGAGACAAATTAATAACAAACCCCTCAAATATTTTATATTAAGTTGTAATGTTCAAAGATATTTGGAATATCGAACGCCGCCTTCTAGTATGATAGAAACAATAGAGTATTGAATATTTAATATAAGTTTGTTGTGCACACACAAGGTAAGTATTAAATATTTAAGATGTTGTTTTTATTACATATGATGTTTATAAGGAATTGAACATTACTGCTTTATTGTGCACACACAAGGGTTGTAGTTTTCTCTTCACTTATATGAAAATGATGGGTCTGACTTAACTTAAATTATTTTAGTTCGGATGTGCACACACTTGACCATTATGATTTAAGAGGCAAAATACATGGAGTTACATAGTTGATGTAATTGACAAGAGTTGTCTACCTATTTATTTATATATAGTTTGTTGTGCACACACAAGGCTATATACATTTGAAATGGGATCCTTATTTTCACTAGCATATCTTTAATTAGATATTGCCAAACTATATATATTGAGGATAACATAGTTTGAAGAAAATAGTGGGAGATACCAATTTAAAACAAGACCTAATTTATTTTGGAAATTAATAAAAGAATGCATGCTAAAATATTATTAAGAACAAACTCATTTACAGAATTTTACAATGTCTAAATTACTATCACTGTGAAACGTATTAGATGTTAATTAACCGGACCGAATTAAACGGATTGGTTAAGAAATTTGAGAATAGTTCTCATGGCTGAAAAGCTATCTTATGTCCTTAATACGCCTATCCCTGCAATGGTTGTAGACAATGCCTCTGAGGAAGAGATTGTTACTTTTAGAAAGTGTCAAGATGATGCACAGTTGGCTCAATGCATCAGGCTCGCATCCATGAGTAACGAGCTTCAGCGTCAGCATGAAACTATGGATGCTCCTACTATACTCCTGCACGTCAAGTAGTTGATGGTGAGGAAAGTAGGACTGATAGATATTAGATATCTAAGGAGCACTTCCAATCTAGAATGACCGATGACACTACAGTACAGATAAAAGTCCTTAACATAATCAATTTGATTGATCAATTAGGACAGTGAGTTTTGTCATGGATGGATAGTTGAGCCAAGATTTGATCTTGCACTCACTCCTGGACTCCTTTCACAATTGTTATGAATTTTTCATATGAACAAGCTAGATATCAGCTTCGCTGATTTGCTTAACATGTTGAAAAACAGCTGAGAGTCACTTTCCAACCAGGAAAGACCAAGTCTTACTGGTAGGGCCAAAGGATCTTCTGAAAAGAAGAACGATTCAAAAAAGGTAAATAGAAAGGCAAAAATAAAGGATAATAAGAACAAAACTGATACGGATAGCAAAGGAGTTTACTTCCACTGCAATAAGCCTGGACACTGGAAAAGAAACTGCGAGAAGTATCTTGCAGAGCTAACCAGAAGAAGCTTAGTGAAGTTTCGGTTACAAATATAATTTTGTTCATGATTTAAAATAAATTTTTCTTTAAGTTAAGGTTCTACTTGTGTATTGGATACCGACTTTTGTTATCATAAATATAGATTTATGAAGGGACCAAGCAGAAGTAGAATGCTAAACAAAGATAAGTAATCCTATGTGTGGGAAATGAAGCAAAGGTTGCTACATTAGACATAGAAACTTATAGTTTAGCAATGCCTACGGGCAAATCTATTAAGTTAATAAGTTATTATTGTATTCCAGTTCTTGTTAGAAACATTATTTTCATTTTTATTGTTGGACAATGAAATCTTTGGTATTATATTTAAGAACAATTGTTGTTCTATTTTTAATAATAATATTTTGTATAGAACTAAAATATTACTTAATGGATTTTGTATACTTGACTTACGTGAAAAATTATTTTGCAAATTGAACAAACTAGTATAAGAAAAAGGAGATGATCATTCAAAAAGTTGAATGTGTGTATTTGCTGTGAGATCCCGAATTTTATGAAATAAAAGTATTCAATTTTTCTATTTTGGTAAATAGTTAAATTGATAAAAGTTTAAAGTTAATGGTGATATGTGAAAATTTTTCAAAGTAAGCAAGTTGTCATAAAATAACCTAGGTAGTAAAAGAAATGCGATGTCTGGCGTTGGTTGCATAGTAGCACACGGTATTGATTATTGATGCTTATGTGAGAAGTCACTCAGATATACTCAATTAGTGCTACAATAATTGCTTCATCATATCTCTAATATTATTGATTCAATTATTGTCACAGTATCATCTGCATAATATTTTATATATTATTAAATTAATAATTGAGATGATAAAGTTATTTATATTATTATTTACAATATTGACAATGTCTAAAAGTTCTGTCAAGGAGAGGTTTGGTCACCTAATTGCGCGCCAATAAGGAGAAATCCTTATCGGAAAGCCCCCTCTTTCCTGGGAACGACCTGGTTGTTAAATATTGTGAGTTATAATATTAATGATGAATGTTATTAAAAATCGAATTTGAGTTCGGAGTTGAATTTGGAGACGCGGACGTGATATTTGAGTCTAGAACGATGAAATTAGTAGGAATAAACTATAAACACAAAATTTGTCGGGGTTGACTTTTTAGTTAAAAAAAGTCAATAGTTGACTTTTTCGGAAAAAGTCAAACTTCACATGATTATAACTATTTGTTCACATGTGTGTACTATTGATTCACATTCTTGTACTATTAGGGGAGTTGGTGCAAGATTGATAATACTTGCATGACTAAGTTAAAAATGGAGGTATAGATGAAGGTACTATACTGTAATTTGTATTTTCACATTATTATAACTATTGATTCACATGATTGAACTATTGATTCACATTATTTACTATTAGGGGAGGTGGTGCAAGTTTGAAAATACTTGCAGGACTAAATTAAAAATGAAGAAAAAGAGGAAGATATTATACTGTAATATTTTGAGCCCCAAAGCGTGCAATTATCGAAACTATATTTTTCTATAAATAGAAGTTCATTCTTGTTTCATTTCTCACCAATTCACTAAAGCTATAGAGCAATTATTATAGAGAGAAATTATAGAGAGAAAGAAGAAGAGAAGTCTGCTACCTCACTATTCCAGTATCCAATTTTCTTCTAAGGTAAGGGGTATTATTTCTTTCGTATTCATGAAGAGAGCTATTGTTATTCCATTCCTTATTATTATGTTGGAATAACTTTTATACATCTAATCAATCTTTGCATACATGGTGAAATTCTTCTATTATTCCATTCTTTATTATTCATTTGGAATATCACATCTATCTGGATTCTGCGCATGACTGGTTCCGTTATTTATTATTACATTGGAATATATCACATGCATTTTAATACGCATGACGACTGGTTCCATTCTTTATTATTACATTGGAATAACTTTTATGCATGCGATTTATCGCATGCATGGTGAATTATGTTGTTATTCCATTCTTTATTATTACATTGGAATATCATGTATGCATGCGGATTACGCGCTGACTGGTTCCATTCTTTATTATTACATTGGAATAACACATGCATGCGCTTTATCGCATGCACGGTGAATTCATTGTTATTCCATTCTTTATTATTACATTGGAATATCACATGCATGCGGATTACGCATGACACATTTCCATTCTTTATTATTCTGTTGGGAATAACTTGTGTGTGTGGTCTATCGCATTCATGGTGAATTCTTCTATTATTCCATTCTTTATTATTCTGTTGGAATAACCTGTCTATGTGGATTACCGCATGAATGGTGAATGATCCTTTGTATTCATTCCTTATTAAATTGTAGAAATGATCTGTCTACGTGGATTACCGCGTAGCGGGTGAAAATCCATTTGCAGTTTCGTAATTTTTCTGAACCTCAAAAATTCTGAAAAAATTTAAAATGATAATTTGATGAGTTTTCTATATTGTGTCCAAAGATGGAGATTTTTGGATGTATAGATTAAGAGTTATGGATTTTATGGGAAAAAACTATTTTAAAAGTAAACCCTTATAACTCCTTGTGGTTAACTCCAAAATTGGTAAAAGTTTTATTGGGAGTACATGTATATAACAGGAGTATACCCTGTAAATTTCAGAATGTTTGGACAAAAGTACAATTTATGATAAATGTCTAAATATTCGACAGTTTTGGCCATATAAAAAATAGTGAATGAATTTTAAAAATTTCGAGAAAAATATATGTTCAATATGGGACTATATTCTGTTAAATCCCAGAAAAGAAAAAAATTTTGGACTGATTTGGTATTTTTTATGAAAATGAACTAGTTATGAGTAAATGAATTAAATATGTTATGTGAAGTAAAAAATTAAAAAATAAGATTTTATGGCTTGGGAATCCTATATAGGGTATATGCAAATTTTTGATGAGGGATTTGATCATTGGTGATGAAATCTTATGAGTATGGTATTTTTGAATGATTAAATGCATTATTTGGTAAAGTGTAAATAATTGAAATAAATTGTTTATAAGTTTAAGAAGTGATTAAAATATTTTTATAATATTAATAATATTAGATTATGAGTTTATTAAGTGATTGATAATATTTGAATAAATTTAAAGTCTTAAATATTTATCCTTGTTTTCGTTTGATTAATGCTTATATCATTGTCATCATCTTCATGCTTATATTATGATGAAAGTCATCTTTGGCTTACGTGCAAAGATGGACTGTTAATTATTGATTTTACAGTTGAATATCTTTGACTTACGTGCAAAGATGGACAGTTGATTATTAGTTTTACAGAGTTATATATTTGGCTTACGTGCAAAGATGGACTGTTGATTATTGGTTTTACAGTTATATATCTTTGGCTTACGTGCAAAGATAAACTATTGATTGATGAGCATCTTTGGCTTATATGTATAGATGAACTGTTTATTGGTATGATTATGACCAGGGATCATTTGGTATAATCATGACCCGTAATGTTATAGATGATGTGGTAAAAGTCCTCATTGGCCCGTAGTGCATTGATGGACAGTTATTGGTATGATTATAACCAGGGATTATTCGGTATAATCATGACCATTGATGATTACATGAATATCCTTGGTCATAGTGCAGGGATAATTCGATGATGTGGATTAATTATTAAGCTGAGTCTCAGCGATAAAATATTGATTATACACTTTTAATTCATAAAAGATAGTAGATATCATGCTCTACTTGACTCTTCTAAAATGCAGTTGTATGTCTTTGGCCTGTAGTGCAAAGAATAAATTGTTAATGAATATCTTTGGCCGTAGTGCAAAGATGAATTTATTAGTATGATTATGAAGCGAGAATTGTGATTTGGTATAACCATGATTTTTGATGTTACGGTGAAGATAGGTGATGAAAATTCTCTTAATTCACAGGTGCGAAGAGGAATTTAGAATCACAATTTTGATTATGAGTTATTCATATGATTGTGGGCGAAATTGTTGATTGATGTTACGAGGATAAAACATTATTGGTGGACTTTTAAAATGGAGAAGATAATAGACCTGTTTGGTCTATTTGACTCTTCTAATGGATTGTTAGATTCATGACAACTATGGTTGAAAAGTTTTATCATCTACCATATGTTCTAAATCTACGATTTATTATTGATGAAGGCTATTGATAATTTAATTATCTTTAGTCATGATATTCTTTCTTGGGCTATTTGTGCTCACCCTTTGCTTCACAATTCCTTTCAGGTAATAAGAGTGTATGGGTCGAATTGACGGGGGATAACAGGGAAATAGTGTGATGGTCCGAGATTGTCGAAGTTTCTCAATACATTATAAAACGGCATAACATGCAACAGATAATTGTATTGAGGACCTAAGATGTGTGTATTAATATTTTATCGTCACTTAATAATTGATTTTGGCGAACAACAATAGGGTGATGAGAACCCAACTTTGAAAGTGTCAAAAGTGCACCTCATTAGAATGAATATGATAGTAATCTTCTCGTTCTTCTTTGGGGTCTTCAAATATTTGCTACTGTATTTTATATGGCATTGTAACAATTTGAGTTTGGATACTGTCTATGAGACAATATTGTATTAAAACTCACAGCTTATCTGTTGTCGTACTTTGTACGACAGTTCAACAGTTGTATAAATGAAGTTTGTATTTGATTTTTATAGAGTGATATCTGGCGGCTCAGAATGGGTCGCGTGGACCTATTTTGGGGGCGTCACATTTGCTGAAATACAAGTGTGAATTATTTGAAAGGTTCAAAGAATTCAGAAGTGAAACAAATTGGCAAGTATTAAGATTCTTTGATTAGATCAAGGAATAAATACTTGTGCAATAAGTTTCTAGATCATCTCAAATGGTTTTCTCATAATGGACGTCTCCTGATACGTAATAATTGATTGATGTATCTAAAAGGAAAAATAGTACCTTGTTGGACATGGTGCGGTCCATAATGATTTTACTGACATTCCAGTATCCCTCTGGGCTCATGTCCTAGAAATGGTTGCATATCTATGAAAAAGGTAACCTCAAAATCCAGCCCCAAGACTCCATAAAAGTTATGGATATGGAGGATTCCTAATCTTAAGTTTGTTAAGATAAGGGGTTGTCCAACTTGGGACAAGATTTGATAAGTACAAATTTATGGGACATCCTAAAGTAAGTTTAGGGTATATGTTCTATAAACCTACTTAGCAAAAGGTTTTTGTTGCGAAACATGCTGCCTTCTAAGATAAAGATGTTTATCATTGAAGGGCCTAGTGGAAGGATAATAGATCTTGAAGAGTTCAAGAACTACAAAACACTATAAGTCAAATAAGAGGAACCTGTAGATAGACCTATTATACCACAACTGAATCATAAATCTGGAATAGTACCAAAGATACCTAGGAGGTATGGATTCATTATATGTGATGATGATGAGGTACACATCATAGAAGATGATGAACCAGTTACATACGATGAGGTAAGAGTTGTAGACACTCAGAGAAATGAATTGAAGCAAGTTTCTCAAAAATGGAACATTCGTTTTGATGAAATAATCAAAAGAGTTTGATTTTATTAAAAACAAGAATGAACCTAATGTGTACAAAAGGGTCAGTGGGAGCGTCATGACATTCCTAGTATTATATGTTGATATAATACGGATAAGGAATGACATGCCAATGCTAGAATCAGTAAAGATAAAGTTGTCAAAACATTCCTCCAAGAATGATTTGGGAAGAGTATCTTAATTGGGGATACAAATCTATATAAATAGATTAAAGAGGATGCTCGACTTAACCCAAGGAACGTATATTCATTTGATGTTAAAGTCGTTTAGCATGGCAAACTCCGTGAGATGTCTCATGTTGATGAGCCCTGGAGTGTATCTCTCTTAATAGTCCCCATAAAATCATAAAAGAGAGATCGCATGAGTAACTATCATGTATGCAATGAAATGTACGAGACCTGATGTTGATCGGTCATATTCTGGAGAAGATCACAGTATGACAGTGAAAACCATCTGAAAGTACTTTACCGGCTCAATTAAAACTAAGTTTATGGTGGGTCTGAATTAAAACTAGAGGGCTTAATAGACTCAAGTTTTTCTTCAGACAGACCAAGATGACAGAAAATCCACTTTATGGTAAAGTGTTACCTTGAACGGTGGTGCAGTGAATTAGAAAGGTTCAAAATATCAAAGAGTTGCTGGTTTAGTGATAAAGACAAAGTATGTAGCTGTAAATGAAGCGGCAAGTTGATTGTTTGGATGAAAAGTTTATTACAGAACTAGGAATAGTTCTTAAGTCTCATCTTGGATCTAAACATGTGTTGTGACACTTTCATTTGATTGTAGGAATCAATGAAAGATGGGAAATCAATATAGAGATAGTGGACTCTCAAGAACAACATTACATATCCATTAACTAAAGCTTATCCAACAAAGGGATAATCGTCACTTAGAGAAGAAGGGTATGAGATACCATGACGATTGGCTTTAGTGCAAGTGGGAGATTGAAAGTAGTATGGACACAAGCCAATCATGTTTGATGATAAAGCATATACTTTGTAACAATCTAATTCATTTATTAATAAAAAGTATTAATTTATTAAAGGCTTTTAATTATCTACATGATGTTATTTTATAATATGTGAGAAACCCATAGTTTTAAGCAATGCTTTTAGAATAATGATGATGATCATTCTAATGAGATCTAAATTCTTAGAAAGCTTAAAACTAAAATAGTTCTCAATCGTTGGATTACTAAATTGGGGATTAGTGAATCTGGATAGATTGGTACATACATTGCTTGTGCATTGGATGAGGATGATTGATCTCATGATTATTTGTGTGGAGAAACTAAAGTAAGTATGTAGGTGCTTATTAGAGAATAAGTTCACTGAACGTGGCTCGCTAAGGAATACCTAATGGAGTTTTACTTGCCTGTCAATAGGAATTCTTTAAGTGATAGTAGTAAAAGTGATCCTTGGACTTGAGATCATCATAGTATATTGTGTATGATGAGTTATACTTTGACTTATTTCTTAAGACCCTTAGGGTATATCAAAGGGTATGCTTGGGTATAATAAGTTATACATGGAGATAATGTATGATCAATAAAGAATCTACCACTTCTAGTAAAGGAAGAGAAATGTCCTATGTGATTCAATAAATGACAACCCAGTAGTCCTTGGCCAAGGCAGAATGAAATTAGAAAGGAGTTTCTAATTTGCATTATTTGGAGTTGTGCATTTAAGAGTTGAAATACATATAATTAAATAAAATAAGACTTGACAGTAATTTCATGTCTTATATTTAATTGGGACATTGTATGGTGGAAGGATCGAATTGTACGGCAACTATTTACTCAAAGGTTCTTTTATGATTAATGTTGAAATCTATATTATCTGGAAAGTCGTTGATCGCTAGGGAGGCTTATCCCCATTGTAGAATAAATATTATTTATTTAAATAAATTAATAGTTTAATTAATTTATTTAAGTAAGATTAAATTGTTCTAATTGATTTATTCACAACCTGTTTAATATGGAGAACATAAAGGGTCACAAAAGATAAAAAGGAAGAATAATTATTTAAGAAGTTAATGACATAATCGTAATAATATATGTTAAGTGTGTTTAATTTAATCTATGGTGATAGAATAAATTAAATAGCTTAATATTTATTATTTAATATTTTGAAAATATTAAATATATAAATTAATCGAGAGAGTCTTATTAATATTATTACAATTATTATTATTTTAATTTCTAAAGAGTTGGAAATTAATTTAATATTAGTACTCTCATTTATTCCTAATAAGATAAGGAGGCTAAGTAATTAAAGGATTTTAATTAATTAAAATAAAACTCAATTCCTTAATTTTTAAGGAGGGTTGCCCACATCTATAAATAAGAGGAGACTTATTATGGGTGAGGTGGTTGTTGACTTTTTCACAACATACATAATTCTAATATTGTTGGAGAGTACGCTCTTTTTCTATGAGAGATAGAAAAACTAGGGTTTAGCCAAACACCCATCTTCTTGAATCTTTCTTCTTCCTTGGTGGATCACCTCTAGAGGCCAAACACTTGGGTGGCTAACATTGATTAAAGGAAGGAACCAAACCCGGTGGATTCAAGTTGAACGCGAAAGAGATTGGAGGTGAACTTGTACCTGAGGAAGCTCGAATCTTCAAGGGTATGATTCTTGTTCTTTATATTTTCGTTTAATTAATAATTGTGCATAAAGGGTGATCTGGGTATATGGTTTGCAAAATTTTAAAACTCTGATTTTTCATGTTTCCGCTTAATTTGTGCAATTTGATTGTGTTCATGAATATTACAAAACTAATACATTCTTTGAAGAAGGGCTATTTGTGATCAGCTTTTTGGCAAATTTGAAGTTGCCTGGAAACCCATGAGATAATCTTTGAGATTCTTTGGATATGCTTTGAAGCTCGAAATATGTGATCCCAAATGTTGAGGATTTGAGCTCTGTGAAAAGGCATCATGGGTAGATAGGAGAACAACTGATTTTAGTTGGCTCTCCTATACCCATCACAGCCCACAACTATGATTTCGATGTCATCATCGTCTTCTTCTTCTTCTCTGTATTCTTTCGAGGATTCCACTACATCAATCACCTCCTTGTGACTTTCTTACTCTGGTGCGCTCTTATTTTCTTCAGGAGCAGTCTCTTCTGCCATAAGGATATCATGAGGCTCCCCCTCAACATGATCATCAATTTGTATTTTAAATGGATTCCCCTCAGCTGGAGCATTCTCTAGAGTAGGAATTTCAGAAATCTCCCCCTCAAATTGGCCTATGTTCTTTTCACTTGCTTCAGATAGCCTCTTTTCTACAGCTATCCTTTTATCTTCCTCCTTTAAGGCCTTTTCATTGACAAGAATGTATTTATTGACAAGTTTTCTTCTTGACTTTTTAGGTTTGAGCCACGACCTCAAAGACTTCCTTCACTTCTTCTCTGAACCGTTGATCGACCCAGTATCTTTTGCGAAGAACCTCTTTGGGAGAGGTGTCCAGTCTAGTCTCTACGATCGGTAGAGATTCTTCGATCGAGGAGACAGATGGCCTCTTGGACTTGTGACTGTTTTTATTCTTCTTCAGCAGCTGAGAGATGGTAGCTCTGTCTTCATCTGCCTCAGCCAGCTGTTCTTTCCTTCTCAATATCATCAGAGTTTCAATGTTAGAAAGCTCTTGTGGTATATCAGTGGTTGACCCTTGGGGTTCTTCTGCCATTTGAGCCTTCAGCTTTCTTTTGCCCTTGCTTTTTCTGACAAAGGCAATGTGTAAGACCCCAACTTTTATGAATAAAGATGAATTTTCTATAATTATCATTTTTGAATATTATGGAATGAATTTGATATAATGTTATAGTTGTGGGTAATAGTTATAAATTTTGCAAAGTACGCAAGTTGTTATATAATATTCGATTGGTCGGGGAATATTCGTTTTAACAGGGAATATTCGTACAACGGCACAATCATTGGTGGACCCCACAACGGAATTATTGTCGGATTGAGAAAACGACAAAAATATTTTATGAAAATAATGGCGGAAGTTTTATCGTTAACTGTTGAAACACCTAGTGTTAAAAGTACAGGAATACGCGTGGTTGCATAGTAGCACACGGTATTGATTATTGATGCTTACGTGAGAAGTCACTCAATTTTGTTCAATTATTGCTTCAGTAATTGTTGCATAGTATCTCACGTTAATTGATTCAATTATTGTCGATATTTTATATATTATTAAATCAATAATTGAGACGACGAAGTTATTAATATTATTATTTGCAATATTAACGAAGTCTAGAAGTTCGCGATGAGGAGAGGTTTGGTCACCTAATTGCGGCATGATAGGGAGAAATCCTTATTGAAAGCCCCTCTTTCTGAGGAATGACACAGTCGATTAATAGTATGAATTATAATAATGATGATGAAGTTTTGTTTTATTAGTATTATTAATGTAATAAAATGAAAAGTTTTTATATAAAACAGAATACTTTTATAAAGTTATTCGTTTTATTAGACTATAAATAGAATATATTATATTCTATTATACATAGTGTTTTGCATAGTAAAATCTTTTTATATAAAATAGAATACGTTTATAAAGTTATTCGTTTTATTAAACTATAAATAGAATATAATATATTTTATTTTGCATAGTGCCTGCATAGTATTTTGTGTAGTAAAATCTTTTTATATAAAACAGAATACTTTTATAAAATTATCCGTTTTATTAGATTATAAATAGAATATATTATATTTTATTTAAAAGATTTTGTTTTATTAGAATATTTTATAGTAAACCAATCTGGACCGTCCATTTAAAAGTAAATCAATCTGGACCGTTCAGGAATTAGTTACTATTCAATTCATTCTCCTATAAATAGAAGCGCATTCCTTCATTATTTCTTACGAATTTATTGAAATTCTAGAGAGAGAAACTATAGAGAGAAAGAAGAAAAGTATTCTACTACTTCACTACTCCTATATCCAGTTTGTTCTAAGGTAAGGGGTATTATTTCTTTCGTATTCATGAAGAGAACTTCTGTTATTCCATTTTTTTATTCTGTTGGAATAACCTGTATATGCGGTCTACCCTATACTTGTTGAAATTCTTCTATTATTCCATTCTTTATCATTATGTTGGACCTGTTTATGCAAAGTACCGCATACATGGTAAAATTC
Organism: Panax ginseng; assembly: GCA_020205605.1. Classification (NCBI taxonomy): domain Eukaryota; kingdom Viridiplantae; phylum Streptophyta; class Magnoliopsida; order Apiales; family Araliaceae; genus Panax; species Panax ginseng. The sequence continues at coordinate 132,345,746 of CM035139.1, forward strand.
TTCTGTTATTCCATTCTTTATCATTATGTTGGAATAACCTGTTTATGCGAAGTACCGCATACATGGTAAAATTCTTCTGTTATTCCATTCTTTATTATTACATTGGAACATCACATGCGTGTGTTTACACATGACTGTTCCGATATTTATTATTACATTGGAATAACTTTTATGCATGCGATCTATCGCATGCACCTGGTGATTTCTTTTGTTGTTCCATTCTTTATTATACTCAGTTGGTTAAAATTTTGACTTCTATACTCCATGAAATTAGTGGAATATCCTTGATATTTGCGCTTCATCCAGTATCTTTTCATGGAAATATTCTTCTGAGCATTCTTGAATTTTACTCTACAAAGAAGTATCATGTTGACAATTTGGACGTTATTAGTTTCTAGATAAATTAATTCTTGAACTTGTTTTATTGAATTCTTATATCATTGTCATCATCCTCATGTTTATATTATGTTGAAAGTTATCTGTGGCCTATAGTGCATAGATGGACTTGGTATGATTCTGACCAGGGATTAATCGGTATAATCATGACCATAATGTTACAAATAATGTGGTAAAAGTCCTCATTGGCCCGTAGTACATTGATGGACAGTTGTTGGCATGATCATGACCATTGATGAATACACGAATATCCTTAGCCCGTAGTGCATAGATAATTTATGGTTGTGATACTAATGAATATCCTTGGCCGTAGTGCAGGGATGATGTGGATTATTTATTAAGCTGAGTCCTAGCGATAAAAGTGATGAAAAACCTTTGAAATCATAAAAGATAGTAGATTTTATTCTCTACTTGACTCTTTTAATGGATTGCTTGTTCCGCTGCAGTTAAACTTGATGTTTGTTATATTGTATCAGTTTAACACTGTTGAAGGCTAATGATAATTTATTATGTATTATCTTAGTCATAATATTTCTTACTGGGCTAGTTGAGCTCACCCTTTTACTTTTATTGTTCTCTTCAGGAAATGAGAATGTAGCAGGGACTAATTGGGGAACGGAGTGATGGTCCAGATAATAGCATTAGTAGTCCTCACTATTCTGTTAAATAGTGTGATAATAAATGTAATGAGTACTCAATTGAGTGTGGATATTGTTTAGATGACAATATTTGTATTAAAACTCATAGCATATATTTTGTCGTATTTTACACGACTGTTGTATAATTAAGTTGCATTTGAATTTTGTACCATGTATTTGGAGACTCAAGATAGGTGATGTATACCTATTTTGGGGGCGTCACACAATGGGTTCCTCCTTATTGGTTTCTTCTTCATCTTCTTCAGTCTCCTTAACAACAAACATGTTCCCTGGAATTCCTGACTCCTTTGCATCACAAGTCCTACCACTGGATTCAGACATCATTCGTATATTCTCTGCTGGATTCCTTTTCCAGTTTTCTAACAGTTGCTGGGTCATTCGTCTGTTCGGATTGATGGACTCTCCTTCATCATCCCCTATCTTATCTCCCAAAGAAGACTGTAGGATAATACTTATGAATCGTCCGTAGAGCATCTTTCCAGAGCTCTTTGACTTCTTCAAGCCAAGAATCCACTTCCCAATCCATCCAAGTAGTAGGGCTCCATAGTTAAGCTGTATCCCACAACTGATGCCTGGCATGAGCTTGAGCTGCACTTCATTTACAGATTCATGGTCGGAGCTCTTGCAGCATATGCATTTTCCAACAATGTCTGCCAGAAATTCGTACCTCTGAGGGAACTCTTTCTTCTTGTACCCTTTGACAGTGGGGAACTTTTTGTGGTGCATTCTCTTAAGTCCTTCATGGAAATTGATGTCATCTATGAATGAAAACCCTTTCTATTGGAAGCCTAGGGCTAGATTTATATCCTCAGCCTTGAGCTTGATTTCCACGTCCTTGACCCTCGTAGTGATGACTTCGTTCTCGAACACACCATTTCTGTAAAATTCTTTTATCAGCTTAAGGTAGATCCAAGTGCTCATACCCAGGGCCTCTTCAAGACCATCTTTCTTTATTAGAGACAGAGTTTTGAGAAACTTGGGGTCAGTTGTCGTGAACTCATCGAAATAAAGTTTGTAACCAGAGATGATATTTGAGGCTGTCATTGATTTCTTTGTTCTGAGGATGATTTTTCGATTTTGAAAGCTAGGGTTTTTGCTGTTGGAGAGAGAGAGAGATATGAGCTTTTTGAACTTCTGAGTTTTCAAAAAAGGTTTTTAAACTATTATTGTAACTTCCCTCCACACGATCTGATTAGAGAAACATGTGTTGAATTCTGCTTAGCTCCGCGATTTTAACTTGTGGGAAAATACTAATTTTCCCCTTAGCTCCTCCTGAGCTGATGTGTCCTTTGGGAAGACTACGATCATTGAGGTAGCCTTTATGATCTTTGAGTCTACTCTGTATTCGTCGAGTCTGTTCTGCAGCCGTCGTGTCTGAACTGCGATCGTTGAGTCTGTCCAGATCCTTATGATGAACTTTTGACTTAGCATTCTTCTCGGGTTAAGGTAGCTCAAGAAGGGCTAACCTCATAGAGTGTATCAAGGGTTAGGTTTGTTCCTGAGGCGCTTGACAGAGAGATTGTTTTGATTTGTTTAACTTTTGTCATCATTGGATGCTCCTTTGTTCTGCCATCGTTGAGTCTGTACTACGATCGTTGAGTCTATACTGCGATCGTTGTCTTTCATGTTATCGCAGCTCTATGATCTTGGACTTCCTTTCATCATGTCTATAATTTTGAACATAGCCTTTATATCTACATGGTTAGCACAAACTAGAGCATAGATTTTATGGTTGTAAATTAAGCATGCCTAGCTCACTTATTAATTTGTTAAACCTGGATTCATCTAAAGGCTTTGTAAAGACATCAGAAAGTTGATTTTTAGTTGGGATATATTGTAAAGATATGGTTCCATTTTTCACATGATCCCTAATGAAATGATACCTTATTTATATATGTTTAGTCCTAGAATGCATGAAAGGATTATGTGTTATTGTTATGGCACTTGTGTTATCACAGTGAACAGGAATAGATTTGAATTCAAACCCATAGTCTGCTAGCTGATTTTTCATCTAGAGGATTTGAGCACAGCAGCTGCCAGCAGCAATGTATTCAGCTTCTGCAGTTGAAGTAGGCATTGAGTTTTGCTTCTTGCTGAATCAGGACACAAGTCTATTTCCTATCAGCTTACATGTGCCACTGGTACTTTTTCTGTCTATTTTATAACCTACAAAGTCAACATTTGTATATCCTGTTAGTTCAAATGAGGACTCCTTGGGATACCAAAGCCCCAAGTGAGGTGTGCCTTTAAGGTACCTAAAAATCCTTTTTACAGTAGTTAAGTGTGATTCCTTAGGATTAGCTTGAAATCTAGCACATATGTATGTTGCAAACATTATATCCAAGTCTCTCGGCGGTCGATATAGAAGAGAGCCTATCATACCTCTGTATTGAGTTATGTCAATACTTTTACCATTTTCATCTTTGTCAAGCTTGGTTGCTGGAGCAATTGGAGTTTTCATGGGAGAAGCTGATTATATGCCATACTTTTTAAGTAAGTCTTTGATGTACTTGGCTTGGTTTATGAAGATTTCTTCATCAGTCTGCTTTATTTGCAGTCCAAGGAAGAAGTTCAGCTCACCCATAATGCTCATTTCAAACTTGTTCTGCATAAGCTTGGAAAATCTCTTGCATAACTTTTCATCAGTAGATCCAAAAATAATGTCATCAACATATATTTAAACTAATAAGACTTTGTCTTTATGCTTTCTAAGAAATAATGTGGTATCTACTCTACCTCTAGTGAACCCATTTTCAACAAGAAAGCTAGTTAATGTTTCATACCATGCTCTAGGTGCTTGTTTAAGACCATATAAGGCTTTGTCTAATCTATAGACATAATTGGAAAGAGATGGATTGATGAAACCTGGAGGTTGCTCTAGATATACTTCTTCTTGAAGTTCACCATTTAGGAATGCACTTTTGACATCCATATGAAATACTTTGAACTTCATATGAGCAGCAAAGGCAAGGAATATTCTTATGGCTTCTAGTCTGGCAACAGGTGTAAATGTTTCATCGTAGTCAATGCCTTCTTCTTGAGAGTAACCTTTGGCCACCAGTCTTGCTTTATTCCTGGTTATTACTCTATCTTCATCCATCTTGTTCCTGAAAACCCACTTGGTGCCAATGACAGGATGATTTTTTGGTTTTGGAACTAATCTCCATACTTTGCTTCTTTCAAACTGATTTAGTTCTTCCTGCATGGCTTCTATCCAACTGGAATCTTCCATAGCATCTTCTATCTTTTTGGGTTCCATCTGTGACAAAAAACTCAGATAGAAACACTCATTTTAGGTGGCAGCTCTTGTTTTAACTCTTGCATTTGGGTCTCCAATGATTAAGTCTTGAGTGTGATCTCTTGCCCATCTATTTCTTGTTGGAACATCTGTCCTGATGCCTTCTTGTCTGAGACCTTCGAGATCAATTTCAGCTTCTAGATGTAGAGGTTCGCTGTCTTTCATAGTTCTCTCTACGATCTCCTCTTCTTGCTCAACGATCTCATTTTTTGGGACTACGATCGTAGTGTTGAGCTCGACGACTGCGTTTGTAGTGTCTAAATTGTCGGTAGTGTCTTGAGGCATAGTTTTATCTAAGTCTGTCTCATCAAAGATGATGTGAATTGAGACTTCAACACTCAGTGTCTTTTTGTTGAACACTTTGTAGGCCTTACTATCTGTGGCATACCCAAGAAAGATTCCTTCGTCTGACTTGGGTTGAAACTTTGTCAAATACTGCTTTCTATTGTTGAGAAATGTAGCATGCACAGCCGAATACATGGAAATAGATGACACTTGGTTTTCTTCCTTTCCACAGTTCGTAGGGATTGTTTTTAATTGTAGAGTGTATCAATGATCTATTCTGAGTGTAGCATGCAGTGTTGATAACTTCGCGAAGTACTTTCGAGGCGGATGGGTCATTGCTTCTTAGTAGAGTTCTTCCACCTCTATTAGTGTCTCCGTTCTTTCTTTCAAATACTCCATTTTGTTGAGGAGTTCGTGGAGCTGAGAAGTTGTGACTGATGCCATTATTTGTGCAGAACTGGTCTATTTTAGAGAAGTCAAATTCTCTGCCATGATCACTCCTTATAGCCTTAATTTTTTCCTCTTTCTCGTTCATTACTAGTCTGAACATCTTGATCAGTTGAGAGCTTATTTCATCTTTCGAGGTCAGAAAGAATACCCATGTGAATCTGGTGTAATCGTCCACTACGACTAGTGAGTATCTCTTCCCTCCAAGACTCATTGTTGGAATTGGCCCAAATAGATCCATGTGAAGCAGCTGCAGGGGCTTGTCAATTGAGTTCGCAGTTTTACTCTTGAATGAGCTTCTAGTCTGCTTTCCAAGTTAACAGGCATTGCACGACCTTTCTTTGACGAAGTTGAACTTGGGTAAGCCTTCAACTAGATCTTTTGAGGTCAGTTTGGACATGCTCTTGAAGTTGAGATGAGACAGTCTCCTATGCCATAGCCAGCTCATTTCTTCAGATGCTTTAGCCAGAAAGCATATTGTCTCGTCTGAGCTTAGTTGTCCAAGATTTACTATGTAGACATTTCCTTCTCTTGTTCCAGTTAGCTTTATGGCAAATGTCTTCAGATCTCTGACTTGACATTAATTGTTAAGGACTGTTACTTGATGACCCTTATCGCAGAGTTGACTTATGCTCAGAAGATTGTGTTGTAGTCCTTCCACATAGGCCACTTTGCTAAAAGACACTGCACCATTTCCAACTAAGCCATATCCTCTTATTTTGCCAGATCCATTATCTCCAAAAATGACTACAGGATCCTCCTTCTCTATATAGTTAAACAGAAGAGCTTTGTTCCCTGTCATGTGCCTTGAGCATCCACTATCCAGATACCAGGTTGTGATCGTGGAGCTTGGTTCCTGTGGTAAGATGAAACTCTCATTTTGGTACCCATACTTGCATAGGTCCTACTTTGTTAGTAACCTTAGGAACCCAAATCTGCTTGATTTTGGGTTTCATATGAGTAGGATTATAATAGCACATTGCAGCCTTATGACCAACCTTATTGCACATAAAACATTTAATATGATGCATGCGTGTGTGTGTGTGATGATTCTTCCTCCATTTAAACTTTTATGGATCTTTAATCATCTTTCTGTTAAACTGATCCACCTTTTTCCATGTGTCTTGGCCATCAGGCAAAGATTTGCCATTTGAGGATCTTCATCATCTCCAGATTCGGGAGTTGAATCATTGTTTGAGTCACTCCACGATCCTCCAGCTACAAGGCCTTTGTCTCTATTCTGAGGTCTTTTGTTGCCTTTGAATTCCTTCTTTGGATGTGATTTCTTCTTTAGTTCTTCTTTGAGAGGTTTGTTGCAGTTAGCAATGAAATGGCCAGGCTTCTTGCAGTTATAGCATAGATTATTTATCTGCTCCTGACTGCTATTGTTGTTGACTTTCTTTAGCTTGCTGATTTTGCCTTGATGCATGAACCTTCTGAGTCTTTTCACTAGCATTGCAAAGTCCTCATCGTCATCTTCATCTTCATCATAGTCAGAGTCAACTTCAGTGTTGACTTTGGAGGTGTTTTCAGTTACTTTGAGAGCAACACCTTTATCCTTCTTTCTTCCTTTAGATAGAGTTTCTGCTCATTGAGTCAGCTCCAGTTCGTATGTAAGAAGGTTTCCATACAACTATTGAACAGTAATTTCATGTAGATTCTTTGACTCTCTATTAGCAGTGGTTTTGGCATCCCACTTACTTGGTAAGGCTCTCATGAACTTTATGATTAGATCTTTGTTTGGATAGATCTTTCCATAGGCTCATAGAGAGTTGAGCAGAACATTAAATCTCTCGTAGGTGGCAGTGACGTTTTCTCCTTGAACGTGTGCAAACATCTCATATTGCTGAGTCAAGAGAGATTGTTTATTTTCTCTGACTTCTTCTATTCCTTCATGCATGATGAGCAATGCTTCCCAAACCTCCTTTGCTATTTTTCTGTTGACCACATTTTCGAACAGATCATCTTCTAAGGATTGGAATAAAATGGTCTTGGCCTTTTTATCGAGTTGAATAGCTCTCTTCTCGTTTTCTATCCATTCTCCTTTGACCTTGATCTGTATCCTATTTGGGTCGTCTGTAGTTGGTGCAAGCTTTGTAGGAACGTAAGACCCATTTTGAACAGTTTCAAATAGATCTTCATCTATTGAATCCATGGATGCTTGCATTCCAAACTTTTCAGTTAGCAAATTTGTCTTTGTTGCACATAGGTGGCTTGCTACCTTCTCCAGTCTTTGATTCGCTTGGTAAGTGTGCCATTGGATCTACTTAAGCTTTGTAGGCTATAGAACAAAACCTGCTTTGATATCAATTGTTAATTTCCGGAGGCACAATAGTTATCTAGAAGGGGGGGTTGAATAGATATTTAAAATTCTTTTCATTTTACTTTGTTAGTTTTGATAATGATTCAAACACAGCAGAATTAAGATTTGTTTGATCTCCCTTTTTAGATATAGTGAGTTAATGAGAGTGAGGCAGTTATAACAGTTATAGCAGTTATAGCAAGAATGCAATAGACACGGTAGTTTTAAGTGGTTTAGAGCACTTAAAGCTCCTAGTCCACTCTTCTACTCCTCGAATAGGAAATCCACTAAGGATGTCTTTTACACTTTCTGAATCTCACAGATTCCTTCTAGACCAGCAGTCTAGGAACTTCTTAGTTCACTCTTGAACTCTTCAAGTCCAACAAACTTGGTTCTTTACAGTTCACTTTAGAACTCTTCAAGTCCTTCTGACTTGGAACTTCTTACTTCACTTGTTTGGCAGTTGTTGAGTTCTTGATTGGTGCTACTCAGTTGTCGTTAAGCTCTTGTTCGAAAGAACTGAGTAGCTGAGCAAGCTTTCTTTTTCTCATATCGTAGAGTTGAGCGTTGAGTGTTCTTCTTAATTTTTGTTCAATGCTTGCTCCTTGAATCATCTGTAGATGTTTTTCATATATGTGATCCTTGAAATCTATCAGTTAAATCCATCCGTTGAGGCATTTAATGTGTTTGACGTTTGTGAACTTTGATGGAGACTTTTCTACAAATCATCTGAATTGCATTCTGGCCCACTGACACAACAGACAGCTTTCTCACCTAACACCTGAAAAGGTGTTTTCCACTGACCCATGGTCTTTTCTTAGCTTCTTCAATACGTTTCTTTGTTGTATACTAAGGATATCTTCTGTGTCATTGGGACTGGCGAAGACTTCAACGTTTATAACTTTTTCCACATTTGTTGGAATTTATCTTTAAACAAATGTGCAAGGTTCGATGCTTCTGACACAGGCAGATGATACTCTACGATTCAGATCGTGGTGTCTTGCCACCTTGGTGCTTGATGCTAGCAAACGAGAACACTACGATTTCTCTTAAGGACTGGCACACTACGATCTTCACTTTCTTGTCTTGCAGACTCTATGTTTCCGAGAGCACACTACGATCTCTGAGTTGGCTTTGGCAAACGACTGGACCACTCTAAGATCTCTGGAGAGGCCCTTCAAGGCAGTCATACTACGATCCTTGATGCTCTACAAGTATGCCTTGGCTTCTAAAAACTCTTGATCAGCTCAGTAGACTACGATTCTATTGAAGCCTATCTATTACATTTCAAGACATAGATCAACCAAACATATTTGATCTCTTTATTTATACATTCATTTACAGAATGATAAACATTAAAATCTTAAATCAACCTAACAATTTTGATCTATCACTAAGTTCTTGTACATATATTCCTTGAAGGACTTCACATATAATCATGAGCATTTACTTTAAACATCAAATCAAAATATTCACTCTTCCAACATAATTGTTAAGGAGAATTCTTGGTGTAAGGAGGTTCGGGTGGACTTGTTTGCCATTCGGTGGTAAACCAATTGTTAAGGAGAATTCATGGTGTAAGGAGGTTCGGGTGGACTTGTTTGCCATTCGATGGTAAACCAATTGTTAAGGAGAATTCATAGTGTAAGGAGGTTTGGGTGGACTTGCCTACCATTTCGATGGTAATTAATCACTATGAACTTGTTAAGGTGTAAGGAGGTTCGGGTGGACTTATTTACCATTCAATGGTAAATTCGACCATTCAATGGCAAATTAATTGTTCGGAGGAATTTGTTAGGCCCTTTGTTAGTAAACAAAGTTCCTATGATAAACAAGCACGTTTGGAGGTTTCGGCCAGAACTATTCGTCTTAAAGATGGTAAATCGATCTTTTGCAGATCTGTCTCACACTTCGGTAACGAATAAGTATTGCATTACTTTATTACCTTATTTTGTTTAAGTGTTGAGTTCGGATTTTGTTATTGTTTGATCTTAACTATTATATAATTCACTTGATTATTAACTAACAATTTAAAGTTAAGTTTAAACAAGAGCTTGTACATTTTTCAAGTTGATTAATACTGAATTATTGACAAGAAACGATCACAAAGGAGTAATAAGTAATGAAATTAACATCTCATTAATATTAAATTGTTTACAAAAAAGAGATAGAAATTTTTACAGAAGTTCCTAAGTCTTAAAACGAGGGAATCCATCGTCAAGCGCCGTCTTCGTCGTCTGATGAGTCGAGGAGGGATGGGTCTACCTTAGCTTCGACAAGTTTTCCCTTGCCTTTGCTTCGGCATTCTTCGTATCCTTCAGAGAACATCCGAACAATCTCCTTATTCAGCTCAACTGACTTTCGGTAGTTCATTTGGATGTCTTTGCGGAGGTCTTCGGTCAGTGGGGGACCCAAGTCTTTAAGGGCTCGAAGTTCCCTAACCTCGTCTTCGATCTTCTGACGCTCCTTCAAGTGACGCAGCTCTCTGGTTTCAAACTCATTCACTTGGAGAGCTAGGCTTTTATTGGTATTGGCAAGCGTCTCATACTTCTGCACCAGGACTTCATTTTTATGAATCAGGTCTACATTCATGTTAACCGTGATTCGATGAGTAGCCTCGGCCGTCTCCGGTTTTTCTTTGACATTGTGAAGATCTTTTCGAAGGCACTCGTTGTTGAATAGAGTAGTGCCGTGTTCGCTCCTTTCTTTATTCAACGCCGACTTCAGAATGGCGTTCTCTAGGCGGGCAGCGTCTTCTTCGGCTTCAGATTCTTTATACTTGGGACGGAGACACCCGAAGATCGCATTTGCCTACACAGTCAGAGTCTATTAGTTATTATCTAAAAGACATGTATTATTTCAAGTAAATGGGTTATTAATAGTTTACCTTAGCCTGATGCTTCATTCCTTCGTCGATAAGATCCATGATTGAACTGTTCCTGAACATATGATCATCGGTTTCACAAACAAACGAATCATAGAGTTGGAAGGGAAAATGTTTGTTGAGCTCAGGCCAAAGAGAAGGCGATGCTACGGATTCTGGCCTGGCTTCAGATGAAGATGGATGTGGCGAAGAAGGTTTGGGTTGTTCAGGAGGAGGTGGAGGTCGAGCAATGGTCTGTTTGGGAGGAGGAGGAGTATTGATTATTGTGGATTCTGGAGGTGGTGTTGGTTGATTTTCAGAAAGATGTTTTCTTTTTTGAGTGAGAGATGGAGTGGGCTCTGCTTGTTCCTCGAGCTCCTCTTCAGAAACAACATTCTCTAGAGGAACGACTGGGGGAGGATTGGCTTCAGAAAAGGGTACTCTGAGTTCTTCGGCAGTAAGGGGGGTTATTTTAGTTTTCCTCTTCTTGGTACAAAGGACTCGAGCCCGTTCGTCCTGAGGCATATCTAGCAGGCTCTCGGTGAAAATTGGTGGAGGAGCAGGTTTGGCTTTTCAAACAGCACTCTTCTTTCGGCGAGATTGGACAGATTTTGTTGTAGGAGGGGGTTCAATAGTTTGGGGATCAATTGGGTGAGCTTCAGCAAGTTGGGTTTCGGTAGAAGCTTTAGGATCTTTAGCAGATAAAAAGGCTTCAAGATGTCATTGGTCAGAAGAGGTCGGTTTAATCAGAGACACTGCAAGGATGTAAAAACAACAAATCAGAGCCAAAAGTATTGAAGATTTCAAAATTTACACAAAAAGATAGTTCGGGACTTACGCTTGTGTTCATATAACCATGCCTACTTGGTTAACAGTTCAAAACTCCATTCTTTCTTTGGGAAGTTGTCAAAGAGCTCTATCATCTAGTTCACACGCTCTTCGGGAATGTCACCAAAGTTTGCAGATACTTTTTCCAAAGTTGTCCAGTCCGACAGAGAAGCAACTTCTGGTCCTTTGACGAAGAACCACTCCTTATATGCCATCCTTTGTTGCTGGAAGGAGTGGATACCAAGGATCGTCTTTCAAATTTCTCGCCTGGATTCGGCGACTGCTTGCTCAGAACTTTAAATCCCTTTTCACGGGATTTGTTGATGTTATAGATGGAGAAGAAGAAGTCGAGAGTAGGAGTAGCGCCTACCTCGTAGCAGAAGGCGATGAAAGCTAGGATATGGATGTAAGAGTTCGGCAGCAATTGGGCAAATCCTACACCAATAAACCCTAAGAGGGTGACTTGAAAAGTATGAAGAGGGAATCGAACCCCCTTTTCGAGAAGAGTTGCCAGAATGGTGGTTCAGCGCTCAGGTCGCTGGTACATTCGCTCTTTGGAAGTTGGAGCTCTCACTAGATGGGTATCCGGAATCTGATAATGAATCCGGATGTTGCGCAGCTCAGTCTCGATAACGATGGATGGGGTATTAGCATGGGAAAAGTGTTCTTCACTCTTAAAGAAATCTGAAGGGTTTGGTAAAGGTTTCGGTGGTGAATTTTTGCTTGGGGTAGCAGTTGATTTGGGGTTGGAGCCTGAAGTCCCTTTGGTAGGGCTTGGGCTATGAGGAATGGAGGTGATGGAGGTCACCTCGAGAGGAATTTCTTAACCAGATTCTTGAGACGGCATAGATGAAGATTTGCAGAGAAGGAGCTCGATAAGAAGAAGAAAGTTGAAAGAATTTGAGAATTCGGATAGTTGGTAAAATTTTCAAATTAGGGATAAAAAAGGCTTTTATAGGGGCGATCTTGTCAGTTGTTCGCGAAGATCGAGGGTGGTGTATTTAATGCCAGTAATGATGGTGAATTTGGTGAGTTACTATTCGGATTCAAATTATTTTTATCACTTGGGCTTCCGGTCTTATCCTGTCTTAATTATTTGAACATCACCAAACGGGCCTTGGTATTTTATTCTTTGTGCCCTATCTGATCTTGGCCCAATTCTTTTACCATCATGGACCGTTTACAATCTTCTATTAAACCGTTTGTTTGATAAAAGACTGGAGGGCACTGTTGGGCCATGATATTTTATACATATTGGGCCGAATCTCTTGGCCAAATCTATTGGGTCATTTCTAATGGATCCTGAAAGTATTGGGCCTAGTCACTGGGCCGAAGCCAATGGGTAAATAATGTTTCCATTTGGGCTTTGACCGGTAATGATGATAAAGATAACTGTTGACCGATATCCTGCATTGCATTGATGAGGATGGGACAGATTCGGCGGACGGTGGACAAAGGTGATGTGATCAGCAGGTAAAATACCTGCAGGGGGGTGGTGTCAGGGGGGTCAGTGGCACGCAAAATCGGAGTTGGAGTATATGAGGACCGGATACAACACAATTAGAGGTAACTGATATTTTCATCTCTAAAAACACTAGAATTATTATTCTTTGTGATACACCTTGTATCTGTCTGTACTTACTCTCACGCCGGAGCTATCCCCCGACGGTCCAAGCCGTCAAGCTTTTGATATTGACCTGTTGAACTGTGCAGGATTGAACGCGCTCTTACGTGATTGAAGCGCATGAAAAGATCTTGACGTTAACAGTACCTATTAGGACTATTCTTGATCTAAACCATACATCTTTGTGGGCATTTTCATGTAAAGGATTCACTTGTTATAATTGCATCTTAGCATTCGATAGTACATCTTTGCAATGTTGTGTTTGTTTCTGTGACGTCTTGAATTTTCAAATAATATTAAAATAAAGATTTAGTAAAATAAATTTTTGTTTACTAAATCTTTATTTTAATAGTTTATTATATTGCATTGCATGTGTGATTACGTGAAGAATATTATGTGGATGTATGTGATAGGGTAAATATAATAATTTATATTTAGTAAATTGTTATAAATAATTTATTGTGGAAAAAGAAATCAAATTATTATTTTATTTGATTTATATTATATTGCTTATGTGATAATTGTGGTATAATATACGTGTGAAGGTGGCGTGATAAATATATTAAAATATATTTATTACGTAAATAATCTTGAAAGCAAATTATAATATAATAAATGTAAATTTTATGGATATTAAAATAGTTTATGAAAATAAATTATTTTAATTAATTTATTAAATAAAATATTTTATTTAATAAAAGTTTTTATTTTATAGAAAAGATTTATGGATATTTTATTTTAATTTTTAAAGTATATTATGTATTTAATATTTAACGCGATAAGTATAGAGGGTATTATAAAATTATATTATGCATTAAAAAAGGGGGCATGAGCTGTATATTAAAGGATGTGTCATGTTATTAAGCAGGATGTGTTGAACAATTAGCATAATAATAGACACCAAGTAATTATCTGGAATATAAAGGAAATGCTTCGTAAACCTTATTCATTCTCTACCCTGCTCTCTTTTATCTGTCCTAAAGAAAAAAAATTCTCCCCCTGACCTACCATCCGTTCCTTCTCCTTCATGCCTTCCTTTCCTAGTTGCCATAAGTTTCATAAAATTGAAAGTAATTAGCAAGTAGAGGAGTTCACGGATGCGTAATTGCTGCACACAAAATCCCATATTCAAAGTTAGAAAAATAGTAGAAATTATTGATTCAAAATTTGATTTGAAGAAGATTGTGAGCAGATTACACCAAGGAGAAAGCTTAATTTAAGCTTTAATCAAGATGTAAGTCATTTAAACTTCAATTAAAGTTTAGAAGTATTTTTATTCAAGGAATTAGTTTTGTTTCAATTTTCCAGTTAATTAATATATGAATTGTGACTGAAATTGGTTGTGGGAAAATTTAATTGATGAGGAACCATGAAGGGTTCAGAAGAAATGAGGTGAATTGGTTATGGAGGATGTTTATATATACATTGATTTCATGAAATATGAAAATTTTCAATGTATGCATGTAAGGTATTTGTGAAAATGCCAAAATGATATATTAAGAATAATATGCTAGCTGAGATATGAAATATCTTTTGTCCCAGATAATGTTTTGAAGAAATAGAGAGGCATTAGCCAAGACAACTATTGTATAGCATTACTGCATACATGCTACATACCTTGTTACAACTTAAAAGTAGAAAAATAATATTCTCAATTTCCACAAGTTGCACGACTTGCACCACTTCTTTAATAATAGTTCTTGTCGGCGTTTCTAAATTAGGTGATCTATTAAAATCTGATGAGGAAGCCAACAGAATGGGAGTGAATTTTCTTGAGTAATGTCTATTGGTAAAGGAAGTTCTGGGGCGTTACATAGTCCATAACTATATTTGCATACAAAGACATGCATGATCAGTTTAGCTTAAGTTCATGTATAGCTGTACCGTTCATGTATAGTTGTACCCTTGGAACTCTTGAGGGCCTATAAGCAAAAGGTAAATTAATGTTTAAGTTACTTTTTCTGGTTGTATGATAAGTTTTCTGATTTAGTTGTGAGATCTGATGAGCTATAATTGAAGCATATGAGATGAGGTGGGTATTACATAAAAGCTAATAACAGTATCTGTATAAAGGTACCTATATATTATTGAGTTTTTATTATAGGCCCACATTGAGGTTTTATTATAGACTACAGGAGGATTCTCTAAGCTTTTATTATTCATTTGTACAAACTTTATCTGTAGTTTTTTTATTATAGACCACATTGAGGTTTTATTGCTTACAATTTGCTTGCTCTCAATATTAAAAGCAGACTTTAAAAGTAATAATTAATTTGCTCTAATTTCTAAACACGTGACCCTTCTGTTGGGCAGGATTCAAATTGATCAGAGAAGTACGTGTTTTATAATTATTCTTTATTATAAATTCTATTATGGTATATTTTAGGCATAATCTTATTGTCATACATTATGAAACTTAATATTTTAAAATCCTTTTGGATTTCATATAATTTGTTCTAATTCTTAACCTCCTCATTGTAGTTTCAAGAAAGAATTGTACATTTGATCAACCCTATTGACCTCAAGCGTGAGAGTTTTACATTTTTGGCATAATCAACTACATAGTTCATGAAGTATGCACAGAAAATCTTGCTCCTATGAACAAGTGAAGTAACATACGTTAAGTTGAATTAGTTACATGAATTATCAATATCGTTTTATTGGCTGAATCATGGATAATGGAGCACTCCATTTGTGGCTATGGACTGCATGTTCGGTGTAATATGGGGATAATACTTAAATTTTTTACCCATCACTTTCATATGTTGGTCTCTAAATACTTGCGAATATGGATTATATATCTTTTGAGGTTTTTTTTTGTATTTTCTACGCTAATTTTAGTGTATAATATTCTTTTGGAAATGATATTATTAATTTTTGCAATGGATTGACTGAAATGTTTATGTTTTTTGCTATTTATATTTAAATGAGATTTTGGATTTAATTGTGCTTATAGATTAATATAATAAATTAGTGAATATGAAGCTAAATAAACTGAAAATAAATTATAACTTGTGATAAAATTATAATTTGCGAAGGTATTTTTCTCTCAATAAATTCAAAAAATATTCACAACTTGAAGGAAATTTTTCGCTCGTTAAAATAAATTTATTCGTTGTAAAATATTTATTGCGAGGGAACTCATCTTTTATTAAATAAAATAAATCTCTTACAAAATATAATTTTTGAGAAAAATATATTTCATAATATATCCTTCACAAAAGATATGTAGTCATTAATTTAGTGAATGATATCTATTGCGATGAGCTCTAATGCGAGCGATTAAGCGAATGAAAAATTCCTTCGCAACTAATCACTTATGACTGATATATCATATATATTGTGAATGATTTGTTATTCATTATAAGCTATTTTTCTTGTAATTCGTTTCATGTAAAACAACGAGTTATTTTAAAATAAATAAATAAATAATAATTTAAAAATGTAAAGCGATGCGTTTTGGAAAAAAGAAGAAGGGCAAAACGTGCATATTATCATAATTTAAGGCAATATTTTAATAGTCGTTGTAAAAAATTATACAAAATAAGCAACGTAAGAAAATTTGTTGACAATGAATGTGGTTCATATTAGGCTATGAAATATAGTAACAAAATTTTTTTTGTTACCCACGATGAGGAGAAATTAACTGACGGAAGACGAATTTTTACTGCCAACACATTGACAACAAAAAAGTAAATAGGCGGAAAATTATTTTTTTCCCGCCAACGAATTAGCAACAAAAAATTGCAACGACCTATGAATTTCGTTACAAAAAATGAAAGTTTTTCACAAATTGCAACGAATGACAAATTTTATTGCTAAACATGCATTTTTTGTAACGACTTTATAAGTCGTTGCCTAAAAAATCATTGTCAAATGTCCATTTTTTTATAGTGAATCCCCACCCTCAAATTATCAAATAAATAAATAAATAAAATAAAATAAAAACATATACTATACATATTTACAACAGGGCATATATATATATATATATATATATATATATATATATATATATATATATATATATATGAAAAAAACAACAATTAAATACTCTTCCCCAACTCTCACCACCTATAAAAAAAATTATACATATGGCTCGAATTGTACTTTAAAAAAAATTATTGTAAATTTTATTAGTTGGGCCCAATTATTAAAAAGAGATAATACAACAATTTGATAAATTTACCGTCATAAGCATATATACATATTACTTTCCCTTCTTGTTAGTTCTTTTTTTTTCTTTTTTTTTTTTTGGAAAATGAGAGCTATAACTTTAAGTTGAATTTTTACAATATTAAAATTCACAAATATATATGAATGATGTAATTTTATTTTATATTGATCTAAAGTGAAAGTTATTATGTTAGTATATATTGGAGGTGATAATAAAATTATTATGGTAAATTTAAGAATATTACTGTGTTAATTTATATTAATGTCAACAATATCACTCCTTTTGTGGAATTTAAAAATTGTCAAATACGACTCTTTTTGTTATAATTTTTTGGATTAGTTTTCTAATACTAAATAGTAAAATATAATTTTAAAAATGTATATTCAAGTGTATCGAATACAAATTTTTAAGAGGTATTTGTTTGAAGCTTAAAAATCGATGTCTTAAACTTTCAGGTTGCAGGCTTGATTATCATGCGAGTATGATGTATGAAATATGGGTTGAAAAATAGTTAATCGGTTCAGAACTATATTTATTTTAAAAAATATGAGTCCAAATTTTAACCAACTTGAATAAATAAAAATGGTTAACCAATCCATTTGGTTCCAGTTAATATGATTTGACCCAACAGTTAACTAACTATATTGACAGATCTAATTAAACATGATATTAAATAGTCCCTCATATTAAACTATTTTATAATCTTGAAATAATAATCTTAAATTCAAATTTAAAAATAAACAAGATACTTGAAATTAATAATATTATCCCAAATGCAATGTTTATAAACAAACATAAAGTATACTAATCAAGTCTATATGGTTGCAATAAACTTTTGGTTTTATTACAGATTTTTTTAAAAAAAATTTATTTAAAATGGGGAAGAGTTATTTTCCTCTTAAATAAGCTTAAACTTTTTCCCACTCATAATTTCCTAAGAACAAAAACAAAATATATAGGCCTTATCTCCTCTACAGCCATTTCTTCATCAACTAATCTTCCATAGTTCTCAAACACACTGTCTAGAACTCCATCGCCAAAATGTTGGCATATCATCGGTCCTTGCACCGCCTTAGCCGTCTTTGCCACCGCCGTTCCGTAGCTTGCACCACCATCAACAGCCTTGTCTATTTCAAACATTTCAAAACGGTCCATTTGGAAAGATCCCTCTCTTTTTACTTCATCTTTTATTTCATCTTCTGATGGTGCATAAAACTGAACATTGTACCCATCAAGCTTTTCCTCTTCAACTAGTCCCTATAAAACATGATAATTTCAAATTTAGAGATATATTTTTCTTTTTATTTCTCAAATTAGAGATACATTGCTAATTTTAGACTAATAAGTAACATAAAATTCCTAATATACCGCTATTATATTTTCAAAATATGTATATTGAATACTATCCTTTCATTACTACTACAATTATACAATTCATTCCATAATAATGTTTTAGTTTCATGCACATGAATTAAGAAAGTTATTTAATATTATCATTTTAAAATTAAAATTTGTATGAAATTTCATCACTACCCTTTATGGGAAGTTGAAAACTATTAATACAAGGGAGAAAATTTCTTGGCACAATGAGAAAAGTTATGTGTGATATTGAAAAATAAATAATTTATTCTCCTAGAAAGTTATAAACGACAAATAAATTAGAAAATATTTTTTCTTCTAAAAAATCAATTATTATGAAACGGAGGCAGTAACAAATACAAAGGATATGTTAGGAAATATATGATTTTCTTTAAATATAGTGGTTTTAAGAGAAAAATATCAAAATTTCATATTTTCTCTTTTAGCTTGGGAAAAATATAGCTAATGTTTTTTTTAAAAGAGTGCTTTAGAGACCATACTCCAGATTCAGAATAATGTTATAGGAAGGAAGATCTTGAGGATATTCGTGTTAATCCAACCAAACAAAAAGTAATAAATTCGCACTTTAGATACATGATATATATATTTGTTGTTTAGTATAAAACTATAAAGATAATTCTAGTTTTATTTAAATTTATTTTAAAACCTATTTTCGAAAATAATTTCCTACAACTATCTAGTTTTGTTAATTGATAAGGAACCAACTCTGATGCTGGGATGGACTGAAAAACTCAGAAACAAACTTGTAGTAGGCGTCTACAAGCCACGGATCTATATTACATGACTTTGTAACTCCTAAAAAAAATTCTTACAAGGACATGAAACGGGCACAAGTATTTTAAAAATGTTTTAGTTTAATTTTTTTTTACCAAATTTCTAGTTTTTATATAAAAGAGTCAATGTAATACAACCACGGTATTCAGTAATTCATGGTGTTTTTGATATAAAAAGTCAATTACAAACTTATATTATGAAATGGGAGTAGTTAAAAGTATAGCAAGATTACCTGAGAAACTAAAATTGCGAGTGATTTATAAAGAAGTGTCCATAAAAATGTAATGCCTCTGTCGTCATGATTCCGGCCACTTCTGCCCGACACGATTAACACCATACGTCCTCCGGCAACAAGTTCTTCAGATCGGGACCGCAGAAACAGCCAGAGGTCCTCTTGGAACTGCCTAAAGTATGCCTGAGACACCTCTAGGGGGCTTGATTCTGATATGTAAATGTTGCCCTTGTTCGTAGAATTGTTTTGCTTGTCATAAATGCATGGTGGTACCTGTTTAACTTACAATATGATTATGTTCATAGACTATAATCTCTCTTTTTCTTTCATTTCGTTAGCCATTTATCATCATTCACTATTTCATACAAGTAATACTAATTGATTTTAAAAAGTAATTACATTATACTTGACAACAATTGTGACAACCCGAAAAATCGGATTGTCCAGAATTTAAGATTTAAAGAATTAGTTATTAATAAAATGAATTTTTATTAATACTATTCTATGCTATGTGTTTATTAATCGTTCTAGAACCTAGGATGATTATTAATCGGGAGGATTCTGGCTACGAGCTAGACTGAACGAGTAAAAATTTTCAAGACAAAAATAAAAATTTTCTGGGAACAAAATATTTTTGGAGAAAAAGACGAAATAGACACTATTCACCCGACGAAACCCTAAGGATTAGGGTTTGAATAACCTAAGCCTTTTTGAGAGTTCAGTATGTCGAAATGACATTCCGTCGAAAGATTTGACGATAATATATCGTGAAAAGTTAAGTAAGCCGATAAAAGTTTTTCTCGAAAAACGTGCAGAAATCGGACGAAATAAAAACGACGAAAAGTACTGTTATGTACTTTTCACACGTTTAACTACGTTAGGAAAAAATGTGAAGGAAAACGCTTAATGGTGAAAAGTGTTTTTCAGTTTTTTGGAAATCCGAAGAATACGTAAAAATTAATTGGTAAATGAAAGACGAAATATCCAAAAATATTTGGATTCTGAGGATAGCAGTTTTGGAACTGTCGGATGAATTCCGCAAGACGGAAGCACGAAACTTCCAAGGGAAGCTTTGTGAATAGTAAGGTGGAGTAAGGAGTAAGTAAACTTAAGGGTTAAGTTAACTTAGTGCTTAAGTCATGAATAGTAAGGAGGTTTGGGGGGCAAAATGACTAACATACCCCTAGCCTTGGTTTTTTATAAATAGGAAGCTTAAACCATTTTTTAAGGATTTTAAAAATCCTACAACTTTTTTGAGAGAGAGAGAGAGAGAGAGAGAGAGAGATTTCGGATGAGAAAGAGAAGGAAAAGGAAGAGGAAAAGCTTGCTCGGGAGCAAACTTTGTCCGACGGAAGGAGATTAAAGAAGAAAGGTAATCCAAAAACCTAACTTCTAGATAATTTTCTTTAAATTTATATGTTAAAAACACAGCTTAATGAGAATAAGGAGTAAAAGATGTTAGAAATGATTTCATATGGTTGAAATCATGAGAGAAGAAGAAATAAGGAATTAGAAGTTTAGTTTATAAATTTCTTAAGGAAGTGTAAGATTCGTAATGAATTAGAACGATCCGAGTGGATTATATGAATGGGTAGGTGAATTAAGTAAGAGATGGTGTTCTATATCATCAAATTCCAAGAAAAAATAAAATCGTAATCAAAATATCGATTAAAAATAAAGAACGAACGAATAACGCGAAGAACGCGAAGAACGTTGTTGATGGACAAATTTAAAACCATCGTAGTGTAACTGTTGTTAATGGACAAGTTTGAAACCATTGCGTATAACTTAGTTGCTTATTGCTTGGTTAGGAGCGTTAGAAAAGTTCATGAAGAACAGATTAAAACTAAGCTATAACGAAGTTATGGCGAAAATTTCATAAAAGAAGAACGAGAATTAGAAAGTTAGTAAATGAACCCGAACGTGTAGGGTTTCATAAGAATGCAAGAGAACGTATAAAACGTGAGTCGTGGACTCAAGAACGAACGAATTCTGAGTTCGGATGATCGACCAAATTACGGACGAACGAATAACGTTAAAAACTTAAAATGAACGAAGAGCGAAGATTAAGCCAAATGAATGGCATGTTAACAGATTCAAAACAAATTTCTGTCCGAGGGTAATCAAAGTACGTAAGATAAGGAAGAGAATGGCTTTAGAATATCCTTGTTCCGAGTTATAACGAATAAGTTATGGAATCGGGAAGTAAGCGCCTTAAGCAATTTCTAAGACTTAGAAAAAATTTCTATGTTTTGTGCTCGGCACACAGAGAGCCGATCCAAGCTTTGGGAGGCGTGACAAATACATGAGGCTGGGCCATCACTCTGGCACGAGTGGCGTCGCGACTCAAGAAATAGAGAAGAGAGGAGTGGCAGCATAAATTTCTCGACAGCTTGACATCTGCAGAGTGAATTTGCAATACGAGGTAAAGGAAGGGGGGCACGCAGCCCAGTCACGGCAGAAGATAAAGGCTCAATGATGAGCTTTTAACTGCTCAATTACTGGGGGATGTGCAAGAAAGAAATATGAACATGTAGTTCAACTAATGTATCACTTAATAAAGTGATTTAAACCTTTATTGAAGGTTGAATGGAAAGATTAAACGAGATTAAAAGATAAAGAATGTGAACGCGGGTTACGAAACCGATATCCGGGGACCTTAGTTGCGATAAATGAACGTGAGGGATTGCTATGATTGTGATTCCTTAGACGTTGAGTAACGAGCGTAATGCATAACATTTCGATGTTATGACATGGTAATGAGAGATGAATGTAAAGCGTATAGACGCTGTGAACGCAACGCTGTTGCGATGAACGATCGGTCTTAGCATACAACAAACCGTATGGCTTTGACATTAAGAAAGAATATTGAACATGGGGTTTAGGTGAGAGTAATGAATGAAAGAGATTAAAACCTTAGGTAAAGGTTGAATGAGAGATTACGGGATGAATAACGTAAACGTTGAATACGTGAATGATCTTCGTGAATCGTGTTTACGTCGAGCGAACGTTCTAAGTGTACATTGGTTGTATAACTTAGACGTTGGCAAAAGTAGTAAGTAAGATATGAATTATCAAGAAAGCCGTAGTGAACGGTAATAAGATTAATGAAAGCCGAATGTGAGTCGGAGGACAATGTTAGAATGAAATGTAAGCGTTGAACCCTTGAACCGACGTAAAGGTTAAGTGTACGCAAATATTAAACGGGTAGAACCTACACCCCGTGTATGGTTTGACCGTAAGGTAATGAAGATCAATGATTAAACCTGTGAACGGTGAAGAAGCTGAATTAAAGACAAGTACGTATAATGTAAAAGAAGCTGAGTTAATGTTTATAACTTGGATGACGTTCTGAGTCGAATGAATCGGACGTTGTAAGATAAGAATAAGGTAACGTAAAATGCTTAACGCTATAAATGCGTAGAATGAATATGGAATGATCGTCTTGAGTATACAAAAGACTGTATGACTTATACGATGATGAATAAATCCTGTGGTATGGCATTTAATTGCCAGAAAGCCAGAAGGAATAAGAAATTAACTTAACGAACATTATAGTTTAATATAGTTCGAATAAGTTAGATGAATTTAGGTTGTAGTAAAATCGTAACTTTGATGGTTGATATATGGGAGCTGGGCTAAACAATTCCTTCAGAGAGCGAAGGTATATATCTGGCCGGCAACCGATCTAACTCACGCTTATGGGCGGTAGTAGATGAGACGAACTTGTTTGTTGGTTGTTTGTGGGAAACCACTCAGAGTACCATATGGACTACTAGCGAGAGACACGATGTGTCTTGAGTCCTAGGAAAGTTATAAGAAGAAGATAAGAATATAAATAATCAAAGATGATGAATGTCAAATCCAGTACTTGAAACCCTAACTCTGCTTCTCCACGATACCATTTCTTTAAGTCAATAATACTAAATAATAATACATTCAACTTAATTTACATACATCAAAGTTTACTTCCCTGTGCACGCGACCTTCAAATACATTCCTTACAATACTTGAATAGATACCAATACAACTATAACCATTAACTCATAATACACACTTATTCGATCACCTTTTCCTTTTCCTTTGTTCGTGCTCGAGCCTTCAAAGTTGCTCATACATAACTCGAAAACATTTAATTTAAGCAAGGATGAGCATTTAAGTGCCCAAAGAAGTAATAGCAATTATATATAAGTCGAAAAAGAATATAAGTATTCTCTTTACATAACACTTCTACAACGAATCGAAAGTCAGAAGTAATCAGACCGATAAAAAATTCACATAACAACTCTCTTTCAAATTCTTTAAATTTGGCTCGCTCTACCTCGAATAGGGTTTAAGAAACATACTATGAACATTCTTTTCATTTTCAAAAGGTTTAGCGGAATTCTATCCTCAAACCGTCATAACTTACTTAGCACGGAGGGTGATCACCTTTCATTGACCTCAGATTGATCAATACTACATAACTTGAACGAAATTCATCGCTTCACTCTATCCGCTTTTGCAAAAAAAATTCCCATATAGGGATGTTCATACATGCCCGGTTCCAAACCCAAGGTTTTTAATCTTGCTCAACAATAATATGTAATTCAACATATATATATATACGCAATCGACAAAGGTGTATCAACATGTGAATAAATGCTATGATTATCCAAGTGGGGACACTTGTATAACCATTTATAGAAATCAATGAATGTAATATATATCCGAGCTAACATGTCGATAATCAAAGAGTACATAATCTGTATGGGATAGAATAATTCTCAAACTTCTTACTCATGTCCATCATCGACATAAAGGAAGTGCAAAGGTAGGATACTCACCGATTCACCGATTACAAATCTCAACTTAGGTTTTATCTCTTTATCACAACCTATCAATAATCGATCATTCGCTCGATTAGAACAATATATCTTAACACATAGTATCGCTTATTACAACAAAGACATAGTCCAATCACATAATCACAAAGGATCATACTTTTAGTTCCTATTCTATACTTGAAATATTTTTATACATTTTTCAAATATCTCATCCATGCTCTTACAAGAGTCTTTTTTCTTTCTTTTATAAGGTCCGACATTTGTTTGCCAGATCGATGTGCCTTTTATTTGCAAATACCGAGTCTAAGACTCTTATTCTATACCTCAACATCTCAGAATATCGACATCTTATTTTTAATCATTTTCGCAATTTCCGTAAATTGAAAAATTTAAAATAATTCAAATCATTACTAAAGGGCCTATAGTGATATAATCATATTATAGGTGTTCTTCTTCAAATTCGTAACTTCATAATCTGCTCTCAAGTCACTAGTTCGGCCTATATAACTTTCAAATATCTAATCATAATTAAATGATTTAAACATTAAACAATTCCATTATCATTAATAGTTTAATTAATACTAAACTATTAATGAAACCATCGCTAAAATATAAAAGTTATTTATAATAACTCAAACTATTTTTAAAACATTTATATTACCTAAATAATTACCATTAATATTTAAATATTAATGTACTATTTATCCAAATATTAAAAGTCATTAATTATAACTTAAAATATTTTTAAATCCTTAATATCCTCTTTAAATGGTTTTTAAATAAGTAAAACCATTTTTAAACTATTTATTTAATATTAATCATTAAATAAACTAAATATCATTAATATTATCTTAATATCATTAATATTTAATTATTAATGAAATTATCATTTAAATATTAAAAGTTATATTTTATAACTTAAAATATTTTTAAATACCTTATTTTCATTTAAAATGATTTTTATAATATTAAAATCATTTTTAAACTAAATTATTTAATATAATCATTAAATAACTTTAATATCATTAATAATTATTAATTAATGAAATTCATCACAAAATATTAAAAGTCATCACAAATAACTCATTTACATAATCAATTCCAAGCCAAAATAAACATAGTAAACTAACTAGTTTTAACAACACTAACTAAACTTCAAAAATTCAAACTTTAACTAACAATTAAAAATAATAACATTACAAAAATTAAATAAGAAATATACCCTAAATACTTAATTCCACAGATCAATACGCACTTCCACGCCAAAATTTAACTAAGGAGATCTTTATAAAAAGTTCTCCCACAACAAAGCCTTTCTCAAAAATTGAGGCCTTATTGTTGGTGAATGAAACAAAGGCCAAGCCCTTCTATTTATAGGTTTAGAAAATGGTGAAGTTCTCAATTTAGTCGATGTGGGACTTGGTTTATACTAATTTTTCAATAGCTCACTTTATGATTTTCTAACGATTGCTCATAACTCCGATTAATCTGATTTTTGGATATGTTATACATGGTATGTAAGACTATTTTTAAAAAATACGAATTACCCAATTCGGGTTCATTAGGTAGCCCAAACAAAGGCCAAAAGTGGACGCTCATAATAGCTTTTCAATCTCGCTTCAGCTTTTACCTCTTCGCTAAAAAAACCATAAACTCTTTCATTTTAAAACATTTTTGAGCGATTCTTGAGCCCACGCCAAGCTAACTTCTGGGCTACAACTTTTATTCTTTGACCATTTCCAAATTCCGAACACATCAGCCCAGTAAATTCCGTTCAAATGGACTGCACCGCACTTGTTGGGAAGTTTTGACACTACTACTTTGAAATGTCATAACTCTCTCCTCCGATATCGGATTTAGTCCGCTTTTGAGTCTATGGAAAGCTTATTCGTGTACTATAACATACCAAAAAAAGCCCAGAAGGTTTTGGAAACATTAACTGATCAAAATAAAGGTCCCTAATAGCACATCCCGCCGCTGACTTTCAGCTTTTGAGAAATTTGACACATTTCCTTCCAATCACCGTAATTCCTCATCCGAGGCTCAATGAGGTCATTCCAAAGCCTATGGCTTCCTAACTCAAAGCACTACAACATATCAAAAGCCCAGACCTTTTAAAGCACAAAAAAAGGACGAGAATGCCCCATTACAGATCGCCTAAAAATAGTTTATCATGATCTAACAACCATGTTTGACCATCTATAACTTCTAATCTATACATGATATGGACTTGATTCTTTTTGCAGCATTAAAGACCACATATCAAAGCTACACATAACAACTTTTGAAGAACAAAACTCATGATCGAGCAAAGAGTTATGGCCTCCTCCACATTTGGTGAAAAAAAAATATGTAATCTTGCTTTTTCCAACTTGCTTAAATCTTCAATTGCAGCACTTTGATGTTATGGGTCTTTGATTTATCAACCCATATCATCAATTAACATTCTATTACACAACTTTAAACAATCAATTGCATCAAATAACATCGAATCAAAGGATTTCTAGGTTTAGTGTTCTTATACCCTTTTTTGCCAAAAAATTTCGATTCTTGCTTCGATTTGTTATGGGTGATGGTCAGGCTTTGTTTAAGAGTGTATGGGCAATCTTGTACAAGGCAATTAAATGTAATATTTAATCACTAGATTTAATTTTTATAATTTACCAATTAACTTCTATCCTTTGGTAAATTAAAACACTTATACAATAATATCGAAATTAAACCCTAGAATTAAAATTAGGGTTTCTCAACGCCATCAATTAGGGTTTCTAATCGACCATTAGTGGTTCTTTAATTATCTCGTATGTTACTAACACAAATTACTATTATTTCTAATTTCAACCTGCTAGGTTATAATAATTAGGGTTTGTCCTAATTATCGACGCATAACAAAGAATTAGGGTTTCTTCTAATTACCGATATTCTTATTCACAAGAATTTCATATACACAAATACTACTCGTAAATATCCCATAACCGAAGTTTAATAATTAGGGTTTCACAAAGACTTAATATGCTATGACCTAATCGAATCGCCATCATCAATATTATCTCGTCTCAAGATATACCCAAAGATATAATTATGGTAATCAGAAAATCATTATATAAATAATATAATATTATTATTCTCATCTCTTGATCACAATCCCAATCCAGGTTCGATCTCATGTCCGACTTATTCTTCAGACACACAACATCAATAATCAAGTTAAAATAATTAACTTAAATATTCTCAACAATTCATATAATAAAATATTTATTATATAAATCTAATTATCACATCATATATTATTTCCAATCATGTTTTCATGGAAAATAATTAATAAAAACATTTCTACTATGTAAATTTATTACCATATAATTTGTGGTAATTAATAATTCCAAAATTATTTCTAATTTTTCAAGTAATAAATGTATTCGCATTTATCGCTCACTTTACTTGACACTTAGTCTCGCTATTAAATAAAAAAAAAAAATTTATACGCAAAAAAATCTTATTTATTTTATATAGAAAATCTCTAGTTAT
Source organism: Panax ginseng (assembly GCA_020205605.1). Classification (NCBI taxonomy): domain Eukaryota; kingdom Viridiplantae; phylum Streptophyta; class Magnoliopsida; order Apiales; family Araliaceae; genus Panax; species Panax ginseng. The sequence continues at coordinate 132,373,362 of CM035139.1, forward strand.
TACATTCACCTCCTCCTTATAAGGATTCCGCCCCTAATCACCGCTTTAAAAAACTCATATGCGTATGGGTACATAGCATATAATCATCAGACGTAGATCTCGATCATACTTGATCGAATCGATCTTTAATTATTCATCATAACACTTGTCTATCCGATTAAGCGTAAATATAAGATATATAAGTTATTCAAATAAGACTGAGTTCTGCTTCCAAATGCCACCGTATCCTCGGACCGCTGCGTTGTAAACCCTGAGTTGCTTTCATTGGGTTACCGTCGAGTTTGGTCCTCAAATTGCTAACGCCCCACCGCTTCTCCCCGTGGTTACGCTCCCCGCCCCATTCCTCTCGTGGGATGCTTCTCACCTTATGCTCACCGATCCACATATGAAGCATCCACCGATCATCCTCGAGTTGGGGCAATGGGAGAGATATATGACCTCTCTTCCCAAGACTTCAGAGCATACAAACTTGCCCTTCGTACACTCGCCAGAGTGATTCTTCCCGCAGCTTCAGCACCGCACTACCGCTTTTTTATACCTTCCTCGCTTTTACTTGCATTTTCTCGTAAAATTCTCATTCTTTTCTCACCCCTATTCCCACTACTACTTTCTATCTTTACTGCTCCTCCCGACTTGCTTTTGTTTTCTTTCTCTCCTTATGGTAGAGGCTCATGGCCTCACTTCCCTGCTCAAAGAATGATAGCCTTCTCCATGAGTGTCGTAAAAAAAGTATTGATTTGCAAGATCGACACCTTATCAGAGAGCCAGTGGTTTTAAGCCCAAATTTCAAATCTCCTCGCTTTCCTAGCCTCTCAGATCCACTTGATGTGGAGCAAACCTAGCTAACTCATTAAATTTTATGCATACTCCGCAATACCATGTTATCCCGCTTAACTCCGTGAATCTCACCTCCATTCTAGATCAGATACTAACAGAGAGATAGTTTTCAAAAAATAAATCCTTAAACCTATCCCAAGTAATTTCTTCTTCTCCCGCCTCGAGTCTTATTTGCCTCCCACCAAAAGTTAGCTTCCCTTTCATCATATAAGTGGCAAAAGCGGTCTTTTTGCCCTCATCTACTTTTTAGCGATTACGAACGCCTTCTCTATCTCTCTCTCACCCAAGTCCGGGCTTCTATAGGTCACCGATCCTCCTCAATTCGTGGTCCTACTACTTTGAAGTCTTTGAATTTTGCTGTTTATTGTCCGGCCGGGTTTCCCGAATCGGTGTTCCTCACCGATAGCTTCGAGCTACCATGTTTGCAAAGTTTTGCATCGCTTCCGGCCGCCGCTCCTCAAAGATTAGTAGATTCTTCTATCCTTTGGTTTCGAAGTTCGACGCTCATGCATTATCGTTTAAATAAAACCATAAATTATACCTTTTACATTTTAAACCTTATCGCATAAGATTAATGTATTAAACTCGCTTTCATTTCTCAAACTTAGATTCATATTCATTTATCGAATATTTACACAAAGACATCCTCGCTTTATCAACAAATATCCTTTCAGACTACGAAAAGCTCTGGATTTAAAATCTTAACCAACATAAAAGTTAAAAATAGTTCATTACTTATCACACATATTACATACATAACCCATACTACTTATTTCTAAGCCTTTTTTCTCTGACATTCATTCGCCGATGTCCTTCCATCCCACAATTAAAACATCCACCTTTCTTATACGGGCAACGAGGAGAGGTGTGTCCTTCACTTGATGTGTCGCTTGAGGCTCCATCCGTCAATTTGGATTTTGAGCTTATCCTCGCTTCTTCCATTGTTTCCATTAACGCCGACGATCAACTTTTCTATCTCCCACAACCTTTCCAATGAAGAAACCTTGTTCTCCAAATCTCGCACCTCCGCTGATGCTTGAGCAGCCTTCAACTTTAGTGTCCTAATCACTATCCGTCAAATCCAACATTTCGATCTCGATGCTACGCTTTTCCACGATAGCCACCTCGTCCGATTTGGGTTCCTAGTGAGCTTCTATTTCATCTCATTGGCCTCGATATTAGCTCTGGGTGTGAATATGATCCTTCTTATTCCACATATCTTTCTCACCGTATATCTACATACATAAGTTACCCCGATTAATATATAGTATATATACACAAAGAATCAAGAGTTCTATATACGCTTGTTCTTATTTTGATTGACGATAAATTTATTCAATTCTCATCAACGCCTATCTCTCGCCGAAAGGCGCCCATCCATCCACTCGCATCGAATCGCATGAAGGTGATGACTAAAGCCCGTCCCAAGGTATATATCCGTGTCTTCGCTTCTATTTCAACCTTCAACCGCCTTATCTCAATATCTCCTCCTCGCCCAACCTCCTCATAACTCTGGCTTAACTCTATCTCGTGGCTTACAACATTCACACATATCATCACATGCTACCCAATACACCTCTCACAAGAGTAAAAGTTTTCAAATTGTGCCGAGGGGTCATATAGACTATGAACACATAGTTTTAACTTCAGATTCATACCGCAAAAAAAAAAAAACATTACCCGGTATGTTTACAATCACAAAGAAGGTAAACTACCATTAATAGTACTTTTTTAGGTGATTAGCCTATTGTACTTCTACGCCATGCATAACGATTAATCATACCTAGCTAATATTTACGCCATTAGATTGATCATTTATCCAAACAACATTGTTCACCTCACCCTTATTTATAGATTCCGCACTCAAACAATTTGGTTCGGAAAATTTCTTTCAATGAACACTTAGAGTTTTCATAAACATTAGTCTAGCCGATTCAAATAAAGATAGACTCATATCAATAATTCAATTCAATCAATTATTTAGATGTAGCCAAACCCCGCTGCAAATTAAACTTTTTGAAAACATTTTCTAGAATGACGCCATGATGCCGCATCAGACAATAATCCGCTGAGGATGCCATTATTGTATGATTTTTGTCATAACACATCATACAATAGTGGAACAAATGACTTCAGTCAAATTCACACTAAGTATTCCCAGATTTATAACTCCATCACATTTTTATCATCTCTCGCACTGTGTTACATGGTACATGAGTGATAATTAAAAACAAATTTTGATATTTCAAATCATTTATGCTAGCCAAAATAAGTAGCATAGACTCAGATTTTTAAACCGCTTTCAAAATGATTACGAGTCTACATTTTTGTTTTCAAAAGCACATATAGCGATTTAGCTTGATGTCAAAAATTTTGAAGTTTAGCATATAGCTAGAGTTTAGGAAAACCTAACACCTTCACTAAAAAATCATTTACTTAACAATCTATCTGCTCCTCGTAATCCATAACACTCCATTCACACAAAACTATACCCAGCTCATCAAACCACACTTATGAGTTCATAAATTGCCACAATCATACGAGTTTAAGAACTTATCCTAGTCGCACCTTTCAAGCCCATTCACCGAGGGGTTCATAAACATTTCATATAATTATGAGTCAAGAATGTCTCATAGGTATGAGTTTTAAGAACTCAAACTTAATCTTATATTCTCTATCTACGACCTATCTACCTGCTATACACCGAGAATGGAGTCATCCTCTTAATGTGCATATAACAAAATAAATACGCGCTACGTATATTTCAATGATTATCGCGCTGTAAACTAAGTGGTTTTTACACCAAGTACAATTCACCTTCCCCCATACGAAGAATCATACAACTCAAATTACCGACATGAGTCCTCAATCAATCCCCATCTAACACTAACCCCATTCTCCATAATGAATTTAATTCAGATTTATAATTCTCTTCCGATCTGCACTCAATTGATAGTATAATTCATACACAACAATCTTGTCAGAAACTTTCCAATCATCGATTGATTCCTTCCGGGTCATTATAGCCTTTATCGATCACTTCAAGTGATCTCATCGTATATATTACGATTTAGTTCTATATCTTGATCGCTTTATTTTACGATCTCTCATAATCGCACTTTCACCTTTTTAGACTCAATCTATTCCCCACTACTGCTTAACTTTATAATCGTAGTTAGGGAACTCGTGTTCTTTACACTCGCCGAGATTCATCTTTGAATCTTATCGACCAACTAACTCTATATGAGTTAATACTTATCCTAATCATCATGCGGTTATTAGTCTCTGTATTCCTACCTAAGCTTCATAACCAACAAATTTTGATACCAACCTCGTGATTTACCCCAAATCCAGTACTTGAAACCCTAACTCCTGCTTCTCCACGATACCATTTCTTTAAGTCAATAATACTAAATAATAATACATTCAACTTAATTTACATACATCAAAGTTTACTTCCCTGCACGTGACCTTCAAATACATTCCTTACAATACTTGAATAGATACCAATACAACTATAACCATTAACTCATAATACACACTTATTCGATCAAATTTTCCTTTTCCTTTGTTCGTGCTCGAGCCTTCAAAGTTGCTCATACATAACCGAAAACATTTAATTTAAGCAAGGATGAGCATTTAAGTGCCCAAAGAAGTAATAATAGCATTATATATATAGTCGAAAGAATATAAGTATTCTCTTTACATAACACTTCTACAACGAATCGAAAGTCAGTGAAGTAATCAGACCGATAAAAAATTCACATAACAACTCTCTCTTTCAAATTCTTTAAATTTGCTCGCCTCTACCTCAATAATAGGTTTAAGAAACATACTATGAACATTCTTTTCATTTTCAAAAGGTTTAGCGGAATTCTATCCTCAAACCATTATAACTTACTTAGCACGGAGGGTGATCACTTTTCATGACATTCTCAGATTGATCAATACTACATAACTTGAACGAAATTCATCGCTTCACTCTATCCGCCTTTCAAAAAAATCTTCCCATATAGGATGTTCATACATGCCCGTTCCAAACCCAAGGTTTTTATCTTGCTCAACAATAATATGTAATTCAACATATATATACTGTAATCGACAAAGGTGTATCAACATGTGAATAAATGCTATGATTATCCAAGTGGGGACACTTGTATAACCATTTATAGAAATCAATGAATGTAATATATATCCGAGCTAACATGTCGATAATCAAAGAGTACATAATCTGTATAGTGATAGAATAATTCTCAAACTTCTTATACTCATGTCCATCAGATAAAGGAAATGCAAAGGTAGGATACTCACCGATTCACCGATTACAAATCTCAACTTAGGTTTTATCTCTTTATCACAACCTATCAATAATCGATCATTCGCTCGATTAGAACAATATATCTTAACACATAGTATCGCTTTATTACAACAAGACATAGTCCAATCACATAATCACAAAGGATCATACTTTTTAGTTCCTATTCTATACTTGAAATATTTTTATACATTTTTCAAATATCTCATCCATGCTCTTACAAGTAGTCTTTTTTTCTTTCTTTTATAAGGTCCTATATTTGTTTGCACAGATCGACAAACCTTTTTTTATTTGCAAAAATACCGAGTCTAAGACTCTTATTCTATACCTCAACATCTCAGAATATCGTATATCTTATTTTTAATCATTTTCGCAATTTCCGTAAATTGAAAAATTTAAAATAATTCAAATCATTACTAAAGGGCCTATAGTGATATAATCATTATATTATAGTGTTCTTCTTCAAATTCGTAACTTCATAATCTGCTTCTCAAGTCACTAGTTCGGCTTATTATAACTTTCAAATATCTAATCATAATTAAATGATTTAAACATTAAACAATTCCATTATCATTAATAGTTTAATTAATACTAAACTATTAATGAAACCATCGCTAAAATATAAAAGTTATTTATAATAACTCAAACTATTTTTAAAACATTTATATTACCTAAATAATTACCATTAATATTTAAATATTAATGTACTATTTATCCAAATATTAAAAGTCATTAATTATAACTTAAAATATTTTTAAATCCTTAATATCCTCTTTAAATGGTTTTTAAATAAGTAAAACCATTTTTAAACTATTTATTTAATATTAATCATTAAATAAACTAAATATCATTAATATTATCTTAATATCATTATTTAATTATTAATGAAATTATCATTTAAATATTAAAAGTTATATTTTATAACTTAAAATATTTTTAAATACCTTATTTTCATTTAAAATGATTTTTATAATATTAAAATCATTTTTAAACTAAATTATTTAATATAATCATTAAATAACTTTAATATCATTAATAATTATTAATTAATGAAATTCATCACAAAATATTAAAAGTCATCACAAATAACTCATTTACATAATCAATTCCAAGCCAAAATAAACATATAGTAAACTAACTAGTTTATTAACAACACTAACTAAACTTCAAAAATTCAAACTTTAACTAACAATTAAAAATAATAACATTACAAAAATTAAATAAGAAATATACCCTAAATACTAATTCCACAGACCTAATACGCACTTCCACGCCAAAATTTAAACTAAGGAGATCTTTATAAAAAGTTCTCCCACAACAAAGCCTTTTTCTCAAAAAAATTGGCCTTATTGTTGGTGAATGAAACAAAGGCCAAGCCCTTCTATTTATAGGTTTAGAAAATGGTGAAGTTCTCAATTTAATCGATGGGACTTGGTTTATACTAATTTTTCAATAAATTTCACTTTATGCATTTTCTAACGCATTGCTCATAACTCCGATTAATCTGATTTTTGGATATGTTATACATGGTATGTAAGACTATTTTTAAAAAATACGAATTACCCAATTCGGGTTCATTAGGTAGCCCAAACAAAAGGCCAAAAGTGGACGCTCATAATAGCTTTTCAATCTCGCTTCAGCTTTTACCTCTTTCGCTAAAAACAACCATAACTCTTTTTCATTTTAAAACATTTTTGAGCGATTCTTGAGCCCACGCCAAGCTAACTTCTGGGGCTACAACTTTTATTCTTTGACCATTTCCAAATTCCAACACATCAGCCCAGTAAATTCCGCTCAAATGGATCGCACCGCACTTGTTGGGAAGTTTTGACACTACTACTTTGAAATGTCATAACTCTCTCCTCCGATATCGGATTTAGTCCGCTTTTGAGTCTATGGAAAGCTTATTCGTGTATTATATAACATACCAAAAGCCCAGAAGGTTTTGGAAACATTAACCGATCGAAACAAAGGTCCCGAATAGCACATCCCGCCGCTGACTTTCAGCTTTTGAGAAATTTGACACATTTCCTTCCAATCACCGTAATTCCTCATCCGAGGCTCTGAATGAGGTCATTCCAAAGCCTATGGCTTCCTAACTCAAAGGCACTACAACATATCAAAAGCCCAGACCTTTTAAAGCACAAAAAGTGGACGAGAATGCCCCATTACAGATCGCCTAAAAAATAGTTTATCATGATCTACCAACCATGTTTGACCATCTATAACTTCTAATCTATACATGATATGGACTTGATTCTTTTTGCAGATTAAAGACCACATATCAAAGCTACACATAACAACTTTTGAAGAACAAAACTCATGATCGAGCAAAGAGTTATGGCCTCCTACATTTGGTGAAAAAAAATAATGTAATCTTGCTTTTCAACTTGCTTAAATCTTCAAATTGCAGCACTTTGATGTTATGGGTCTTTGATTTATCAACCCATATCATCAATTAACATTCTATTACACAACTTTAAACAATCAATTGCATCAAATAACATCGAATCAAAGGATTTCTAGGTTTAGTGTTCTTATACCCTTTTTGCAAAAAAATTTTGATTCTTGCTTCGATTTGTTATGGGTGATGGTCAGCTTTTGTTTAAGAGTGTATAAGCAATCTTGTACAAGGCAATTAAATGTAATATTTAATCACTAGATTTAATTTTATAATTTACCAATTAACTTCTATCCTTTGGTAAATTAAAACACTTATACAAAGAATATCGAAATTAAACCCTTAGAATTAAAATTAGGGTTTCTCAACGCCATCAATTAGGTTTCTAATCGACCATTAGTGGTTCTTTAATTATCTCGTATGTTACTAACACAACAAGTTACTTCTTTCTAATTTCAACCTAAGCTAGGGTTATAATAATTAGGGTTTGTCCTAATTATCGACGCACAACAAAAGAATTTAGGGTTTCTTCTAATTACCGATATTCTTATTCACAAAGAATTTCATATACACAAATACTACTCGTAAATATCCCATAACCGAGTTTAATAATTAGGTTTCACAAAGACTTTAATATGCTATGACCTAATCGACCGCCATCGCTCAATATTATCTCGTCTCAAGATATACCCAAAGATATAATTATGGTAATCAGAAAATCATTATATAAATAATATATTTATTATTCTCATCTCTTGATCACAATCCCAATCCAGGTTCGATCTCATGTCCGACTTATTCTTCGTATACATATCATCAATAATCAAGTTAAAATAATTAACTTAAATATTCTCAACAATTCATATAATAAAATATTTATTATATAAATCTAATTATCACATCATATATTATTTCCAATCATGTTTTCATGGAAAATAATTAATAAAAACATTTCTATTACGTAAATTTATTACCATATAATTTGTGGTAATTAATAATTCCAAAATTATTTCTAATTTTTCAAGTAATAAATGTATTCGTGATTTATCGCTCACTTTTACTTCGACACTTAGTCTCGCGCTTATTAAATAAAAAAAAAATTATACGCAAAATTTCTTATTTATTTTATATAGAAAATCTCAAGTTATTACATTCACCTCCTTTATAAGGATTCCGCCCCTAATCACCGCTTTTAAAAACTCATATGCAGTATGGGTACATAAAGATATAATCATCAGACGAGATCTCGATCATACTTGATCGAATCGATCTTTAATTATTCATCATAACACTTGTCTCATCCGATTAAGCAGTAAATATAAGATATATAAGTTATTCAAATAAAGACTGAGTTCTGCTTCCAAATGCCCACCGTATCCTCGACCGCTCATGTTGTAAACCCTGAGTTGCTTTCATTGGTTATCGTCGAGTTTGGTCCTCAAATTGCTAACGCCCCACCGCTTCTCCCCGTGGTTACGCTCCCCGCCCCATTCCCTCTCAGGATGCTTCTCACCTTATGCTCAATGATCCACATACGAAGCATCCACCGATCATCCTCGAGTCAGGGCTGGGAGAGATATGACCTCTCGCCCAAGACTTCAGAGCATATACAAACTTGCCTTCGTGACACTCTCGCCAGAGTGATTCTTCCCAGCTTCTTGCACCGCACTACCGCTTTTTTATACCTTCCTCGCTTTACTTGCATTTTCTCGTAAAAATTCTCATTCTTTTCTCACCCCTATTCCCACTACTACTTTCTATCTTTACTGCTCCTCCCGACTTGCTTTTTGTTCTTCTTCTCTCTTATGGTAGAGGCTCATGGCCTCACTTCCCTGCTCAAAGAATGATAGCCTTCTCCATGAGTGTCGCAAAAGTATTGATTTGCAAGATCGACACCTTATCAGAGAGCCGTGGTTTTAAGCCCACCAAATCTCCTCGCCTTTCCTAGCCTCTCAGATCCACTTGATGTGGAGCAAACCTAGCTAACTCATTAAATTTTATGATACTCCGCAATAAATATGTTATCCCGCTTTAACTCCGTGAATCTCACCTCCATTCTAGATCGTGATACTAACAGAGAGATAGTTTTCAAAAAATAAATCCTTAAACCTATCCCAAGTAATTTCTTCTTCTCCCGCCTCGAGTCTTATTTGCCTCCCACCAAAAGTTAGCTTCCCTTTCATCATATAAGTGGCAAAAGCGGTTTTTGCCCCTCATCTACTTTTTTTTAGCGATTACGAACGCCTTCTCTATCTCTCGCTCACCCAAGTCCGGGCTTCTATAGGTCACCGATCCTCCTCAATTCGTGGTCCTACTACTTTGAAGTCTTTGAATTTTGCTGTTTATTGTCTCGCCGGTTTCCCGCAATCGGTGTTCCTCACGATAGCCTCGAGCTACCATGTTTGCAAAGTTTTGATCGCCTCAATCGCTGCTCCTCAAAGATTAGTAGATTCTTCTATCCTTTGTTTTCGAAGTTCGACGCTCATGGCATTATCCGTTAAATAAAACCATAAATTATACCTTTACATTTTAAACCTTATCAGATAAGATTAATGTATTAAACTCGCTTTCATTTCTCAAACTTAGATTCATATTCATTTATCGAATATTTACACAAAGACATCCTCGCTTTAATCAACAAACCTATCCTTTTCAGACTACGAAAAGTCTGGATTTAAAATCTTAACCAACATAAAAGTTAAAAATAGTTCATTACTTATCACACATATTACATACATAACCCATACTACTTATTTACTGCCTTTTTTCTGACATTCATTCATTCGCCGATGTCCTTCCATCCCACAATTAAAACATCCACCTTTCTTATAATGGGCAACGAGGAGAGGTGTGTCCTTCACTTGATGTGTCGCTGAGGCTCCATCCGTCAATTTGGATTTTGAGCTTATCCTCGCTTCTTCCATTGTTTCCATTAACGCCGACGATCAACTTTTCTATCTCCCACAACCTTTCCAATGAAGAAACCTTTGTTCTCCAAATCTCGCACTCCGCTGATGCTTGAGCAGCCTTCAACTTTAGTGTCCAATCACTATCCGTCAAATCCAACATTTCGATCTCGATGCTACGCTTTTTCCACGATAGCCACCTCGTCCGATTTGGGTTCCTAGTGAGCTTCTATTTCATCTGCTGGCCTCGATATTAGCTCTGGGTGTGAATATGATCCTTCTTATTCCACATATCTTTCTCACCGTATATCTACATACATAAGTTACCCCGATTAATATATATATATATATACACAAAGAATCAAGAGTTCTATATACGCTTGTCTCTTATTTTGATTGACGATAAATTTATTCAATTCTCATCAACGCCTATCTCTCGCCGAAAAGGCAAATGCATCCACTCAGATCGAATCGCATGAAGGTGATGACTAAAGCCCGTCCAAGGTATATATCCGTGTCTTCGCTTCTATTTCAACCTTCAACCGCCTTATCTCAATATCTCCTCTCGCCCCAACCTCCTCATAACTCTCTGGCTTAACTCTATCTCTGTGGCTTACAACATTCACACATATCATCACATGCTACCCAATACACACTCACAAGAGTAAAAGTTTTCAAATTGTGCCGAGGGGTCATATAGACTATGAACACATAGTTTTAACTTCAGATTCATACCAAAAAAAAAAAACATTACCCGGTATGTTTACAATCACAAAGAAGGTAAACTACCATTAATAGTACTTTTTAGTGATTAGCCTATTGTACCCTACGCCATGCATAACGATATTAATCATACCTAGCTAATATTTACGCCATTAGATTGATCATTTATCCAAACAACATTGTTCACCTCGCCTTTATCATAGATTCCGCACCAAACAATTTGGTTCGGGAAATTTCTTTCAATGAACACTTAGAGTTTTCATAAACATTAGTCTAGCCGATTCAAATAAAGATAGACTCATATCAATAATTCAATTCAATCAATTATTTAGATGTAGCCAAACCCCGCTGCAAATTAAACTTTTTGAAAACATTTTCGAGAATGACGCCATGATGCCGCATCAGACAATAATCCGCTGAGGATGCCGCCATTGTATGATTTCTTTGTCATAACACATCATACAATAGTGGAACAAATGACTTTCAGTCAAATTCACACTAAGTATTCCCAGATTTACAACTCCATCACATTTTTATCATCTCTCGCACTGTGTTATACGGTACATGAGTGATAATTAAAAACAAATTTTGATATTTCAAATCATTTATGCCTAGCCAAAATAAGTAGCATAGACTGTATTTTAAACCGCTTCAAAAATGATTACGAGTCTACATTTTTGTTTTCAAAAGCACATAAAGGCGATTTAGCTTGATGTCAAAATTTTTGAGTTTAGCATAGCTAGAGTTTAGGAAAACCTAACACCTTCACTAAAAATCATTTACTTAACAATCTATCTGCTCCTCGTAATCCATAACACTCCATTCACACAAAAACTATACCCAGCTTCATCAAACCACACTTATGAGTTCATAAATTGCCACAATCATACGAGTTTAAGAACTTATCCTAGTCGACCTTTCAAGCCCATTCACGAGGGGTTTCATAAACATTTCATATAATTACGAGTCAAGAATGTCTCATAGGTATGAGTTTTAAGAACTCAACTTAATCTTATATTCTCTATCTACGACCTATCACTCATTATACACCGAGAATGGAGTCATCCTCTTAATGTGCATATAACAAATAGCGACGACACGTATATTTCAATGATTATCGCGCTGTAAACTAAGTGGTTTTTACACCAAGTACAATTCAAATTCCCATACGAAGAATCATACAACTCACCACCGCCGACATGAGTCCTCAATCAATCCCCATCTAACACTAACCCCATTCTCCATAATGAATTTAATTCAGATTTATAATTCTCTTCTCGATCTGCACTCAATTGATAGATAATTCATACACAAAGAATCTTGTCAGAACTTTCCAATCATCGATTGATTCCTTCCGTCATTATAGCCTTTATCGATCACGGGTGATCTCATCGTATATATTACGATTTAGTTCTATATCTTGATCGCTTTATTTTACGATCTCTCTCATAATCGCACTTTCACTTTTTTAGACTCAATCTATTCCCCACTACTGCTTAACTTTATAATCGTAGTTAGGGAACTCGTGTCTTTACACTCGCCGAGATTCATCTTTGAATCTTATCGACCAACTAACTCTATATGAGTTAATACTTATCCTAATCATCATGTTATTAGTCTCGTGTATTCCTACCTAAGCTTCATAACCAACAAATTTTGATACCAACCTCAGTGATTTACCCCCCAAATCCAGTACTTTGAAACCCGAACCTGCTTCTCCACGATACCATTTCTTTAAGTCAATAATACTAAATAATAATACATTCAACTTAATTTACATACATCAAAGTTTACTTCCCTGTGCACGTGACCTTCAAATACATTCCTTACAATACTTGAATAGATACCAATACAACTATAACCATTAACTCATAATACACACTTATTCGAATCAAATTTTCCTTTTCCTTTTTGTTCGTGTTCGAGCCTTCAAAGTTGCTCATACATAATCGAAAAACATTTAATTTAAGCAAGGATGAGCATTTAAGTGCCCAAAGAAGTAATAGCAATTATATATATAAGTCGAAAAGAATATAAGTATTCTCTTTACATAACACTTCTACAACGAATCGAAAGTCAGTGAAGTAATCAGACCGATAAAAAAAATTCACATAACAACTCTCTTTCAAATTCTTTAAATTTGGCTCGCTCTACCTCGAATAGGGTTTAAGAAACATACTATGAACATTCTTTTCATTTTCAAAAAGGTTTAGCGAATTTCTATCCTCAAACCATTATAACTTACTTAGCACGAGGGTGATCACCTCATTGCAGACTCTCATTGATCAATACTACATAACTTGAACGAAATTCATCGCTTCACTCTATCCGCCTTTCATGCAAAAAATCTTCCCATATAGGGATGTTCATACATGCCCGGTTCCAAACCCAAGGTTTTTAATCTTGCTCAACAATAATATGTAATTCAACATATATATACTGCGTAATCGACAAAGGTGTATCAACATGTGAATAAATGCTATGATTATCCAAGTGGGGACACTTGTATAACCATTTATAGAAATCAATGAATGTAATATATATCCGAGCTAATATGTCGATAATCAAAGAGTACATAATCTGTATGGATAGAATAATTCAAACTTCTTACTCATGTCCATCAGATAAAAAGGAAATGCAAAGGTAGGATACTCACCGATTCACCGATTACAAATCTCAACTTAGGTTTTATCTCTTTATCACAACCTATCAATAATCGATCATTCGCTCGATTAGAATAAATATATCTTAACACATAGTATCGCTTATTACAACAAAGACATAGTCCAATCACATAATCACAAAGGATCATACTTTTAGTTCCTATTCTATACTTGAAATATTTTTATACATTTTTCAAATATCTCATCCATGCTCTTACAAAGAGTCTTTTTCTTTTTTATAAGGTCCTACATTTGTTTGCAGATCGACAAATTTTTTATTTGCAAATACCGAGTCTAAGACTCTTATTCTATACCTCAACATCTCAGAATATCGACATCTTATTTTTAATCATTTTCGCAATTTCCGTAAATTGAAAAATTTAAAATAATTCAAATCATTACTAAAGGGCCTATAAAGATATAATCATATACTATAGGTGTTCTTCTTCAAATTCGTAACTTCATAATCTGCTCTCAAGTCACTAGTTCGGCTTATATAACTTTCAAATATCTAATCATAATTAAATGATTTAAACATTAAACAATTCCATTATCATTAATAGTTTAATTAATACTAAACTATTAATGAAACCATCGCTAAAATATAAAAGTTATTTATAATAACTCAAACTATTTTTAAAACATTTATATTACCTAAATAATTACCATTAATATTTAAATATTAATGTACTATTTATCCAAATATTAAAAGTCATTAATTATAACTTAAAATATTTTTTTAAATCCTTAATATCCTCTTTAAATGGTTTTTAAATAAGTAAAACCATTTTTAAACTATTTATTTAATATTAATCATTAAATAAACTAAATATCATTAATATTATCTTAATATCATTAATATTTAATTATTAATGAAATTATCATTTAAATATTAAAAGTTATATTTTATAACTTAAAATATTTTTAAATACCTTATTTTCATTTAAAATGATTTTTATAATATTAAAATCATTTTTAAACTAAATTATTTAATATAATCATTAAATAACTTTAATATCATTAATAATTATTAATTAATGAAATTCATCACAAAATATTAAAAGTCATCACAAATAACTCATTTACATAATCAATTCCAAGCCAAAATAAACATAGTAAACTAACTAGTTTATTAACAACACTAACTAAACTTCAAAAATTCAAACTTTAACTAACAATTAAAAATAATAACATTACAAAAATTAAATAAGAAATATACCCTAAATACTTAATTCCACAGATCTAATACGCACTTCCACGCCAAAATTTAACTAAGGAGATCTTTATAAAAGTTCTCCCACAACAAAGCCTTTCTCAAAAATTGAGGCCTTATTGTTGGTGAATGAAACAAAGGCCAAGCCCTTCTATTTATAGGTTTAGAAAATGGTGAAGTTCTCAATTTAATCGATGTGGGACTTGGTTTATACTAATTTTTCAATAGCTCACTTTATGATTTTTCTAACGCATTGCTCATAACTCCGATTAATCTGATTTTTGGATATGTTATACATGGTATGTAAGACTATTTTTAAAAATACGAATTACCCAATTCGGGTTCATTAGGTAGCCCAAACAAAGGGCCAAAAGTGGACGCTCATAATAGCTTTTCAATCTCGCTTCAGCTTTTACCTCTTTCGCTAAAACAAATATAACTCTTTCATTTTAAAACATTTTTGAGCGATTCTTGAGCCCACGCCAAGCTAACTTCTGGGGCTACAACTTTTATTCTTTGACCATTTCCAAATTCCGAACACATCAGCCCAGTAAATTCCGCTCAAATGGACTGCACCGCACTTGTTGGGAAGTTTTGACACTACTACTTTGAAATGTCATAACTCTCTCCTCCGATATCGGATTTAGTCCGCTTTGAGTCTATGGAAAGCTTATTCGGTATATTATAACATACCAAAAGCCCAGAAGGTTTTGGAAACATTAACTGATCGAAATAAAGGTCCCGAATAGCACATCCCGCCGCTGACTTTCAGCTTTTGAGAAATTTGACACATTTCCTTCCAATCACCGTAATTCCTCATCCGAGGTCTCCAATGAGGTCATTCCAAAGCCTATGGCTTCCTAACTCAAAGCACTACAACATATCAAAAGCCCAGACCTTTTAAAGCACAAAAGTGGACGAGAATGCCCCATTATTATAGATCGCCTAAAAATAATGTTTATCATGATCTCACAACCATGTTTGACCATCTATAACTTCTAATCTATACATGATATGGACTTGATTCTTTTTGCAGATTAAAGACCACATATCAAAGCTACACATAACAACTTTTTGAAGAACAAAACTCATGATCGAGCAAAGAGTTATGGCCTCCGACATTTGGTGAAAAAATAATGTAATCTTGCTTTTTCCAACTTGCTTAAATCTTCAAATTGCACTTTGATGTTATGGGTCTTTGATTTATCAACCCATATCATCAATTAACATTCTATTACACAACTTTAAACAATCAATTGCATCAAATAACATCGAATCAAAGGATTTCTAGGTTTAGTGTTCTTATACCCTTTTTGCCAAAAAATTTTCGATTCTTGCTTCGATTTGTTATGGGTGATGGTCATTTTTGTTTAAGAGTGTATGGGCAATCTTGTACAAGGCAATTAAATGTAATATTTAATCACTAGATTTAATTTTATAATTTACCAATTAACTTCTATCCTTTGGTAAATTAAAACACTTATACAAAGAATATCGAAATTAAACCCTAGAATTAAAATTAGGGTTTCTCAACGCCATCAATTAGGGGTTTCTAATCGACCATTAGTGGTTCTTTAATTATCTCGTAGTATGTTACTAACACAAATGTTATTTTATTTCTAATTTCAACCTGCTAGGTTATAATAATTAGGTTTGTCCTAATTATCGACGCATAACAAAGAATTATTAGGGTTTCTTCTAATTACCGATATTCTTATTCACAAGAATTTCATATACACACAATACTACTCGTAAATATCCCATAACCGAGTTTAATAATTAGGGTTTCACAAAGACTTAATATGCTACACCTAATCGATCGCTATCATTGCTCAATATTATCTCGTCTCACATATACCCAAAGATATAATTATGGTATCAGAAAATCATTAAATAATAATATAATATTATTATTCTCATCTCTTGATCACAATCCCAATCCAGTGGTTTGATCTCATGTCCGACTTATTCTTCGTACACATCATCAATAATCAAGTTAAAATAATTAACTTAAATATTCTCGAATAATTCATATAATAAAATATTTATTATATAAATCTAATTATCACATCATATATTATTTCCAATCATGTTTTCATGGAAAATAATTAATAAAAAATTTTACGTAATAAATTTATTACCATATAATTTGTGGTAATTAATAATTCCAAAATTATTTCTTCTAATTTTTCAAGTAATAAATGTATTCGTGATTTATCGCTCACTTTACTTGACACTTAGTCTCGCTATTAAATAAAAAAAAAATATTATATACGCAAAATTTCTTATTTTTTTATATATAAAATCTCTCAGTTATTAAATGTTGTCATCATATTCATCATAACTGCATGCTTCAAGCATTTGTTTGATGATTGATAAACTGTTGTGTCCTGAGCCACACCCCAAGTCAGCTATGCCAAAACTCTTTGAAGTTGTTGTATGGAGATTATAAACTTGTTGAATGGTTTGGAGGGTTATGTTCTTGGCCATATCAGATGCCTTTTTCTACATACAAAAAGATAGCTTATTTAGTAAAGAGTAGAGGAAAAATTAATGTGTGTGTGTGTGAAGTTGTGACAGAGGGAGACCTGAATCAAGGAATTTTTGGCATAGCTAGTCTCTCCAACTCCTCCAGCCATGTGGAAAACTTTCTCAGAATCCATGGTGTTAGAAGTTTTGAGTGTTCATTAAGCTTCAAGTCTCCTTTTATAGAATAATGATATAAGGTCTCAAGTTACTAATAATAGTATTTTTGGTCATTACTTTTTAATTTAATTTTTAATTGATTAAGATAATTCAAAAAAATACTATATATTAATACAACAGATTGAGTTCATTGGTACATTATAATTTGATTCGAAATGAGAACGACCGAATTATTATATATGATATTAGACCTCACACACGAAAGTTTGGATTATGTCATCCAATTAAGTTGTCAGTAGTGGGGTCATGAAGTGTGTGAGGACGTGAACTTATGTATTATTCGGACAATACTATTTTGATGACAGATAAATCGTATAAAAAGTTGTTTACAAAATGACGTGGCTAGTTGTGGTTGATTTTTATCACCAAGTCCATATACATGGGTCAATCCACTAATTACACTATATCATCTTACTTTGTAAATTAATTTTTTATAATTTTTTTTTATCACCGTAACAACACTCTTATTCGGACCCGAGTTGTTACAGATTTTGTGCACATAATATATTGCCAATGAAATTTTTTGTTGTACCCTTGGTATAAAAAATTAAAAAATTGCATCATTAATATATGTGTGTGAAATACATAGAAAAGAGATGACTAGTATAAGAAAAAAGTTGCATTTGGTGCATATTTGATTCACAATTATTCCCTTATATATACCGTACAGAAAATTAGAATTTGTTTTTTTTGTTTTTTGATGTTATTCTTTTTATTCAAGTTTGTTTAGGACAAAAATTTCAGATATATTCTTAGCATTTTTTTAAAAATTCCTTATTATCTACAAACCTCAATTTCCTAAAAGAAAGAAAACTAAGAGGAAAAGAAAAATATCAATGGGTCTCTCGTTTACATGATCAAGGATGGAATATCATAAAAGGAAGGATCTAGTTTGTGCTAAAATCATAGATTCCCTTGTATATATATGCCAATAATAACTCTAAATGGTAGATGCCCATCTGCAATAATAAAAATTATAATAATCTTGTTGTAACATCTTAGTTTATTATTGGGTAATGATAAGGTTTTAATTTATTTATTTTTGTCTAACATATTGTTTCAAATTTGATGAAACGTAATTAGGTTAGTTGGGTAAAACTTTTATAATTGATTATATTCTACACTTAATTGTCACATTATGATTGTCATTTAGTATCAGTTATATTCTTTGAGTTGTTTTTGTGTGTGTTTGATGTCACCTACACCGTTCACATGTTTGTCATGAAACAAAAAAGGTATTTTATGTAATCAAATGATAAGAAATACACTCATTAAACAAATGCATGAATAGCACATCAAATGATAAGAAAATACACTCATTAAACAAATGCATGGATGGCACATGACATGACACGAAATTACGAAAAGTCAAACCAAGGTACTATAATTCATTTTTTTTTTTGTGTGAAATATATTGAAAAGAGTTGTATAGATAGGCCTAATAAACGGGTCAGGTTATTGTTGGGCTGGATTATTGGCGGGTCGGGTTAAAATGATTCAGATTTTGGTGGACTAAAATTAAGCGGCTCGTGGTCCGGGTTGAATCGGCTCGGCCCGCGGGCTTTTTCTTTTGTTTTCTTTTTTTATTTATTTTAAAAATCTATAAATCAACCAGCTTAGCCTTAGCCCGTGACTGTTTGCGCCTTAAAATTTCATGATATTGCTTTGCATTGACATAAACAGGCTCCTCTTCCATTTCAAGGGGCAAAAGCATTCTAGACTGATGGATTCCAAGCAAGTGACTAGTGAGGATGTACCTGCTACATGCTCCAAAAAGGTTAACAAAAATGCAGATATATTATACACTAATATAAATTAGCTCAGAGAAAATTTGCAGATTAACAAGATAAAAATGTGTCCAAGAAGTGAAGCTTCAATGATATAGTAAAATCTCCACAACACACACAAGAAAAGTATTGATAAACATATAAAGAATAATTGATTGAACTTAATACATTTCTCACTACAAATGTTGAAAAAGAAATATTAAAGATAACACAACTAAAGAAAATGACACTGTAATCCATCACATTGCTTGTTCTACTCCCACTAGAAGTTCTTAGAATTACTACCATCTCATTGCAACATTAAAAAGAAAGGAAAGTAGAACGAAAATATATAGAGGTGACAAGATTCAAACTAAGACTATTCATTTCATTTGACATGTCACCATCAACAGAAATAAGCTCCAAATACATACTTGCAATCCCATCTGCTAGTGAAAGAATGGCATGACATCCTGTGCAGAAAGATTTATTAATGTGTCATTATATATGGTAGAACTGTAGAAGCAGCAAACAGAACCTTCAACCATTCAATCATTTATTTAAAAGATGTCCAAGATAGAGCCTAATACCATTCAATTCTACATTTTTACTACACAATTACAACACAAGATTACCTTTTCTTAGTACTTGAAAAATCAAACAAAAATCAAAGAAATAGTCCATAAAAAATGAAGTACTTACTAGTGAGTAATGTTTAGTCACTCCTTGTAATTTTGCTCATGTTAGAATTAGAACCCTTTGACTCTTGATTTGCAACTAGCGGTACCAAAAGTTGGTCATCCGTCAGCCCATCATCTATATTAAAAATGCCAATTTAAAATATCAATACCCAAAACTAAACTAAAAAACTACAATTAAAGTAAAAATATTTACAACTAGCACAAACCTTGTATTTCATATCCACAAATCCAATTACGTCCACAAATTAATGCTTGTGCATTATCCGGTAAGCGCAATTACGATATTTTGTGAGAACTTTTGTCATGAATGCTAAAGGTCAACTCCGAAGCAACCGTTGTAATTGAAATTGATAAGATATCATATGCCATATTCGCTAGTATTGGATATCTATAATAACGTAATATTTGAAAGTACTAAATAGTCATTAGTCATGTATAAAATAAAGGTATAAAACTAGAATAAAAAATAAGGATTGGGCACCTCTCAAAAAATTTTGTCCACTCTTCTAGAATATTAAAAGAAAATTTGTTAATGACAATTTTCTCTTCTAAATATTGTTCTAATTACGTTCTTGTTGATGTAGTACATTGCACTTCCCTCACAAACTCCTACTTAAAATTTTAAACATCAAAAGTTCATCAACATAAATATGCAATATAGATATACATAAAATTAAAAAAATTATAATACATGAAAACTTTACTTACATCAAACTCATCATCACTATGTTCACTTGTGTTAGTGATAGCAATAGCTGAAGTCCCTACACCATCTTGAGGTTGTTTTGAACCATCTTTTGACAACTCCGTTGCACATTCCATGAACAAAGATTTCATAGCATCCACAATTTTCTCCACTTTTCTATTTATAACATTCTCATCCATCTCAAATTTTTTAAATTTAAATTTGACAAATTGCACCTTATACTTTGGGTCAAGAATAGTAGCTATGCACAAGATAACAACATAGTCGTTCCAATATTTTTCAAACTTTGGCAACATCTCATTTTCCATGTTTCTAAGTACCTCAATCTCACAAGACTTATTAAACATCAAAAGTTCTTTTATCAGATTTTGTAAGACCCCAACTTTTATGAATAAAGATTAATTTTTCTCAAAATATATTTTTGAATATTATGGTGTGGATTTGATATAATGTTATAGTTGTGGGTAATATTTATAAATTTTACAAAGTAAGCAAGTTGTTATAAAATATTCGATTGGTCGGGGAATATTCTTTTTAACAGGGAATATTCGTACGATGACATAATCATTGATGGACCCCACAACGAAAGTATTGTCGGAGTTAGAAAATGACATAAATATCTTTTTATAAAAATAACGACGAAA
Organism: Panax ginseng; assembly: GCA_020205605.1. NCBI lineage: Eukaryota > Viridiplantae > Streptophyta > Magnoliopsida > Apiales > Araliaceae > Panax > Panax ginseng. The sequence continues at coordinate 132,394,943 of CM035139.1, forward strand.
ATTTTACCGTTAGACTGTTGAAATACTGGTGGTAAAAAATGTAATGAATACACGCGTGGTTGCATAGTAGCAGACACAAGATTGTTATAAAGATCTTTGATTATTGATGCTTACGTGAGAAGTCACTCAATTTTATTTAATTATTGTAACAGTAATTGTTGCATAGTATCTCTCATATTATTGATTCAATTATTGTCATAGTATCTTCTGCACAATATTTTATATTATTAAATCAATAATTGAGACGAAAAAGTTATTCATATTATTATTTTCATTATTGACGATGTCTAGAAAGTTTTGTCGAAGAAAGGGGTTTGGTCACCTAATTGCGCGCCAATAGGAAAAAATCCTTATCGGAAAGCCCCCTCTTTTCTGTGAATGATCTGGTTGTTAAATATTGTGAGTAATAATATTAATGATGAATAAGTTTGTATTGATTAAAGATGTTTATTCATTTAGTTTTCTTTAATTCTTTTGTGACCTAGTTACCCTCAAAGGAGGTAATTCTGTGATTTGCTAGTTTTGTTATTACTGACCAAATGGGCAATTAATCGGATAAATGAGAAATTAATTGCTTTTGATTCACATGAAAATTACTATTGGTTCACATGTATGGAACTATTGATTCACATGTATGTACTATTAGGGGAGGTGGTCCAAGATTGATAATACTTCAAAGACTAAATTAAAAATGGAGGTAAAGATGAGGGTACTATATTATAATAATTCGAGCCCCTAAATGTGCAATTATCGAAACTATGTCTTGTTAGGTTTGTAATATTCATGAACATAATCAAATTGCATAAAATAAGCGGAAGCGTGAAAAATCAGAGTTTTAAAAATTTTACAAAACATATACTCGGATCATCCTTTATGTACAATTATTAATTAAACGAAAAAGAAAGAACAAGAATCATACCCTTGAAGATTCGAGCTTCCTCAGGTACAAGTTCACCTCCAATCTTTTTCGCGTTCAACTTGAATCCATCGGGTTTGGTTCCTTAAGCCACCCAAGTGTTTGGCCTCTAGAGGTGATCCACCAAGGAAGAAGAAAGATTCAAGAAGATGGGTGTTTAGCAAAACCTAGTTTTTCTATCTCTCATAGAAAAGGTGCGTACTCTCCAACTATTAGAATTGCGTATGTTGTGAAAAAGTCAACAACCACCTCACCCATAATAAGACTCCTCTTATTTATAGATGTGAGCAACCCTCCTTAACAATTAAGGAATTGGGTTTTATTCTAATTAATTAAAATCCTTTAATTAATTAGCCTCCTAATCTTATTAGGAATAAATGAGAGTACTAATATTAAATTAATTTCCAACTCTTTAGAAATTAAAATAATAATAATTGTAATAATATTAATAAGACTCCTCTTATTAATTTATATATTTAATATTTCCAAAATATTAAATAATAAATATTAAGCTATTTAATTTATTCTATCACCATAGATTAAATTAAATACACTTAACATATTATTATGATTATGCCATTAACTTCTTAAATAATTATTCTTACTTTTATGGTGTGACCCTTTAGGTTCTCCATATTAAACCGATTGTGAATAAATCAATTAGAACAATTCTAATCTTATTTAAATAAATTAATTAAACTATTAATTTATTTAAATAAATAATATTTATTCTACAATAGGGATAAGCCTCCCTAGCGATCAACGACTTTCCAGATAATATAGATTTCAACAGTAATCATAAAAGAACCTTTGAGTAAATAGTTAACGTACAATTTAATCCTTCCACCATACAATGTCCCAATTAAATATAAGACAGGAAATTACTATCAAGTCTTATTTTATTTAATTATATGTACTTCGACTCTTAAATGCACAACTCCAAATAATGAAAATTAGAAACTCCTTTCTAATTTCATTCTGCCTTGGCCAAGGACTACTGGGTTGTCATTTATCGAATCACATAGGACATTTCTCTTCTTTTACTGAAAGTGGTAGATTCTTTATTGATCATACATTATCTCCATGTACAATTTATTATACCCAAGCATACCCTTTGATATACCCTAAGGGTCTTAAGGAATAAGTTAAAGTATAACTCATCATACACAAGATACCATGATGATCTCAAGTCCAAGGATCACTTGTACTACTATCACTACAGGAATTCCTATTGACACTCAAGTAAAACTCCATTAGGTATTCCTTAGTGAGCCACGTTCAGTGAACTTATTCTCTAATAAGCACCTACATACTTGCTTTAGTGTCTCCACACAAATGATCATGAGATCAATTATCCTCATCCAATGAGCAAGGAACATATGTACCAATCTATCCGAATTCACTAATCCCCTATTTAGTAATCCAACGATTGGAAATTATTTTAGTTTTAAGCTTTCTAAGAATTTAGATCTCATTAGAATGATCATCATCATTATTATAAAAGCATTGCTTAAAACTATGTGTTTATCACATATTATAAAATAGCATCATGTAGATAATTAAAAGCCTTTAATAAATTAATACTTTTTTATTAATAAATGAATAAGATTGTTACAAAGTATATGCTTTATCATCAAACATGAATGGCTTGTGTACATACTACTTTCATTTCTATAAATAAAAGTTCATTTCTTCTTTCATTCTCACCAATTCACTAAGACTCACACGAGAAATTATAGAGAGAAAAGCTATAGAGAGAAAGAAGAAGAGTATTCTGCAACTTCACTATTGCAGTATCCAACCTTCTACTATGGTAAGGGGTATTATTTATTTCATATTCGCTTACGATATTATTTTTCGTATTCGTAAGGAATTTTATTTTCGTTTAATATTCGTAAGGAATATTATTTTCGTTCAATATTCGTAGAGATATTGTCTTCGTTTAATATTCGTAAGGAATATTATTTTCGTTCAATATTTGCAAGGGATATTATTTTTGTTCAATATTCGTATGAAATAATATTTTCTTCCATACTCTGTAGTATGTAAGTAATATAATTTCGTTTCGTATTCCTAATTCTACACTCATTTTGTTAAAGTATTGCTTCTATACTATGTGAAATTAGTAGAATATTCTTGAAATTTGCGCTTCATCTAGTATCATTTCACAAGGATATTTTTTTGAACATTCTTGATAATTTTTAATCTTTTCATACCAGAGTACTATTCACGAGGTACTATTCCCAAAGTATTATTCACGGAATACTATTCACGGGGTACTATTCACAAAGTACTATTCACAAAAGTCATATTCTTGAAGTACTATTCACGAAGTACTATTCACTCAGATACTATTCACCCGGGGTACCATTCATAACAAAAATTGATTTCTTTTCTGTCCAAATCATTTTTGATACAATATTATTCTTGAATTTTACTCCACAAAGCAGTATCATGTTGACAATTTGGACATTATTGAATTCTGGATAAATTAAATTATAAATCTTTAAAAAATTATCATTTGCTTTCTTTTAATTGAATTCTTATATCATTGTCATCATCCTCATACTTATATTGTGATAAAAGTCATCTTTGGCCGTAGTGCGTAAATGGACTGTTGATTGGTATGATTATAACCAGGGATTATTCGGTATAATCATGATCCGTAATATTACAAATGATGTGGTAAAAGTTTTCATTGGCCCGTAGTGCATTGATGGAAAGTTGTTGGCATGATCATAACCATTGGTGATTACACAAATATCCTTGGCCCGTAGTGCATGGATAATTCATGGACGTGATACTAATGAATATCCTTGGCCCGTAGTGCATGGATAATTCAGTGATATGGATTATTTATTGAGCTGAGTCTCAGTGATAAAATTGATGATAAACTTTTTAAATCATAGAAGATAGTAGATATCATGTTCTACATGACTCTTCTAATGAATTTCTTGTTCCGCTGCAGTTAAACTTGTTGTTTTTTATTAGTTTAACACTGTTGAAGGATAACGATAATTTATTCTACATTATCTTAGTCATAATATTTCTTACTGGGCTAGTTGATCTCACCCTTTTGCTTTCATTGTTCTCTTCAGGAAATGAGAACGTAGCCGGGACTAGTCAGGGAACGGAGTGATGGTCCGAGATGGTGGCTATAGTAGCCCTCACTATTCTATGAAATAGTGCGATAATAATTGTAATAAGGACTCCATTTGAGTTTGGATATTGTCTAGAAGACAATATTCGTGTAAAAACTCTCAGCTACGCTTTTGTCGTATTGTATAAAAAAAGTTTGTATTTAAATTCTATACCATGTATTTAGCGACTCAGAATGGGTGATGTATAACTATTTTGGGGGCGTCACAGTTAGTATCAAAGCTTAGGGATATGATCCCTGGCTGAGATGTGAGACTAGAACGAGGAGGGGAGAGACGGGTTAATCCTCCGCTAGTATGACCTACCTACGTTATTTGTTATTTAATTGGTCGGTCAGAGTATAGGGATAATATGTGGCATGTTAATTAACCCTTGTTTTGTGGCAGTGTTTGAAAATGACATCTAAAAATGTTGAGATAAACAATGGAGCACAGGAAACCGTTGAGTCACCACAGATCAATAACCAGGATAATGTGCATCAGGAAGGCAACAATCCTCATATAAACAATAATACTGACCAAATGATGAACGATGGGATGTTCAGAGGCTTTATGCAATTCATGCAACATCAGGCGAGAGAGACTCCTGTTCAAAATGCAGGTGAAAACACTTGCAACTCTCGGATGGTCACTGCTAAGCAGTTCAAGGAGCTGGGACCACCAGAGTTTTTGGGAAAGCCAGAACCACTTAAGGCAGAGACATGGATAAAGCAGATCACCAAGATATTTAATGTCTTGGGATGCTCCGAGGAGCAAAAGGTTCCTTTTGCCACCTTCATATTGAGAGGAGAGGCAAATTACTAGTGAGAATCTGTAAAACGTACTCAACCTACCTTACTAAAGATGTCTTGGGAGAAATTCCAAGAACTGTTCAACGACAATTACTTTCCCGAAAGTCTTCGTCACATGAAGGAGGTGGAGTTCATCAAGTTGGAGTAAAACAATATGATCGTGTCGTAGTACGAGGCTAAGTTTGTTGAGTTATCCCGGTTTGCATCCCATTTGGTAGAAAAATGGGGAGCGTATGACGCAGATATTTCTAAGAGTTTTGAAACCCGAAATACGTCAATACCTCATTTCTCACAAACATTGCTTGTATTCAGATGTTGTGAATATGACTCAGTTATTGGAGCGCGATAATGAGTCAACCCAACCAAGATAGAAAAAACCAAGAAATTGATAATACCAACAGAAAGGTCATCAAAGCGGTGACAACAAACGTGGAGGGAATCAACATACCAGAAATGGTAACCACTTCGGTGGTAATCATGGCCAAGACAATAGAAGTGGAAATTTCAAGAAGAGAAGGTTCAATAATGATGGAAGGACAGCAGCACCAGCACCCGTTTTTAAAGAAGGAAAACGACCACCAATTGTATGCTTCAAATGAGGAGGGGAGGGACACATCAGTCCAAACTGCATGATGCAGTCCAAAGTGTGTTACAATTATGGAAGAGAAAGTTACCTAGCCTGATTTTGTCGTGCAACGAAGTCAAGTCTAGCTGGGATGGAGGCACCAAAGGCCTTCCCAAACAAGAAAAAACTGGTAGTTCAAGGGAGAGCGTTTGTCGTGACCTCCCAAAAAGCGAGGAACCCGAACGAGGTTATCATGGGTAAGCTAATCATAAACTCTTGCGAAGTCTATACCTTATTTGATACCGGTTCTACCCATTCTTTTATTTCTCCTACTTTCACTCAACGTTTATGTGACGCCCTTAAAATAGGTATACATCACCTATTCTGAGTCGCCAAATACATGGTACAAAAAATAACTACAACTTCATAATTATAATTGTCGTGCAAAATACGACAACACATATGCTGTGAGTTTAAATACAAATATTGTCTTCTAAACAATATCCAAACTCAAATTAGTCCACATTACAATTATTGATCCACTATTTTACAAAATAGTGAGGAATGCTAAAATAACTGACTTGAAACATCACTCCATACCCCGACTAGTTCCCGTCATATTCTCGCATTCTGAGAAGAAAAATGGAACAAAAAGGAAAAGGGTGAGCTCAACTAGCCCAGTAAAGAATATTATGACTAAGATAATGTAGAACAAATTATCGTTAGCCTTCATTAAATCAAATAAAATATAATGGACAACAAGTTTTAGATCAATATTCGCAGTGAAAATAACAATTCATTAGAAGAGTTAAGTAAAGAATGAAATCTACTATCATCTATAAATTTAAAAGTCCATCATCAATATTTTATCCCTGTAGCATCAATCATTATACATCTTGAATCAAATATTCATCTTTACACTACAGGCCAAAGATATTCATTTGTATCATTAGTTGGTCATGTTCATCTCAACACCTGTTCATCTTTGCACAATAGGCCAAAGATATTCATCAGGTAATCATTCATCTTTGCACTAAATGCCAAAGATATTCAGTTATATCACCATTTAGGACTGAGGATGATGAAAAATATCTTAAAGAAAATGAATCCAGTGAGATATCAGGACAAAGATTAGGGATTCGTACTTTGGTTTATCCAAGTTCAAAAATACTCCATAATAATCAATTGTGGAGCAAAATTTAAGAATAAATATCACAACATGGATACAATCAAAGATAGTAACCATAATAGACAACTTGGATAAAGAAATTTTTTTTTCATTTTTCTGTGAATAGTGCCATATTCATGAATAGTGTCATATACGTGAATAGTACTGTATATGTGAATAGTAACCCAAACACGAAAAGGTAGAAATTTCACAAAAAAAATCATACTTCATGAACAGTACACTACAAAAATAAGGGTCACTGGCGACGGGCACACTGCCGACAACACAATCTCTGTCGCTAATAATGTCACTGTCGACGGTCCGGCCGTCGCCTATGCCTGCCTTCGAGAATGATCCTTTTTTTGGCGCCAGACGTTCCCGGTGGAGAGAAAATCTCATTGGCGACGGCAATGATTTTAGCATCGACGGTAGTGACATCGGGAGTAACTCAATAATGACGGTGGCTTTAGAGATGGGGGATGCCATCGAGAATGATAATTAAAACCTCTTCCCCACGATGACAACGATTCCTTTTATAAAAAAATTTCCTCTCTATATTTCTTTCCCTCTCAAATTCAGCCATTTTCGCTCCTTAATTTCCCTACTGAATCTCAAATTCGGTTTAATTATTCTCTAAAAGTTCACCCATTTCCGTTTATTGCTTCCCATTTCGCCCATTTCTCTCATCCCTGTTGTAACCCCTCCCCTTATCCATTTTGTCAACAGAATGAGGCCTCCCCACTGCACTCCTCCTACCAGCCTGTCGTTGCAACTTTAGACCAATACAAGGACTGGGCTGGTTTGCATTGGTAGGCTCATAAACATGTAAGATTTTGAGTTATTATTATTTTTTAAATACAAAGAAGAGTGATTTAGAAGAGTAGGTTTCTATATGGTGTTTGGAAGATGAGTTATAATTTCTTCAGCGTAAACTCCACAGTGCATATATAATCATCAGATACTTGGACACAAATTAGTATTGACTTGTAGAAATAAAATAATCATCAGTATTGACTTGCATATATAAATAAAATTTGTAGAAATTGATTTGTATTTGACAAATAATCCAAGTGAGATTTTCAAAAGTAGTACTAGTATTGTATTTGTTGAAGAAATTATGATGATGAGAGACAAATGGTGTGAGATTATATTACATTTGTATGATAATTTGTGATATCTTTAATTAGAAAGTAAGTGTGCTATAATTGAGGCTATGATATTTATTCAATTTCTGGAAACTAATTTTCCTATCTCCAAATTTGGGCCTATAATTGGGGCTAGGATTCACATTTCACATTTACCAAATTTGATTCTATTGTATGTAATGTATAGTGTGACTCTAGTAGCATAATATGTATATAGTGTCATTACATGTTATTAGGAACCACATATTCCCTTTTTCATTGTTAAGTTGTCTTTACATTACATCATCTGTTATCTTAATACAAAATTTTGTTCGAAATTTGGTTCATTTATTGGGTTATTGAAGATTGCTCGACTTGGTGAATATAGTGATTATAATCTCATCTGAGAGTCTAAGAAAGTGATCTTCTTTGTGTTTCTTTGATTTCTTCTTCATCCTTGAAAAAATCTGCCTTTTTTTTCTTAAGTAATCACTATGATCAAATGCGTGTATTCCATGTGACTTGACATGTGCATATTTTCATATAGTTTAGGAAGCTTAGAAACCCGTTTGAGATTCACTTAGTAGGAGTGGATCTCAAATAGTCCCCGTTTTGGGACTGTTCTTGTATGTTTCGATCTCACTTAGGTCGGTGTTAACGACTTGAGCACGTCTTTATATTTTTTAAATTTTCGGTCAGTATATATCTCTTGATGTTCTTCGGGTGCATATTTAGACTACGATGTGTTAGTCTATTTTGAGTACTTGAAGACCATGGGGAGGTGCTGCCGAAATTTTTGAAAAATTTAAAGAAGTGTTCAAGTTGTTGGCATCAGTGAGGCGACACATCTGGGAATGGGATAGAAGCCTGACCCGCTAGAGTGGGAGATGAAGTTAGGAAACTCATAAGCTTGCATATACATTAACGTGGAGACTTGATTGTGTTTGTCTAACTTTCCATATATATAGCAGAAAGTTGTCCAAGATGTCTGTTGATCGAAGTTGGATGGAGCATAGGGTAGCGACTGATAAGAGTGGGCTTAGCTCTGAGTACCGTAGTGGGGTTGAACAATTTCTCAATTTCGCGTTGAGCAAGTCAGCGACGATGAGATCAGATATCCTTGTAAGATATGTGTGAATGAAGTGTGGAAGGAAATGAGTGATTTTATGTGCCACTTATTTATGTATGGGTTCAAGCAGGGTTATACGACATGGATCTATCATGGGGAAACCTGGTTGGATGAACATAAATCAGAACCAAAATCTAGAGGTGACGAAACCTTTGACTATACTAACATGATAGTCGAAGCTGCTGGTTCATACTTCCAGTGGAATACCGACAGAGATGACAGTAGCGTTGAGTAAGAGCCGAATGACGGGGCTAAGGGTTTCTATGAGTTATTGCATGAAGCAGCGACACCATTGTATGACGGGCACTAAAAACACACCGTCTTATCTGTCGTGACTAAGTTTTTACACTTCAAGAACGAGCATGACTGTAGCGAGAGAGGTTTTAATGAACTGCTAAACCTTGTGAAGGAGTGCTTACCTACAGGCAATAAGTTACCAGAGTCGTACTATGATGTGATGAAAATGGTTAAAAGGCTTAATCTAGGGTATGAAAAGATTGATGCTTGTGAGAATGACTGTATGTTATATTACAGTGATGTCAATAAAGATAAGAGGCCATGTGATATTTGCGGTACAAGTAGATACTGTGAACAACGCAAGAAAAAGGGAAAAGACGTGCTGAGAAAGATCTTATGTTACTTTCCCATTGCACCGAGGCTTCAGCGGTTTTTTATGTCAACACATACCGCTGAGTATATGAGATGGCACTCTACACGGGACATAGTTGATGGTCAACTGACGCACCCGGCAGATGGGCTTGAGTGGAAAATTTTTGATAAAAATCACCCCTCATTTGCTGAAGAGGTTCGTAATGTTAGGATTTGACTTGCTACGGATGGGTTTAATCCGTTTAATGGGCCTTACACCAAGCCCTACTCAACTTGGCCGGTGATTATTGTTGTGTATAACCTCCTGCCTTTGATGTGCATGAAAGATCCATACATGTTCATGCCTTTACTGATTTCAGGTGATAAAAATCCGATTAAAGACATCAATGTATACCTTAGTCCGTTAGTTGATGAGTTGAAGATGTTGTGGGATAAAGGGGTTCAAACTTATGATGTATCTCTTAAACAAAACTTTGACATGAGGGTAGCTTTACTATGGACCATAAATGACTTCTCGACGTTAGGAATGATTAGTGGATGGTCGACTCACGGGGCCTTGTCATGTCTTGTGTGCATGGGGTCAGTTAAAGCTATGCGACTCAAACATGGGGGGAAAATGAGTTTCTTTGCAACATCCAGACAGTTTTTGCCAATTGAACATCGCTATCGACGGATGAGTAGACAACTCAATCGAAAAACAGAGAAACGTCAAGTACCTGGACGTCTTTCTGGGAGAGCAGTGTTGAGTTGGATTACTCACTTGAAATTTCCACCTCCAGGGAAGAATCACAGATTAGAGCGAGCTTATGGTTACAACAAGGTTCATAACTAGACACACAGATCCATGTTCTTTGACCTTCCTTATTGGGCTACACTATGCATCCGTCATTGTTTAGATCCGATGCATACTGAGAAGAACGTATTTGATAATGTTTTTATACAATCCTAGATGCAAGTTGTAGAACAAAGGACAACAACAAGTCGAGGCTTGATTTGGTAGAAATGAACATTAGGGAACATATGTGGCTGTATCAGGAGGGTAGCAAGATGGTAACGCCTAAAGCTGATTATACTTTGACCAGGGAACAATTTCTATTGATATGCAATTGGATCAGTGGACTAAAGCTCCCATATGGATATTCTTCGAATATAGCAATGTGTTGTAAGGTTGAAGAGTTGAAGTTTTGGGGTCTCAAAAGTCATGATTGTCATGTATTCATGCAGAAGTTGATCCCCGTGGCATTTATCGACTTGTTACTGAAATATGTGGTTGAAGCACTGACGGAGCTTTCTAATTTCTTCAGAGATCTATGCTTAACGGAGCTACAACTCAAAGATATAGATAAAATGGAAATGCAGATAGTGGAAATAATGTGCAAGTTAGAAATGATCTTCCCTCCATCGTTTTTTGATTCAATGGAGCATTTACCTATTCACTTGCCGTACAAAGCTAAGTTTGGCGGTCCCGTGCAATATAGATGGATATCTCCATTCGAGAGGTAATGACATTAATATTTTTAATACGCTAAAATGTGCATTCTTGTTTACTAATTTATACATGCATATATATAACACATAGGTATATGCAACGTCTAAAACAAAAGGTGAAGAATAAAGCCCGTGTAGAGGGGTCAATTGCTGAGAGTTATGTTATGGAAGAACTTGTTAATTTCTTCTCGTTGTACTTTGAGCCGAATGTTCAGACTAGGCACAATCGCTTACGTCGGAATGAGGCTGTCCCGCACGAGGAAAATGGGGAATTAACGGCCTTTAGTCATCCTATACAACCATTTGGCAGAACAAAAGGTGATTCTTGACCGATAGTGAGTATGCAACTGCCACATTGTATGCACTTGTCAACATAAATAAAGTAGCACCGTACATTAAGTAAGTAGCCATAACTTTTCAAATGTTGTCTTGTGTTACTGCGCCTATAAGTTCCTTCCATACACATTAAGTATATATAACTGTATTGCAGTCAATATGATGCTGAGATACGTGAAACGAATTCGATTATATCAGATGGGGATTTGCAAAATTTGAGGAATAGAGAATTTGTGCAATGGTTTAAAGATCATGTAAGTTTAACCGATTTATAATTCAATGAATCTACCATCATAGACATAATCTTATGGCGTAATTAACTTTATAATATGTTGTGTTCATGTACATTAGGTCCTCAGAGATGAGTTAGCTGACATTCGACTAAAGCTTATAGCCGATGGCCCTGAAAGATCTGTAGATACTTATACATGCTGTATTGTCAACGGTTACAGATTTAAGTGTTGCGATATTGGGGAAGTCGCTTCTTCTAATTCTGGTGTTGTGGTTAAAGGTAGCTGCTACGATAATCTTTGTGATGACTGGTATGGACGATTGCTAGAAGTTATCGTTCTCAAATATTGGGGTCAGAAAGAGTTAGTTTGCTTCAATTGTCATTGGTTTGATGTTGAGAATGGAATTAGAGTAGATAAAAATTCCAGACTGGTGACTGTTAATGTTAAGTCAAAACTAGACTCAAACGAGCCTTTTATTTTAGCAAGTCAAGCAGCACAAGTATACTACGCGCGGAGTGTTAAAACTCTTGCAAGCCCATGGTATGCTGTAATAACCACCAAAGCCCGTGGTTTTCAAGGCACAGCTCCTCATCCAGACGATGAACCTTTACAAGTCGAGTCTACTAGTGTCACACCTGCTGATGCGGCAATTATTAATGAGTCTAGTGAAGAAGAGGATGATGTCGTCGCTGTCGAAAGTGAAGACGATGTTCTTGAGGAGGTAGATATAATTGAAGAAATCATTGAGGATGATGAAGATGGTGATGACAATGATATTGAAGATTTATTACTCGAAGATGACGATTCTGATATTGATGGCTTTGACGATATAAATGATTAGGAGTATGTACTCTTTGTGTCCTTTTAGTTATATTCAAATGTAATAGTTTGTCAACTTGTTACTATTTATGTTGTATCCTTTTAAAATGACTATTTATGTTATATTCTTTTAGTTTTATTTGTATGTTATCCTCTTTGTTACAATTCAAAAATATTGTGCCTACGAATGTCTAATAATGATTTTTTTGATGATTTGACAGTATATATACATATGGTGTGTACACCACACGGCCATCGTGGTGGGCGTGCAGGTCGTGGGGGCCGCGGAGGTAGTGGAGGTGATGAGTAGGCCGGGTCGTCAGGTATAATTACATGTTTTGTTGGGATACATCTTATTATTTTTTATTTTATATAGTATTGACATTATATTCGTTTATATAAATAATGATGTATTTCACTACATAGGTGATTGTCGTAGGCCTCCGCGGGGACTAGCACGTGGCTTACTAGGGAATCCCCCTCAGGCCCGATTATTTGTCGTGTTGGGACTAATAGGTAATTTCATAGTCCTATATATTATTGACGTAATTATTTAGTTCTTATATATTCTTTCTAATTTGCAAATGTATTAATTTCAATTGTAGTATCCTTGATGTGACGCTGAGGAACACGCTGTTTGGGATTGTCCGCAATCGATTCTCAAGCCCGTGGATGAGGTGGGCGGATGTGGATGACCGCACATGCCAGCTGATTATCACTGAGTTCAGGGTAAGATGTCATTCATTCATTCATATATAGGTTAGTTTTATATGCATTCATATGTTAGTTTGATTTATGTTGTCTACTAAGTTTCTTAATGTGTAATGTGCAGAGATATTATCGCTTTGAGGACGGGCAGGAAGCCTATGACATGACTGTTCTACATAAATACTTGGAGATGAATTGGCATAAGTGGGTCCATGACTGGAAGAAGAAGGCCCAGATGAAGATGGCTGATGGACAGACACTTAAAGATGTCCGCCGATTTCATCTCTCATACGGTGTGGACCGGATAAAGCGGCATTTGGGACTACGAGGCCTTCAAGAAGATGTCGGCTGCTGTCGTGATACCGCCTTGAAGAATAGAGTCATCTCCCGCACTGCACGGGGTCTCAGTCGTACGATCTCTACCGGGAGAGACTCGAGGTGAGTCTAAAGCATGCACCCTCCCGCTTGGAGTTTTGGTGGCACGCCCACCAGAAGAAAGGTGAAGGTGGTTATATATCACCCGAGGCAGAACGCATTGCTGTAAGTTATTTAATTCTCTTATTTAGTATGTATTTAAATTTCAGACATTCTTTTGTATTTTTTTTTTATATTTTGCATATCATCTATTAATGTGTTTTTTCAACGACGATTCGAGGACCTTGCTGTGGCCCGGAGCAGCCAGAGAGGTGACACTGCAGTCGATGATTCTACGTGTGCGGATGAGGAGATGGAGGACTGGCTGCAGGCTACAAGGGGACTAAAGAAGGGTAGATTTGTGGGCATTCCCCATATCCCAGCCTACACCATCGTCCATACTGTGAGATCTCAGCGGCGCCCACCCAATGGAGGTAGTGGTGCGAGTGGATCGGGCACCGACCCTTCATTATCAGACAATTTCTTCCGACGGATTATAGAGGGGTGCATGGTGAGTAGTGTTGTGCAGTCAGGCGCACCATCATGCGAGCGGATCTACCAGCTGGCTCATGAGGTTTTCCACGGCTCCATAGATCCTACAGCTGCCACTGATGACCTCATGGGTGTAGTACGGGAGGAGGCCATCCGTGTATGTGCGGTTGTCTTGGCCAACATCTTCCCACCACATATTCGACAGGTAAAAACAATTATACGTGTATTTCTTTATGTAATTTATGAAATTTTTAATTATATTACTTATATAAAGTTGCATATCAAACACACACATAACACCGCATAGGCATTAGGCGCGTGTTGCAACTTACGGGACTCGATTCCGATATACGGATGCCGAGTTATCAGCCCGTTTGCCTGAATTGCCAATAGTTAGGCAAAAAGCCGAAAAAGAGACCAAAACCCGCCTCGGTCGTCCGAACGACATGCAAACACTGTGACAACCCGAGAAATTAGACAATTTATTAAAATCTTAAAGGATGGATTTAAGGTCAAATAATAGACCTAGACAGAAAATAAGTGTATGCGTTTGATATTTTTGGGAAGGAATTTTGAGGATTTCAAAATTCTGTGAAGGAGTTAGGTGAATTATTCAAGATTAAGTGTATATGTGTTTATGTTCTGTGAATATGGTATTATGTGTGCAGCTAGATTTGTAAAAGTAATTTATTATAAAATCTTTGTATGTCAGATAGGATATGGAGTTGTGTATAAGTTATGGTTACTCGACCTTGGGGATAGTGTATAATGTTTAATGTATAAACAATTTATGTTTATATCTTCCGCAATAGATAGAAATAGTGCACCGGATCCGTGGTGATTTAGGACCATGGATTTGGGGGCGCTCACAGTTGGTATCAAAGCTGTTGGTTATGAAGCTTAGGTAGGAATACCTGAGACCAATAACCGCAGTAACTAGGATAATATCCAACTTACATAGAGTTAGTTGATCGGTAAGATTCAAAGACGAATCTCGGCGAGTTGTTAAGACACAGAGTTCCCTAACTCTGATAATAAAGTTAAATAGTAGTGGTGAATAGATCGAGTCTAAAAGACTGAAAGTACAGGGATAGGAGATCGTAAAACAAACGATCAAGATATAGAAATGAATCGTAATATATACGATGAGATCACCCCGTGATCTGATAAAGTGATAGCAGGGAGAAGAATCAATCTAAGGATTGAAAAGTTTACAGCATGATGTTGTGTGGCAGTTGTAACATGAATTGGTACAAATACAGGAAAGAATTATGAATACGACTTGAATGAAATTCGTATTGAGAAGGGAGATAGTAATAGGTGGGGATTCAATTGAGGACTCATGTCGGCAGCTGAGTTGTATGATTCTTTGTATGGGCAGGGAATTGTACTTGGTGTAAAAACCACTTAGTTTCTGGCACTGATAATCATTGAGTGTTTGTGTCGCACTATTTGCTATATGCATGTTAAGAGGGTGATTCCTTTCTCTTGTGTATAACAGGTAGATAGGTCATAGATAGAGAATATAAGGTTAAGTACGAGTTCTTAAAACTTATACTTATGTGACATTCTTGACTCATAGTTATATGAAATGTTTATGAACCCCTCAGCGAATGGACGCCAAAGGTCTGACTAGGACAAGTTCTTAAACTCATATGATTGTGGAAATTTATGAACTCATAAGTGTGGTTTGATGAACTGGGTATAGTTATGTGTGAATGGAGTATTGAGGATAATAGGAACAGATAGATTGTTAAGCAAATGATTGTTAGTGGAGACATAAGTTTTCCAAAACTCCTAGCTATGCTAGACTTTGAAATTTTGACATCAAGCTAAATACGCACTATGTGCTTTTAAAAAAAAATGTAGACTCGTAATCATTTTTGAAACGGTTTAAAGTATAGTCTATGCTACCTATTTCGGTTAAATGCAAATGATTTGAAATATCAAAAGTTATTTTATTTATCACTCATGTACCATGTAACCTGGTGCAGAGATGATAAAAAGCTGATATAGTTATAAATACAAGAATACTTAGTGTGAATTCGATCTAAATATCATTGTTCCACTATTGTATGATGTGTTATGACAAAGTCATACGATGACAGCATCCTCAAAAGAACTGTTAATACAGTACGACATCATGATGTCATTCTTCAAAAATATTTTCAAAAATTTTAATTTGCCAACGGGGTTTGGCTACACCTAAATAATTCGATTGAATTGAATTATGGATATGAGTCTACGCTATTTGATTCAACTAGACTAATGTTTATGAAAACTCTAAGTGTTCATTGAAAGAAATTTCCCGAATCAAATTATTTTGGTGCGGAATCCTATGATAAGACTTAGGTGAACTATGTTGTTTGGATAAATAATCCAATCAAGTAGCGTAAATATTCGCTAGACATGATTAATACGTTATGCATGACGTAAGGGTACGATAGGCTAATCACCTAAAGTACTAGCAATGGTAGTTTACCTTCTTTGTGATTGTAAACATGCCAAGTAATGTATCGTTTTGCGGTATGAATACCGTTAAAACTATGGGTTCATGGTCTATATGACCCCTCAGCACAAATTTGAAAACTTTTACTCATGTGGGTGGTGTATTGGGTAGCATGTGATGATGTGTATGAATTGTGTATAGTGCATGGTATAAGGAGTAAGATGTAAGGTAAATTTCGAGGACGAAATTTTTAGAAGAAGGGGTGAATGTGACAACCCGAGAAATTAGACAATTTATTAAAATCTTAAAGGATGGATTTAAGGTCAAATAATAGACCTAGACAAAAAATAAGTGTATACGTTTGATATTTTTGGGAAGGAATTTTGAGGATTTCAAAATTCTGTAAATGAGTTAGGTGAATTATTCAGGATTTAAGTGTATATGTGTTTATGTTCTGTGAATATGGTATCATGTGTGCATCTAGATTTGTAAAAGTAATTTATTATAAAATCTTTGTATGTCAGATATGATATGGAATTGTGTATAAGTTATGGTTACTCGACCTTGGGGATAGTGTATAATGTTTAATGTATAAACAATTTATGTTTATATCTTCCACAATAGATAGAAATAGTGCACCGGATCCGTGGTGATTAGGACCATGGATTTGGGGGCGCTCACAGTTAGTATCAAAGCTGTTGGTTATGAAGCTTAGGTAGGAATACTTGAGACCAATAACCGCAGTGACTAGGATAATATCTAACTCACATAGAGTTAGTTGATCGATAAGATTCAAAGACGAATCTCGGCGAGTTGTTAAGACATAGAGTTCCCTAACTATGATAATAAAGTTAAACAGTAGTGGTGAATAGATCGAGTCTAAAAGACTGAAAGTACAGGGATAGGAGATCGTAAAACAAAATGATCAAGACATAGAAATGAATTGTAATATATACGATGAGATCACCCCGTGATCTGATAAAGTGATAGCAGGGAGAAGAATCAATCTAAGGATTGAAAATTTTACAGCAAGATGCTGTGTGGCAGTTGTACCATGAATTGGTACAAATACAGGAAAGAATTATGAATACGAGTTGAATGAAATTCGTATTGAGAAGGGAGATAGTAATAGGTGGGGATTCAATTGAAGACTCATGTCGGCAGCTAAGTTATATGATTCTTTGTATGGGCAGGGAATTAGGCATGCGTTGAAACTTATGGGACTCTATTCTGATATACGGATGCCGAGTTATCAGCCCGTTTGCCCGATGAATCAACAGTTAGGAAAAAAGCCAAAAAGAGACCGAAACCCGCCTCGGTCGTCCGAATGACATGTAAACACACACATAGCACCGCATAGGCATTAGGCATGCGTTGCAACTTACGGGACTCGATTCCGATATACGGATGCTGAGTTATCAGCCCGTTTTCCCGTTTAACCAATAGTTAGGCAAAAAGCCAAAAAAGAGACCAAAACCCGCCTCGATTGTCCGAACGACATGCAAACATACACATAACACCGCATAGGCATTAGGTACATGTTGCAACTTATGAGACTTGATTCTGATATACGGATGCCGAGTTATCAGCCCATTTGCCCGATGAACCAACAACTAGGCAAAAAGCCAAAAAAGAGACCAAAACCCGCCTCAGTTTTCCGAACAACATGCAAACACACACATAGCACCGCATAGGAATTAGGCACGCGTTACAACTTATGGGACTCGATTTCGATATACGGATGCTGAGTTATCAGGCCGTTTTCCCGTTGAACCAACAGTTAGGCAAAAAGCCAAAAAAGAGACCAAAACCCACCTCAGTCGTCCGAACGACACACAAACACACACACATAGCACCGCATAGGTATTAGGCACGCATTGCAACTTATGGGACTCGATTTCGATATATGGATGCCAAGTTATCAGCCCATTTGCCCGTTGAACCAATAGTTTGGCAAAAAGCTGAAATAGAGACCAAAACCCGCCTCGGTCGTCCGAATGACACGCAAACACACACATAGCACCGCATAGGCATTAGGCATGCATTGCAACTTACAAGACTCGATTCCAATATACGGATGCCGAGTTATTAGCCCGTTTTCCCGATGAACCAACAGTTAGGTAAAAAGTCGAAAAAGAGACCAAAACCTGCCTCGATCGTTCGAACAACACCCAAATACACACATAGCACCGCATAGGCATTAGGCACGCGTTGGAACTTACGAGACTCAATTTTGATATACGGATGCCGAGTTATCAGCCCGTTTGCCCGATGAACCAACAGATAGGTAAAAAGTCAAAAAAGAGACCAAAACCCGCCTCGGTCGTCCGAATGACACGCAAACACACACATAGCACCGCATAGGCATTAGGCATGCGTTGCAACTTATGGGACTCGATTTTGATATACGGATGTCGAGTTATCAGACCGTTTGCCCGTTGAACCAATAGTTAGGCAAAAAGCCAAAAAAGAGACCAAAACCCGCCTCGATCGTCCGAACGACACGCAAACACACACATAATACTGCATAGGCATTAGGCATGCATTGCAACTTACGGGACTCGATTCCAATATAAGGATGCCGAGTTATCAGCCCGTTTGCCTGAATTGCCAACACTTAGGCAAAAAGCCAAAAAAAAAGACCAAAACCCGCCTCGGTCGTCCGAACGACACGCAAACACACACATAGCATCGCATAGGTATTAGGCATGCATTGCAACTTACGAGACTTGATTCTGATATACGGATGATGAGTTATCAGTCCTTTTGCCACACTTATAGAACACAAACTAAAATAATTTAAATATGCTTAGTTTTTGACTTCGTTTTTAATATTTTACTTTTGTAGGGTCTTGTTGAGGAGACTCATGGGGGTAGAGGCTGCGGTACAGGCGATGCCCGTGGCGGAGATGGTCATGACCGTCGAGCTGATGCTGATGAAAATATGGAGGGTGGGACCGGAGGTGGGACAGGCGATGAGACCGACGACCGTACGATAGATGGCGGTGATGGTGACACTGACATTCCTGATCTTGGGCTGTAGTTAGTTTATGTTTATATTTTGACTTTCATGTATGTATTTATATAGCTTTTGAGTTGTATAGACTAGACTTTTGTATCTAACTATATTAATTGTTGATGGTAAAAGATATGATTGTTATTGATATGTGTGCATTGTCATTATTTGTTTTTCATTAATTTTCAACAGGTACAATTGTGTATATATAAATGAATAGGGGAATTTTGCAATTTTAATTTTTTTTTTAAGCGTCATCATTGGTGACGGTCAGTCGTCAATGACCAAAGATAAATCATTAAGCGATGGGGATAGCGAAATATTGGCAATGGCATGCCGTCGATAATGACAGTTAAATTAAAATTCAATAATGCTTATTAACGACAACATATCCATCGCCAGAGCCGTCGGCAATGACCAACTTTTTCGACGGCGAGTGATGGGAGCCAGGGGCGACGACCTCTAGGGCGACGGACTATGCCGTCGCCAATGACCTCATTGCTGACGGCAAGAGGGTCATTGGCGACGGCATAGTCCGTCGGTAATGACCTTTTTTTGTAGTGGTATTCATGAATAGTATCGTATTCGTAAATAGTATCATATACGAGAATAGTGTCGTATACGTGAATAATAACCTCGACATGAAAAGGTAAAAATTTCATAATAAAATTCATACCAATATTTCGGTATAATGATATTGAAAGAATAACATCATTTACGAAGAAAATAACATCCCTTACCTCAAAAGAATAATATTTCTGGCTGAAATATCAGACATAATGTTGAAGGAAACTTGCACTGAATATCAACTCTCAAAGTATCTAAATACTCACAAAAATACGCTCGATATTATAAGGAGAGAAAACTTCAGATTCTGGTGTGATTTTCAATTCTAACTAAGCACCCTATTTATAAGAAAATTACCAGAACGCTATAGTTGACAAATGAACCAACGGAGCACTCCATCTTTGAAGACTCAAAGCCCACCACTTTTGAAAAATAATTTCAACACATTTCACCAACAAAGGACAAGAGTGGGGCCCACCCATTCTAGAAAATTTTCAAAATGTTTTAAATTTAAATAAATTCAGAAACTTCGATAATTCATAATAAATAGCCCTTTTATCAGAAAAATACGAATTTTATATCCATTTCATAGGAAATTTAATTATCTACAACTTTGTAGAAGAAAGTTTTTCCAAATTCCAAATAGAAAATGACCGAAATCCACACACGGGTGATTTTTAATACCTCCATTTCGACAAAATATTGATAAAACAGCTCAGTATTAATTCCTTCATTTATATCTACAAAAAGTAAATATTTTCTTATCATATAAATCAATAATTAGTTACTCACAAATAATATTACAGAATCACAATAATGACAACCAGGTCGTTCCTAGGAAAGACGGGGCTATCCGATAAGGATTTTTCCTTACTGGCGTGAAATTAGGTGACCAAACCCCTTTTCTAGATAGAACTTCCTTAGGAATTGCCAATAATGCTATCTAATAATATTATTCAAATAATATGAATTATTGATCTGATAATGGAAAATACTGTGCAATGACAATTATTGAAACAACAATAATATAAAATATCAACGTACCAATAATTGAATCAATAACATAAAATATTGAACATTAATTACTGTAACAATTATTGAGTAGTGCCTTTTTACGTAAAAATTAATAATCCAAAAATACTATGCAATACCGGTAGCTCATCGTTGGCAACCACGCCAGACATTACGGTATTTTAACCACCGAGTATTACAACAATTAATATGTAATAACTACTGCCAATTATTTATAAAAACTTAAACTTGTCATTTTCTTCATTCGACAGTTTTCCGTTATGGGGCCCTCAAATGGCTGCGCCGTAATACGAATATTCCCCGACAACAAGAATATTCCATGACCAAACGAATATTCCCCGACAACAATGAATATTTTATAACCACTTGCTTATTTTGTAAAATTTTCATATTTCACCCATAACCAAAGCATTATATCAAATTAACACCTTATTATTTCAAGATAAAGAATAGAGGAAATTTAATTTTATTTATAAAAAGTTGGGGTCTTATAGTTTAAATTTAACTCCGAAGAAATTAGACTTGACTTATATGTTAAAACTCTGTTGGGAAAAACCTTCATTACATCTACTGTTTATAAGTCTTGTTTGATTCAAATCGGCAACCACACGTTACCTGTCAATCTTATCTCTTTGAAAATACTTGCATTTGATGTGATTTTAAGGATTGATTGGTTAACTACTCATCATGGTAAAATTGATTATTTTCGTAAGGTTGTTAGCATTCATATTCCTAACCAACCTATTATGCGAATTCAAGCAACCAAACCACTAAAGTAAATCACTGTCATATCAATCCATAAAGCTATTCGTTTATTGAAAAATAGATGTCAAGCTTTCTTAGCCCATGTCACAGATTTAAACAAAAATACGTCAGATTTGAATGATATTTCTATTGTTAATAAATTTCCTAATGTATTCCCTAAAGAACTTCCTGGCCTACCCCCAGAGCATGAAATTGAATTTTGTATTGACCTTGAACCTGGTACAAAACCCATTTCTAAAGACCCATATCGAATGACTTCTATTGAACTTCAAGAGTTAAAACCCCAACTTCAGGAATTGTTAGACATCGGTTTCATTCGTCCTAGTACGTTTCCTTGGGGATGCTCCTGTTCTATTCTTAAAGAAGAAAGATGGAAGTATGCGACTTTGTATTAATTATCAGGAGTTGAATCATGTCACCATAAAAAATAGGTACCCGTTGCCTCGAACTGATGACATGTTTGACCAGTTACAAGGTGCCAAATTCTTTTCAAAGATCGATCTTCGTTCTGGATATTATCAGTTAAAGATTAAAACTGATGTCATTCCAAAGACTGCTTTTCGAGAACTCTATGACGGGGCATTATGAATTCCTAGTCATGTCTTTTGGATTGACTAATGCTCCTGCTGCCTTCATGGATATGATGAATCGAGTATTCAAGGAATATTTGGATCATCTTGTGGTCGTCTTTATTGATGACATCCTCATATACTCCAAAAGCCGTGAAGATCATGAGCAACACTTGAGGCTGATACTCCAAAAGCATCGTGAAAACAAGCTATATGCCAAGTTGAAGAAATACGAGTTCTGGCTTGAGGAAGTAGCATTCCTTAGGCACATGATATAAAAGCATAGAATATCTGTTGACCTGACAAAGATTGAAGCAATTCAAAGTTGGGAGCAACCTAAGTCAGTGACCGAAGTACGTAATGTTTTGGGATTAGCTGGTTATTATTGGAGATTCGTGGAAGGATTTTCTCGAATCGCGACTCCATTAACTCAGCTGACTCAAAAAGATACAAAATTCGGTTGGAGCAAGGAATGTGAGAAGAGTTTTTAAGAACTCAAGAGGAGACACATTTCAGCACCTGTTCTGACAATACCATCTAGTTCGAAGGGATTTGTCATCTACAGCGATGCTTCAAGCAGATGGTTAGGATGTGTTCTCATGCAACATGGGGAAGTTATAGCCTACACCTCATGCAAACTCAAAGAATATAAGAGGAATTATCTTACTCATGATCTAGAGTTGGAAGCAGTTGTTTTCGTACTAAGGATCTAGAGACATTACCTGTATGGGGAGAAAGTTGAGATCTATACGGATCATAAAAGCCTCAAATATTTCTTCACCCAAAAGGAACTCAACATGCGACAACGACGTTGGCTCGATCTTTTGAAAGATTACGATTATACCATTCAATACCATCTTGGAAAAGAGAACGTGGTAGCTGACGCGTTGAGAAGAAGATCATATGCAGGTACGAGTGCGATATTGTCAATGCAAAGGCCCATTTTGTATGACTTACAAAGGATGGAGATAGAGATAAAGACTCCAGGGACCCACGTGATGATGGCAAATATATGAGTAGAACTAACTTTAATCGATAAAGTTAAAGTTGCTCAAGCTACAGACTTAGAGCTGATGCGTATGAGGAAGAAAGTACACGAATGTGTTATTCTAGAAGTAAGAATCGATGAAGAAGGAATACTTTGAGTCAACTCCAGACTTTATGTTCCTAACGACTCTTACTTGAAGTATAAAATCATGATGGAGGAGCATAACACACCGTTTGCAATCCATCTTGGGAGTACCAAAATATATTGTGATCTTCGATATACATTTTGGTGGAGCAATATGAAGAGAGATAACAGAGTTTATCTCAAGGTGTTTAACTTGTCAACGTGTCAAGGTGGAGCATCAAGTGTCAAAAGGTCCATTAAAACCACTTGAAATTCCAGAATGGAAGTGGGAGCACATTACCATAGATTTCGTTATTGGTCTTCCCAAGGTTTCTCAAGGCATAGATGCAATTTGGGTCATTGTCGATAGATTGACCAAATCTGCTCATTTCTTACCTATACGAGAAACTTATTCACTTGAACGTCTTGCTCGTATATGCATAAATGAGATTGTAAGACTGCATGATATGCCATTATCCATAGTTTCTGATTGAGACCCAAGATTCACTTCACAATTTTGGGTTAGTTTGTAAAAAGCTATGGGCACGGATTTACGATTCAGTTCTGCATACCATCCTCAAACAGACGGGCAGTTGGATAGGACTATTTAAACTCTTGAAGATCTATTAAGACTCTGTGTCCTTGACTTCAAAGGAAGTTGGGACAAGTTTTTTCCATTGGTGGAATTCTCCTACAACAACAGTTATCAAACAAATATTGGCATGGCTCCATTCGAGGCGTTGTATGGGCACAAATGTCGTTCTCCAGTATGCTGGGATGAGGTGGGTGAAGGAACGTTGTTGGGTCCAGAATTGGTACGCATGACAACGAAAAAGATTCAAATGATCCGGTAATGTATAAAAACCTCACAAGATCAAGAAAAGAGTTATGCTGATCTTCATCAAAAGGAAGTGGAATTCAATATTGGAGATCATGTGTTGTTACGTGTTGCTCCATGGAAAGGAGTTACAAGATTTTGAAAGAGAGAAAAGCTCAATCCTCGATCGAGTAGGAACTGTGGCTTATAGACTCGCCTTACTGCCAAATATGTCTCGTGTTCATAACATTTTTCATATATCTATGTTACACAAATATGTGGAAGACCCGAACCACATTATTGAATTAGAACCAGACGAGATAGCGGAAGATTTAATGTATGAAGATGTACCTGTTAAAATCTTGGTTAAGAAGGAACATATTCTACGCTCTAAGGTTATACCTTAAGTTAAAGTTTTATGGAGAAACCACGATGTTGAGGAAATGACCTGGGAGTTAGAATCTGAAATGAAGTCAAGGTATCCTCACCTCTTTGACATACCAGGTACGTACCCCAATTTTGAGGATTAAATTTCATAAGAAGGGAAGGTTGTAAGACCCCAACTTTTATTAATAAAGATTAATTTTTCTCAAAATATATTTTTGAATATTATGGTGTGGATTTGATACAATGTTATATTTGTGGGTAATATTTATAAATTTTGCAAAGTAAGCAAGTTGTTATAAAATATGCAATTGGTCGGGGAATATTGGTTTTAACAGGGAATATTCGTACGACGACACAATCATTGGTGGACCCCACAACGAAAGTATTATCGGAGTTAGAAAATGACATAAATATCTTTTTATAAAAATAGCGGCGAAAGTTTTACCGACGAAAGTTTTACCGTTAGACTGTTGAAATACCCGGTGGTAAAAGTACGGTAATACGCGTGGTTGCATAGTAGCACACGGTACAATATCTTTGATTATTGATGCTTACGTGAGAAGTCACTCAGTTTTATTTAATTATTTCCATAGTAATTGTTGCATAGTATCTCTCATATTATTGATTCAATTATTGTCATAGTATCATCTGCATAATATTTTATATTATTAAATCAATAATTGAGATGACAAAGTTATTCATATTATTATTTTCATTATTGACGATGTCTTGAAAGTTCTGTCGAGGAAAGAGGTTTGGTCACCTAATTGCACGCCAATAGGGAGAAATCCTTATCAGAAAGCCCCCTCTTTCCTGGGAATGATCTAGTTGTTAAACATTTTAAGTAATAATATTAATGATGAATAAGTTCGTGTTGATTAAAGATGTTTATTCATTTAGTTTTCTTTAATTCTTCCGTGACCCAGTTACCCTCAAAGGAGGTAATTCTATGATTTGCTGATTTTGTTATTATTGACCAAACGGACAATTAATCGAATAAATGACCAATTAATTGAATTTGGTTCACATGCAAATTACTGTTGGTTCACATGTATGGAGCTATTGATTCACATGCATGTACTATTAGGGGAGGTAGTGCAAGATTGATAATACTTCAAGGACTAAATTAATAATAGAGGTAAAGATGAGGGTACTATACTGTAATAATTTGAGCCCCTAAATGTGCAATTATCGAAACTATATTTTCCTATAAATAGAAGCTCAGTTCTTCTTTCATTCTCACCAATTCACTAAGACTTACAAGAGAAATTATGGAGATAGAAGCTATAGAGAGAAAGAAGAAGAGTATTCTGCTACTTCATTATTGCAGTATCCAACCTTCTACTAAGGTAAGGGGTATTATTTATTTCATATTCGCTTATGATATTATTTTTCGTATTCATAAATAATTTTATTTTCGTTCAATATTCGTAAGTAATATTATTTTCGTTCAATATTTGTAGGGATATTGTCTTCATTTAATATTCGTAAGGAATATTATTTTTGTTTAATATTCGTAAGGGATATTATTTTTGTTCAATATTCGTATGAAATAATATTTTCTTCCATACTCTGTAGTATGTAAGTAATATTATTTTATTTTGTACTCTTAATTCTACACTCATTTTGTTAAAGTATTGCTTCTATACTCCGTGAAATTAGTAGAATATCCTTGAAATTTGAGCTTCATCTAGTATCATTTCACAAGGATATTTTTCTGAACATTCATGATAATTTTTAATCTTTTCATGCCAGAGTACTATTCACAAAGTAACTATTCACGAAGTACTATTCACAAAGTACTATTCACAAAAGTACTATTCCCAAAGTACTATTCATGAGGTACTATTCACTCAGGTACTATTCACCC
Source organism: Panax ginseng (assembly GCA_020205605.1). Lineage (NCBI taxonomy): Eukaryota > Viridiplantae > Streptophyta > Magnoliopsida > Apiales > Araliaceae > Panax > Panax ginseng. The sequence goes on from CM035139.1 coordinate 132,421,476, forward strand.
AGGGTACTATTAATGACAAAAATTAATTTCTTTTCTGTCCAAATTATTTTTGATACAATATTATTCTTGAATTTTACTCCACATAGCAGTATCATATTGACAATTTGGACATTATTGAATTCTAGATAAATTAAATTATAAATCTTTAAACATTTATCCTTTGCTTTCATATAATTGAATTCTTATATCATTGTCATCATGCTCATGCTTATATTGTAATGAAAGTCATCTTTGGTCGTAGTGCATAGATGGACTGTTGATTGGTATGATTATGACCAGGGATTATTCGGTATAATCATGACCCGTAATGTTACAAATGATGTGGTAAAAGTCCTCATTGGCCCGTAGTTCATTGATGGACAGTTGTTGGCATGATCATGACTATTGGTGATTACACGAATATCCTTGGCCCGTAGTACATGGATAATTCATGGACGTGATACTAATGAATATCATTGGCCCGTAGTGCATGGATAATTAAGTGATGTGGACTTTTATTGAGCTGAGTCTCAGCAATAAAATTGATGATAAATCATAGAAGATAGTAGATATCATGCTCTACTTGACTCTTTTAATGGATTGTTTGTTCTGCTGCAGTTAAACTTGTTTTTTTATTAGTTTAACACTGTTGATGGCTAACGATAATTTATTCTACATTATCTTAGTCATAATATTTCTTACTGGGCTAGTTGAGCTCACCCTTTTTCTTTCATTGTTCTCCTCAGGAAATGAGAACGTAGGTGGGACTAGTCGGGGAACGGAGTGATGGTCCGAGATGGTGGCTATAGTAGTCCTCACTATTCTATGAAATAGTGTGATAATAATTGTAATAAGGACTCCATTTGAGTTTAGATATTGTCTAGAAGACAATATTCATGTAAAAACTCTCAGCTACGCTTTTTGTGACACCCCCAAAATAGGTATACATCACCCATTCTAAGTTGTCAATACACAGATGCGAAACAACTACAACTTTATTATTACAACAAGAAAAAGCTGTGAGTTTAAATCTGAGATATATTGCCATCTAAACAATATCAACATACAAATAAATCCTCATCATAATTATTGATACATTATTTTATAAAAATGGCGAGGACTACTAAACAACTCTCTAAAACCATCATTCCATACCCAGACTGCATACTACTTTACATTCTCGCCTCCTGAGAAGAAAAATGGAACAAAAAGGAAAAGGGTGAGCTCAACTAGCCCAGTAAAGAATATTATGACTAAGATAATATACAACAAATTATCGTTAGTCTTCAACAGGGAAAAATTTAATAGAATACAATAGACAACAAGTTTAAATCAATACTCGCAGCGGAAAATATTAATTCATAGAAGAGTTACGTAGAGGATGAAATCTACTAATATCTATGAATTTAACAGTCCATTATCAATATTTTTATCCCTATAACATCAATCAATATATATATGGAATCATATATTCATCCTTGCACTACAGGCCAAGGACATTCACCAGTTGGTCATGTTCATCTAAACACCTGTTCATCTTTGCACTACGGGCCAAAGATATTCATCGAAATCATTCATCTTTGCACTACAGTGCCAAAGATATTCATCGAAATCAATCATCTTTTACTTACTGAAGCCAAAGATATTCAATAATATCATCATTTAAGACTCGAGGATGATGAAAAATATTATTTTTTTTTAAAGAAACGAATCCAGTGAAACAAAATGACAAGGATTAAGGATTAAGGATTCGTACTTTATTTTATCCACGTCCAAAAATACCTCAAAAATAATCATAGTGGTGTAAAATTCAAGAATGATCAAAACATGGATACAATCAAAACTAATATCCACAATAGATATTTTGGACGAAAAGGAAAATTTTCATTTTTTGACGAATAGTGCCGTATTCGTGAATAGTACCGTATACGTGAATAGTGCTGTATAAGTAAATAGTAACTCCGACACCAAAAGTTCCAAATTTGATAAAAACTTCAGATCAATATTTCAGCATAATGATATTGAAGAAATAATATCATTACGAAAAAAAAATAATATCCCTTACCTCGGAAAGACAATTATTTAACGGAATCTTTGGATATAGGCTATAACTTGAACTTTCACCGTATAGAAATACTCAAAGTATACTCAAAATACTCACAAGAATACGCTCGATAATATAGAGAGAAAACTTGATTTACGGTGTGATTTTCAATTCTAACCTAAGCAACCTATTTATAGAAATTGCTTAGAACACCAAAGCAGAAAATTTAATATAATAATATTATTTATACAAATATTATACGCATAATTTGAAATCTGAATTTCAGCTCTCAACACATTTATATCACATTTTAATGATGTCCCCAAACATTCCAAAAACGTTTTTGTTATTTAAATCATTTTAAACTTCCAAAAATCAATTATTTCGGAGCTTCGGAACTTCAATAATTCATAATCAATTGCCCTTTTGTCAGAAAATTCGAATCTTGCGAGTTTTTATAGGAAATTCAATTCTCTACAACTTTACAGAAGAAAGTTTTTCCAAATTCCAAACAGAAATTGATCAAATCCATAAACCGCAATTTTACTGTGCTATAATCAAATTTCAATTCAATAAATAGGGTCCACCGACATGTTTAACATGTTTTAAATATTTATTGCAATAAAAATACTCTTCCTCCTCGTATACTCATATATCCCACATCCGTTGTAAAAATATCACCATTATTATATTATCAAAATATAATATATATATATATATATATATTTAAATGAATTATTTTATCAGAAAAAGATAAAATTTCAATTTTCAACAATTGTCACGTTAAAAATTTTCTCCATCTATATCCACATAAAATCAATATTTTCCTCATCATATGAATCAATAATTAATTATTCACAAATAATATTACGAATCACAATATTGACAACCGGCGCTCCCCGAGAAAGAGGGGCTTTCGAATAAGAATTTCTCCTTCTTGGCAGCGCAATTAGGTGACCAAACCTCTCCTTAGACGAAACTTTCTAGACATTGCCAATAATGTTATCTAATAATATTATTCAGATAATATGAATTATTGCTTCGATAATGAAAAATACGTGTAATGACAATTATTGAAACAACAAAGAATATAAAATATCAACGCAACAATTATTGAACCAATAAAATATTGAGCAAAGAATTATCGTAACCATTATTGAGTAGTGCCTTCTTACGTAAGAGTCAATAATTGGTGCAATATTGTGTGTCTTCTTGTCAACAACAACACGACATCGTGTTTTTAACCACCGGTATTCCAACAATTAGGTAAATGGTAACAATTATGTCGTTATTTTTAAACAACTTATATTTGTCGTTTTCTTCCTCCAATCGCTTTCCGTTATGGGCTCCCACATGGGTTGCTACCGTCGTCGACGAATATTCCCAGACAAATACAAATATTCCACGACCAAACGAATATTCCCCGACAATAATGTATATTTTATAACCACTTGCTTATTTTGAAATATTTGCGTATTTTACCCATAACTATCCATATTAATCACATCAACCCTTACTATTTCAAAATAATAATTGGAGGAAATTAAATTTCATTTATTAATTATTTGGGGTCTTACAACCTCCCTCCTTATGAAATTTAGTCCTCTCGAAATTGACATATGCGATACTGTGTTTCAAAAGATGAGGATACCTCGCTTTCATTTCGTTTCCAATTCCCGTGTCATTTCTTCTATAGCATGGTTCCTCCACAAGACTTTAACTTGTGGTATGACCTTCGTCGTGTAGGACATGCTCCTTCCTATCCAAGATCTTGACAGTACCTCCTCATACGTTAAGTCTTGACTATCTCGTCCTGGGTTCTAACTCATTAACGTGGTTCGGTCTTTCACATATTTACGAAGTACGAGATATGTGAAACACATTATGAACACGAGACATACTTGGAGGTAAAGCGAGTCTATAGGCTACATTTCCTACTCGGTCAAGAATTTGAAATGGACCAATAAATCGTGGATTGAGCTTTCCTCTCTTCCCAAATCTTATAACTCCTTCCATGGGGCAACACGCAACAATACATGATCCCCATACTAAACTCTCGTCCTTTCGATGAAGATCGGCATAACTTTTTATCGATCATGTGCCGCTTGTATCGTTGTCTAATCATTTGGATCTTTTACGTGGTCATACGTACCAACCGGGTCCCAACAATGTTGCTTCACCCACCTCGTCCCAACATACCTTTGAGAGCGACATTTTCGTCCATATAATGCTTGAATGGGGCCACACCTATACTTGCTCGATAACTGTTATTGTAGGAGAATTCCACCAATGGTAAATACTTATCCTAACTTCCTTTGAAGTCTAGGACACAGTCTTAATAAATCTTCAAGAGTTTGAATAATCCTCTCGATTATCCGTCTGCTTGAGGATGGTATGCCAAATCAATCAGAAATCCGTTACCCATAGCTTTTTGCAAGCTAACCAAAAATCTTGAAGTGAATCTTGGGTCACGATCTGAAACTATAGATACTGGTATGCCATGCAACCTCACAATCTCATTCACATACATACTAGCAAGACGCGTTCAAGAGAATAAGTCTCCGTGTCGGCAAGAAATGTGCGAGACTTGGTTAATCTATCAACAATAACCCAAATAGCATTTATGCCTTGAGAAACCATGGGAAGACTCAATAACGAAATCCATGGTAATGTGTTCCCACTTCCATTTCGAATTTCAAGTGGTTGCAATGGTCCTTAGGCACTTGATGCTCCGCCTTTACACGTTGACAAGTTAAACATGTTGAGATAAACTTTGCAATCTCTCTCTTCATATTGTTCCACCAAAATGTATGTCAAGATCACGATACATTTTAGTACTTCCAAGGATGGATTGCAAATGGTGTATTGTGTGCCTCCATCATGATCTTGTACTTCAAATCGTAATCGTTAGAACACAAAGTCCGGAGTGGACTCAAGTATTCCTTCTTCATCAATTCTCGCCTTAGGAATAGCACCTTCTTGTACTTTCTTCTTCATATGCATCACTTCGAAGATGGGGTGGCTTGAGCAACCTTAACTTTTTCTATTAAAGTTGGCTCTATGCGTATACTTGACATCATCGTACTCGTTCCTACATATGATCTTCTACTCAACACGTCATCTACCACGTTCGCTTTTCCAGGATGGTATTGAATAGTGTGGTCGTAGTCTTTCAATAGCTCGAGCCAACGTCGCTGCCGCATGTTAAGTTCTTTTTGAGTGAAGAAATATTTAAGGCTTTTATGGTCTGAATATATCTCCACTTTCTCCCCATAAAGATAGTGCCTCCAGATCTTTAGCGCGAAAACGACTGCTGCCAACTCTAGATCATGAGTAGGATAATTCCTCTCATATTCTTTAAGTTGTCATGAGGCATAGGCTATGACTTTCCCATGTTGCATGAGAACACATCCTAACCCTTTGCCTGAAGCATCGCTATAGATAACAAATCCATCCGAACCAGATGGTATTGTTAGAACAGGTGCCGAAATAAGTCTCCTCCTAAGCTCTTGGAAACTCTTCTCGCATTCTTCGCTCCAAACAAATTTTGTATGCTTCCGAGTCAACTGAGTTAGCGAGTAGCGATTCGAGAAAACCCTTCCACGAATCTCCGATAATAACCACTAGACCTGTAAAGCTACGTGCTTGATCACCGCCTCTTGGTTGCTCCCAACTTTGTATTGCTTCAATCTTGGCGTCAATGAGATACTCCATGTTTTGACACCACGTGCCCAAGAAATGCTACTTCCTCAAGCCAGAACTCGCATTTCTTTAACTTGGCATATAAATTATTTTCACGAAGCCTTTGGAGTACTAACTTCAAATGGTGTTCATGATCTTCACGGCTTTTGGAATATATGAGGATGTCATCAATAAAGACAACAACGAATTTATCCAAATATTCTTTGAATACTCGATTCATCATATCCATGAAAGCTGCAGGAGCATTAGTCAATCCGAAAGACATAACTAAGAATTCATAATGCCCATACCGAGTTCTGAAGGCAGTCTTTGGAATATCCTCAGTTTTAATTTTTAGTGATGATATCCGAGCGAAGATCGATTTTGAAAAGAATTGTGCTCTTTGCAATCGGTCAAACAAGTCATCAATACGAGGTGAGGATACCTATTCTTGATGGTGACATGGTTCAATTCAGATAGTCGATACAAAGTCGCATACTCCCGCTTTCTTCTTTCTGAATAAAAACAGGAGCACCCCAAGGAGATGTACTTACGACGAATGAAACCGATGTCCAACAATTCCAGAAGTTGGACCTTTAAGTCCTGAAGTTCAATAGGAGCCATTCGATATGGGGTTTTAGAAATGGGCTTTGTACTAGGTTCAAGGTCAATAAAGAATTCAACTTCACGCTACGGGGTAGACCGGAAGTTCTTCAGAAATACGTCGGAAAGTCAATAACAACAGAATATTATTCAAATTTGACGTGTCTTTATTCAAATCCATAACATGGGCTAAGAAAGCTTGACATCCATTTTTAATAAACGAATAGCTTTATGATTAGATATGACGGTGATTGATTTTAATGGTTTAGTTGCTTGAATTAAATACAACGGTTGTTTAGGAATATGAAAGCTAACAACCTTACGAAAACAATCAATTTTGGCATGATGAGTAGTTAACCAATCAATCCCTAAAATCACATCAAAAGCAAGTATCTTTAAAGAGATAAGGTCAACGGTGTAAGGTGATGGTGCCAACTTGAATCAAACAAGATTTATAAACGGTGGATGTGATGAAAGTTTCTCCTAACGGAGTTTCCACAGATAGGTCAAAAGTCTAATTTCTCCGAGTCAAGTTTAAACGTTGAGCACAAGCAAGAGAGATAAATGAATGGTATAGCACCGTATATCTAGTAAAGTATAAACTTCACAAGAATTTATAAATAGCTTACCCATGATCACCTCGTTTGGGTTCCACGTGTTTTGACCATCACAACAAACACTCTTCCGAGAACCGGCGACTTTGACTTTTACGGGACAATCTTTTGAGTCACCGTCCCCATTGAACTAGGTTTCGCTCTGCGCATGCGATCTCGAGATATATGTCCTTCCTTTCCACAATTATAGCATACCGAATGCTGTGGGCGCTTTGACCGATATGTCCCTCTTTCCCGCATTTATAGCATATGACCGGTGGTCGCTTCTCCTCCTTGGAACCCGATTCTTCATTGTACTTTGCTGTCTTCACATGGTCGTTGTTGAATCTCCTCTTTTAAAATCTCCTCCCGACTCGCTTCTTCTATTTTCATGGCCATGATTACCACCGAGTGGTTACCATTTTTGTCCGTCTTTTTCTTTCTCCACTGGTTATTGTTGTTTTTTGTTGATCGCTATCTCCAAGATGATCCCGATTGTGGTACCTCGGTTAACTGTACTTTCGTTATCTCGCTTCTAACAATTGAGCCCATTAACAACATTTGAATAGAGAAAAATTTATGAGAGATGAGATCTTGACGTATCTTAGGTTTTCAAACCTCTCAGAAACATCCGCGTCATACGTTCCTCATTCTCCACCAAATGAGGTACAAACCTGGATAACTCTGCAAACTTCGCCTCGTACTGAGACACCGTCATGTTGTTCTGCTCCAGTCTAATAAACTCCACTTCCTTCATATGACGAACACTTTCAGGAAAGTATTTGTCATTAAATAGTTTCTGAAATGTCTCCCAAGACATGCTGAGTGCGGCTGGATGGAGTGCGCTTCGAGACTCCCACCAAATGATACGCTTTGCCATGGAACATAAAGGTGGCGAATGGAACCTTCTGTTCCTCTGTGCATCCCAAGACATCGAATATCTTGGTAATTTGCTTGACCCATGTTTCTGCCATGATCGGATCTGGCTTTCCCTTAAATTCTGGTGGTCCCAACTCTTTGAACTGCTTGGCTGTGACAACCCGTGAATTGCTATCATTTCCTCCTATGTTTTGAACACGAGTCTCCCTCGTCTGATTTTGCATGAACTGCAAAAAGCTTCTAAACATTGCGTCGTTCATCGTCTGATCAGTGGTGTTGTTCACAGGAGGAACATTGCCAGCCTGTTGCACGTTCTCCTTGTTGGTGAGTACAAGCGTCTCCACAATCTCATTTCCATTGTTAATATTCTTAGTCGACATTCTCAAATACTGTCATAAAACAAGGGTTAATTAAGGAAATCAATATATCACATAATATCCCTATATACTGACCAACTATCAAATAAGCTTAGGTAGGACACACTAGCGAAGGATTTACTCGTCTCTCCCCTCCTAGTTCTATTCCCCGATCTCCGCCAGAGAATTCATATCCCTAAGCTCGATACCAACTGTGACACCCCCAAAATAGGTATACATCACCCATTACGAGTTGTCAATACACCTGCACGAAACAACTACAACTTTATTATTACAACAAGAAAATGTGAGTTTAAATACGAGATATTGCCATCTAAACAATATCCACATACAAATAAATCCTCATTATAATTATTGATACATTATTTTACAAAAATGGTGAGGACTACTAAACAACTCTCTAAAACCATCATTCCATACCCCAGACTGCATACTCGCTACATTCTCGCCTCCCCGAGAAGAAAAATGGAACAAAAAGGAAAAGAGTGAGCTCAACTAGCCCAAAGAAAGAATATTATGACTAAGATAATATACAACAAATTATCGTTAGTCTTCAACAGGAAAAATTTAATAGAATACAATAGACAACAAGTTTTAAATCAATACTCATGAATGAAAAATATTAATTCATAGAAGAGTTACGTAGAGGATGAAATCTACTAATATCTATGAATTTAACAAATCCATCATCAATATTTTTATCCTCGGAACATCAATCAATATATATCTAGAATCATATATTCATCCTTGCACTACTGAGGCGAGGACATTCACCGATTGGTCATGTTCATCTAAACACTGCTCATCTTTGCACTACGGCCAAAGATATTCATCGAAATCAATCATCTTTTGCACTAAGAAAAGATATTCAATAATATCATCATTTAAGACCGAGGATGATGAAAAATATTGTTTTTTTTTTTAAAGAAACGAATCCAGTGAAACAAAATGACAAGGATTAAGGATTAAGGATTCGTACTTTGTTTTATCCACGTCCAAAAAATACCTCAAAAATAATCATAGTGGTGTAAAATTCAAGAATGATCAAAACATGGATACAATCAAAACTAGTATCCACAATAGATATTTTGGACGAAAAGGAAAATTTTCATTTTTCGATGAATAATCTTCAGATTCGTGAATAATCTCAGATCGTGAATAGTCTTGAGTATCGTAAATAGTAACTCCGACACCAAAAGTTCCAAATTTGATAAAAACTTCAGATCAATATTTTTAGCATAATGATATTGAAGAAATAATATCATTACAAAAAAAAAATATCCCTTACCTCGGAAAGACAGTACTTCTAACTGGAATACTGAATATAGGCTATAACTTGAACTTTCACCGTATAGCAATACTCAAAGTATACTCAAAATACTCACAAGAGTACACTCGATAACATAGAGAGAGAAAACTTCAGTTTCTAGTGTGATTTTCAATTCTAACCTAAGCACCCTATTTATAGGAAATTGCTTAGAACACCAAAGCAGAAAATTTAATATAATAATATTATTTATACAAATATTATACGCATCATTTGAAATCTGAATTTCAGCTCTCAACACATTTATATCACATGTTAATGATGTCCCCAAACATTCCAAAAACGTTTTTGTTATTTAAATCATTTTAAACTTCCAAAAATCAATTATTTCGGAGCTTCGGAACTTCAATAATTCATAATAAATAGCCCTTTTGTCAGAAAATTCGAATCTCGCGAATATTTATAGGAAATTCAATTCTCTACAACTTTGCAGAAGAACGTTTTTCCAAATTCCAAATAGAAATTGACTGAAATCCATAAACGGGCAATTTTACAGGCTATAATCAAATTTCAGTCAATAAATGGGGTCCACCGACATGTTTAACATGTTTTAAACATTTATTGCAACAAAAATACTCTTCCTCCTTGTATACTCATATATCCCACATTCGTTGTAAAAATATCACCATTATTATATTATTAAAATATATAATATATATATATATATATATATATATTTAAATGAATTATTTTATCAGAAAAAGATAAAATTTCAATTTTCAACAATTGTCACGTTAAAACTTTTCTCCATCTATATCCACATAAAATCAATATTTTCCTCATCATATGAATCAATAATTAATTATTCACAAATAATATTACAGAATCACAATATTGACAACCGTGCGGTTCCCAAGAAGAGGGGGCTTTCAATAAGAATTTCTCCTTCTTGGCGCATGATTAGGTGACCAAACCTCTCCTTAGAGCGAAACTTTCTAGACATTGCCAATAATGTTATCTAATAATATTATTCGGATAATATGAATTATTGCTTCGATAATGAAAAATCTTGTGTAATGACAATTATTGAAACAACAAAGAATATAAAATATCAACGCAACAATTATTCAACCAATAAAATATTGAATAAAAATTCTTTGTAACCATTATTGAGTAGTGCCTTCTTACGTAAGAGTCAATAATTGGTGCAATCTTGTGTGCTCTCTTGTGCAACAACGCGTATTCGTGTGTTTTAACCAATTCGGTATTCCAACGATTAATAAACGGTAACAATTATGCTTATTTTTTAACAACTTATATTTGTCGCTTTCTTCCTCCAATCGCTTTCCATTATGGGGCCAACACATGGTCATTTTTGTGTCGTCGTTTAATATTCCCCGACAGTACGAATATTCCACGACCAAACGAATATTCCCCGACAATAATGAATATTTTATAACCACTTGCTTATTTTGAAATATTTGCGTATTTTACCCATAACTATCCCCATTAATCACATCAACCCTTACTATTTCAAAATAATAATTAGAGGAAATTAAATTTTATTTATTAATTATTTGGGGTCTTACACTTTTGTCGTATTGTATAAAAGAAGTTTGTATTTAAATTCTATACCATGTATTTGGCGACTCAGAATTGGTGATGTATACCTATTTTAGGGGCGTCAAAAATTTGTTGCTGGATAACTCGTTCCCGAAAAAAGTTATGTAATTTTCCAAAATGGTTTCAAAAATGTAGTGATAGCTTGTGCTATTTCCCACTCATCATTTGATGGACAAGTTGTGTAAGATGATTCATCCATGGCATATTGAAAGAATACATATTTAAATTTCAAAACACTATCAAGCATCTCCTATGTAGAATTACATCTAGTCACACAATCCAAACACAAACCCGATTCTACGAACACAAGCAATTGTTCACAACATGTAACAAACTTTAATAATCTACTTTCAGATCCCTTAATATATTTGACACTCTCTCTAATTTTCCGTAAAGGTTCACTTGCAATTTTCAAACCATCTTGAACAATGAGATTCAATATGTGAGTAGAACACCGAACATGAAAAAAACTACCATTGCAAAGCAAGTTTCCTCTCAAATGAGCCTTCAAGAAATTTTGCATGTTGTAGTTGTTTGTTGCATTATCTAAAGTGAGAGAAAAGATCTTCTTTTCAATTCCCTAATCCTTTAAAAACTCAAAGATTTTTTCTGATAAAAGAGTTTCGGTATGTGGTGGGGGGAAATTATAGAAATTTATAATCCTACTGTGCAACAAAATCATGATAAATAAAGTGAGTGGTTAAAAAAATATAACCCTCACTAGTACCGGACAACCACAAATCAGAAGTGAGACAAATTCTACTGCTAATGTTCTCAAATGAACGTTTCAATTTTACTTTCTCAAGCTTATAAATTTTAATACAATCCGCTTTGGCAGTGTTTCTAGTATACGATTTCACATCCAGATTCAAATAGTTATACATTGTTCGTAATCCTTCATGTTCAACAATCAAGAATGGATAGTTATGCATCATGATTGCTTTAGCCATTTTATCCCTATAAATGAGCTGACTAAATTTTCTATTAAGCATTTGTCCTTCATGATCTAGATGCATTTGAGTCACATTTTGGTTAACTAAACCGGGACATGAATTTTCATGTGCATGCAAATTTCTAGTCCCATGAGAACTACCACCATCTCAAATAGCATATCATTTTGTGCATGTTTTACAATATGCTCTAAATTTTTGGTTGAAGGATCTACCTTTTTTTTCATATTGATTCCAAATTGAACTTTCTTCCCTTCGTTTTCTCTTCGAACTGTCAATTGGTTGTGTCAAATTGTATGAGCTTTCAACTCCCCCATCAATCAAATCAATTGTTACACAATCCCGTCGATCCATAAGAACTCTACAAACAAAAAATATTTTTAAACAATTAACACATACTCAATTACAAAGACTTATTAGTATTAGAAGGTCTGAGAAAACCAAAACCAAATCAATGACATCCAAAAATCATATTAGAAATCAATGACATCCATACTTTTAAACAATTAACACATACTTCAATGATTATATTAGAAATCAATGACATCCAAAACCAAATTTCACATAATGGCGAAATCATTACAAAAGATTTTTAAAGGATGTTATGATTAAAGATGTTTAGTACAAGTGTACAAACCCAATAAATTAGCATGCATCCTATTTGAAACTGTGAACCAAGACCAAACTCCAAGTTACTCAGACACATTTTTACTTGATGCAAAATGCTGGATGAAGTTATGGTTTTCATTTTTTCGTAATATGTTGTCTAGACTCTACATTTCTTGTTAAGTAATGAATTCAATGATGAGTAACATTTTCATGTCAACAGCTGTAAGGGAAATTAAAAAGTCTAGGGAAATGAGTTGTTTGATATCACTGCATTAGTTCTTAGATTACAGTTCTAACATCAGTAGTGTTTCAAAGGAAACTAACATCAGTAGTGCTTCAAACTTCAATAGAAGCATTGCATTTGTGAAATCCTCACAGAAGGAAGAACTAGTTCATCCCTGCTCTTCTGATCCAATCTATGCTACAAGGCATAATGGATCTCATGTTGGCCTAGGGTTCAAAAAAGAGAAAAGTAACTTAGTCACTACTCTCTAATCTCGAAGGATCGTAAAGTCGAGCAAAATCAACTCCACGAACCAACCAGGTAGGAATAGTAGAGTTAAGTTTCACTCCTCACAAATCATGAATCACAAGGACACATTGAAAAAGAAGAATCAGTATAAAGGATGGACTACCAAAAATCCACATAAGTCCAAATGGAGAAAGAATCACACACACACACATAAGAATTCATCATGCTAGATGTTTTGTATGTGATAAAATTGGTCATAAGGCTGTAGTATGTTACAATAATCTTCTGCATTTTGAACCCAAAATCAAACAGATTTGGGTCTGCAAGGGCACTAAAAAGATAGGATCCATGCAAGTATGGGTACCAAAATGAGAGCTTAAATCTCACTGCAAGAACAGAGCTCCACGATTACAACTTGGTACCTGGACAGTGGATGCTCATGACACATGACCGGGAACAAAGCCCTCCTGTCTAACTTCATTGAGAAGGAGGGTCCAACAGTCATCTTTGGAGACAATGGCTCTGGCAAGACAAGAGGTTATGGCTCAGCTGGGAATGGTGCAGTGTCTTTCAACAAAGTAGCCTATGTGGAAGGACTAAAGCATAATCTTATGAGCATAAGCCAGCTCTGAGATAAGGGTCATCATGTTACCTTCCTCAACAATCAATGTCAAGTCAAAGATCTGAAGACCTCTTCTATAAAGCTAACCGGAATAAGAGAAGGAAATGTCTACATTATTAATCTTGGTCAAATGAGTTCTGACGAGATAATATGCTTTCTGGCTAAAGCCTCTGAAGAAATCAGCTTGCTATGGCATAGAAGGCTGTCACATCTCAACTTCAAAAGTATATCAATATTGGCCTCCAAGGATCTAGTAGCAGGCTTACCCAAGCTTAGCTTTATCAAAGAAAGACCATGCAATGCCTCTCAACTTGGAAAAAAACTAGAAGCTCATTCAAAAGCAAAACTGTCAGCTCAATTGATAAGCCCTTGCAGTTACTTCACATGAATCTATTTGGGCCAATTCCAACAACAAGCCTTGGAGGGAAGAGATAATCATTGGTCATAGTGGATGACTACACCAGATTTATATAGGTGTTCTTTCTAAACTCAAAAGATGAAACATGTCCCCAGCTCACCAAGATGTTCAAGCTGGTGATGAACAAAAAAGGGGAGAAAATGAAGGCTATAAGGAGCGATCATGGTAGAGAATTTGACTTCTCTAAGATGGATCAGTTCTGCATAGACAATGACATCAGTAACAACTTCTCAGCTCCACGAAATCCATAGCAAAATGGAGTAGCTAAAAGAAAGAACATAATATTAATTGAAGTTGGAAGAACTCTACTAGCAGTAGCTCGTCTGCCTGAATATTTCTGGGCAGAATGTGTCAACATTGCATGCTACACTCAGAAGAGGTCTCTTGTGCACTCTACATTAAAGAAGACTCCCTACGAGTTGTGGAGAGGAAGAAAGCCAAATGTCAGCTACTTCCATTTGTTTGGTTGTGCATGCTATATTCTCAACAATGGAAAATAGTATCTGGCTAAGTTTCAACCCAAGTAAGACGAAGGAATCTTTCTCAGATTTGGCACAGACAGTAAGGCTTATCGAGTTTTCAACAAGAAGACGTTAAGTGTTGAAGTTTCGATTCACATCATCTTTGATGAAATAGACTTAGAAAGATCTGTGCCTCAAGAAACTACTATCGATGACTCATACTCTACGAATGAGGTAGTCAAGATCAACACCATGATCATAGTCCTAGAAGATGAAATCGTCGAGCTTGAAGAAGAGATCGTACAGAGAGCTACGCTAGAAGACGAACCTCCACATCAAGAAGTAGAGGTTGATCTTGAAGAATTCAGAAAAGAAGGCATCAGGACAGATGTTCCAACAGGAAATAGATGGGCAAGAGATCACACTCAAGACCTAATCATTGGAGATCAAAAATGCAAGAGTCAAGACAAGATCTGCCACCCAAAATAAGTGTTTCTATCTAAGCTTTCTATCACAAATGGAACCCAAGAAGATAGAAGATGCTATGGAAGACTCAAGTTGGATAGAAGCCATGCAAGAGGAACTAAATCAGTTTGAAAGAAGCAGAGTATGGAGATTAGTTCCAAGGCCAAGAAGCCACCCAGTTATTGGCACCAAGTGGGTCTTCAGAAATAAGATGGATGAAGATGGGGTAATAACAAGGAACAAGGCAAGACTAGTAGCCAAATGTTATTCCCAAGAAGGTATCAACTACGATGAGACCTTCACACCTGTTGCCAGATTAGAAGCCAACAGGATATTCCTTGCTTTTGCTGCCCACATGAAGTTCAAAGTCTTTCAAATGGATGTTAAAAGGGCATTTCTGAAGGGTGAACTTTAAGAAGAAGTATATGTAGAGAAACCTCCAGGTTTCATCAATCCAACTCTCTCTAATTATGTCTATAGATTAAAAAAAGCCTTCTATAGACTTAAACAAGCATTATAGCATGGTATGAAACACTAACTAACTTTCTTATTGAAAATGGCTTCACTAGAGATAGAGTAGATACCACATTATTTCTTAGGAGGCACAAAAATAAAGTCTTAGTAGTTCAGATATATGTAGATGACATTATCTTTGGTTCTACTGATGAAAAAATGTGCAAGAGATTTGCCAAGCTTATGTAGAGCAAGTTCTAAATGAGTATGATGTGTGAGCTTAATTTCTTCCTTGGACTACAAGTAAAGCAGACTAATGAAGGTATCTTCATTAACCAAGACAAATACATTAAAGACTTACTTAAGAACTATAGCATGGAATCAGCCTCTCCCATGAAAACACCAATTGCTCCATCAACTAAGCTTGACAAAGATGAGAACGGTAAAAGTATTGACATTACTCAATACAGAGGTATGATAGGTTGTCTTCTATATCTAACTGCCAGTAGACCAGACATAATGTTTGTAACATGCATATGTGCTAGATTTCAAGTTAATCCTAAGGAATCACACTTATCTGCTGTAAAGAGAATTTTCAGGTATCTCAAAGGCACACCTCACCTGGGACTTTGGTATCCCAAGGAGTCCTCCTTTG
This sequence comes from Panax ginseng, assembly GCA_020205605.1. NCBI lineage: Eukaryota > Viridiplantae > Streptophyta > Magnoliopsida > Apiales > Araliaceae > Panax > Panax ginseng. The sequence continues at coordinate 132,437,627 of CM035139.1, forward strand.
AACTTGTGATGCCCCCAAATTTAGGTACTTAAAACCTGAACTCGGTGCTTCACGATACCATTTCTATGAGTGGAATAATACTAACAATAATAACAATAATATAAATATCAAACTTAATATACATATATCAAAGTCTAATCCCAGGTACGCGACCTTTAAACATTCATTACAATACATGATAATAATAAATATCATAGTCTTAATAAAGTTAAACTATTACATAATATATAGCATAACACTCATTCAACAACTTTTCCTTTTCCTTTTTTCTTGGCCGAACCTTCTGGTTGTTCATACTTAGTTGAAAACATTTAAATTAAGCAAGGATAAGCATTTGAGTGCCCATCAAGTAATAGCAACAATAAATATTAGCTGAAAGGATTAAATATTTTCTTTGAACGACACTTCTACAACGAATCAACATTTGTGAAGTAAGCTGAACCAATAATAAGCAACATATCATTTTGATTTCAAATTTTTGAAACCACGTACTGACTATAAATGAGGATCAGTCGACAGAGTATGAACATTATTTTCTATTTTCAAAAAGGTTAAACAGAACTTCATTTGTAAACCGTCATAACTTACAGGCACGGGGGTGATCAGCCCGTTATGCCCTATATTGATCAGTACTACATACAAGAACGATATTTTCGTCTAGAATATCTGCCTTAGGCGCATAAAAGTTTCCATGATTCGGGATGTTCATATTAGTCTAGAATCTAGACCAAAATAATTCGGTTGGATACAATAAAGTTCTATCTTGTTCAATAATATTTCTAAATCTGTGTCTAGCTGAATCAATAGCTTAGACAACTTTTAAGTCAATGTATACATACTGGAAACCAATAAGTATGTACCAACATGTGATAAAATATAATAATTATCCAAGTGAGGTCACTTATATAACCATGTTTAGAAATTAACGAACAAACGAACAAAATATATATCTTGATCTATAATAACTTACTTATACAGAATCATTACATAAGTATATACAAAGGTTAAGATATTTGAATAATGAAAAAGAATAGTTTTGATATTTGCTTACGCATGTCCATTGCATAAAGTAAATGCAAAGGTAGGATACTTGTCTGATCTGCTGCTTACACAACTTAGTTTTATCTTTTATATCAAACCCTATCATTAATAAGATCATTTATTCGATTAGAATCACATAGTACTGCTATTTGCAGTCAGCACATAACCTAATCACATTATCACATATGTTTAACAGTCATTGGATCACAAACAAACATGTATACAGATAATTTATGTAAGTCCAGATCAATTTCTGAAACATTACGGTGTACCGATAGCTTTATCGGGTAATTATAGGGTCTAAGACTATCATGTAGTTCAATATCCATTTGGATAACTTAAATATTAGTCATATTATTTTTAAATAACTTATAATAATTTTTAATTATTTATTATAATTTATTCATGATTTTTCAAACACTAGAATCAAGTATTAAATGATTTAAATATTAAGTAATCCATTGTCATTAATATTTAATTAATATTAAACTATTAATGAAACTATTGCCAAAATATTAAAGTTATTTATAATAACTCAAAATATTTTTAAAGTATTAATATTATATTTAAATAAATACTAATATTTATGATTTCCTATATAAAACTAAAATAAATAATTACTATTTTAAAATAATTTTAGAAAATTTTAAAATTAAATAAACTGCGTATAACCTTTAGCTTTTTTTTGGTGTTTTGATTTAATACCAGCGAGAATAATGTAATAACCCGAGATTTCGAAATAAGAAATTTTACAAATATATTTATTACTTGAAAAATTATTTATTACTTGAAAAATAAAATTTTGGAATCATTAATTACTACAAATTATATTTTATGGTAATTAATTTACGTAGCGAAATGTTTTTATTAATTATTTTCCATGATAACATGATTGGAAATAATATATGAAGTGATAATTAGAACTTATATAATATATATTTTATTATATGAATTGTTCGAGAATATTTAAATCAAGTATTTTAACTTGATATCATGAAAGAGAAGTCGGATATGAGATCCAAATCACGAATTGGGATTGTGATCAAGAGATGAGAATAATAATATTATATTATTGTTATAATGATTTTACATCTGAATAATTATGTCTTTGTGTATATGCGGACATATATTATTGAGCAATAATGATCGATTAGGTCATAAAGACAAGATCTTGTCTTTGTGAAACCCTAAACTCAGTTATGAGAAATGACTAAGTAGCGACTGTGTATATGAAGTTTACTGTGTATATGAAGTTACTGTGTACACGAATGTTGGTAATTAGAAGAAAACCCTAATTACTATTTTTTTACGCTGATAATTAGGACAAACCCTAATTATTATAACCTTAATCGGTTGAAGTTAGAGATTGTAATGACTGTGTTAGTAACATACACAGAGATAATTAGAGAACCTAATGGTCAATTAGAAACCCTAATTGATGACGTTAAGAAACCCTAATTAGAAAACCCTAATTTTATATAAAAACCTAATTTAAAATTATCGGGTTTAATTACGATGTTATTGTATAAATGTTTTAATTTACCAAAGGATAGAAATTAATTGGTAAATGGTAAAATTATAATCTAATGGTTAAATATTACATTTAATTGCCTTGTACAAAAATGCCCTTGAAATTATATGTGAAATGACCAAAATGCCCTTTTGGTTATTTAGTGTATTATATTACTTACATTGTTGATGGAATCTTGTAACAAAATGCCCAACATGCTTACCCTACCATGTTATCGACTAGCAAACAATGGAATTATCCAAGTGTAGCATCGATGTATCTATTATATTTTTTATATAGATTAAAGAGAGAAATGCATTATTTTCATTAATTATGCTTTATTGCTACCACATGTCCACAAAATCCGGCCATTCCATCTAGAAATCACCTATGAAAACATAGTATTACCATCAATCAAATATTACAATCATTTCATACATTATTTTATGGATCTAAGAGAGAAATGTACCATTTTGGCCTATTTATTCACAAGCACTTAGCTTCATTCTCTCAAGCTTAAACCTCACGAAATTTCCTTACCATATCGGTCTATAATCAAGCCCCATTCACACCAATAACAAATCGGTGGCCAAAAATCGAAATCAAAGCTTAGAAAATGTATAAACTCTAGCTTGATTTTTCTCAAACTTTTGGTGTTAGATGTTATGTTTAAATGTTAAAACATGTTGATTATAGTGTCTAAGGATGATCTGGGTTTGCTAGATGTTGATTCCATAACATTGAAGCTTCGGTTTGAAGATCTTCAAAATCTGGAAAATTTCATTTTGTGTTTTACGACAACAAATGTCGGGAAGTTGTAGATCTCATCTGTTAAGTGTTTTTGATGTTTAAAGCTTGTTATGTGTAGTCATCATGTTGTCTTTATTCTACAAAAGGAATCATGGTCATAGGCGTTGTAGATTAGAAGTTATTGATGGTCAAACCACCGTTGGCCGAGCTCGCTCCAAGAACTTTACGGGTTTTCGAAATATTCAAAACGATTGTTGAGGTCACGTTTGACCGACCTCTTTCTGTTAGATCTGTTGTTGTTATATGCTTTTTATGCAATAGAGTTGTAGTATTACATGTTATCTACAACTTAGAATCAATAGATCACTTAGATCAAACTCAAAATGAAAGATATAAAGATCCAAAGTACCCTACACGATCTGTTTTAAAATTCTGGAAAACCCAGAATTGATATGCAAACTTTGACAGAGAGTTTGATGATTTATATCTTTGGTATTGTTAATGTTTAGACTTGAATCTTGATTTAATCATGTTCTCTGTAAGTTGGACTACACAGCCCGACGTATAAAACACCTATAACATGTCTGCGTCGACGAGAATAAGACCACTAAGGTCGTTGACCAGTGTTGACCAGAAGTTTCTGGGCAACCCAGAAACACGAAGAACACGTCTGACAAGGTTTTCTGTCAATTAGATCTCACAGATCTGTTGTTGTTTGGTTATGAAATTAGTGTATAGTTGTAGTATTACATTAGTACTACAACATTAAAGTTTTTACAAGCCCAGAAAACATTTAGATCATGGATTAAATCTCGGTCAAACTAGTAACCTTGTGCACTGACATGAAGATCTGGGCAGCTCAAGAACACCTATAGCGACGGTTCTGTCGCTATAGGGGCCTTTAGCGACGGTTATTATTTTTATTTTCCGGAAATTAATTTAAAAATTAGAAAAAATTAGTTTTTAATTATTAAAAATACCAAATAAATTATGAAAAATTATTTTAAAGTTTGAAAAATAGTTTTTAACTATTTTGAGTATATTTCAAAAATATTTAGTATTTTTGGAATATAAAAGGTATTTATTTATTTAATTATAATATTAAATAAATGATTTAAAAATAGTTTTAATTCATGAAAAATCATGAAAAATTATTTTATGGTATAAGAAAATATTTTAAGTTATTTTCCATGACTTTTAATATTTTGTGATGAATTTCATTAATTAATTATATATTAATGATATTAAAGTTATTTAATGATTATATTAAATAATTTAGTTTAAAAATGATTTTAATATTATAAAAATCATTTTAAATGAAATTAAAGTATTTAAAAATATTTGAAGTTATAAAATATAACTTTTAATATTTAAAAGATAATTTCATTAATAACTTAACATTAATGATATTAAGATAATATTAATGACATTTAGTTTATTTAATAATTATTATTAAATAAATAGTTTAAAAATGGTTTTATTTATTTAAAAATCATTTAAAGAGGATATTAAGGATTTAAAAATATTTTAAGTTATAATTAATGACTTTTAATATTTGGATGAATAGTACATTAATATTTATATATTAATGGTGATTATTTAAAATGATTTTAATTGTTTTAAAAATCATTTAAGGGTAAAATAAATGTTTTAAAAATAGTTTGAGTTATTATAAATAACTTTTATATTTTTAGCAATGGTTTCATTAATAGTTTAATATAAATTAATTATTAATGATAATGGAATTATTTAATGTTTAAATCATTTAATTATGATTCCGATGTTTGAAAGTTATATCCGGTCAAACTAGCTGACTTGAGAACCGATTATGAAGTTATGAAGTTTTGAAAAACACCTATAGTAACAGTTATGTCACGATAGGCTAGAGTAGTAATGATTTGAATTATTTTAAATTTTTCAATTTACGGAAAATTCAAAAATGATTAAAAAGTAAAATGTCCGATATTTACTGATGTTGAGGTATAGAATAAGAGTCTTAGACTCATTAATTACCCGATAAAAAGTTGTCGATGCAGCAGAAAAATGTCGGACCTATAATAGAAAAGAAAAAGGCTTACGTAAGAGCATGGATGAGATATTTGAAAAATGTATAAAAGTATAGATTATGAACTAAAAGTATGATCAACTTTGCGATTATGTGATGGCGTGATTAGACTATGTCTTTGCCAAGTAATAAAAAGTACTATGTGTTATGATATATTGTTCTAATCGAGCGAATGATCTACTTATTGATAGGTTGTGATAAAGAGATAAAACCTAAGTTGAGATTTGTAATCGAAATCGAGTAAGTATCCTACCTTTGCATTTCCTTTATCAATGGACATGAGTAAGAAGTTTGAAAATTATTCTATTCTGTCATACAAATATATGCGCTTTGATTATCAACATGTTAGCTCGGATATATATTACATTAAGTTGATTTCTAAATGGTTATACAAGTGTCCCCACTTGGATAATCATGGCATTTATTCACATGTTGATACACCTTTGTCGATTACAGTATATATATATATATATATATATATATATATATATATATATATATATATGTTGAATTACATATTATTGTTGAGCAAGATTAAAACCTTGGGTTTGGAACCGAGGCATGTATGAACATCCCTATATGGGAAGATTTTTTGCGCCCAAGGCGGATAGAGTGAAAGCGATGAATTTCGTTCAAGTTATGTAGTATTGATCAATCTGAGAATGCAATGAAGTGATCACCCTCCGTGCTAGTAAGTTATGACGGTTTCTTGGATGAATTTACGCTAAACCTTTTCAAAATGAAAAACAATGTTCATAGTATGTTTCTTAAACCCTATTCATGGGTGGAGCCTAATTTCAAAAAATTGAAAGAGAATTGTTATGTGAATTTTTTATCGATCTGAGTTACTTCACAACTTTCGATTTGTTGTAGAAGTGTTATGGAAAGAGAATACTTATATTCTTTCGACTTATATATATAATTGCTATTACTTGTTGGGCACTCAAATGCTCATCCTTGCTTAAATTAAATGTTTTCGATTTATGTATGAGCAACTTTGAAGGCTCGAACACGAACAAATGAAAAGGAAAGGCGATCGAATAAGTGTGTATTATGAGTTAATGGTTATAGTTGCATTGGTATCTATTCAAGTATTGTAAGGAATGTATTTGAAGGTCTAAATACACAGGAAGTAAACTTTGATGTATGTAAATTAAGTTTGAATGTAATATTACTATTGTATTATTCAGCTTATAGAAATGGTATCGTGAAGCACTGAGTTCGGGTTTCAAGTACCTGGATTTGGGGGCGTCACAGGTTGGTATCAAAGCTATAGGTTATAAATGTTAGGAATGCGAAACCTAGGTTATAACCTTAGTAGAATGGAGGACGAAAGTTAAGATAAATATTCAGTGAACCAGGAGACGAAGTACTCTGGTGAGAAGTTATAGGATATGATGAGTTGAAGAGATTCATCGAGTTTTAGTGGTACTAAATAAAATATTACTTCATTTTAATGATGAATATATTTTATTTCGATAATGATGTTGTCTCGTTTATTGTGGTCATATGATGGATGGCGAAAGTCAAAATAGTAATTCCTTGACCCGAGGCGATGGACTCTAGCGAGGAGTACAGACGGTGAGATGATAAGAGATTTGATAGTTAGGAGCAGCGACTTAAAGGTTAGAGTGAGCAAGTGGAGCACAAATCGTACTCTCCAAATTTGAGCAATGATGCAAGAGGAGGACGCTCTTCACGAAACACGAGATAGAATTAAGCCGAATTCTGAGGGAGGTTGGAGAGAGAGAGACAGAGAGGACGGTTGAAGGTTGAGATAGAAGCCAAAGACACCAAGATATATACCTTGGAAGCGGGCTATAGACATCACCTTTATGTGATTCGATCTTGAAGTGGATGGAGCGCCTTTCGGCGAGAGAGAGAGATAGCGTTGATGAGAATTGAATAAATTTATATCGTCAAAAAAATAAGAGACAACGTATATAAAACTCTTGATTCTTTGTGTATATATACTATATGCTAATCGGGGTAACTTATGTATGTAGATGTCGGGTGAGAAAGATATGTGGAATAAGAAGGATCATGTCCATACCCCGAGCTAATATCAAGGCCAACAATTTGAAATAAAGCTTACCAGGAACCCAAATCGGACGAGGTGGCTATAGTGGAAAACGTAGTATCGAGATCCGAAATGGTGGATTTGACGGATAGTGATTCGAGACACACTAAAGTTGAAGGCGATCAAGCATCAGCGGAGGTGCGAGATCTGGAGAACAAGGTTGCTTTCTGTTTGGAAAGGTCATGGGAGATAGAGGCGTTGCTTAATATCCAATGCGTCAAGCATTGCTAGAAACAATGAAAGAAGCGGGATAAGCTCAAAATCCAAATTGACCAGATGGGAGCCTCAAGCAACACTTAGTAATGCGACTCAGGAGAGTTAAGGAAAAGAAAGATAGAAGATCTTGACTTAGGAAAACTGATAAGAAGAAAGGGAAGAAGATATGTTATATTTATGCGGTTTGTGAGGGACATACATCTCCTCTCGTTGCCCCAACTATAAATAAAGGAGGATGTTTTTATTGTGGAATGGAGGGACATCGAGCGAATAAATGTCCAGGAAGAAAGGCTTGGTAAATAAGTGGTATGGGTTATGTTGTGTTTATGTAATGTGTGTGATAAGTAATGAACTATTTTCAACTTTATGTTGATCAAGATTTTAAATCCAGACTTTACGTAGTCACAAAGGGATAGTTTATAATTAAAAGCGGTATGTCTTTATATAAATATTCGATAAATGAATATGAATCTAAGTTTGAGAAATGAAACGAGAGTTTAATACATTAATCTTATGCATAATGTTTAAAATGTAAAGGTATAATTTATGGTTTTATTTAACCGGATAATGCATGCCAATCAAATCGAACTTCGAAACCAAAGGGTAGAAGAATCTACTAATCTTTGGAGAACGACGCAATGGCGATGCAAAACTTTGCAAACATGATGGCTCGAGCTATGCGACGAGAATACCATTGCGAGGAACCAACGGACAATCGCTTGGCGAAATTCAAAGACTTCAAAGTCAGAGGACCACGGAGTTCGAGGGATCGGTGACCCTACGAAGCCCGACACATGGGTGAACGAAATAGAAAAGGCGTTCATAATTGCTAGATAGATGAGGGCAAAAGACCGCTTTTGCCACTTATATGATAAAAGGAGAGGCTAACTTTTGGTGGGAGGCAAATAAAACTTCGAGGCGGGGAGAAGAAGAAATTACTTGGGATAGGTTTAAGGATTTATTTTTCAAAAACTATCTCTCTGTTAGTATGCAGTCTAGAATGGAGGTAAAATTCCTGGAGTTAAAATAGGAGAACATGACTGTTGCGGAGTATGCCGCAAAGTTTAATGAGTTAGCTAGGTTTGCTCCACATCAAGTGAGTATAGAAGCTAGAAAGGCAAGGAGGTTTGAGCTAGGCTTAAAACCACAGCTCTCTGAATAAGGTGGCGATCTTGAAAATAGATACTTTTAAAAAGACTCATGGAAAAGGCTATCATAGTTGAATAGGGAAGTGAGGCCATGAGCCTCTACAACAAGAAAAAAGAACAAGAGCAAGTCGGGAGGAGGCGGTGAAGATAGAAAGTAGTAGTGGGAATCGGGGTGAGAAGAGGATAAGGAATTTTTCAGGGAATGTTCAAGTGAAGCAGGAAGGTACAAAGAAGCAGGTAGTGCAGTGCAAGAACTGCGGAAAGAATCACTCTGGCGAGTGTCTAAAGGGTAAGTTCGCGTGCTTTAAGTGCGGGCAAGAGGGTCATATCTCTCCCAACTACCCCAACTCAAGGAAGATCGGTGGATGCTTCATATCTGGGATCGGCCGAGCATCGGTGAGAACTGTCCCAAAGAGGGGAAATGGAGGCGGGAAACATAACCATAGGAGAAAGCAGTGGTTCTTTAGCAACAACAGGACCACACTCAACCAGTACCCCAACGTTAGCAACTCCGAGGGTCTACAACATGACGGTCCAGGATACGGTGGCAGCTGGAAACAGAACTCCAGGTGCTATGTGAATCACTTATATATCTTATATGTTTTCCTATATATATATATATATATATATATATATATATATATATATATATATAGTAGGTAATTTTATAAAGAAATTTTGAGTTCTTTTAGAGATCAAATTTACACTTAATCAAATGTTATGAAGGATAGTTAAAGATCGATTCGATCAAGTATGATCGAGGTCTACGTCTTGATGATTATATGTGTTATGTACCCATACGCATATGAGTTTTTAAAGCGGTGATTCCGGGGACGGAATCCTTATAAGGGAGGGTGAATGTAATAACCCGAGATTTCCTATATATAAAATAAATAAGAAATTTTGCATATAAATTTTTTTTTATTTAATGGCGAGAATAAGTGAGCGATAGATACAAATATATTTATTACTTGAAAAATTAGAAATAATTTTGGAATCATTAATTACTAAAATTATATTTTTATGGTAATTAATTTACATGTGCGAAATGTTTTTTTTTAATTATTTTCCATGATAACATGATTGGAAATAATATATGAAGTGATAATTATAACTTATATAATATATATTTTATTATATGAATTGTTCGAAGATATTTAAATCAAGTATTTTAACTTGATATGCGAAAGAAAGTCGATATGAGATCCAAACCACGAATTGGGATTGTGATCAAGAGATGAGAATAATAATATTATATTATTGTTATAATGATTTTCTGATTACAATAATTATGTCTTGTGTATATGCGAACATATATTATTGAGCAATGACGGTCAATTAGGTCATAAAGACAATCTTGTCTTTGTGAACCCTAACTTCGATTATGAGAAATGGTGAGTAGCATATGTGATATGAAGTTTCTTGTGTATATGAAATTCTTGTGTACACGAATGTACAGGTAATTAGAAGAAAACCCTAATTACTATTTTTTTTACGGCGATAATTAGACAAACCCTAATTATTATAAACCTTAATAGGTTGAAGTTAGAGATTGTAATGATATGTTAGTAATATACACGGATAATTAGAGAACCTAATGGTCAATTAGAAACCCTAATTGATGACGTTAAGAAACCCTAATTAGAAAACCCTAATTTTCTAAAACTAATTTAATTTAAAATTATTGAAAAGGTATAAACTCATTGATTTTTCTCAAACTTTTGGTGCTAGATGTTATGTTTAAATGAACTGATTATAGTGTTTTTTGCTAGATGTTGATTCATAAATATTCAAGAAAAATCGGAAAATTTCATTTTGGTTACGTTTGTCGGACCTTGTAGATCCCATCTTCTTAAGTGTTTTTGATGTTTAAAGCTTGTTATGTGTGTTATATTTGCTTTATTATGCAATAGGAATCATGGTGTATAGTACATTGTATTACATGGTCGAACCACCGTTATCTACAACTTTAGGGTTTTCGAAATCAAAACGATTGTTGATCACGTTTAGATCTTCTGATAGATCTGTTGTTGTTATATGCTGAAAGATATAATAGAGTTGTAGTATTACATGTTATCTAAACTTAGAATCAATAGATCACTAGATCGAACTTTAATGAAAGATATAAAGATCGAAACCACGATCTGTTTAAAATTACGGAAAACCGAATTGATATGCAAACTTTGACAGAGAGTTTGATGATTTATATCTTTGGTATTGTTAATGTTTAGACTTGAATCTTGATTTAATCATGTTCTCTATAAGTTGGACTACACAAATGACGTGCGTATAAAACACTATATAACATGTAATTTAGATCGACGAAATAAGACCACTAAGGTTAGTTGACCGATGTTGACGAAGTTTACGGGCAACCCGAAAACTTTCTGAAGAACACGTCGACAAGGTTTTCTATCAATTAGGTCTCACGGATCATTTGTTGTTTGGTTATGAAATTAGTGTATAGTTGTAGTATTACATTAGTACTACAACATTAATGTTTTACAAGCCCGTAAAATATTTAGATCATGGATTAAATCTCGGTCGAACTAGTAACCTTGTGCCTTTGACATGAAGATCCAAGCGACTCAAGAACACCTATAATGACGGTTACATAAGCTATATGGGCCTTTAGCGACGGTTATTATTTTTATTTTAAAATTAATTTAAAAATTAGAAAAAATTAGTTTTAATTATTAAAAATACCAAATAATTTATGAAAAATTATTTTAAAGTTTGAAAAAATAGTTTTTAACTATTTTGAGTATATTTCAAAAATATTTAGTATTTTTGGAATATAAAAGGTATTTATTTATTTAATTATAATATTAAATAAATGATTTAAAAATAGTTTTAATTCATGAAAAATTATTTTATTTTATGGTATAAGAAAATATTTTAAGTTATTTTCCATGACTTTTAATATTTTGTGATGAATTTCATTAATTAATTATATATTAATGATATTAAAGTTATTTAATGATTATATTAAATAATTTAGTTTAAAAATGATTTTAATATTATAAAAATCATTTTAAATGAAATTAAGGTATTTAAAAATATTTGAAGTTATAAAATATAACTTTTAATATTTAAAAGATAATTTCATTAATAACTTAACATTAATGATATTAAGATAATATTAATGACATTTAGTTTATTTAATAATTATTATTAAATAAATTGTTTAAAAATGGTTTTATTTATTTAAAAATCATTTAAAAAGGATATTAAGGATTTAAAAATATTTTAAGTTATAATTAATGACTTTTAATATTTGGATGAATAGTACATTAAAATTTATATATTAATGGTGATTATTTAAAAATGATTTTAATTGTTTTAAAAATCATTTAAGGTTAAAATAAATGTTTTAAAAATAGTTTGAGTTATTATAAATAACTTTTATATTTTGGCAATGGTTTCATTAATAGTTTAATATAAATTAATTATTATTGATAATGGAATTATTTAATGTTTAAATCATTTAATTATGATTAGATGTTTGAAAGTTATATCCCAATCAAACTAGTGACTTGAGAACCGATTATGAAGTTATGAAGTTTTGAAAAACACCTATAGTAACAGATTATGTCACGATAGGCCTTGGTAGTAATGATTTGAATTATTTTAAATTTTTCAATTTACGGAAAATTCAAAAATGATTAAAAGTAAAATGTCCGATATTTACTGAGATGTTGAGGTATAGAATAAGAGTCTTAGATTCATAGAATTACCCGATAAAAAAGTCATGTTGATGCAGCAAACAAATGTCGGAATCTCTATAATAGAAAGAAAAGGCTTCAAGAGCATGGATGAGATATTTGAAAAATGTATAAAAGTATAGATTATGAACTAAAAGTATGATCAACTGCGATTATGTGATGACGTGATTAGACTATGTCTTTGGCCAAGTAATAAACGATTACTATGTGTTTATGATATATTGTTCTAATCGAGCAGATGATCTACTTATTGATAGGTTGTGATAAAGAGATAAAACCTAAGTTGAGATTTGTAATCGATGAATCGAGTGCAAGTATCCTACCTTTGCATTTCCTTTATGCAATGGACATGAGTAAGAAGTTTGAAATTATTCTATTCTGCATACAAATTATATGCGCTTTGATTATCAACATGTTAGCTCGGATATATATTGTGTTAAGTTGATTTCTAAATGGTTATACAAGTGTCCCCACTTGGATAATCATGGCATTTATTCACATGTTGATACACCTTTATCGATTACCGTGTATATATATATATGTTGAATTACATATTATTGTTGAGCAAGATTAAAACCTTGGGTTTGGAACCGAGCATGTATGAACATCCCTATATGAGAAGATTTTTTTGCCAAAGGCGGATAGAGTGAGCGATGAATTTCGTTCAAGTTATGTAGTATTGATCAATCTGAGAATTACAACTGGTGATCACCCTCCGTGCTAGTAAGTTATGACGATTTCTGGATGAATTTACGCTAAACCTTTTGAAAATGAAAAATAATGTTCATAGTATGTTTCTTAAACCCTATTCATGGGTGGAGCCTAATTTCAAGAAATTAAAAGAGAATTGTTATGTGAATTTTTTATCAAGATATGATTACTTCACAACTTTCGATTCCTTGTAGAAGTGTTATGGAAAGAGAATACTTATATTCTTTCACTATATATATAATTGCTATTACTTGTTGGGCACTCAAATTCTCATCCTTGCTTAAATTAAATATTTTCAGTTATGTATGAGCAACCTGAAGGCTCAGGCACGAACAAAGGAAAAGGAAAGCTGATCGAATAAGTGTGTATTATGAGTTAATGGTTATAGTTGCATTGGTATCTATTCAAGTATTGTAAGGAATGTATTTGAAGGTCTCGTACCTGGGAAGTAAACTTTGTTGTATGTAAATTAAGTTTGAATGTAATATTACTATTGTATTATTCAGCTTATAGAAATGAATTCGTGAAGCACTGAGTTCGGGTTTCAAGTACCCGGATTTGGGGGTGTCACATTTGACCCTTAATAAATCACTCTTTAATGTGTTTCTGGGCTAGATAATGAACAAATGTTGTAGTATATATGTAATAGTACAAGTTTATAACAATTTTCAAACCAAAACATAACATATGAGCAAGATTTAATGATTAGAACATGCTGTCAGAGCTGTTCATCATGTTTCTGGGCTGCCCAGAATCATAAGGTTATGGCCGGTTAACGCTTTGGTTGACCTTATATCTATCAATCAGTTCATGTATTAGGTAGCTTAGACGTCGGGCTTTGTAGAGTAACTAGCAAGGTACATGAATCAAGCACTTAGAAGGTTTACAAATCATCAAGCTGCAAGATCTGTGTTCCTAAAGAATTTGTCAGACCACTGTCTTAACTTTCTGGGTTACCCAGAAAGTAAAACACAACGGTCAATGACTTTTGACCGATTACTATGATCAATCTATTGCTTTCTAAGGTTTGCAAATGCTCTGAACTTGTAGTTTGCATGTCATACTATAATATAAATACCATTATGAATCCTAAAAGCTTGTCAGAATCGAGATCAAAAGTCGGTCAAAGTCATCGACATGAACCGTTCTTCGCTTTTACGGGTTTCCCGAAAAACGATTTCGTTCATTCAACGAACTTCGACTTTATTGAATAACTTTGATATACAAATTCAATAATCATGAATCCACTTTCAGAATACTAACAACATTACAGATAACAACTTCAAACCTTTAAAACACCAAAACAATAAATAGGAAAAGATCTAGGAGACCTAACATTCGTTGTCAGATTTTAGCAAGATTTGCAAGCAACATAATAAAGAATTGCAAAAGGGCTTTTTGGACATTTGGCTTATGATTTTAATGGCAAACTTGACATTCTATTCCTAACTTATGATTTTAGTTTCTAGGATTTCCATTTAGGGTTTAAAATAAAAAATTTAGTTTTCTAAAATTGTAATTAGGGTTTCTTAATTAATTTAGGTTTTCTAATTACTTAGAAATTAAACAATAAGTTTAAGAATTTACTAATTATAATTAAGCTTGCTAATTTAGCAATTAGGGTAAATAAATTGGTAATTAGGATTTCCAATTAACAATTAGGGTTTCTAATTACTAATTAAGGGTTTCTAACAATTAGGGTTTCCAAATTTAGAAATTAGGTTTCCTAATTTAGTATTTAGGGTTCTCAATTAAGTAGGGTTCCTAATAAATTAAGGTTTTCCCTAATTAGCGTCAAAATTAATAACACATGACATTCATAACTTAACATAATTTCTAGATAATCTTACAGTCTTAATTGAATTCTGAATTAGGGTTTATAAAAGTAATACTAGGGTTTATCATAATACACCATAATTGACCGACCATTATCAGTCTATACACTATAGTACATATTTATAGCACTGAAATAAAAATAATATTATATTATCATTATTCTCATTCCTTGTTCAAAATCCAAAATTAGGGTTTGGATTCCATATCTGATTTACCTAATATATATATATAGCTTTATTAATTAAGTTAAAATAATTAACTTAATATATAATCGAACTAAAATTCATATAAAAAAATAATTATTATAATAATTCTAATAATCATTCCATATATTATTAAATAATATAATAATCATATTTTCATAGAAAATAAATAATAAAAATGTTTTTACTACAAAATTAATTATAAAAATATAATTTATAATGGTCAATAATTCTAAGAAAATTATTTGAAATTATTCATGTAATAAATAAATTTTTATTTATCACATAAATACATATACTTTACCTTGCACGTATTCCCACCTTTAAAATAAAAAAAAATTATACGCAAAATTTCTGATTTAATTATATAGAAAATATCGGGTTGTTATAGAACTGACAAGATAAACAGATGCTGATTTTGCAGGCTACAAGATCGATAGAAAAAGTACCAGTGACACTTGTCAGTTGCTAGGAATCAGACTTGTGTCATGGTTTAGCAAGAAGTAAAACTCAAGATTTACCTCAACAATGAAGGTTTGAATTCATTCTCTTTGGCAAATTTGCTTTAGATGTTATGGATGAAAAATCAGCTAGCAGACTATGAGTTTGATTTCAAATCTATACCTGTTCATTGTGATAACACAAGTGCCATAGCAATAACACATAATCCTGTCATGCATTTTAGGACTAAGTATATAGAAATAAGATATCATTTTATTAGGGATCATGTCCAAAATGGAACTATATCTTTACAATACATCCCTATTGAAAATCAACTTGCTGATGTCTTTACAAAACCTTTAAATGAATCAAGATTTAATAAATTAATAAGTGAGTTAGGTATGCTAAATCTACAACCATAAACTCTATGCTCTAGTTTGTGCTAACCATGTAGATAAAAAGGCTATATTAAAATCATAGAGATGACTAAAGAGAAACCACGATCGTAGAGTAGTCTCAGCGTGACATAGAAGAATCCCGTGATGACATCATTTCTATCAAATCTAAGCAACCCTTCTGATAAGCGCTTTAGGGATAAACATGACCCTTAGTTCAGTTTAAGAGGTTGGCCCTTTCTGAGCTACCTTAAACCAGATAAAATGCTAAGTCAGAGCTCATCATAGGGACCAGGACAGACAATGATCGTAGAACATCCTCGACGATTGTAGTCTTCCCAAAGGATACACTAGCTTAGGGGGAGTTGAGGGCAGATCAATATTTTCCACATTATTTAAAATCGTGGAGCCCGACAGAACTCGACACGTGCCCCATTATGCAGATCGTGGGGAGGGAAGTTACAAATACAATTTGAAAAGTCTTTTTGAAAATTCACCTCAGAATTTCAAAAGCTTATTCCTCTCTCTCTCTATCAATAGAAACCCTAGATTTTAGAACGATCAACCAACCTCTGTTCAAAAAAATCAATGGCTGCTTCCAATGTTATATCTGGTTACCAACTCTGCTTCGACGAATTCAAGATAACTGACCCTCAGTTCCACAAGATTCTATCTCTTTTGAAGAAAGCTAGTCTTGAAGAAGCTCTGAGCACCAGCACAAGGATCTACCCGAAGCTGGTGAAAGAGTTCTACAACAATGGAGTCTTTGAGGATGACATTATCACTACAAGGGTCAAGGGGGAACAAATTAAACTTAAAGCTAAAGATATAAACCTAGCCCTAGATTTTAAATCAAAGGGACTCGTATCTATGGATGTCATCGACTTCTACGAAGGTCTGAAGAAGATGCACCACCCGAAGTTTAAGAACGTCAAGGGGTACAAGAAGAAAGAGTTTCCCCAGAAGTATGAATTTCTGGCTGACATTATTTGGAAGTGCATATGCTGTAAAAGCTCTGGCCACGACTCTGTAAATGAAGTTCAACTAAAGCTCATGACAGCAATCTTTTTCAGAATTCAACTCAATTATCGGACTCTGTTCATAGATTAGATCAGGAAGTGGATACTTAGCTCAAAGAAATCAAAGAGCTTTGGGAAGATGCTCTATGGTAGGTACATAAGCATAATCCTGTAATCTGCTTTGGGTGACAGAATCGGGGACAACGAAGGGGAACCCATCAACCCCAACAAAAGAATGACCCAACAGCTATTTCAAAACTGGAAAAGAAACCCTGCAGAAAATTTAATGATGTCTGATTCCAGTGGAAGGACTGGTGAGGCAAAGGTATCTAGGCTACCAGGAAACATGTTTGTTGTAAAGGAAAGTGAAGAAGAAGAAGAAATTAATCAAGAGGAACCCATCGCTTTGATCAGAAAAAGCAAGGGTAAGAGAAAAATGAAAGTTCAAACAACAGAAGAGCCTCAAGGCTCAACCACTGATGCGCCCTAAGAGAGTTCAGGCACTGAAATTCTAAAGGAAATAAAGAGGAAGGAGCAGCAGTCTGAAGAGGAAGTAGACAGAGCAACCATCTCTCAGCTGCTTAAGAAGGGAAAATGCAGCCACAAAACAATTAAGTCTTCACTCTCTTCGATCGTAGAGTCACTACCGATCGTAGAGTCCAGACTTACCATCACTCTAGAAGTGGATACTACAACAGTATCTCAGCCTGAACCAACTTTCAGAGCTGAAGCTGAAGAAAGCACCGAGGCTGAAGCTCAGCCCAAAAAGACAAGGAGAAAGATTGTTGGGCTGACAATCTAGTGCAGGAAGAAGATAAGAAGCTTCTTGAAAATAAGAAAGCTTTGAAGGAGCTTCTTGAAAATAATGAAGTTGTAGTTGTTTTCTGTACCATGTATTTAGCGACTCAGAATAGGTTGGATGGGTGATGTATACATATTTTGGGGGCATCACAATTGGTATCAGAGCTTAGGGATATGGTCTTTGGCGGAGATCGGGTAATAGAACTAGGAGGGGAGAGATGAGTAAACCCTTCGCTAGTGTATCCTACCTAAGATGAATTTTCTTACTTAAGTTGACAAATTGTGATATGTCAATTAACCTTTATTTTGAAGCTGTATTCTAGAATGATATCTGAAATACAGGAGATGAGCAATGGAGAAATCATGATGACCAGGGAGATAGAATCTGAAATGAAAGCAAGGTATTCTCAACTCTTCGAAATACCAGGTACGTAAATTTTGGGGACGAAATTTCATAAAGAGGGGAGATTGTAAGACCCCAAATTTTATGAAATAAAAGTATTCAATTTTTTTTATAATTATTATTCAGTAAATGGTTAAATTGATAAAAAGTTAAAGTTAAGGGTGATATATGTAAAGTTTACAAAATACGCAAGTGGTTATAAAATACTCATTGTTGTCAGGGAATATTCGTACGACTGCGCAGCCATTTGTGGGCCCCATAACAGAATAACCATCGAATGAAGAAAATGACAAGTTTGAGTTTTTATAAATAACGACGTAATTGTTACCGTTAACACTGTTGGATTACCTGGTGGTTAAAATATAGTAATACGCGTGGTTGCACAATAGCACACAGTATTGCACAATATTTTTGAATTATTGATTCTTACGTATGAAGGCACTACACAATAATTATTACAGTAATTACTGTTCAATATTTTATTTTATTGGTTCAATAATTGTTGCGTTGATATTTTATATTATTGTTGTTTCAATAATTGTCATTGCACAATATTTCCCATTATCAGATCAATAATTCATATTATTTGAATAATATTAATAGATAACATTATTGACAATGTCTAGAAAGTTCTGTCAAGGAGAGGTTTGATCACCTAATTGCGCGCCAGTAAGGAGAATTTTTATCGGAAAGCCCCCTCTTTCCTGGGAACTGTCTGGTTGTCATTATTGTGATTCTGTAATATTATTTGTGAATAATTAATTATTGATTTATATGATAAGGAAATATTTATTTGATGTGGATATAAATGATGAATTTATTTATTTTATGTGGTTATAAATGAAGAAATTAATGTTGAGGTGTTTATCTGTATTTTGTCGGATTGGAGGTATTAAAAAATCAAATCGGCGTTCTTAAAGCTCTATTGCGTGAGTTATAATTTTAATCCGACCGTTGATTCATTGTGATTTTTGGATATATTTTACATATATAAGTTGAGTATATGTCCACAAATTTTGAACCGTTAAAAATTAACGTATGATTTGTTATGAATTTTAAGAGGTGTTGAAAATTGTCCGTTTGTGGATTTCAGATATTTTTTATTTGGAATTTGAAAAAACTTAAAGCTACAAAGTTGTAGAGAATTTGATTTCGTATGGAATGGACATAAAATTAGTATTTTTCTGATAAAAGGGCTATTTTATATGAATTGTTGAAGTTTCGAATATTAAATATTTTTATTAAAATTATGTGTGGGACCCGCTTTTATTTTGAAACATGTGGGCTGCAAAAATGTTCCAAGATGGCATGCTTGGCTTTTTCAACAAAGGAGTTTACATAGGAAAGAAAATAAATAATAATATTTTATTATTTTAGTCTCCTATGGCGTTCTAGCATTTTCCTATAAATAGGCGCTTAAGTTAGAATTGAAAATCACACCAGAAACATAAGTTTTCTCTCTCTCTCTATATTATCGAGCGTATTTTTGTGAGTATTTAGATACTTTGAGAATTGCTATTCAGTGCAAGTTTCCTTCGACTTTACATCCGATATTTCAGTCAGAAATACTGCTTTTTTGAGGTAAGGGATTGTAAGGGTTATCATGTTTTTCAGTTTTGTAATTTTTTCGACCCTCAAAAATTCTGGAAAAATTTAAAACGATAATTTGATGAGTTTTCTAGATTGTGTCCAAAAATGACGATTTTTGGATGTATAGATTAAGAGTTATGAATTTTATGACAAAAGACTATTTTAAAAGTAAACCCTTATAACTCCTCGTCGTTAACCCAAAAATTGGTGAAATTTTTATTGGGAGTACATATATATAACAGAAGTATACTCTGTAAATTTTGAAATTTTTGGACAAAAGGACAGTTTATGATAAATGTCTAAATATTCGGCAGTTTTAGCCATATGAAAAATAGTAAATGAATTTTAAAAAATTCTTAGAAAAATATATGTTCAATATGGGACTATATTCTGCTACATCCCAGGGAAAAAAATTTCTGGGACTGATTTGGTATTTTTCATGAAAATAGACTAGTTAGGAGTAAATGAATTAAATATGTTATGTGAAGAAAGAAAATTGGAAAATAGGATTTTATGGCTTGAGAACCCTATATAAGGTATATGCAGATTTTTGATGAGGGTTTTGGTTATTGGTGATGAAATCTTATGAGTTTAGCTTTTTAGGATGATTAAATGCATTAATTAGTAAAGTGTAAATAATTAAAATAAATTGTTTATAAGTTTAAGAAATGATTAAATATTGTGGTAATATTAATAATATTAGATTATGAGATTATTAAGTGATTTATAACATTTGGATTAAGGTGTTATGAAATCATTGATTTAAAATATTATTTAATGATTAATAATATTAATAAACAAATTTAATGTTATTATATAATGAATAATATTAAATGGAGTTTATAATATAATGAATAATGTTATTATCTTCGTTAAATATTCGTTGAAATATTATTTTCTGTTCAAATCATTTTTGATATGATATTATTCTTGAATTTTACTCCACAAAGCAGTATCATGTTGACAATTTGGATATTACTGAATTTTGGATAAATTAAATTGTTAAAGTCTTTAAAATTTATCATTTATCTCATGTGATTGATTCTCTATATCCTTGTAATGATCCTCATACTTATATTGTGATGAAAGTCATCTTTGGCCCGTAGTGCATAAATGGATTGTTGTTTATTGGTTTTACAGTTGTATGCCTTTGGCCTATAGTGTAAAGAAGAACTGTTGATTGATATCTTTGGCCTGTAGTGCAAAGATGAACTGTTGACGAATATCTTTGGCCCGTAGTGCAAAGATGACCTATTATTGAATATCTTTGGCCTGTAGTGCAAAGATGAACTGTTGATGAATATCTTTGGCCTGTAGTGGAAAGATGACCTATTATTGAATATCTTTGGCATGTAGTGCAAAGATGAACTGTTGATGAATATTTTTGGGCCGTAGTGCGAAGATGTCCTGTTGTTGAATATCTTTGGCTTGTAGTGCAAAGATGAACTGTTAATGAATATCTTTGGCCTGTAGTGCAAAGATGAATTTATTATATGATTATGAACAGGAACTATGATTTGGTATAACCATGATCTTTGATGTTTCAGGTAAAGACATGTGATGAAAATTATCTTCGTCTTGGATGAGAAGAGAAATTTAGAACTACACTTATGATTATGAGTTATACACGTGATTGTGGACAGAAACTGTTGATTGATGTTACAGGGATAAAACATTATTGGTGAACTTTTAACATGGAGAAGATAATAAACCTTATGGTCTATTTGACTCTTTTAATGGATTGCTCGTTCCGCTACAACTATGGTTAAAAAGTTTTATCATCTACCATATGTTCTAAATCTCTGATTTATTACTGACGAAGGCTATTGATAATTTAGTTATCTTTAGTCGTGATATTCTTTACTGGGCTATTTGTGCTCACCCTTTTGCTTCACAATTCCTTTCAGGTAATAAGAGTGTAGCTGGGTCGAACGGGGATAACAGGGGAATAGAACGGTGGTCTATAGTTATTGAGGTTCTCCCTAAACAGTATGAAAATAATTTTATTGAGAACTTTAGATAAGTGTGTTATATTTTATACGTCATTTAATAGTTATATTTGGTGAATCAAATAGGGTGAGGCCAACCCAACTTTGGAAGGGTGTTTTACCACTATCATACAAGATGTCTAATGACATACAACCTCGCGTCATCATAAGATAGGGTTGTGCACATCCACTTGCTGAGTATATCTACGAGCACTACCTATATAATCTTGGAGTTTGGTTGAAATATAATTTTCAATTGTAGATAATGGAGATAGTTATATGTCAAGAGAAGACTCACAATTGGAAAGAACATGATAGTAATCTTCTCGTTTTTCTTTGGGGTATATTGGGTCAACTAAGGATAATTCTCGATTCATATGATATCTATTATAACTTAGATGCATGGCCTCCCATGTACGAAGGTTTCCTTGAGCATTTTCCAAAGATTTTAATTTCTAAAACAGTTATTGACTGTACCTTTATATAAGGTATCATTGTGAGGTGCTGTCCACGGTTGGGACATGGGTCACAGTTGGTATATATTTGTATCAAAACTCACAACATATGTGTTGTTGTATTTTGCACGACAATTGTAATAATGAAGTTGTAGTTGTTTTCTGTACCATGTATTTGGCGACTCAGAATAGGTTGGATGGGTGATGTATACCTATTTTGGGGGCGTCACAGAGCTGCCTGAAAAACAAATGAATGATCAGATTGAGGGGGAGATTCTCGAAGTTCCTATTCCAGAAAGTAATAAAGCTGAGGGGGAGATACAAGAAGTTATGGAAATCAAAGGTGTGAAAGCTATGGAGGAAGAAAAGGCTGAAGATCAGACAAGAAATGATGAGATATTTGAAGTGGTAGAAATTTTAAATGAAGAAAATGAAGATCGGGAAGAAGAAGAGGATGATGAAGTTAAGATTATAGCAGTGGGCTAGGATGGATACATGAGAGAAAACTACAATCAGCTGTTCTCATACTTACCAATGATAACCTATCACAGAGCCCAAATTCTCAACTCCTGGGATCATATGTTCTGAACTTTCAAAGCATATCCAGCAATCTCAGTGCTAGCTCATGGATTCCCAGGTAACCTAACGTTTGCTCAGAAGCTGATCACTAATCATCCTTCTTCAGAAATTGGGTGTGAGGTACAATCAATTCCCATCCCTTTCAGAGTTAATCATTGTCCTCCATCAAATTTCAACCAATTCCACGAATTGCCAAGATAGTTGGAAGTAATTCTTCACCCACTAAACCAATTTCCAGCTACAGAATCCCAACATTTTGTAACTGATGAACGAAATATACCTAACTTTATATTGATATAATCTCCCACCATTTCTCACTCTACGAATATCAATCCTACTCAAATCATAGAGTCACCCACTCAATCAGCATCAAAAGCACCTCCTCCCAAACCCCAAACCCCAATACCTGAACCTCCTTCGAATATTCCTTCCTCCTCAACCAATAACTATTTTGATCTTGCTCTTGCTCTCTTAAACCTGCAAAACCAAAATATAAGAGCCTCTCCTCCAAGTACCCAATAAATACTTGAGCTTCTCTTAGATCTTCCCACAAAATCTGAGCTGTCTAACGCATCACAGAAAGTGACTACATATATTCAAGAAGATCTTGAATCTCACTCTCTGCTTGTTCATACAAGGCTGAACCACTTGATAAATGTTGCCAACACTCTTCCTCACAATCTGAGTTCTGAGCTCACAAATAAGCTTAGGGATATCATCAAGGATATGATCCACAACATTAATGAAAGGGATCAAATTCACTTTCATTCTACCCGAAAGTAAAAGGAAGTAGTTATCCTTCTGCAGAAGACTCAAGAAACTCAAAACAAACTTGTTATGGAAAGTCTCTTAAGCCTGCGATCTTCCATTAAAGAATTCAAATATTACTCTATGAATCAGATACAACAAACAGACACTGTCTTGGCCATTCTACAAAAGCACAACGCTCAAACTGACTCTCTGATTAGATAAAACTGTGAAGACATTGCTCAATCCAGGAATCAGCTCCACGAACTTGTCCAAGGCATGAATCGTTTGTCTGAAGACATTCGAACCCTTAATGCTGATATAAAGGGGGAGAATAAAAGGGAAGAAGAAAGTAGAGGGAAAATTATTGCTCAATCTTTAAGGAGCCCTCCCTCAAGATAGCCTCTCCATCAGACTCCATGACCTGAACAGTAGCAGCGCCAACCAATTCTCATGGCGTAATTGCTAAGGAGTCGAGGGCCATCTCCTAGCTCACAAGGGTTAACCACTACTGTATTGAACATGTCGATTGGAGATCCTGACTTTATGAATAGATATGATCATGGAGAAAGGCTAAGTTAAAGCGAGCTGAAAGATATTACATGGGGAGATGAAGCTAATAGAAGAAGGAGAGCTGCAGAGCATGCCAATCTTCCAAGAAGCAAAAGGCAGAAGAAATAGAGATAAGTTGAAGTTTATTTCTTATGGATGTAACTATGCTTTATTGTAATATCTGTCTCTACAAACATCAATAAATTCATACTTATTCTCTAGAGATTTCAACTGTTCACTAAAACACTAAGTCATATTTACTTTCTAGCAACTGCATCTAGAAATTGATGATTATGATACAAATCTCCTTGGTTATGTCAACATCAAATAGGGGGAGATTGTTAGGTATTGCATATTTAAATTTGATGTTGAAATTAAATAGTCATGCTTATATGTAAAGTCCTTCAAAGAACATATGTACAAGGACTTAGATGATAGATCAAAATTATTAAGATGATCTATGCTTTATGTTTATCATTCTATAAATGAATATATAGAAGAAAAGATTAAGGCTGTTAGGATGATATATTTTGAGATGTAATAGATAGGCATCAACATAATCGTAGTCTGTCGAGCCAACCGAGAGATTGCAGAAGCTAAGGCAGAATCGTAGAGTATCAAGAATCGTAGTCTATCTGCTTTGGAGGGCCTCTCCCAGTATCGTAGAGTGGTCCAAATGCCTGCCAAGCCAAGTCAAGAATTGTAGTCTGTTTCCGAAAGCGTAGAGTCTGCAAATCAAGCAAGCAAAGATCATAGTCTACTAGTGCTTAAGAGAAATCATAGTGTTCTCCTCTATCAGTTCGTATCAAGCATGAATGTGACAAGACACCACGATCATGATCGTAGTGCATCATCTGGCTGCATCAGAAGCATCGAGCTTTGTCCATTTGTTTAAGAATAAATTAAAACAAATGTGGAATGGATTATAAACATTGAGACTCTCGGGAATCCCAATGAACCAACACTCATCCTTAGTATATAAAAAAGAAACGTAATGAAGAAGCTAAGGAAAGTAATACATGTCAGCTGAAAACACCTTTTAAGGTGTTACGTGAGATAACAGTCTGCTATGTCAGTGGGCATGATGGCTGAATAAAAGATTTTCAAGAAATTACCATCAGTGCTCAGAAATATCAAATACAATTAATGCTTCAACCGATGCCTTCAAATGGACATATTTCAAAGGCACCTTATATACAAATCAGATGCAGATGCAAGAAAGTAAGAAAGCTCACAAAAAAAAGCTGAAGAACACTCAACGCTCAACTCTATGATCAAGAAAGAAAGCTTGCTCAGTTACTCAGTTCTTTCAAACATATGCTTAACAGCAACTGGGTAGCACAACCCAAAGAACTCAATTTTCATAAAGTGTATTCCAAGTTTGCTGGACTTGAAGAGTTCTAAGTGAAGTAAGAAGTTCCAAGACTACTGGTCTTGAAGGAATCTGTGAGATTCAAAGATTGTAAAGACATCCTTAGTGGATTTCCTACTCGAGGAGTAGAAGAGTGGACTAGGAGCCTTGAGTGCTCTGAACCACTTAAATTCTCTGTATCTCTTATATTCTTTCTTTAACTACTATAACTGTTATAACTGCTTGTCAACCATTAACTTAGTTTATCTTAAAGGGGAAGAAACAAATCATATATTCCACTGTGATTAATTTATTTACAAATCTGACAAAGTATTTTGAAAAAGAAATTTAAAATATCTATTCAACCCCCACTTCTAGATAACTATTATGCCTCTGGGAACTAACAATTGGTATCAGAGCAGGTTCTCTCAATCAGCCTACAAATCTTGAGTAGATCCAATGGCACATCTAATAAGCGATTCCAAGACTGGAGGAGGCAACAAGCCACCAATGAACAAAGATAAATTTGCCAACTGGAAAGTTTGTATGCAAGCATACACAGACTCAATAGATGAAGAGCTATTTGCAACTGTCATTAATGGGCCCTACATTCCAACAAAGCTCCCACTAACTCTAGAAGATCCAAATAGAGTTCAAATCAAGGTCAAAGCTGAATGGACTGACAACGAAAAGAAAGTTGTCCAACTCGACAAAGAGGCCAAGAACATTCTGTTCCAATCTTTAGAAGATGATCTGTTTGAAAATGTGGTCAATAGTAAAACTGTAAAGGAAGTCTGGGAAGCATTGCTTTATGCATGAAGGAATTGAAGAAGTCAAAGAAAATAAGAAATCTCTTCTGACTTAACAATATGAAATATTCACCCATGTTCCTGGGGAAAATGTCACTTTCACTTATAAAAGATTCAATGTTCTTTTCAACTCTCTTCGAGATTTTGGAAAGATCTATCCAAACAAAGATATGATCATAAGGTTCATGAGAGCTTTACCAAGCAAGTGGGATGCCAAAACCACTGCCATTAGATAATCAAAGAATCTTCATGAAATGACTATTCAACAACTATATGGCAACCTTCTCACCTACGAACTAGAGCTGACTCAATGAGCAGAGACTCTATCTGAAGTAAAAAAGAAGGACAAAGGAGTTGCTCTCAAAGCAACATAACCCATCTCCAAAGCTTACACCGAAAATGACTCTGACTCTGAGGAAGATGATGACGAGGATATTATAATGCTGGTAAGAAGACTCAAGAGGTTCATGCGTAAAGGCAGAAACATCAAACCTAAGAGATTCAACAACAACAAAAGCCATCAGCAGATCAATGACTTATGCTACAACTGCAGAAGCCTGGCCATTTCATTGCAAACTGCAACAAACCTCTTAGAGAAGAACTGAAGAGGAAAAAAAATCCAAAGAAAGAGTTCAAAGGCAACACGAGGCTCCAGAAGAAAGACAAAGGTCTTGTGGCCGGAGGATCATGGAGTGACTCAGAAAATGACACAACTCCTGAGTCTGGAGATGATGAAGATCCTCAAGTAGCAAATCTGTGTCTAATGGCCAAAAATGCAAAGGATAAGAAAATCACTGACAATCATGAAGTAAGTATCGATGAGGTATTTGACTTTAACTCTCCTGATGTAGATATTGATGATTTAAGAATTACACTACATGACATAACATCTGATATGCATGAATACATGAAATGGTTCAGAGTTATGTCTAAAGATTATTCTCTTCTTCAAAAAGAGAAAGAGAAAGTTCAAGAAGAACTGAAAACAGCTCTTCTAAGTGCTAACTCTCTCTCCCTAAATTTGAAGCTGAGAATAAACTCTTAAGACAGACCAATGAACTTAATGCACAAAGATAGTCAAATCTAACCTCTAAGATTGAGGAACTAGAAAAGACAATCTCAACGTGGAATAGATCCTTTTCATCCATGGACTCCCTGATCTCCAGTTAGAGAAGTGCATCTAACAGAACAGGTTTAGGTTTTGGGGAATCCACCTCAGAACCATATGTGAAAAAGTCAAAGGAAACTAACATCAGTAGTGCTTCAAACTTCAATAGAAGCATTGAATTTATGAAATCCTCATAAAAAAATCTTTACAAGAAATAATATATTGCTCATAAGAAATTTGTTGTGTTGAAAACTTTTCTTTGCACAATTACTCGCATTAGAGCTAAAAGTATCATTCGCTAAGTTAGTGACTAAATATTTTTTGTGATGAATATATTGTGAAGAATATGTTCTTCATAAATTATATATTGTAAAAGATTATTTTTTTTGGGGAGGAGATGGTTTCCTCACAATTAACATTTTGAAATAACTAGTAAAAAAATTTTCCTTCATAAATAAAAATTTGTGAAGAACATATTTACTTTAGAAATGTTAGATTTCCTTCACTAATTACATATTGTAATTTTTTTTAATTTATCGATCATTAAAATAGCCACATAGGACGACCCTCACCATATCCACTGGACCCAATAAATCACCCTCCAACAATTAAAATATTAGAAAAACTACGTATATTGTAAACTAAGAAAACTAATTTGTATTAAAAACAATATATACGTAGACAGTATAGACCAAAGTTATTTACCCATAATCCATGATTTAATTCGTATTAAAAATAATATATACGTAGACAGTAGACAAAAATTATTTACCCATAATCTATGATCAAAAAAGAATATGTTATTTAAAGAACAATATATCAACAAGCTTATAATTCGTGCAAAATATGAGTAAACTTTGGAAACTACATATCGAGCAAGGTTTAGAAATCACATATTGAGCAATATTTTAAAAACCAAATATTTGAGCAAAAATATTTATAATAAAAATATTAATTTAATTTAATTTCAAATGAAGACATTGTAATATGAGTTAAGTTGCCATTTGAAAATAAAATCTATACCTTGAGACATTGATTAATAGATTGAAAAAACACTACACATCTCTTCATAACATTGATCTCTATTATTTTTTATTTACGCCATTTATAGTCACTCCAATTTTGATAATAATTAACATCATCCCTTCTAGAAAATAGTTAGTTTAATTGAACATGATGTTGATCCATAGTTAGAGGCGGATATGTTAATGGACAACATAAAAATTTGTCCTGCTTGATATATATATATATATATATATATATATATATATATATATATATATATATATATAGTATAAAGGTAGGGACATATATGTAAATTAATAAATTTAAGGGATATATAAAGGTAGGGACATATATGTAAATTAATAAATTTAAGGGACAAATTATTAGAAAAATTAAACTTGGAGGGGCAAAATATATATATATATATATATACATAAGTACCAAGCTTCCAAAAAGGCATAGTGATAACTTATAATTATATTTTATTGCACATTTATTTGTATACATGGTTATATATATATATATATATATATATATATATATATATATATATATATATATATATATAAACTCTCATCTTTTATCATTTTAATAATGTTTTTCATTTAATTAGGGTATTGATATTTTCACGCACAAACAAAATTTTATATTTTAATAAGTACATATTTACTTTAATGCATGTAAATCGGAAGGTGTGTCTAGCACACACATCACCAATCCATAAAATAGAACAGAAAGTAGGGTCGAAACATATGCATCTTGAACAAACATATCAAATGGCTAAAGTTCACACCCAGAGGAACATAGAAAAAGATACGTTGTGGACTGATCATATCACCACGGAAAGTGTTATGTCTCGGTGTTAAGAGAATATGTTTGTGGTACCTCCACAGGTGGTTATCTCAGGTATATCCTACGATACATTATATCAAAGATATGATGTCACAATACATGCGACATAATACCAACTAAAAGGTTCTAAATATACATGTTGAACCAAGTCAAATTATAGACCAAATACATCCAAAGTAATTTAACAACATGTACCACTTTATAAAGATCAATAAAGTTTTATGCATGAAGAAAAAAATTCAAAAGATTACAAAATATGAAATTCGGAACATCTAGACCAAATAAAAGCAAAATAAATATTTGACTAGAACAAAACAATTAATCGAGTACCAAATTCTAAACGATTAGCAGTACAAACTGTTGTCTAATTTTGGTATTGACAATTATGTGGAAGTATACACGATCAACAAGTAATATAGTGATAAGTAAAATGTCGATCCCATGAGGAATTATGCCTGATAATTGACCAATTACTAAAATTATAACAATTCAATCTTATTTAAACAAATGATATTAAGGTTATGAAATTAAATTATTAAAACTAAAATATAAATTACTAATCAAGGATTAATATCAAATTAAAGATCTAAGATTACAATTTCCCCCAAGGTTTCATCTAAATCTCTTTCATCTAAATCTTAACAAACTATTAACCGAGAATTTTGTAGTATTTATAATACCTCTTTCAATGGTTAAATAAAAATATATCTTCTAATTAAATCACTATTCATATGTGAAATAATTTAAAATAGAATCATTAAGTTTAGATTCTCACCATGGTTACATACGACATATAGGTATATTCTTATCCTATACATAAATCATATTATTCAATCTTTAGAAGAATAATTTAGACACATGTTATCATATTCAGATCCAACCATATAATTGATCTTTCAATTTTATATATGTTATCATAATAATTGTTAATCAAACAATCATAAAATGAAGTATAAAATATGATAAACGATTCACATATGATCAACAATAATTAAAACGAGAGTAAATTAATTTAAACTAAATATTGGTTTTCATTGCAATCTTAATAAGAAATTAGTTTATAGCATAGAAAAGAAACATCATCATCAAATTCAATAACATCCTAGAATTACAAAAATTAAAGGAAAAAAGAGGAGATAAAAAATTTGCGACGATCCTCGATCTCCAAGTTCTGCCTCCAAATCATGTTTCTAATCTGTATCTCCTTCTAGCTCCTTGGAAATCAAAATTTCAATCTTACTTTGATGTATCCCTCAATTATCAACCGCCAAGTGTGTATATAGGTTTCTCATGCAGCTAATAGAAGTGGTATCCAAGTAGAACTCATCGCGCTAAAGCATCCCAATTCTAACGAAACAAAACCATGAAGCAGCACGCCCAACTTAGCACACCAACACCCAATCTTGATAGCCAGCGCCGCAACGCACGCCATTAGTGCCATTGCTTTAAACTTCTACAAGCCCAGCGTCATTGCGCTGATATCTAGCGCCAAAACATTGGTTTCCTTTCATGTGCGTGCCAAGCTGCCTTGCTTCGTCGCGCTAACGTGCGCCATGCTGCCAACTGCCGTACCTATACGCGTCTCGCTCGATGCCAACTGTGCATAAGTGCACTATGCTGCTCATTGACACACCTTGCACCCCAGCATGCCAATTTGCTACACTTGTTGTAGACCATGCCAATTCGCTACACATTGTTGAATGAAACTTTTTATTTCATAGTTATTTATACTGCTTCACAATTATTCAACAATTGTGAAGACTCCTGAATGTTTAAAAAGATTAAACTCTTTAGAGAGAAGTCATTGTAGAATGTGATTATAGAAGAGAAATCCTCAAAGGAGGAAAGAGAAGGGTAGCTATTAAAGTGAAAATGTAATGTTAAGTTAAAAACCTAGTTTTGATCAATAAAATGAGCAGAGATTAGTATGCTATAATTTTGAGGATGAAATTTTTAGAAGAAGAGGTGAATGTGATATCCTAAATTTATAAGACTTACAAATAAGATTTTGAATAATTAAATAAAGGTTAAAGTTTAAAACCTAGATTGAAAGTAGAGGAATGATTAAAATTTTTAAGAAGAACCTATACAGTTTGATAATGAAAGAATGTAAAGAGAATTAAATGTGAATGATAGAATTTTGAAGAGTAGAAATGAGAAGATGAAGAAAGAAGTGAGAAGATTGTGATGTATGAAGTTATGTACCTAAAAGAATGTATTATGTCAAATTGATAATAATAAAAGAGTATTAAAGAATAAATTTACATTCGAGTATACGAGATATGTGAACGAAGATGTTAATACCTGAGAATAAGCAGGTAGTCATCAGTCGAAGCAAGTCAGATGAGACTTGGGCTAAGAATCAATTTATGTCCATGAATTGGATAGTAAAGGATAAAGGAAAGAGGTAGTAATGTAATACCTATGTTAAGGTAATTCGATAAAGTTAATCGATGAGAAAAATTATGTAAGAGTTTAGTAGTAAACTAAACTAGAACGTTTCGGTAGTAGTGATTCTGGGTTGGAATCCTTGTAAGTGGGAAAGAACGTAATAACTAAGGGATGAAAATATAAGCCAATATGATTAATTGAGTTAAGTATATGAGAAGCAAGATAAAACTATGTTATTAATTAACATAGCTTAAATGTTGGCCTTGAATAACAAATGAGAAGATGAATAAGTATAAATGATTAGCTAGTATTAAGAGAAGCAAGTTAAAACACAAAAAGATGGAGTTTTGAATAGAATTTTGAAGCACATACTGCTCGGTTGAATCTAGAATGTCAAGTTTTGTGAGAAAAGTCACATAAAATGTGTCAGGGTTAACTTTTTGGTCAAAGTTAACAGTTGAATTTTATGAAGAAAAGTCAAAATCAGAGTTAGGAGTGGAATCTTGAGACACAGACTAGATATTTGAGTTTGGAACGTCGAAATTAGTAAAAATAGACTGTAAACACAAAATATATCGGGATTGACTTTTTGGTCAAAGTCAATGGTTGAATTTTATGGAGAAAAGTCAAAATCGTATTTCAGGGATAAATTTGAAGAAATGAATATGTCCATGATGTAGAGAACATCAATTTTAGTAGGAATCAATTGCAAACAAGGAAAGTTGATGTTTAAAGTAAGCGGGGCAAAACGAGTTAGTAATTAACCTAGTTTACGAACTCGAGTGTATGACCAAATGAGAGAGTCTAAGAGATGGATTATTAAAGTCCAAACTAAAGCCTATGTTAAGCCCTAATGTGAAGTTAATTGGGAGAGTCCTAGTATTTTATAATCTACTAGTGGACTAGCTTAAGAGATTTAATTTAATAACTCAATCATTTTATAACAAGTCTAATTGGGTTATATAATTAAACCAATGTGGGTAATTATTTAAAGTCCAAAGTAAGTGGACTAGTAACACTAAATAAATATAAAGGGCAATGTAATTAAATGTGTTGGGCATGTGTTAGTGTATGTGGTACAAACAATGTAACCCTAAATGCATTTTTTGTAATTGACCCAAACTATGACCTAATTTGGGAGAGACCTTCTAGAAGATTTATTACATATTAGAGAATTAAAATAAAATCAAAAAATTGGGGAATATAGGGGGAGGGGGCTGCCGAAATAGGGAGGGTGCACATGGAGGCTATGTTGCTCCATTTTTCCTCCTTAAGTACAAAGTTAGTCACCCACTTTTACTAACCCTACCTACTTGCAATCTAGCTAAATAAATGTAAATCCCTTAAATTATGGGATGACAATGAAAGAGGGGAGATATGTAGTGAGAATGTATAGATATACATGTTGTATGTATTAAATTTTGAGGCTATAAATAAAGCCCTTTTCTTAAGCTAGCAAAGGTTAGTCTCATTTCACTTTCTAAGTCATGTGAGCTTGAGAGCAAGTAGCTTGAGAGGGAAAGGAAGGAGGGAGGCCAAGGCTAGGGAGGAGAAAAGAGAAGAGGGTTGTCAAGTTTTTGGCACCTTTGCCGGGGAATTAATTTAATAATATTTGCTAATATTAATTTTTATCAAATTAGTTTTAATTTAAACGTTTTTTTTATTTTCTTTAATTTTTTTATTTTTCTTTCTTTTCAGGTACCATAACAGAATTTAATTATCAATGACCATATACGAGACTGACTCAACCAAGGGACATATGAATTGATTGACTCAATGCACTTTCTGCAGTGTCAGCACAGATTGAGACACTTTCGAGGAGGTTGGACGCTTTTGCAGCACAACGTCATCAAAGTGTGGCGATTACTTGTGATTATTGTGCTGGAAATCATCCGAGTCATCAATGCACCACCAATTTTGAGCCGGTACCTTATGACTGTGATTACCCCAATAATTATGCTTATCCCACCAATTATCATCAAGCTTGGGGGTATCACCCTGATTCGTAATGGAGCTACAATTATGAAGACCAATACTACGTTCCAAATCCAACATACACACTAGAACTCTTATATCCACCTCCATTACCACAAGAAGAAAAGTCAAAGTTGGAGGAATTCCTATCAAAGCTTATAGCAAACCAAGAGGAGAGGATGATGAGTCAAGAAATATTGAGCCATAATTTTCAGAACCAGATGGAACAACTCATCACTACTTCCACACATGGTTCTCAATTCATGGATTCCAAAACTGAGGCAGATGATTCAGGGTTGGTGGACTTGTTGTCCAAGTTCGTAGCATCAAATGAGGAGAGGATGATTACTCAAGAGAGGTCAATTCAAAATTTTTAGAATCAGTTAGATCTAATGTTCAAAGCCTTGAACAACGGTCCTGAAAACAATTAGTGTTATGGCATGAATTTTGAGATTATCAAAGTGCCTGACCAAAATCTACTGCTAGATGAGCCAATAGATGATGAAATAGAGGAGACACGTGGGGTTAATGAAAACAAGGTTGGTGAAGAACTAACTATGAGTACCAACAATGATGAGCTGATGTTTGTAGTTCCCCAAGTTCCTTCTCTGCCAAAGATCAAGGATCCAGTTAGATTTGCAAAACCATGCCCGCTTGGTAGTCATGTAATCGGCAAGACCATTTATAACATGAGTGCTAAAGCAATGTTAGAGCCATGGTTGAATGAAAAAGAGAGGCTAGAGAAGGAAACCATTATATTTGACAAGCCTCAATGCCCCATTTAAATTATAGATATAATGGAGAAAACACCTAGTTGCTGGATGCTCATAAATGGGATTCTTTATACGAAAAGCAAGCTGGGTGGGTTTGATTTCAGTTATCAATAATGGGAATTCCCACAGATACTACATTGCTCCTGATGGATGGAGGGTTCCTCAACATTCATAGAGGAATTGTATAGCATTGACTAGACGAAGTTAGGCTGACGACTCTAAAACAAGCGCTTATTGGGAGGCAACCCAAGTTTAAATTTTTATTTTTATTTTTATTTGTAGTAGTTTCAAATTTGCATTTATTTAGGATTCAATAAACTTGCTTCTATTGTGTTCACAGGTTAGTCAAGTTCAATTTAAGGGTGGTGCCCGATTCATTCTAATGTGCCTAGCCTATTCTCCAAACTTATCAGAAAAGGAGGAATTTTGCTATATTTTCAGGGAAATCCATTGTGTAAGACCCCAACTTTTATGAATAAAGATGATTTTTCTATAAATATCATTTTTGAATATTATGGAATAAATTTGATATAATGTTATAGTTGGGGGAAATATTTATAAATTTTGCAAAGTACGCAAGTTGTTATATAATATTCGATTGGTCGGAGAATATTCATTTTAACAGGGAATATTCGTACGACGACACAATCATTGGTGGACCCCACAACGGAATTATTGTCGGATTGAGAAAATGACAAAAATATTTTTATGAAAATAACCACGGAAGTTTTACGATTAAAACTGTTTGAACTACTTTAGGTAGTAAAAAAAAGAATGCTGTCTGGCGTGGTTGCATAGTAGCACACCAGTATTGATTATTGATGCTTACGTGAGAAGTCACTCGCTTTTGTTCAATTATTACTTCAAAGAATTGTTGCATAGTATCTCACGTTATTTGATTCAATTATTGTCGATATTTTATATATTATTAAATCAATAATTGAGATGACGAGTTATTAATATTATTATTTGTAATATTAACGATGTCTAGAAGTTCTGCCAAGGAGAGGTTTGGTCACCTAATTGCACGCCAATAGGGAGAAATCCTTATTGGAAAGCCCCCTCTTTCCTGGGAATGACCTGGTCGATTAATAGTGTGAATTATAATAATGATGATGAAGTTTTGTTTTATTAGTATTATTAATGTAATAAAACAAAAAATCTTTTTATATAAAATAGAATACTTTTATAAAGTTATTCATTTTATTAGACTATAAATAGAATATAATATATTTTATTATGCATAGTATTTTGCATAGTAAAATCTTTTTATATAAAACAGAATACTTTTATAAAGTTATTTGTTTTATTAGACTTTAAATAGAATATATTATATTTTATTATGCATAGTG
This sequence comes from Panax ginseng, assembly GCA_020205605.1. Classification (NCBI taxonomy): domain Eukaryota; kingdom Viridiplantae; phylum Streptophyta; class Magnoliopsida; order Apiales; family Araliaceae; genus Panax; species Panax ginseng. The sequence goes on from CM035139.1 coordinate 132,473,497, forward strand.
TTTGCATAGTGCCTGCATAGTGTTTGCATAGTAAAATATTTTTATATAAAACAGAACACTTTTATAAAGTTATTCATTTTATTAGATTATAAATAGAATATATTATATTTTATTTAAAAAAATTTGTTTTATTAGAATATTTTATAGTAAACCAATCTGGACCGCCCGTTTAAAAGTAAATCAATCTGGACCGTTCAAGAATTAGTTACTATTCAGTCCATTCTCCTATAAATAGAAGCTCATTCCTTCATTATTTCTTACGAATTCACTGAAACTCTAGAGAGAAAGAAGAAAAGTATTCTGCTACTTCACTACTCCTATATCCAGTTTGTTTTACGGCCAGGGGTATTATTTCTTTCTTTCGTCTTCATGAAGAGAACTTCTGTTATTCCATTCTTTGTTATTATATTGGAATAACCTATCTATCTAAGTCTTCGTATACTTGATGAAATTCTTACATTATTCCATTCTTTATTATTATGTTGGAATAACTTTTATCATCTGCAATCACCGCATACATGGTGAAATTTTTCATTATTCCATTCTTTATTATTACATTTGGAACATCATGTCCGCGTGCTTACGCATGACTTCGGTTCCGTTATTTATTATTCATTGGAACATCCCATGCGTGCATTTACGCATGACTGGTTCCATTATTTATTATTACATTGGAATATTACGTGCGTGCGTTTACGCATGACACGGTTCCATTATTTATTATTACATTTGGATATATCTTGTGCGTGCGTTTACGCAAGACCTGGTTCCATTATTTATTATTCTATTGGAATAACTTTTATGCATGCGGTCTATCGCATGCACCGGTGATTTCATTTGTTATTCCATTCTTTATTATACTTAGTTGGTTAAAGTTTTGGCTTTTATAATCCATGAAATTAGTGGAGTATCCTTGATATTTAAACTTCATCCAATTATCTTTTCATGGAAATCTTCTTACGAGAATTCTTGAGTTTTACCCTGGCGATATCATGTTGACAATTTGGACGTTATTGGTTCCTGAATAAATTAATTTTTGAACTTGTTTTATTGAATTCTTATATCATTGTCATCATTCTCATGTTTATATTATGTTGAAAGTCATATGTGGCTTGTAGTGCATAGATGGACTTGGTATGATTATGACCGAAATTATTCAAAGATAATCATGGTAGTAATGTTACAAATGATATGGTAAAAGTTCTCATTGGCCCGTAGTGCATTGATGGACAGTTGTTGGCATGATCATGACCATTGATGAATACACGAATATCCTTGGCCCGTAGTCCATGTATAATTTGTGGTTGTGATACTAATGAATATCCTTGGTCGTAGTGTAGGGATGATGTGGTTTATTTATTAAGCTGAGTCTCAGCGATAAAAGTGATGAAAAACCTTTTTAAATCATAAAAGATAGTAGATTTTATTCTCTACTTGACTCTTTTAATGGATTGCTTGTTCCGCTGTAGTTAAAATTGATGTTTGTTATATTGTATCAGTTTAACACTGTTGAAGACTAACGATAATTTATTCTGCATTATCTTAGTCATAATATTTCTTAATGGGCTAGTTGAGCTCACCCTTTCTTTCATCGTTCTCTTCAGGAAATGAGAACGTAGCCGGGACTAGTCGGGGAACGGAGTAACGGTCCAGATGATAGCATTAGTAGTCCTTACTATTCTGTTAAATAGTGTGATAATAAATGTAATGAGGACTCCATTGAGTGTGGATATTGTCTAGATGACAATATTTTTTTTAAAACTCTTAGATTATGTTATGCCGTATTTTATATGACTGTTGTATAATTAAGTTGTATTTGTATTCTGTACCATGTATTTGGCGACTCAGAATAAGTGATGTATACCTATTTTGGGGGCGTCACAGTTGTATCAAAGCTTAGGGATATGATCACTGGCTAAGATGTGAGACAAGAACTAGGAGGGGAGAGACGGGAAATTCCTTCGCTAGTATGATCTACCTATGTTTATTTGGTATTTAATTGGTCGGTCAGAGTATAAGGAAAATATGTGATATGTTAATTAACCCTTGTTTTGTGGCAGTATTTGAAAATGACATCCGAGAATGTTGAGAATATCAATGGAGCACAGGAGACCGTTGAGTCTCCACAGATCAATAATCAGGATAATGTGCGTTAGGAAGGCGACAATCCTCAGGCAAACAACAACACTGACCAGATGACGAACGATGGAATGTTCAGAGGCTTTATGAAATTCATGCAACATCAGGCAAGAGCGGCTCCTGTACAAAATGCAGGTGGAAACACTAGCAACTCTCGAACGGTCACGGCTAAGCAGTTCAAGGAACTGGGACCACCGGAGTTTTTTAGAAAGCCAAAACCACTTAAAGCGGAGACATGGATAAAGCAGATCAACAAGATATTTGATGTCTTGGGATGCTCCGAGGAGAAAAAGGTTCCCTTTGCCACCTTCATGTTCATGCGCGGCGATTCTTGGTGGGAATATGTAAAGCGTACTCAACCTACAGCACTGAAGATGTCTTGGGAGAAGTTCCAAGAACTGTTCAATGACAAGTACTTTCTCGAAAGTATTCGTCACATGAAAGAGGTAGAATTCATCAAGTTGGAGCAAAACAACATGACCGTGTCGCAGTACGAAGACAAGTTTGCCAAGTTGTCCCAGTTTGCGTCCCATTTGGTTGATAATGAGGAGAGAATGACGCGAATGTTTCTAAGAGGTTTGAAACCCGAGATACGTCAATATCTTATCTCTCATAAACTGTGTTTGTATTCAGATGTTGTTAATAGGGCTCAGTTATTGGAGCGCGATAATGAGTCAACCCAACCAAAAGAGAGCAGCCGGAAAAATGATAATACCAGTGATAACAGTCATCGAAGCGGTGAAAATAAGCGTGGAGGGAATCAACATGCCAAAAATGGTAACCACTTCGGTGGTAATCATGGCCAAAACAATAAGAATGGACATTTCAAGAAGAGGAGATTCAACAATGATGGAAAGACATCAGCATCAGCACTTGTTGTTAAGGAAGGAGAACGACCACCTATCATATGCTTCAAATATGGAGGAGAGGGACACATCAGTCCAAACTGCGCGATGCCATCCAAAGCTTGTTACAATTGTGGAAGAGAAGGTCACTTGGCCCGATTTTGTCGTACACCGAAGACAAGTCCAGCTGGGATGGAGGCATCAAAGGCCATCCCAGACAAGACAAAACTGGTAGTTCAAGGGAGAGCGTTTGTCGTGACCTCCCAGAAAGCAAGGAACCCGAACGAGGTCATCACGGGTAAGCTTATCATAAACTCTAGCGAAGTATATACCTTATTTGATACCGGTTCTACCCATTCTTTTATTTCTCCTACTTGCGCTCAACGTTTAAATTTGACTCCAGAGAAATTGGACTTTGACTTATCTGTTGAAACTCCATTGGGAGAAACCTTCATTACATCCACTGTTTATAAGTCTTGTTTGGTTCAAATCGGTACCCTCACATTACATGTCGATCTTATTTCTTTGAAAATACTTGCATTTGATGTGATTCTAGGGATTGATTGGTTAACTACTCATCATTCAAAAATTAATTATTTTCGTAAGGTTGTTAGCTTTCATATTCCTAACGAACCTATTATGTGAATTCAAACAAACAAACCATTAAAATCAATCACTGTCATCTCAAGCCATAAAGCTATTCATTTTTTGAAAATCGGATGTCAAGCTTTCTTAGCTCATGTCACAAATCTAAACAAAAATACGTCAGTTTTGAATGATATTTCTATTGTTAATGAATTTCCTGACGTATTCCCTGAAGAACTTCTGGCCTACCCCCAGGCATGAAATTGAATTTTGTATCAACCTTGAACCCTAAGACAAAACCCATTTCTAAAGCCCCATATCTAATGGCTCTATTGAACTTCGAGGAGTTAAAGACCCAACTACTGAATTGTTAGACATCGGTTTCATTAAATCTAGTATGTCTCCTTGGGGTGCTCTCTGCTACATTCGTGAAGAAGAAAGATGGGAGTATGCGACTTTGTATTGATTATCGGGAGTTGAATCATGTCACCATCAAAAATAGGTACCCATTGCCACGTATTGATGACCTGTTTGATCAGTTGCAAGTTGCTAAATTCTCTTCAAAGATTGATCTTCGTTCCGGATGTCACCAATTGAAGATTAGAACCGATGACATTCCAAAGATGGCTTTCAGAACTCGATACGGGCATTATGAATTCCTAGTCATGTCCTTTGGATTGACTAATGCTCCTGCTGCCTTCATGGATATGATGAACCGAGTATTCAAGGAATATTTGGATCACTTTGTGGTTATCTTTATTGATGACATCCTTATTTATTCCAAAAGTCGTGAAGATCATGAGCAACACTTGAGGCTGATACTCCAAAAGCTTCGTGAATATAATTTTTATTCCAAGTTGAAGAAATGCGAGTTCTGGCTTGAGAAGTAGCATTCCTTGGGCACGTAGTATCAAGTCATGGAATATCTGTTGACCCGAAAGAAAGATTGAAGCTATTCAAAGTTTGGGAGCAACCTAAATCGATGATCAAAATCGTAGCTTTCTCGGCTTAGCTGGTTATTATCAGAGATTCGTAGAAGGGTTTTCTCGAATCACTACTCCATTAACTCAGCTGACTTGGAAAGATACAAAATTCGGTTGGAACGAGGAATGTGAGAAGAGTTTTCAAGAACTCAAGATGAGGCTCATTTCAGCACCTGTTCTGACAATACCATCTGGCTTGGAGGGTTTTGTCATCTACAGTGATGTTTCGGGTAAAGGGTTATGATGTGTTCTCATGCAACATGGGAAAGTCATAGCCTATGCCTCTCGACAACTCAAAGAATATGAGAGGAATTATCCTACTCATGATCTAGAGTTGGCAGCTATTATTTTCGCACTTAAAATTTGGAGGTATTACTTGTATGGGGAGAAAGTGGAGATCTTTACGAATCATAAAAGCCTCAAATATTTCTTCACTCAAAAGGAACTCAACATGCGACAACGACGTTGGCTTGAACTGTTGAAAGATTATGATCATATCATCCAATACCATACTGGAAAAGCGAATGTAGTGGTGCGCGTTGAGTAAAAGATCATATCGGAATGCGAAAAGCGATATTGACAACGCAAAGGCCTATTTTGTGTGACTTGCAAAGGATGGAGATAGAGTTAAAGACTCCAGGGACCCATGTGATGATGGCGAATATACGAGTAGAACCGACTTTAATTGATAAAGTTAAAGTTTGCTCAGCTTCTGGACTGGAGGCGATGCGTATAAGGAAGAAAGTGCAAGAAGGTGCTATGCCGGAAGCAAGAATCGATGAAGAAGGAATACTTCGAGTCAACTCTAGACTTTGTGTTCCTAACAATCCTGATTTAAAGTATAAAATCATGATGGAGGCGCACAACACACCATTTGCAATGCATCCTGTGAGTACCAAAATGTATCGTGATCTTCGTCATACATTTTGGTGGAGCAATAGGAAGAGAGAGATAGCGCTGTTTATCTCAAGGTGTCTAACTTGTCAACGAGTCAAGGCGTAACATCAAGTACCAAAAGGTCCATTGCAACCACTTGAAATTCCAGAATGGAAGTGGGAGCACATTACCATGGATTTCGTTACTGGTCTTCCCAAGGTTTCTCAAGGCATAGATGCAATTTGGATCATTGTTGATAGATTGACCAAGTCTACTCATTTCTTACCAATACGAGAAACTTATACACTTGAACATCTTGCTCGTATGTACATAAACGAGATTGTAAGACTGCATGGTATGCCAGTATCCATAGTTTCTAATCGAGACCCAAGATTCACTTCACGATTTTGGGTTAGTTTACAAAAAGCTATAGGCACGGATTTATGATTTAGTTTGGCATATCATCCTCAGACGGACGGACAATCAGAGAGGACTATTCAAACTCTTGAAGATTTATTAAGACTCTGTGTCCTTGACTTCAAGGGAAGTTGGGAAAAGTTCTTATCATTGGTGGAGTTTTCTTACAACAACAGTTATCAAACAAGTATTGGCATGGCTCCATTCGAGGCGTTGTATGGAAGAAAGTGTCGTTCTCCAGTATGCTGTGATGAGGTGGGTGAAGCAACGTTGTTGGGACCGAAGTTGGTATGTATGACTACGGAAAAGATTCAAACGATTCGAAAACGTATAAAAACCTCACAAGACCGACAAAAGAGTTATGTTGATCTTCATCGAAAGGACGTGGAATTCGATATTGGAGATTATGTGTTTTTACGTGTTGCTCCATGGAAAGGAGTTACGAGATTTGGAAAGAGAAGAAAGCTCAATCCTCGATTCATTGGCCCATTTTTAATCCTCGATTGAGTAGGGACTGTAGCCTATAGACTCGCTTTACCGCCAAGTATGTCTCGTGTTCATAACATTTTTCACATATCCATGTTATGTAAATATGTGGAAGGCCCAAACCACATTATTGAGTTAGAACCGGATGAAATAGCGAAAGATTTAACGTATAAAGAGGTTCCTGTTCAAATCTTGGATAAGGAGGAACATATTCTACGCTCTAAGGTTATAACTCAAGTCAAAGTTTTGTGGAGAAACCACAATGTTGAGGAAATGACCTAGGAGTTAGAATCTGAAATGAAATCAAGGTATCCTTACCTCTTCAACATACCAGGTACGTACCGTAATTTTGAGGGCAAAATTTCTTAAGTAGGGGAGGTTGTAAAACCCCAACTTTTATGAATAAAGATGATTTTTCTATAAATATCATTTTTGAATATTATGGAATGAATTTGATATAATGTTATAGTTGGGGGTAATATTTATAAATTTTGCAAAGTACGCAAGTTGTTATATAATATTCGATTGGTTGGGGAATATTCGTTTTAACAGGGAATATTCGTACAATGGCACAATCATTGGGGGACCCACAACGGAATTATTGTCGGATTGAGAAAATGACAAAAATATTTTTATGAAAATAACGACGGAAGTTTTACAGTTAAAACTGTTGAACTACTCGGTAGTAAAAATATAGTAAAACGCGTGGTTGGATAGTAGCACACGGTATTGATTATTGATGCTTACGTGAGAAGTCACTTAGTTTTGTTCAATTATTGCTTCAGTATTTGTTGCATTGTATCTCACGTTATTTGATTTAATTATTGTCTATATTTTATATATTATTAAATCAATAATTGAGATGAAAGAGTTATTAATATTATTATTTGCAATATTAACGATGTCTAGAAGTTCTTCCGAGTAGAGGTTTGGTCACCTAACTGTGAGCCAATAGGGAGATCCTTATTGGAAAGCCCCCTCTTTCCTAGGAACGACACAGTGGAATTAATAGTGTGAATTATAATAATGATGATGAAGTTTTGTTTTATTAGTATTATTAAAGTAATAAAATGCGAAAAGCTTTTATATAAAAATGTAATACTTTTATAAAGTTATTCGTTTTATTAGACTATAAATAGAATATATTATATTCTATTATGCGTAGTATTTTTGCATAGTAAAATCTTTTTATATAAAATGTAATACTTTTATAAAGTTATTCATTTTATTAGACTATAAATAGAATGTATTATATTTTATTATGCATAGTGTTTGCATAGTGCTTGCATAGTATTTGCCTAGTAAAATCTTTTTATATAAAATAGAATACTTTTATAAAGTTATTTGTTTTATTAGATTATAAATAGAATATATTATATTTTATTTAAAAGATTTTTTATTAGAATATTTTATAGTAAACCAATACTGACCGTCCGTTTAAAAGTAAATCAATCTGGACCGCTTCAGAATTAGTTACTATTCAGTCCATTCTCTTATAAATAGAAGCTCATTCCTTCATTATTTCTTACAAATTCACTGAAACTCTAGAGAGAGAAACTATAGAGAGAAAGAAGAAAAGTATTCTGCTACTTCACTACTCCTATATCCAATTTTTTTTACAATAAGGGGTATTATTTCTTTCTTTCGTCTTCATGAAGAGAACTTCTGTTATTCCATTCTTTGTTATTATGTTGGAATAACCTGTTTATGCGAAGTACCGCATTCTTGGTAAAATTCTTCTGTTATTCCATTCTTTATTATTATGTTAGAATAACCTGTCTATGCGAAGTACCGTATACATGGTGAAATTCTTCTGTTATTCCATTCTTTATCATTCTATTGGAACATCCTGTATGTGCGTTACGCATGACCTGGTTCCATTATTTATTATTCTGTTGGAACATCCTGTCTGTGCGTTTACGCATGACCTAGTTTCGTTGTTTATTATTACATTTGGAATATCCATCATGCGTTTACACACGACTGGTTCCATTATTTATTATTACATTGGAATATCCCATGCGTGCATTTACGCATGACTGGTTCCATTATTTATTATTCTATTGGAATAACTCATGCATGCGATCTATCGCATGCACGGTGATTTCTTTTGTTATTCCATTCTTTATTATACTCAGTTGGTTAAAGTTTTAGCTTTTATACTCCATGAAATTAGTGGAATATCCTTGATATTTGCGCTTCATCCAGTATCTTTTCATGAAAATCTTCTTCTGAGCATTCTTGAGTTTTACCCCACAAAGAAGTATCATGTTGACAATTTGGACGTTATTGGTTCTTGGATAAATTAATTCTTGAACTTGTTTTATTGAATTCTTATATCATTGTCACCATTCTCATGTTTATATTATGTTGAAAGTCATCTGTGGCTTGTAGTGCATAGATGGACTTGGTATGATTATGATCCAGGGATTATTCGGTATAATCATGACCGTAATGTTACAAATGATGTGGTAAAAGTCCTCATTGGCCCGTAGTGCATTGATGGACAGTTGTTGGCATGATCATGACCATTGATGAATACACTAATATCCTTGGCCCATTGTGCATGGATAATTTGTGGTTGTGATACTAATGAATATCATTGGCCGTAGTGCAGGGATGATGTGGTTTATTTATTAAGCTGAGTCTCAGCGATAAAAGTGATGAAACTTGACTCTTTTAATGGATTGCTTGTTCCCCTGTAGTTAAACTTGATGTTTGTTATATTGTATCAGTTTAACACTGTTAAAGACTAACGATAATTTATTCTGCATTATCTTAGTCATAATATTTCTTACTGGGCAAGTTGAGCTCACCCTTTCTTTCATTGTTCTCTTCAGGAAATGAGAACGTAGCCGGGACTAGTCGGGGAACGGAGTAACGATCCAGATGATATCATTAGTAGTCCTCACTATTTAACTATTCTGTTAAATAGTGTGACAATAAATGTAATGAGGACTCCATTGAGTGTGGATATTGTCTAGATGACAATATTCTTATTAATACAATATTCGACCTATGATAAGATTGGTTTTGCATGTTAACTTGAACAGTGTTGATAATTGATGATGAGTTCTAATTTTAATCATGATGATAATCTGAGCCTGTTTGAAACTTATGTAACCAGTTAGCACTTAAAGTTTAACTATTTTAATCTACTTGGTTAAATGGTTTCATAATTTGTTTTTGGGGGAAAATTTTAGTTAAAATTTATGGAAATTAGTGAACTGGCGGTAAAGGTTGGAATAGCGTAAAAGCTTGAGTTTGGGGGAATATATGAGATATATATATATATATATATATATATAGAGAAATATACAAAAAAAGAAAGAAAGAGATGATGAAAAAAATATAAAATATCCAGAAAAGGAAAAAAAATATAAATAAATACATTGACTAGTTTGGTTCTGTGGCCTTTATTACTTGAGTAATTACACCCTAGGGAGTGTCTCTACACCTAGCACCCTAAAGTCATCTGGTTTGGAATTCGTTGGTCGAAAACTCATTAATGGGTATTATTGAAAAGCCTAAGAGAACTAGACATTGCACAGTCAATTGTAAATATAAGAAAGAGCAAAAATGCCCTCGTGGTTGAATAAAGGTAGAAATAAATCCTTTATTTACCCTTAGACTTGGTAATTGCTTAGTTTTAACCAGAGTTGTCATGTTCACAGAAGTAATTGAATTGGAGCTGAAAATTTCCTTCTTAGAAGTTTGTTATGTGATTATCTTGAACTGTGGATTGTTAAAATGGGTAACAAGCACGCATGCACAACATGGGTGATGAAAGGTTTGGATTGACTAACTGGTTAAAGTTATGGACTTTAACATAATTAGATATATTGTTTGAGTATCATTGGTATCTTTAAGGCCTGTTACTATAAATCATACTGATTTATTATTGGGTTCATAGGTATATTAGGAAATAGATCATGCATATGCATAATTTTAGTTGAGTCAGTTTCTTTATTTTTAGTTCTTTTGTGTTTTTGCTTGAGGACAAACAAATGTTTAAGTTTGGGGGTATTTGATGAGTGGGGTTTATACCTAAGAATCGAGTGCATTTGAGCTTAATCTTTTGGTTGGTTTTTAAGTTTTATGTGTGCATTTCATACATTTTATGTTATTTTGTAGGCTATGACACAACATTGGCATGAAGAAGCATGGAAAAACAATTGAAACATCTGTTGGACTAAAATATGCAAGCAAATGGAAGAAAAGAAGATTACAGGGCTTTTAACACCAAGTTGGATGTATGTTCTTGGCTTGAAACGTGAAAGTTATTGTAGAACTACTTCTTATCTTTCCGAAACATCTTGAATTATCCCAATCGGAGCTCGGATACGAGAGTTATGGCCTTTTTATCAACAAATATCAAAGCTCAAAGTTGTCATTCTTGCAATTTACATAGTATCTACTTCAAGCCCAATTTCGCCCTTGATCTATTCAGTATCTCTCAATTCTCAAAGAATAAAAGTTGCAGATCTCGTCAATATCTTTGATTTGATAGGTTACAGGCTCTATAACTCCTAGCGGATCAAAAGTTATTCCTATTTTACCAAAGGACATCGCAACAGAAAATAGAGCGGCGCGGGACGCGGTAAGAGTAGCGTGGGGTGAGCCAGAATATCATATTTTCTACTACTGTAGCGTGGGGCGTGCCCAAATTGGCCTAGGAGCAGTGTTGGGCGCACTGGTCGGCGGGGAGAGAACAGATTTGGGTGTTATGTTGTCCAATTTGAGCTAGAATAGGAATGTTAGTTGCCTAACTTAATAGGGTTTCCATTAGAATTATAAATAGTTGATTATAACTTGGATTGGGAGACTAGTTTTTAGAACTCCATTTAATCCCTCTTGGGATTGATTTTTGTTAATTTCTTCTTTACTTTCTTTCTTAGATTAGGAACACTAGATTAACTAAGAACTGAAGATTGAAGATATTGATTATCATTGGGGAATCAGATTGGAAGCAAGAGAATGCAAATTTGTTTATCTCAATTCTTATTCTTTTCTTATTATCTATTTGAATCATTAATTATGGATGATGGATTCTAGTTCAGTTATGAATTAAACTCTGTTTTGAGATTATTATGGATCTTATTATGTAATTTATTTTAATTTGCTTCCTTGTTAGTCTTATTAACTGTATTTGGATTGTCTGTTATGGTTTGCCCTTAATTGCTTAATTGCCTAGCTAAAAATTACTATGATAATTCATATGAACTTAAGAGACGGATTATGGGTTTAGATCTGATCATACTAGCATGTATTTATGTGTTCTATATGGAGTTGAAATTCATTATTTGTGCCTAGGATAGAGATATACCAAAGCATTACATGTAGTCTAATAAGAACTTGCATTTAAACTCTTTTTAATTGTAATTCACATAGAGATATAGTGGATTAGTTAATTAGGGTGTTCAATTTGATTCTATCATATATGGATTTGATTTGATATGAATATGGTGCATTGAGAGATAGCTTAATTTTATTTTCGTGTTCTTGATTAACAATCCAATATAAGTAATTTGGCTTAACAGGAAGTGTGTTGATTTAAATAAAGCAATAGGTGAAATTATAGTCTCAAGTCTTCAATATCTTGTTTCATTCTAGGGATAGTTATTAATAGTTTAATTAATTATTTTAATTCATAATATTAAATTATTTGTTTAAATAAGATTAAATTTATCATAGGTTAGTAATTGGTAATTCTTGTTAAATAATTCTCTGTGAGAACGATACTCAACTTATAATTATATTACTTGTTGACCACGTATACTTGCGTGTGAGTGTATCTAGAATTTACCCAACAGAAAGCTCATCCAAGAAGGAATATCAATCATCCATCCATTCCTAGAAAAAGGTTTAAAAGTTTCCTAACCCTAGCTTTGTAATTTTCTTAGTTTAGATTATGTTTTGCTTGGTTGTTGTGGGAGTTTGATGAAATTGATGATGGATCATGGTGGAACCTTGAGTATAAGAGTTATTAGGATGTATTATTATGGTGGAACCTTGAGTATAAGAATTATTAGGATGTATTATTTTGATTTATGTCGGTTAATTTTTGATAAACCAAGAGATCATGAAAGTTTTCTAAGAAATCCTAACCGACGGAAAAATTATTTTTACCTAAAACGGAGACTGAAATTTGAAGGGTCATATCTCTCATTCTATTTCAAATTTTTGAGTGTGGTAAAGTCCTGGAGTTAGATCTATGGGTCCCCTAACACCTCCAAGTGGAATCAATAAAAAATATATTGTAGATTGTCGTATAAACAGATTCTACCAAAACAGTCCAAAACTTAAAAATGAACAAAGTGTTTTGCTCTAATTTGTCTGTTCCCTGTTTGACCTACTTATAAAATGAAATAAATTCAGAACTTTTGGAACATGAAAATATATGATATAAAGTAACTCCTGTCCGAAGATGAACTTATTCCGACTTAAATTGATTGAGTTATGGCCATTTTAATTTTAGGGTTTTTCTGATGAAAACAAGAATAACTTAAGTTCTATAATTTCGATGGTCATAAAATTTATAGTGGAAGTTCATGTTAATATGTTTAAGATTCTGCCAAGATTTAGGAATTTTTTGATTTAATTAATATATACATCATTTTCCTAAGTTACGAACTAAAAACGGACTTTTGAAAAATACTAAAAGAAATTAAAAAATTCTAGAAAAATTATTTTTGTGTATGGAATATATGGATATATGTATGACCGAAAAATAAAAAAAAATAATAAAGTGGTAAATATGGCTTAATGGGGGTATTAGACTTTCAACGAAATGAAAATAATTAAAAACCGACGAGTCGAGAATCGTCGAATCAATTTCTATCGACTAGAATATGTCGGCAGGCGATGCATGAGACTATGAAAAGTTTAATCACATATTTTTATACGAATATTATAAAAATAATGACATATTTTTATACGAATATTATAAAAATAATGTGGAGGGATGTATACTTTGATATAAGTAGAAAGGACAATTATCAGATTAAGTTATGAGGTGATGATAAAGTACTTAATCAAATAAATGCTCATATATGATGTAGGTTTTCGTGAAATGAAGTTTAACATAAATAAATTGAATGGAAAATAAAGTGTCCTAGTATGTCTTAAACCCATGATTGAGCACTGTATATCAAGATTTAAAAAGGAAGAATGATGAAATGTAAAGTAGAGTTAACATAAATGACTACTAAACGTCATTATGTGGCTAATTATGGTTCGTATGTACACTTAATCGTATATGACATTTGAAGGATGAGTTATCCTAACTGCGCAAAAAATGCTTTAAGGCAAGTTCTTCAACAACTTGCTATTATGCGATAATGTGTATTAAACCATATTTTTATGATAGTTAATGAAATATATTGCTTTATGTGAACTCGTTGGCTATATGAATGTTATGTGACTAAATGCAAAATATGGAAACTCTGAAGTATGTGTTAACTATACAACATGAAGTTTATAATGTGTTGTATGACAAGTATTGTAAGACCCCAACTTTTTATGAATAAAGATTTAATTTTCTCTAAATATTATTTTGAATAATAAGGTGTTGATTTGATATAATGCTATAAGTATGGGTGATATGTGCAAAATTTTCAAAGTAAGCAAGTTGTTATAAAATATTCATTTGGTCGGGGAATATTCTTTTTATCGGGGAATATCCGTACGACGGTGCAATCATTGGTGGAACATATAACAGATTAAATGTCGGATATAGAAAGCGACAAAAATAACCTTTTTATAAAAATAATGACAAAGTTTTTACCGTTAACTGTTGAAATACCCGGTGATAAAAGTACGGTAATACGCGTGGTTGCACAGTAGCACTCGGCATTGCACAATATCTCTGATTATTGATTCTTATGTAAGAAGTCACTCAGTTTCATTTAATAATTGCCACAGTAATTGTTGCACAATATCTCATATTATTGATTCAATTATTGTCACAATATCATCTGCACAATATTTTATATTATTAAATAAATAATTGACACAACACTTATTCATATTATTAGTTAGCATTATTGACAATGTCTAGAAAGTTCTATCAAGGATAGGGGTTAGGTTATATAATTGCGCGCCAATAATGATAAATCCTTATTGGAAAGCCCCCTCTTTCCTGGGAATGATCTAGTTGTTAATATTGCGAGCTTATAATATTAATTGTGAATAATTAATATGTGGTGGATTTTGGTTCAATTTTGATATAAATGAAGGAATTTAGCATGAAATATTTGTTGAAAGTTTGGCAATTATCTTCTTCGATATAATATTCATTCAAATATATTATTATAATACTACATTATAATAATGTGATAATATAATAATATAAATTTTTTGGTAATATTATTATTATAATATATAATCTTTAGCATGTGATTAAAAGTGGAGTGAAGGTTATTATTTTGATTTAATATTTTTCGAAACCATATGTTGGTATTCATGTCTCCTGCGTAGTTTTTTCTTCTTTCTTCCAATTTGGTGGGTGGAAACTTCTCATGCAATTTTTTCTCCAAATTGTGGGCCCCAACCATTGAAAATGAGAGGAGTTAGGAAGAAAAGAAAGAAAGGAAGTTACGCAGAGAAAAAAAAAGGTTAGGCAAGTTCATTTATTTGTTTCTCCCTCAGTTGCACTATAAAAGGGAGGTTACGCCTCCTTCCTAAACACACCATCAATATCAAAAATTCTTATTTTATAATATTGTGAGTATTTCTTTTGAGTATAAGAATATTTTGAGTGTAGCTTTTAGTGCAAGATTTTCTCAAGAAAATATATGATTCTAGTCAAATCTAGCTTCTACTAAGGTAAATGATATTATTTATTTCATATTCGTAAATGATATTATTTTATTTCAATACACGTAAGAAATATCATTTTCTTTCATACTCCATATTATGTAAGGGTTATTATTTCATTTTATATTACTAAATTTAAACTTACTATGGTAAGTACTGCTTCTATAATTCCTGAAATGATTAAAAATTCCTTAAGTTTTGCGCTTCATCTAATTTCATTTCATTGAAATATTGGTCTGAACATTCTTATTAAATTTTAATCTTTTCATATTTGGGTACTATTCATGAGTACTATTTATATGGTATTATTCATACGGTACTATTCATATGGTACTATTCACGAGTACTGTTCACAACAGAATTTAATTTTCTTTTCTGTCCAAATTATTTTTGATACATGAATATCGTTCTTGAATTTTACTTCAAAAATAGTTATCATGTTGACAATTTGGACATTTTTGGACTGTAGATAAATTAAATTAGAAATATCTAATATTTATCTTTGATCTCACTTGATTGATTCTTTACATCATTGTCATTATCCCCATGCTTATATTGTACTGGAAGTCATCTTTAGCCCGTAGTGCAAAGATGGACTGTTGATTGGTATGATTATGACCATGAATTTTCTATTGATATAATCATAACCTTTAATGTTACAGATAAGGTTTGTGGTGAAAATCCTCTTGGCCCGTAGTGCATAGATGGATAGGTGTTTGATATGATCATGACCACTGGTGATACAAACGATTTGTAAGGTTTTGTGAAAATCAAAGTAGCAATCAAATTGCAAAATTAGCGAAAGCAAAGTAAAATCAAAATTTAAAATTTTTCATAAACTAATTATCGGATCATCCTTTACGCATATTATTAATTAAAACGAAGAACAAGAAGTTATGGAATCATACCCTTGTAGCACTACAAAAAAATGGTGATTTTGCAACAAACAATTTTCGTTGCTAAATGTGCAAAATTTCGTTGCCAAATGCCATTTGCAACGATTTTTCGGTCGTTGGACATTTCGTTGCGCAATGAGCATTGCTAATTATATAGCAACGAATTGTTTTTTTTTGTTGCAGAAAGTAATATATTTCGCAACAAAATTTTGTTTTCGTGTAAAATCTTAAATCATTTAGCAACGAAATATTTTGTAGCAAATTTATTAAGAAATTGTTACTGAAAATTAATTTTCATTGCAAAATACGCCTAATTGGCAACGAAAAGAATCTTTTTATTTTCCAACGAAGATAAATTTCGTTGCATTTGATACACAATTGCCAACAAAATTTGCTGTTACTGAACAATATAGAAATTGTTGCCTTAATTGGTTTTCGTTGCTAATTATGTACTTTTTGGTAACGATGTTTGTTGCTAAATGTACAAAATAAACCAGTTATATATTAATTTGCAACAAAATTTTGTGTTGTCGTTGATTTTTTTATGGATAATTATGATGAATTAGCAACGATACTATTCAAAGGTGATTATTTTTAGAGAGCAACAAAAATTATTGTCAATAAGCAACAACACTATACGTTATCGTTTACTTTTCATGTGCAACAAAATTTGTTATGATTTGCAACGATATAAATATTGCCTTTTATTTTTCTATGTAACGAATGTCAAAATTATTTTATAAACAAAAAAAAATTGTCTTAATTGACATTATCTGCCATCAAGAGGTTAACTGTGAGACCCCATATTTTATGAATAAAGATTTAGATTTCTCGAAATATTTTTTTTAATATTATGGTATGGATTTGATATAATGTTATAGTTGTGGGTGATATTTACAAATTTTGCAAAGTAAGCAAGTTGTTATAAAATATTCGTTTGGTCGGGGAATATTCTTTTTGTTGGGAATATCCATACGACGGCACAATCATTGGTGAACCCACAACGGAAGTATTGTCGTAGTAAGAAAACGATAGAATTATCTTTTTATAAAAATAACGGCGGAAGTGCTACCGTTAAAACTATTGAACTACCCGGTAGTAAAAGTACAGTAATGCGCGTGGTTGCATATTAGCACACTGTATTGGTTATTGATGCTTACGTAAGAAGTCACTCAGTTATACTCAATTATTGCTACAGTAATTGCTACATCATATCTATCATATTATTGATTCGATTATTGTCACAGTATCATCTGCATAATATGATATATTATTAAATCAATAATTGAGATGACAAAGTTGTTCATATTATTTAATTGTAATATTTACAATGTCTAGAAGTTCTGTCAAGGAGTGGTTTGGTCACCTAATTGCGCGCTAATAGGGAGAAATCCTTATCGGAAAGCCCCCTCTTTCTTGGGAACAACCTGGTTATTAAATATTGTGAGTTATAATATTAATGATGAATAATGAATAATTTTGTGTTGATTATAGATGAATTTGATAGTTCTATTGTGTTGAAATTATTTGTGTTAGTAGAAATTGATATTTATTTCGATAATAATTTATGTGTGGAGGTTATATTGTTCAATCGGGTATTCGGGGCAGTTTTTGTGTCGGAATACTATTCACGGGTTACTATTCACCCAATTACTATTCACTAGTATTATTCACTCGGGTATTTGGGACACTTTTCATGTCGGAGTACTATTCACGGGTTACTATTCACCCGGTTACTATTCACTCTAGTATTATTCACTCTAGTATTATTTCGGTCCAAATCATTTTTGGGTACAATATTATTCCATGAGGAGATGTGCTAATTTTTCAGACCGTTGGTTGAAATTATAATAGTAAATCAATATGGATCATTGGTTTAAAGTTTTAATAGTAAATCAATATGGATCATTTGGTTTAAAGTTTTAATAGTGAATCGGTTATGAATGAATTGCTTTAAGTTTTAATAGTAAATCAATATGGACCGTCCGTTTAAAAGTACATTAATTTGGACCGTTCATGAATTAGTTACTATTCAGTCCATTCTCCTATAAATAGAAGCTCATTCCTTAATAATTTCTTACGAATTCACTGAAACTCTAGAGAGAGAAATTATAGAGAGAAAGAAGAAGAGAAGTTTGCTACCTCACTTTTCCAATATCCAGTTCTTCTAAGGTAAGGGGTATTATTTCTTTCGTATTCATGAAGAGAACTTCTGTTATTCCATTCTTTATTATAATGTTGGAATAACCTGTCTATCGCATGCATGGTGATTTCTGTTGTCATTCCATTCTTTATTATTCTGTTGGAATATCTTGTCGGTGCGAATTTCGCATTACCTGGTTCCATTCTTTATTATTCGCTCGAATATATCTTGTGCATGCGTTCTGCATGACTGGTTCCATTCTTTATTATTACATTGGAAATAACACATGCATGCGGCGTCCTATCGCACGCATGGTGAATCCTTTTGCTATTCCATTCTTTATTATTCTGTTGGGAATAACCTGTCTGTGCAGTCTATCGCACACATAGTGAATCCTTCTATTATTCCATTCTTTATTATTCTGTTGGAATAACCTGTCTATGTGGATTACCACATGCATGATGAATGATCCTTTGTATTCATTCCTTATTAAATTGTGGAAATGATCTGTATACGTGGATTACCGCATGGCGGGCGAAAATCCATTTGCAATTTCATATATTCTATTATACTTAGTTGGTTTAAGTTTTGGCTTCTATACTCCATGAAATTAGTAGAATATCCTGGATATTTGCGCTTCATCCAGTATCTTTTCATGAAAATATTCTTCTGAGAATTCTTGAATTTTTCTCCACAAAGTAGTATCATGTTGACAATTTGGACGTTGTTGGTTCCTGGATAAATTAATTCTTGAACTTGTTTTATTGAATTCTTATATCATTGTCATCATCCTTATGTTTATATTATGTTGAAAGTCATCTGTGGCCTGTAGTGCATAGATGGACTTGGTATGATTATGACCAGGATTATTATTCGATAATCATGGTAGTAATGTTACAAATGATGTGGAAAAAGTCCTAATTGGCCCGTAGTGCATTGATGGACAATTTTTGGTATGATTATGGCTATGGATTCTCTTCGGTCAAGGGAACAAAGATGAATTGTCAACATCCTCATGCTTATATTGTAATAAAAGTCATCTTTGGCTTATGTGTATAGATGGACTTAGTATGATTATGACCAGGGTTCATTCGGTATAATCATGACTGTAAATGTTATAAATGATATGGTAAAAGTCCTTAGTAGCTCAGAATGCATTGATGGGCGCTTTTGGTATGATTATGACCGAGGATTGTTCTAAGTATAGTCATGACCATTAATGATTTAATGAATATCCTTGGCCCGTAGTACATGGATGATTAGATGATGTGTTTTATTTATTAAAATTTGAGTCTCAAATGATAAAAATTGATGAAAATATTTTAAACCATAGAAGATAGTAGATTTTATTCTCTACTTGACTCTTCTAATGGATTGCTTGTTCCGCCACTGCTTAAACTTGATGTCTATTGTATTTTATCGGTTTAACATTATTAAAGACTAATGATAATTTATTCGCATTATCTTAGTCATAATATTTCTTCTTGGGCTAGTTGAGCTCACCCTTTTCTTTTTCTTTGTTCTCTTCAAGAAATGAGAATATAGTTAAATTTGAAGCAGTGAAGCGGAGTGATGGTCCGGATGATAGCATTAGTAGTCCTCACTATTCTGTTAAATAGTGTGACAATAAATGTAATGAGAACTCCATTGAGTGTGGATATTGTCTAGATGACAATATTCTTATTAAAACTCTTAGTTTATGTTTTGTCGTATTTTGCACGACAATTGTATTATTAAGTTGTATTTGTATTTTTGTACCATGTATTTGGCGACTCAAGATGGGTAATGTATACCTATTTTGGGGGCGTCACATTAACACTAGTGCCATATATGAAAAAAAAAATCAAAAAAGAAATGTTTATAATAGGAAACAATACTTAAGCTCGCAAGAGTTTGAACCATGATTCATTCTCTAGGTATTCTGCCAATATTAAAACAGCATCAGCCATTACACCAATAAAGAGGTTAATTAAGGAATTTAAAGATATAATTAAAGAATTTACATACCATTGAAAATCTCTGAAGTTGTGAATTAGTCATCAAAGAACCAGAGGCCTAAGCAGTTGTTTCCAAGAGACTCTTCGCTACAGATTCCTGCCCATAAGCTAATTTACCTTTCTGTGAAACTGGATTAAGAGTCTCAGAAGAAATGTGTAGACTAGAAGTTTCTTTCCTAGCTTTTTCTCCCGGAAAACCTAAACTTTCTGAGTTCAAAAAACATGTGCCAGTTTCATTTTGTCCCTTAAAATAACTTTCATTGTGTAGCTCCTGTTGAGCTGTTGAAACATTTTCAAGACTGCTATTTGTTGAATCCAGCGATGGTAGAAAACTAAAGTGAGCCTTATGAGGTTCTGTGCCAGATTGATTTCGTAGAGTGGGTGCATTTGTCCACATCGTCGAGAATCCAGCCTGTTAAGACATTCCTGACATTACAAAAGGCTGAGATACTGGATTGGCCTCCAAAATTGGGTGTTGTTGACTATAAGGGTTGGTGGATTGATGGTGGGATGCATCCTGACTGCTTCCCGAACCAGGAAGTGTTGCTTCCTGAGATCGGCAGGCAACGAGTGTTGTAAGCTGGTGTTGATTTTGAAGCTGATTCCTTAAAAGTGAAGGACCTGATGAAACTGTTCCACTGGAATTACCCTGCAAATTCAAATGTACCATATTAGTGCTTGTTGGTTATGAGAACTTTAGAAATGAAAATCGTAAAGAAAATGGTGGCGACATTAAGCTGAGACGCTTCTCTTTTAACTCAACAATGAAGTGCCTACACTTACTAAACTGACCATTTGTGGAGAGCTTTGAGATGAATCAAAGCAGTTTGAATTTGGAAACTGCTGTGAAGGAGGGGACAGCCTTAAGCCAAAGGATTGTGAATGAGAAGGCTTATTATATAATTGAGCAGCAAATGTATCAGGATTTTCTGTGTGGGGCACCTCAGAGATAGAAGTTGAATCATTAGATCTAAAATGCATTCCAAGTCGATAATCCTTGGAGTTATCAACCTTGTGCAGAAGCTCAAGCATATTTTGACTGCTAGGAAATGATTAATTATTAGAGCAGAAGATAGATGGTTAAGTATTAAGATACACAAATGATAAACTAGTGCAGTTTAATTAAAATACAAACCAGAAAGACACAAAGAAGGCTCTTAGGCCCGTTATTAATATTACCTAAATGGGAACATTAAGGGTATTGCAACAAGATAAAGTTAGTATGCATATAGATAAAACAAATCAATTTCATACTTCGAGCTTTGTTAAAGAAGAAATTAACTACCTTGTCAGTATGCATATAGCTTTGTTCCCAGCCTGTAAAAATTGTAATGTTAGTGGGAGTAAGAATAACAACAAATAAAATTAGAAAAAGGAAGAACATGAAATGCTAATTCAGAAGTGGTGCATTATCTTGAACACTGCCATCACATGAAAAAAGGTCGACATAGTGTCATACTGTCATTTAACTGTAGGGAATGGTTTTTCTAAATAAATGGCCAATTTTCAATATATAAATGACTATATATGCTAAAGAAGATAATAATAGCATCCTTTCATAAAGCACAATTATTTCAATCTCTTAAGTATTTATATTCCCATCTGAGATTGCAATCTTTATTTCTCTGTACACTAGATTTTGTAATCAGACTTTTTTGTTTTTGACTAGTAGTCACTGAAAGATGAATGGAATAAAATGATCAACAATTACAACAACAATAATAAATAATATATATATATATATATATATATATATAATCACCTAAAAAGGAAGAAACTACACTGTAATCTTAACAAGCAAAACCAAAACTCAGAATTTTGTCCCAGCTCTACAAAATGTATATTTAGAAGGTGCATCACCATGGCTGCCATGTCCAACCTTCTCAAAGCTGTACATAAAAAGAATTGCCATGAGATACCGAGGAACAGGTGGAGGGAAAAAAATAAAAAAATCTCGAAGAAGAATTTCTAGACTGCAACATAAATTATTTTAACAAATACAAGCATGCTGTTGGTAAAAACAGAATATAGAATCCAGTAAAAAACACTTTCCGTCAATTTGCTAGCGAAGAAATAATTCAATTATAAGACGAGTTTTCTACACCCTACAAACATCATTAGTGCATCCAAAAAACCCAATTAACTACAAGTCGTTTGCAAATGCAATTGAAATGCAGCACATAAGACCAATCAAGTCTAAGTATTATAAGCATTCCAATTAGCGTGGAAATTGGCACAAGTTATAAACATGACACTATGATAAATACAAGAAGATAATTATGGCAAAATAAAGATTGTGTGCCTAAAAGTTCCACATTAGTAGCTCATATGTGCATACATAAGAAATTGGTTTAATGTCCCAATAGTTCCCTGAACATTCTCTGTTTTGCTGAACTAGTCCCATCAACAATTTTCAAACTATTTATACTCCACACTCGGCTAATGGATCAAATTTAGTCCCTGCGGTCAATGGCAACTAGCAGTCGGACGTTAAGTTGGTGTAGAAGTGGTAGGTTACTCGCTTCCATAAAAAAACTTCCACCCATATGGCAGGTTTGGAGCTAAATTACTAAATATTTTATTTGGTACAGATGATTGGTTCGAGGAAGAGAACCAATTTTGGTGCCAAATGGGGGGGGGGGGGGAATTGTTTGGGAGGTAAAAAGAAGTAATCTACAAATTTTACCCTACAGACTAGTCGCTCTGTTAATTGATTGCACAACAAACATCCTCAAAGATGGTAATTGGGATCAATTAGGAAAATGAAAAAACTCCTCAAAGATGGTAATGGATTCACGTTTTTCATCCAAAAATGGGAGCAAAGTTAGCAAAATAATTTAATAGTGTTATTTCTCGTAACCAAGTAGTAGGGTTAAAAGAAAAATCAGACATTGAGGCAGAAAATTCATATTAACCAAAGCAACCCATAATAGCTAACCACCAAATTATTAAAATTATATAAGCAGTTTGATACCTTCTCCTAATTTCTTCCATTCATAGTTCTTGCAGGTACACATGAATGCTTTGAAGGATTCGATGAAGGTCAACATCATATATAGTAATCTGAAGAACCTGTATAAGAAGAGAGCACATATTATACAAAATCCAACCTTACAGTAAAAGCAAACCTTTGAAGTCGTCTTTTTTTTAATAGACTCCAATTTGAACTTGATAAAAGGAAAATGGATATGAATTGAATTGATTCACCATCCTCTATTGGGAATATAGCATAAAATTCAAAATCAGACCTAAAATCTACAGGAACCCTAAATCCTCCTAACATACAAGCAAACCAATTCGAACAAAATTGGAATCATATAAACAATAAAGACCTGAAACGATTTAAACAATCAAAATGAACGATTACTACCCTAAATGAAATATCAATAAAACTTAGTCGTGTCATAATAAAATAATAATAAGATAGCATATGTATACTATATACGAGGGGGGGAGGGGGTTACAGTAAAACAAAGAAGACCTTGTAAGCGCGATCTTTGATGATAATGTAACCATTTTTGCAGATGGTGCCAGCTTGCTGAGGGAAGGTATTGGAGGGTCCGACATCGGCATTGGATTCGAACTGGTGCTTCTCGTCAGACATATCTAAAAAGATTGTAGAAGACAGAAAAAGCTAGGTCTGGATCAGAGTTTTTGAGGGAAGAAATTACTCCGACGCAAGAGAGTACAGATTGGAGGCGGAGGGTGTGTAGTAACCTCATTAGTGTCTGTTTACAAACAGAATCAATCATAGAAGAGACGAATATTAATTAATTAATTAAAAATCATTAGAGTAAACCTTAATCAAATTCACTTCGTTAATCAGTAGTAAACTTTAGAGAGATACTGAGCAGGAACAGACGGAATAATTGATTCCAGAAACCTTTCAAAATTACACAACTGGGATGTAACCGGCTCCAATGCTGCCGGCTGTTTATTCTCCGACTCTGTAGAAGCAACGAAGGATTTTGATTGACTGGCAGTCACATCACTGAGAGGTCTCTGAAGATGATCTAGATTCAAATGACCTCTCCGACCCGAACGAGCTTTGGCCGGGTTGTAAAATCGATCTTCTCCGCGACTCCGCCCAAACTGCAACCCAGCGCCGAACATCTTTCTCTGATTTCAACCTCCTATAAACCTCATAATATAGGTAAGTTTTGTCCAATAGTGCCGAAATGATATTTGAAATTATAACAAGTCAAACTCGATAAATTAAATATTATTAACTAAGTTTAATAATATTTTATTTAATTTAATTATATAAATGATAAATCTATTTTATTTTTATTTTTTTTAAAAAATTATTATTTTTTAAAAAATAAAAAATTAATAATACTCTCTTATTTAAAATATAAAAATAATAAACCGATGTAAGTGATATTATACCACGTATATTATTGAGTTTTATTTCATATAATTGTATAAAAATTGATAAACTCTCTAAATATTTTTTTCATGATTTATATTTATACAATTAAATTTGAAAGATAAAATTAAAAATATATATATTTTTGTGTGTTTTGTAATTGAATTGGCTTTTACTTCATTACATATATATATATATATATATATATATATATATATATATATATAAAATGGTAGTAAAATTTATCTAATACATAAAAAATATAGCACATGAAGCATGAAAATTTTTAATAATGATTTATAAGTCAAAAAAATTAAAATTGAAATTATTGTCAAACACTAAATAATAACAAATGACTTATAACTTAGTTTGACCAACTTATAAGTCATTGTCAAACACCCTCTAATTCAAGATATAAAGAGAAATTAATATTTGATTATAAAAACATTTACAAGTCGAGAAAAAAGAGAATTTGAAAAAGTGGAGTTAAAAAAGAACTTACACAACATTGGTGCAACTTAATTGGTCTATGCCGGAACCATTGGTGCGACTTAATCGGTGCAGTTTGGTCGATTTTTGGTGCAATTTCGGGAACGATTTTGATTTGTTGCCCATCTCTTGTCAAAAAGTATATATATGTAAAATAACGAGTTACAAGAAAAATTCATATAAATTATTTTAGAAATTAATTATCTTTTTTTTCAAAATTATAAGTGTGTGAATATGATCATTATAAACTACATCCAATTAACTACAATTTTTAATTTTTATAAATTAGAAAATATATCTATATGATGAATATTTTAATTTCAAAAATTATAACTTTTAAAAAAAAATAAAATCGACATTGTAACTTTTTAAATTTTTTTTATAAAGCAAATTTGTAAAAAATAAGAGTAAGATGTAACATCACTTTAACTGACGTTGGAATCTCTCTTTTTCTTTTAATTTCTTTGATCTCTTGTACTTGTTTACAACATCAATATTTTTTTATGTTTATTGTGACGCCCTCAAAATAGGTATACATCACCCATCTTGGGTCACCAGATATATGGTACATAAATCTAAATACAACTTAATTATACAACAGTCGTGTAAAATACGACAAAACATATGCTGTGAGTTTTAATACAAATATTGTCATCTAGACAATATCCACACTCAATGGAGTCCTCATTACAATTATTATCACACTATTCTATAGAATAGTGAGGACTACTAAAGCCACTTATACTGGATCATCACTCCATTCCCCGACTCGTCCCAGCTATATTCTCATTTCCTGAAAAGAACAATGAAAGAAAGGGTGAGCTTAACTACCCTAGTAAAAATATTATGACTAAGATAATGCAGAATAAATCTTAAACCATCATCACTGGTATAGTGTGCGTGTGTGATCAACATTCATGATAACTGATACGGACTCAAATTCTATACATAATCAATCTCTTAGAAGGAATCATACAGTGCAAACTTAAAAATTTCAAAAATAGACAGTTCCAACTAAAACTAAACAATCACTAATCTTAGGAGTTCAAGCAGTGTACTTATACTTTATTTCTCTGTACCATTTTTTTTACACGGGGGCTTTTTGCTCTTTTCCCGTTTTATTCATTTTCTCTCTTTTTATTTTATTTTATTTTTTTTATATGTACCTACATGACTGTGCAATGTCTCATCCCATTAGGCTGACAGTGCTACCCCTTAGCGAGCTTTCAACTAACGACTCCCAGACCATAAAAGACCTTAGGGTGCTAGGTGCAAAGACAATCCCCTTGGGCGTACTTGCTCAAGTAACAAAGGCCCCGAAACAAGACTAGTCACGAAATATATACTTTTTTTAGATAAAGCTTATATACCCCACATATCATCCCCCAAACTTAGTTTCTTGCCTAATTTTCACCTTTACTGTCTATCCTTGTCATTTTCTCATTTACTCTAGCATTATCCTTTAGAGACTATTTATGTCTCAATTTGAACTGACCAGTCAACAATAATGTTATTATTCGTGCTAACCTTTTCTATACCAGTTTCAAATAAGCTCAAGATTTGATTCATAATAGAAATTGTAACACAGTTCTAGTAATCAATGCTATATTCGTTAACTTGTTATCAATCTCATCATTGGTGTAAGACCCCAACTTTTATGAATAAAGATGAATTTTCTATAATTATCATTTTTGAATATTATGGAATGAATTTGATATAATGTTATAGTTGTGGGTAATAGTTATAAATTTTGCAAAGTACGCAAGTTGTTATATAATATTCGATTGGTCGGGGAATATTCGTTTTAACAGAGAATATTTGTACGACGACACAATCATTGGTTGACCCCACAACAGAATTATTATCGGATTGAGAAAATGACAAAAATATTTTCTGAAAATAACGGCGGAAGTTTTATCGTTAACTGTTGAAACACCCGATGTTAAAAGTACAGGAATACGCGTGGTTGTATAGTAGCACATGGTATTGATTATTGATGCTTACATGAGAAGTCATTCAATTTTGTTCAATTATTGCTTCAGTAATTGTTGCATAGTATCTCACGTTAATTGATTCAATTATTGTCTATATTTTATATATTATTAAATCAATAATTGAGACGACGAAGTTATTAATATTATTATTTGCAATATTAACGATGTCTAGAAGTTCTGCCAAGGAGAGGTTTGGTCACCTAATTGCGCGCCAATAGAGAGAAATCTTTATTGGAAAGCCCCCTCTTTCCTGGGAATGACCTGGCCGATTAATAGTGTGAATTATAATAATGATGATGAAGTTTTGTTTTATTAGTATTATTAATGTAATAAAACAGAAAAGCTTTTTATATAAAACAAAATACTTTTATAAAGTTATTCGTTTTATTAGATTATAAATAGAATATATTATATTTTATTTAAAAGATTTTGTTTTATTAGAATATTTTATAGTAAACCAATCTGGACCGTCCGTTTAAATGTAAATCAATCTGGACCGTTCAGGAATTAGTTACTATTCAGTCCATTCTCCTATAAATAGAAGCTCATTCCTTCATTATTTCTTACGAATTCACTAAAACTCTAGAGAGAAAGAAGAAAAATATTCTGCTACTTCACTACTCCTATATCCAGTTGTTCTAAGGTAAGGGGTATTATTTCTTTCGTATTCATGAAGAGAACTTCTGTTATTCCATTCTTTGTTATTATGTTGGAATAACCTGTCTATGCGAAGTACCGCATACTTGATGAAATTCTTCTTTATTCCATTCTTTATCATTATCTTGGAATAACTTTGCCTACATGCAAGTACCGCATACATGGTGAAATTCTTCATTATTCCATTCTTTATTATTTTGTTGGAACATCCATGCATGCGCTTACGCATGACCCGGTTCCGTTATTTATTATTCTCGTTGGAACATCCATCCGTCTTAATTTCGCTTAACCCGGTTCCGTTATTTATTATTCATTGGAATATCCCATCTGTACGCTTACTCATGACTGGTTCCGTTATTTATTATTACATTGGAATAACTCGTCTGCATGCGGTCTATCGCATGCCTGGTGATTTCTTTTGTTATTCCATTCTTTATTATACTCAGTTGGTTAAAGTTTTGACTTCTATACTCCATGAAATTAGTGGAATATCCTTGATATTTGCATTTCATCCAGTATCTTTTCATGAAAATATTCTTCTAAGCATTCTTGAATTTTACTCTACAAAGAAGTATCATGTTGACAATTTGGACGTTATTAGTTCCTGGATAAATTAATTCTTGAACTTGTTTTATTGAATTCTTATATCATTGCCATCATCCTCATGTTTATATTATGTTGAAAGTCATCTACATGGCACAGAGTGCATAGATGGACTTGGTATGATTATGACCAGGGATTAATCGGTATAATCATGACCGTAATATTACAAATGATGTGATAAAAGTCCTCATTGGCCCGTAGTGCGTTGATGGATAGTTGTTGACATGATCATGACCATTGATGAATACATGAATATCCTTGGCCCGTAGTGCATGGATAATTTGTGGTTGTGATAATAATGAATATCTTTGGTCGTAGTGCAGGGATGATGTGGTCTATTTATTAAGCTGAGTCCCAGCGATAAAAGTGATAAAAAAACCTTTTAAATCATAAAAGATAGTAGATTTTATTATCTACTTGACTCTTTTAATGGATTGCTTGTTCCGCTGCAGTTAAACTTGATGTTTATTATATTGTATCAGTTTAACAATGTTGAATGCTAACGATAATTTATTATGTATTATCTTAGTCATAATATTTCTTACTGGGCTAGTTGAGCTCACCCTTTTACTTTCATTGTTCTCTTCAGGAAATGAGAATGTAGCAGGGACTAGTTGGGGAATGGAGTGACTGTCCAGATAATAACATTAGTAGTCCTCACTATTCTGTTAAATAGTGTGATAATAAATGTAATGAGGACTCAATTGAGTGTGGATATTGTCTAGATGACAATATTTGTATTAAAACTCACAGCGTATGTTTTGTCATATTTTACACGACTGTTGTATAATTAAGTTGTATTTGAATTTTGTACCATGTATTTGGCGACTCAAGATAGGTGATGTGTACCTATTTTGGGGGCGTCATGATTAGTATCAAAGCTTAGGGATATGATCCTGGTGAGATGTGAGACAAGAACTAGGAGGAGAGAGACGGGAATTCCTTCACTATTATGACCTACCTAAGTTTATTTGGTATTTAATTGGTGAATTCACGAGTATAGGGATAATATGTGATATGTTAATTAACCCTTGGTTTGTGGCGGTGATTTGAAAATGATATCCGAATGTTGAGAACATCAATGGAGAACAGAGACCGTTGAGTCTCCACAGATCAATAATCAGGATAATGTGCATCAGGAAGGCAACAATCCTCAGGCAAACAACAACACTGACCAGATGATGAACGATGGAATGTTCAAAGGCTTTATGAAATTCATGCAACATCAGGCAAGAGCGACTCAGACAAAATGTAGGTGGAAACACTGGCAACTCTCGGACGGTCCACACTTAAGCAGCTTCAAGGAACTGGGACCACCAGAGTTTTTTGGAGAGCCAAAACCACTTAAGGCGGAGACGTGGATAAAGCAAATCTGCAAGATATTTGATGTCCTGGGATGCTCCGAGGAGCAAAAGGTTCCCTTTGCCACCTTCATGTTGCGTGCAGAGGCATATTACTGGTGGGAATTTGTAAAACGTATTCAACGACAAGTACTTTCCCGAAAGTATTCGTCACATAAAAGAGGTAGAGTTCATCAAGCTGGAGCAAAACAACATGACTGTGTCGCAATACGAAGCCAAGTTTACCGAGTTGTCCCGGTTTGCGTCCCATTTGGTTGATAATGAGGAGAGAATGACGCGAATGTTTCTAAGAGGTTTGAAACCTGAGATACGTCAATATCTTATCTCTCATAAACTGTGTTTGTATTCAGATGTTGTTAATAGGGCTCAGTTATTGGAGCTCGATAATGAGTCAACCCAACCAAAATAGAGCAGCCGAAAAAATGATAATACTAGTGATAGCAGTCATCGAAGCGGTGACAATAAGCGTGGAGGGAATCAACATGCCAGAAATGGTAACCACTTCGGTGGTAATCATGGCCAAAACAATAAGAATTGACATTTCAAGAAGAGGAGATTCAATAATGATGGAAAGACGTCAACACCAGCACCCGTTGTTAAGGAAGGAGAACGACCACCTATCATGTGCTTCAAATGCGGAGGGGAGGGACACATCAGTCCAAACTGCGCGATGCCGTCCAAAGCATGTTATAATTATGGAAGAGAAGGTCACCTAACCCAATTTTGTTGTTCACCGAAGATAAGTTCAACTAGGACGGAGGCACCAAAGGACGTCCCAGAAAAGTCAAAGCCAGTAGTGCAAGGGAGAACGTTTGTCGTAACCTCCCAGAAAGCAAGGAACCCGAACGAGGTCATCACGGGTAAGCTTATCATAAACTCTAGTGAAGTTTATACCTTATTTGATACCGGTTCTACCCATTCTTTTATTTCTCCTACTTGCGCTCAACGTTTAAATTTGACTCCAGAGAAATTGGACTTTGACTTATCTGTTGAAACTCCGTTGGGAGAAACCTTCATTACATCCACTGTTTATAAGTCTTGTTTGGTTCAAATCGGTACCCTCACCTTAGCTGTCGATCTTATTTCATTGAAAATACTTGCATTTGAAGTAATTCTAGGGATTGATTGGTTAACTACTCATCATGCAAAAATTGATTGTTTTCGTAAGGTTGTTAGCTTTCATATTCCTAACCAACCTATTATGCGAATTCAAGCAACCAAACCATTAAAATCAATCACTATCATCTCAAGCCATAAAACTATTCGTTAATTGAAAAATGGATGTCAAGCTTTCTTAGCTCATGTCACGGATCTAAACAAAAATACATCAGTTTTGAATGATATTTCTATTGTTAATGAATTTCTTGATGTATTCCCTGAAGAACTTCCTGGCCTACCCCCAGAACGTGAAATTGAATTTTGTATTGACCTTGAACCTGGTACAAAACCTATTTCCAAAGCCCCATATCGAATGGCTCCTATTGAACTTTAGGAGTTAAAGACCCAACTACAGGAATTGTTAGACATCGGTTTCATTCGTCCTAGTACGTCTCCTTGGGGTGCTCCTGTTCTATTCGTGAAGAAGAAAGATGGGAGTATGCGACTTTGTATTGATTATCAGGAGTTGAACCATGTCACTATCAAAAATAGATATCCATTGCCTCGTATTGATGACCTATTTGACCAGTTGCAAGGCGCCAATTTTTTTTCAAAGATTGATCTTCGTTCTGGATATCACCAATTGAAGATTAGAACCGATGACATTCCAAAGACGGCTTTCAGAACTCGTTACGGGCATTATGAATTCCTAGTTATGTCTTTTGGATTAACTAATGCTCCTGCTGCCTTCATGGATATGATGAACTGAGTATTCAAGGAATATTTGGATCACTTTGTGTTCGTCTTTATTGATGACATCCTTATTTATTCCAAAAGCCGTGAAGATCATGAGAAACACTTGAGGCTGATACTTCAAAAGCTTCGTGAATATAAGCTTTATGCCAAGTTGAAGAAATGCGAGTTCTGGCTTGAGGAAGTAGCATTCCTTGGGCACGTGGTATCAAGTTATGAAATATCTGTTGACCCAGCAAAGATTGAAGCTATTCAAAGCTGGGAGCAACCTAAATCAGTGACCGAAGTACGTAGCTTTCTCGGCTTAGCTGGTTATTATCGGAGATTCGTAGAAGGGTTTTCTCAAATCGCTACTCCCTTAACTTAGTTGACTCAGAAAGATACAAAATTCAGTTGGAACGAGGAATGTGAGAAGAGTTTTCAAGAACTCAAGAGGAGAATCATTTCAGCACCTGTTCTGACAATACCATCTTGCTCGGAGGGATTTGTCATCTACAGTGATGCTTCAGGCAAAGGGTTAGGATTTGTTCTCATGCAACATGGGAAAGTCATAGTCTATGCCTCTCGACAACTCAAAGAATATGAGAGGAATTATCCTACTCATGATCTAGAGTTGGCAGCTGTTGTTTTTGCACTAAAGATTTGGAGGCATTACTTGTATAGGGAGAAAGTGGAGATCTTTACAGATCATAAAAGCCTCAAATATTTCTTCACTCAAAAGAACTCAACATGCGACAACGACGTTGGCTTGAACTGTTGAAAGATTATGATCATACCATCCAATACCATCCTAAAAAAACAAACGTGGTAGCTGACGCATTGAGTAAAAGATCATATGCGGGTATGAGTACGATATTGTCAACGCAGAGGCCCATTTTGTATGACTTGCAAAGGATGGAGATTGAGATAAAGACTCTAGGGACCCACGTGATGATGGCGAATATACGAGTAGAACCGACTTTAATCGATAAAGTTAAAGCTGCTCAAGCTACAGACCTGGAGCTGATGCATATGAGGAATAAAGTACAAGAAGGTGCTATGTCGGAAGTAAGAATCGATGAAGAAGGAATACTTTGAGTGAACTCCAGACTTTGTGTTCCTAACGATCCTGAGTTAAAGTATAAAATCATGATGGAGGCGCACAACACACCGTTTGCAATCCATCCTTGGAGTACCAAAATGTATCATGATCTTCGACATACATTTTGGTGGGGCAATATAAAGAGAGATATAGCGCTGTTTATCTCAAGGTGTTTAACTTGTCAACGAGTCAAGGCAAAGCATCAAGTACCAAAAGGTTTATTGCAACCACTTGAAATTCCAGAATGGAAGTGGGAGCACATTACCATGGATTTCGTTACTGGTCTTCCCAAGGTTTCTCAAGGCATAGATGCAATTTGGGTCATTGTTGATAGATTGACCAAGTCTGGTCATTTCTTACCAATACGAGAAACTTATACACTTGAACGTCTTGCTCGCATGTACATAAATGAGATTGTAAGACTGCATGGTATGCTAGTATCCATAGTTTCTGATCGAGACCCAAGATTTACTTCACAATTTTGGGTTAGTTTACAAAAAACTATGGGCACGGATTTACGATTAAGTTCGGAATATCATCCTCAGATGGACGGACAATCAAAGAGGACTATTCAAACTCTTGAAGATTTATTAAGACTCTGTGTCCTTGACTTCAAGGGAAGTTGGGACAAGTTCTTACCATTGGTGGAGTTTTCTTACAACAACAGTTATCAAACAAGTATTGGCATGGCTCCATTCGAGGCGTTGTATGGAAGAAAGTGTTGTTCTCGATATCTTTGGGATGAGGTGGGTGAATCAACATTGTTGGGGCCGGAGTTGGAGCGTATGACTACGGAAAAGATTCAAACGATCCGACAACGTATAAAAACCTCACAAGACCGACAGAAGAGTTATGCTGATCTTCATCGAAAGGACGTGGAATTCGACATTGGAGATCATGTGTTGTTACGTGTTGCTACATGGAAAGGAGTTACGAGATTTGGAAAGAGAGGAAAGCTCAATCTTCGATTCATTGGCCCATTTTTAATCATCGATCGAGTAGGGACTGTAGCCTATAGACACGCTTTACCGCCAAGTATGTGATAACCCGAGAATTTAGACAATTTTATAAAATCTTAAAAGATTGAATAGAGGTTAAATAATAGACCTAGACAGAAAATAAGTGTATGTATTTAACATTTTTAGGAATGAATTTTGTGAATTTAAAAACTTTTGGTGAAGGTCTACAGTGTTAAGAGTATTTGTGTATATGATTATATATGTGTACAGTATGAGGTTAAGGGTCAAGGGTTGACCGGATAAATTATATCAGTCACAAACCCTAATAATATACTAAGAGCCTCGATGTTCAGTTAGAAAACCTTATCGACTGATAAGAAACCCTATTACCGGCTATGGAAACCCTAATTACAGTTTCGAAAATCCATAACCCTAATTTGGGATATTAAAACCCTAAGTGGGAAGCTTGAAGATAAGTATAAAGTTTTTATGTTATTAATTGTATGTATAATTAGGGATAACCCTAATTGATTAATTAGAAAGCCTTAATTTCTAATGTTGGAAACCCTAATGTACAATTAGAGAAAACCTAATTATTAATTTATAGTGTTTAATATTAATTAGGAAGCCTTAACCCTAATTAACAAGCTTGAATGTGATTAGTAAAAGGGTCAAACCTTAAGGGTTAAAACCTAATAATTATGGGAAGTTACCAAGTTGCCATGCACTTTATGAGTCAAAAGACCAAACTACCCTTCTTTATATTTTAATGAGGTGGAGTGTAGATCTAACCCTACTTGTGGTTGGTGAACAACCTTAGGCTAGCCATGTGGTCTAGAAAGTTACTTTAATCATCAAATATCAGCCAACTTGCTAGGTTAAATACATTGCAACATGGATTAAATGCATTCAAGTATAGAAAAGTTACACACTTTATTTCTCAACCTAGCCAACTCTTCTCTCTCTCTCCCATCCGAAATTGTAGAGTGAGAGTGAGTAATAAGCTAAGCCAAGATCATGTGTTAGCTTGCCAGGACTAAACATCAAGGATCAGATTCAAAAATTTAGCATTCATGAGGTATAAACCCTAATTCTAGAAATCCTTAGATCTGATGTTAGATGTTGTGATTTTATGTTTAAATGTGTAGTTTGTAGTATATATTAGTGATCTGGGTTGTTAAATCCCAGATCCATAACATCTAGATGCTCGAAATTAAAGATTTCAAAAATCTGGAAAAAGTTAGAAATGGTGTCTGACTGTCTAATGTCAGGCCTCCTAGATCTGTCTCTGTTAATGTTTTTAGTGTGTTAAAGGTTTGTATTTATTGTATGTTATGTGGTCTTTATTATGCAACTGGAATCAAGGTCATATCCTATCTAGATTTCATGTTAGAAGCGGTTAAACCTCGTTAGCCGTTCACGAAGACTAGGTTTCTGGGTAACCCAGAAACCCAGATCTTGTCTGACAACGTCTTCTGAGCCCTTGATCTTGCAGTATGTTAGTGTTTTGTTTATGTTTTTATTTGATCCTTGTAGTCTGACATGATGAGTACAGATCCAAGTCCTTAGAATACCCAGATCATGTATAGGATTCAAGTTATTGAGGGTCAAACCTGCGTTGACCACCAGCTTTTGTAGAAATCTGGAAAACCCAGATTTCTTAAGAACGTGATTTCTGTCAGAACTTTGACCGTGCTTAATCTCTTTATGTGATGTTATTAGACTTGTTTGATGCATCATACGTGTACATTGACATATGGAATACATGATAGAACCTTTACCTCACATAAACCAGACCCCGATTCCAAGTTATGACGCTCTAAAGTACCCAACCCGAACTGTTCTTCATTTTTGGAAACCCTAGAAAAGAAGAACAGTCGCTGACAAGGATTTGTGAGGCTTATATCTCACTGATCATATGTTGTATAGCCATGAACATAGTATGATATTGTAGTATTATATAAGTACTATAACTTTAGCACAAATCCCAACTCAGAAAGCAACAAGAACATGGATTAAAATCTAGTCAAACCAAGCCCCTCGGTAACTGACAAAATTTCTGGGCAGCTCAAGAACATGGCCAAAAACACCTATAGCGACGGTTCTGTCGCTATAGGAACCTTTAGTGACAGCTTTATTTATGGAAATTAATTATTTGTTTTATTAAATAGATAAAAATGATTTTTATTTATTAAAAATACATAATAAACTCCTAAAAATTATTTTAAAGTCCGAAAATTAGTTTTTAATTATTTTGAGTATGTTTCATATATATTTAATATTTTTGGAACATAAATGGTATTTAATTTATTTAATTATATTATTAAATAAATTATTTTAAAATAGTTTTAATTCATGAAAAATTATATTATGGTGTTAGAAAATATTTTAAGTTATTTTGATATTTTGTGATGAATTTCATTAATAATTTATTATTAATGGTAGTTAATTTATTTAATGAATATATTAGATAAATTATGGAAAAATAGAATTTATGCTTTAAAATTATATGAAAATAATTGAAGTGTTATAAAAATATTTTAAGTTATAAAATATAACTTTTGATATTTTGACATAAAAATATTAATATTTTAATATTAATATCATTTATCGGATAATGGATTTAAGTGCTTAAAAATCATATAAATATGATTTTAAAATATTATAAATATATTATAATATTATGTTATGATTTTCATTGATATTTAATATTAAATTAATATTAATGATTAAGAAATTATGTGGTATTTAATTCATTTAAATATGATATTATTCATTTAAAAATTATTTTGACTGCTTAGAAAATTGTCTAAGATATTGTTAAGTGTTTAGCTAGAGTTTAATTGAACTTAAACTCGATATTTGTCCGACTAGACCGTCGGGATGATAGAATTGTGTCAGTTTCAACTCGAACTGAAATAGTCTAACTTGATGCTAAGTTTTATGTGTTGTATAGACTGATAGGGTTATGTGTTATGTGTTATGTGTTTACGTTATTCTATGTATATATATATATATAAATGTGATGATATTATTCTAATATTTGGAGATCAGTATTATCTATATTAGGTCTTCGGATAAAGCTAAGTTATATTTCGTAACGGTAATCAACGGTACAGGCAAGTTTTTCTTAACTCTACTAAGAGTTATTTCCTTCAGATATGCTTATGGTTAATCATTGCTGATTGTCATGGATAATTGTACTCTGTACATATTGCACGTATAAGTCAGGTATGAAAGGTTGATCACCTTCATTACCAATTGGTCCAGATATATTTGTTCATGTTCAATACTTGTTCAGTCAAAAGTTTGTTCATACTAGTTCTCAATTATATTGATGAATTATAGCCAACTTATTATTCTGACTCTTTCAATCATGATATATCCTTAAATAGAATTTAAACTTTCTGGACAACTTTCATGCTCACCCTTGCTATATCATGATAAAACATTGCAGATCAAGGAGAATGAGTCGGATACAAGGAAAGATAAAGCCAAGCTCAGCTTGGGACTATGTGTGCAGCTAGATTTATAAAAGTAATTTATTATAAAATCTTTGTATGTCAAATAGGATATGGAATTGTGTATAAGTTATGGTTACTCGACCTTGGGGATAGTGTATAATGTTTAATGTATAAACAATTTATGTTTATATCTTCCGCAATAGATAGAAATAGTGCACCAGATCCGTGGTGATTTAGGACCATAGATTTGGGGGTGCTACAAAGTATGTCTCGTGTTCATAACATTTTTCATATATCCATGTTACATAAATATGTGAAAGACCCGAACCACATTATTGAGTTAGAACCAGACGAAATAGCGGAAGATTTAACGTATGAAGAGGTTCTTGTTCAAATCTTGGATAAGAAGGAACATATTCTACGCTCTAAGGTTATACCTTAAGTCAAAGTTTTATGGAGGAACCACGATGTTGAGGAAATAACCTGGGAGTTAGAATCTGAAATGGAATCAAGGTATCCTGACCTCTTCGACATACCAGGTACGTACCCTAATTTTGAGGGCAAAATTTCATAAGAAGGGGAGATTATAAGTCCCCAACTTTTATGAATAAAGATGAATTTTCTATAATTATCATTTTTGAATATTATGGAATGAATTTGATATAATGTTATAGTTGTGGGTAATAGTTATAAATTTTGCAAGGTACGCAAGTTGTTATATAATATTCGAATGGTCGGGCAATATTTGTTTTAACAGAGAATATTCGTATGAAGACACAATCATTGGTGGACCCCACAACGAAATTATTGTCGGATTGAGAAAATAACAAAAATATTTTATGAAAATAACGGCGGAAGTTTTATCGTTACCTGTTGAAACACCCGGTGTTAAAAGTACAGGAATACGCGTGGTTGCATAGTAGCACACAATATTGATTATTGATGCTTACATGAGAAGTCACTCAATTTTGTTCAATTATTGCTTCAGTAATTGTTGCATAGTATCTCACGTTAATTGATTCAATTATTGTCGATATTTTATATATTATTAAGTCAATAATTGAGACGATGAAGTTATTAATATTATTATTTGCAATATTAACGATGTCTAGAAGTTCTGTCAAGGAGAGGTTTTGTCACCTAATTATGCGCACTATAGGAGAAATCCTTATTGGGAAGCCCTCTTTCTGAAGCGACCTAGTCGATTAATAGTGTGAATTATAATAATGATGATGAAGTTTTGTTTTATTAGTATTATTAATGTAATAAAATAGAAAAGCTTTTTATATAAAATGAATACTTTTATAAAGTTATTCGTTTTATTAGATTATAAATAGAATATATTATATTTTATTTAAAAGATTTTGTTTTATTAGAATATTTTATAATAAACAAATCTGGACCGCCCGTTTAAAAGTAAATCAATCTAGATCATTCAGAAATTAGTTATTATTCAGTCCATTCTCCTATAAATAGAAGCTCATTCTTTCATTATTTCTTACGAATTCACCTGAAACTCTGAGAGAAAACTATAGAGAAAAGAAAAAATATTCGCTTACTTCACTACTCCTATATCCAATTGTTACAAGGTAAGGGTATTATTTCTTTTTCGTATTCATGAAGAGAACTTACATTATTCCATTTTTTATTACATTGGAATAACTTTGTGCTCGCT
The DNA here is from genome assembly GCA_020205605.1 of Panax ginseng. Lineage (NCBI taxonomy): Eukaryota > Viridiplantae > Streptophyta > Magnoliopsida > Apiales > Araliaceae > Panax > Panax ginseng. The sequence goes on from CM035139.1 coordinate 132,512,184, forward strand.
GCTTCTACCCTATTCTTGGTGAAATTCTTACATTATTCCATTCTTTATCATTATGTTGGAATAACTTTTATACATCTGAAGTACTCGCATACATGGTGAAATTCTTCATTATTCCATTCTTTATTATTCTATTGGAACATCATGCACAATAACGTTTTACGCATGACCAGTTCCGTTATTTATTATTCTGTTGAAACACCACGCTTGGTGCGAATTTCCCTGACTCGGATTCGATTATTTATTATTCTATTGGAATATCTTGTACATGCATTTATGTATGACTGGTTTCGTTATTTATTATTCATTTGAATAACCTATCTCGTGCTTGGTCTATCGCGTGCCCGGTGATTTCTTTTGTTATTCCATTCTTTATTATACTCAGTTGGTTAAAGTTTTGACTTTTATACTCCATGAAATTAGTGGAATATCATTGATATTTGAATTTGATCCAGTATCTTTTCATGGAAATATTCTTCTGAGCATTCTTGAATTTAATCTACAAAGAAGTATCATGTTAACAATTTGGACGTTATTAGTTCCTGAATAATTTAATTCTTGAACTTGTTTTATTGAATTCTTATATCATTGTCATCATTCTCATGTTTATATTATGTTGAAAGTTATCTGTGGCCTGTAGTGCATAGATGGACTTGGTATGATTATGACCAGGGATTAATCGGTATAATAATGACCGTAATGTTACAAATGATGTGATAAAAGTCCTCATTGGCCCATAGTGCATTGATGGACAGTTGTTGGCATGATCATGACCATTGATGAATACATGAATATCCTTGGCCCGTAGTGCATGGATAATTTGTGTTTGTGATACTAATGAATATCCTTGGCCGTAGTGCAGGGATGATGTGGATTATTTATTAAGCTAAGTCCCAGCGATTAAAAGTGATGAAAACCTTTTAAATCATAAAATATAGTAGATTTTATTCTCTACTTGACTCTTTTAATGGATTGCTTGTTCCGCTGCAGTTAAACTTGATGTTTGTTATATTGTATTAGTTTAACATTGTTGAAGGCTAACGATAATTTATTCTGTATTATCTTAGTCATAATATTTCTTACTGGGCTAGTTGAGCTCACCCTTTTACTATTATTGTTCTCTTCAGGAAATGAGAACGTAGCAGGGACTAGTCGGGGAATAGAGTGACGGTCCAGATAATAGCATTAGTAGTCCTCACTATTTTGTTAAATAGTGTGATAATAAATGTAATGATGACTCAATTGAGTGTGGATATTGTCTAGATGACAATATTTGTATTAAAACTCACAGCATATGTTTTGTCGTATTTTACACGACTGTTATATAATTAAGTTGTATTTGAATTTTGTACCATGTATTTGGCGACTCAAGATAGGTGATGTGTACCTATTTTGGGGGCGTCAAAATTGGCCCACAAACAATATGAACAACAACATTTCTGGACTTACGCAAACACAATATTTAATTAACTAATTTTTTTTTACCAATAACAAAATGCACTATTTACAAGACTATTTACTATGCAATGACCAACATTAACCTAAGCTACTATGTATGCACCTAAGCTATCATGCACAACTGAAATTAATATGCAATACTAAAATTTAAATGGCAAAATGCAACCTAAGTACTACTTATGCATGCAAACATATATTTAAATTTAAATCCCCCAAACTTAAGTACACAATGTCCTCATTGGATGAATAGTCAAAATAAGTACGTGAGGACTTCCCTGCTATCACTTAAGTTTGAGGAGGTGGTTGTTGTTCATCTTCGTCAGAATCACTTGGTGGAAACCTTGGCATTGGTCTGGGCTGCTGATATGGAAATTGGGCCACCGGGTTGAAGCTTTGAAAAGTTGTGTTGAGTAAGGCGAAAGAAGCATTCATAGCCTCAAACATGTGATTTTGCCTCATTGCCAATCGCCTCATTTCCCGATGTATTGCTTTATTGTGTGCATTCATTTAATTTTGGAAATCAAGGAACTGAGGACTGGATATGGCCTCGGCCTGAAGTACCTGCTTGGCCCCTTGATCGCCCATGGCTTCATCATCATCCCCCGATGTCTCTGTAGCATCAACGTTGTCTTCTGAATCCGACAAAAAAATAAAACCCAGACCACGTGAATGTGACTTGCCCCCTGCCCATACGGAATACCGTGCTATCATTCTAGAATCAAATAATGCAATCGACATTGGTGTGGGCTCGCCATCGGACCATCTAACCCCTGCATTGCGACACAACCCACAAATGAGTGGTGGGTGTGGCAAGCCTCTAGAAAAATTTCCATGTAAGTACCGGTGAATGGATGAACAGATAATATCCCTGACATTGATAAATATTGCACAATGGAGTACAAAAGTAACGCCTTCTCTTTTATGACATCCGAGGTGTGTTGGGATGGAAGCAATTTTTCTCATAGGAAGCGTACCAATTTTTTCCATATCGACTAAGGTCCTTGCTATAGAAAACGGTGCCTCCCTTCCGACCCTTGATCCAAGATGTTCCTGGCCTTGTCATCTTCATGATTATAGCATCATAATCCAGATCAGAATTACGTAGATGAACATAATGGCAGTGGCGAGGTACCCACAGTTGGTAGTATGTGTTGATTGTGTCAGCACTGAATGGAACGAACCGACCTCGCACAAACGCGTGGAATGGTTCTTTGTCCTCAGCGTTTGCATAGAATTCTTTGACAATGTTTACCACAGCGGGTTCTGGCTCTTCGGTGAATTTTGTCCACCCCTTTTGATAAATTTGAGGCATCATCTCCCCATCGTTAGGATCTGGTGCCAACCCCCGCTTCGGTGTAAGGGCTTTGGTTAGCATGTAGTCATACCGGTCAACGGCAGCGGCACTCGCGAATTTTCGGCGATCGAAGGTGCGTGTTGGTTGAGATGGCCGTGAACTCTCCCCCCTTTGGCGTTTAGAAGATGATTATGAAGCCATGATTTCTCTCTAGTGCTTTACTTTCCTTTGGCTCTCCCCCAAACTTTTCAATTTTATCCTCTCTAGCTCTCAAGTATACTCTATGTTTGCTCTATATCAATTGTTGTGGGAGATTTGATATGAGATGTGGGGATTTATATAGAGGTGAAAGGATGGCTACTATTGGTGGAGTGAAGAGGTGGGGTATTTAATGGAGTTAAGGAATTAATGGGAAGTAGAAGAGGTGATGGTGGGTGGTGGTTATGGGGTTTAATTTCTATAAGGGGAAGTGGAGAAAGTGGTGTATTATTGGGAATGGGAGAGGTCTGCGTATAACTGCCATAAGGTGGTTGATTGCGGGACCACTTCCCGTGAGGGTATTGTGCTTGGAAGACCCCTGAATGAACTTATATCTTGTCAACTGCGTTTGGGGACCCCTGCCCCGGCGAAGGTTGTAGTGCTTTTGATGCCCGCCTTGGCGGGCTTGCTTACTGTCAAACATTTTTGGAGACCCCCCACCCGTGAGAGTTATAGTGTAAAAAGGGGCATACCGATGGCTATCTTCTTGTCGATTCCTTGTTTTCTTACTTTGCTTCATTGTAGCTCACTTAATGCTCCATTTTCCATCCTGCAAGATATACACATGAGATTAACTAGACTTTCATTGTATGCTACTAACTAGTAATTGAATACAAACTATAATTTAACAAATATGATTGGAAAATACGATAAAGAAACTAAAGATTGGGTTGCCTCCCAATTAGCACTTGATTTTAAGTCGTTCAGCCTGACTACTTCCTGCTCATATTGTGTCGGTTAATGTGATGGCGATCACGTCGGTGTTGGCTTCTCCACCCCAATAATGCTTTAAACGTTGTCTGTTGACCTTGAATGTTTCTAGCGGATTGCGATTGTAGAGTTCCACTGCGCCATGAGAGAAAACCCGTTCGATAGTAAATGGTCCCGAACATCTCGATTTAAGCTTTCCGGGGAACAATCGCAGTCGTGAGTTGAACAATAGTACTGATTGACCCAGCTCGAATGTTCGCTGCATAATTTTCTGGTCGTGCCATCTGTTTACCTTTTCTTTGTATAGTTTGGAATTCTCATAGTCGTGAAGGCAAAATTCATCGAGTTCATTCAATTGAAGTACTCTCTTCTCCCCTACAGCTGCTTGATCAAAATTAAGTTTTTGAACCGCCCAATATGCCTTATGTTGTAGCTCGACCGGTAAGTGACATGCCTTCCCGTATAGTAGTTGATATGGTGACATCTCGATTGGTGTCTTGTATGCAGTCCGGTATGCCCATAATGCATCGTCCAATCTAAGCGACCAATCTTTCCGACTCGGATTCACCACTTTCTCTAATATCTTCTTAAGTTCTCTGTTTGATACCTCAGCTTGTCTACTGGTTTGAGGGTGATACGTTGTAGCTACCTTGTGGTTGACCCCATACTTGGCCAAAAGAGCTATAAAAGACTTATTGCAGAACTGACTACCTTCGTCACTGATAATTTCTCTTGGCGTGCCAAACCTCGTGAAGATGTTCTTTTGTAGGAACTTGAGGACCACTTTGGCATCGTTTGATGGTAATGCTGCCGCTTCAACCCACTTCGATACGTAATCCACTGCGAGTAAAATATATTGATTGTTCAAAGACGAAGGGAATAGCCCATGAAATTGATACCCCATACGTCAAAGATTTCCACTTCAAGAATCGTTCGTAAAGGCATCTCATTCCGTTTCGAAATGTTGCCCACCCTTTGGCACCTATCTCATTGTTTGACAAAATAGTGGGCATCCTTGAATAATGTAGGTCAATAAAAACCCGATTGCAACACCTTCGCTGCTGTCCTCTAACTCCCATAATTTCCGCCATACGCAGATGAGTGACACTCATGCAGAATGTTCTTCACTTCACTATAGGGGACGCACCGTTGAATCATTTTGTATGCGCACTACTTCAACAAATACGGTTCATCCCACATGTACCATTTCACATCATGAAGAAATTTTCTTTTCTGTTGTCTGGTGAGATCAGGTGGTAGAATGTTGCTCACAAGGAAATTTGCATAATCCCCGTACCAAGGAATCTCTGCAGAAATCCCAAATAGTTGCTCATCTAGGAATGACTCATTAATTTCACATTTATCTTCTTTTGCTTTCCCTTAGTTTTCCAGCCTAGACAAGTGATCTGCTACTTGATTCTCCGTCCCCTTCCTATCCTTTATTTCTAAGTCAAACTCTTGAAGTAGTAGAATCCATCGGATAAGGCATGGCTTAACATCCTTTTTCTATTAGATCTTGAATCGCATACGTGGTGCAGTGAGACTATCACCTTAGTCCTAATCAAGTAAGCCCGAAATTTGTCAAACGCATACACCACTGCAAGAAATTCCTTTTCTGTGGTTGTGTAATTCATTTGAGTCTCCGTAAGTTTTTTGCTTGCATAGTTTATGGCATAAAACACCTTGTCTCGTCGTTGGCCCAAAATAGCCCAAACCGCGTAGTCACTTGCATCACACATAAGCTCGAATGGCATGCTCCAATCCGGTGTGACTATCACTGGGGCTGTAGTCAATTTTCTCTTTAATAATTTGAATGCTGACTTGCATTCTTCATCAAAACTGAAAATAGCATCCTTCTCTAAAAGACTGCATAGAGGTTTCGCAATTTTAGAGAATTCTTTTATGAACCTCCTGTAGAACCCAACATATCCCAGGAAACTCCTAATACCCTTTACTGAGCTCGGTGGAGGCAGTTTTTCTATTGTTTCCAGCTTTGCTTTGTCAACCTCCAATCCTTGAGCCGATACCTTATGGCCCAAAATTATGCCCTCTTCAACCATGAAGTGGCATTTTTCCCAATTTAGTACAAGGTTTGTATCCTTACATCGCTGCAACACCATGACCAGATTCTTTAAGAAAATATCGAAGCTGTCCCCATAGACCGAAAAGTCATCCATGAAGACTTCAACATTTTTCTCCACCATATCTGAAAAAATGGCCATCATACACTGTTGGAAAGTTGTAAGTGCATTGCATAACCCGAATGACATCCTCTTGAATGAAAATGTGCCGTAAGGGCACGTGAATGTCATCTTTTCTTAATCCTCCGGAGCGATGACTATCTGGTTATAGCCCGAGTACCCATCCAACAGACAGTAATACTCATGTCCCACCAATCTATCCAACATTTGATCAATAAAAGGCAGCGAGAATTGGTCTTTTTGGGTTGCCTTGTTCAATTTTCTATAATCCATGCAAACCCTCCAACCTATCACTGTTCTAGTCGGTATTAATTCATTGTCCTTATTCTACACCAAACCGTTCCTCCCTTTTTAAGACAAGCACTTGGATAGGACTAACCCATTTCTTTGTCGAAAATCGGGTAGATGATACCAGCATCCAACCACTTCAAAATTTCCTTCTTCACAACTTCCTTCATAATCGGGTTAAGTCGCCACTGTTGCTCCACCGTTGGTTTTGCTTCATCTTCCATCAAAATCTTATGCATGCAAAATGAAGGGCTGATTCCCTTTATATTTGCAATTGTCCACCCAATCGCTGATTTGTGTTCCCTAAGCACCCTCAACAACTTTTCTTCCTGCAATTCGTTAAGTGCAACTGAAATAATAACAGGTAAAGAATTTGAATTGCCTAAATACGCATACCTGAGGTGTTTAGGGAGTGGCTTAAGTTCCAACTTTGGTGGCTCTTCCAATGATGGTTTCAATTTTTGTGTGGCTACTTCCTCCGTGTGCAATGGTTCAAACGGTGTTCTGAATCTGGAAACTCGTGGCAATGAGTCTAGCATTTGTAAGTAATCCACCAATTCTGGGTCATCAACCTCTTCATCCCCCAATAAAGTTGTTTCTAACAGATCATTGACCATACTCTTGCTCATATCTTCACTGATGATTTGTTCAATTAAATCCATTTGAAAACATTCTTCCTCATCTGTAGGGAATTTCATGGCCTTGAACACATTAAATTTAATTTCTTGATCTTGGACTCTCATAGTTAGTTCTCCTTTTTGTACATCTCTGAGTGTCCTACCCGTAGCCAAAAATTGTCTGCCTAGGATAATTGTGATGTTCTTGTCCTCCTCAAAATCCAGAATGATAAAGTCCGCGGGGAATATAAACTTATCCACTTTCACTAAAATGTCCTCTACTATGCCTCTTGGATATTTGACTAACCTGTCACAACTCTGATGAAATATTAAATAGGCCTTGGCGGCGGGAAAACCCAATTACATTTATCTTGACAATGGCATAAGGCTTACAATCACCCCCAAATCATATAAACATTTATTAAAAGACATTTCCGATCGTCGTGCATGGAATAGTGAAGCTCTCCTCGGGTCCTTGAAGTTTTGGTGGTAATTTACATTTGTAATACCACACTTTCTGCACTCTCTCTGTTAGTGCAATTGTCTCAAAATCTTCCCATTTCTTCTTCCTTGTGGAATCCCTTTCATAAATTTTCACGTAGCTCGGCATTTGCTCTAGGGCTTCTTCAAATGGTATGTTTATCTGAAGTTTCTTGAACACTTCCAAAAACTTTACAAATTGCTTGTCTAATTTCTATTTTTGGACCCTTTGCTGAATTGGTGGTGGTGGATAAACAGTTGGCTTATTGTTTAGCTTTGTTCCCTCACTCTGTTTATCCTCACCCTTGCTTCTTTCAATAACGTTACTATCATTAACTTTTTCATCCGGAGTCACTGAATTTTTTTCATTGGCACCCTCAAGATGTTTTCCACTCCGCAATGTAATTGCCTGACACTGTTCATGGTTACCCTTCAGATTTCTCTCTGTATCACTTGGTAAGGTCCCTTGTGGCCTGTTATTTAGTGCTAAGGCAATTTGGCCCATCTAATTTTCCAAGTTTTTGATGGCTATTGCTTGAGTTTTCATGGCTGCCTCATTACTCGTTATATATTTTGACACCAATTCCTCAAAATCTAATTTCATTTCATGATGTTGAACCGGTTGTTGGTGATTCTAAAAATCGGGGGGATATGAATTTCGTGGAGCTTGATGTTGCTGATTATTGCTCCACGAGAAATTCGTATGATTCCTATTTCCTGGATTGTATGTGTTCTGGTATGTGTTCTGCGGAATTCTGTTATAATTGCCCAAAAAATTGCCTGAGATCTTTGGATTTATCGCGCATTGATCCGTTGGGTGCCCTCCCGCGCACAACTCACATATAACTGCCATTTGATGTGCTTGTTGTGCCTGGGCCCCTGTTATAGAATCCAACTTCTTTGAAAGTGCAAAAATCTGTGCTTGTATAGCTGTCATCCCATCCACTTCTAACACCCTAGGTGCCTTTGCCTGTGTCATTCTTGCTGTAGGCCACTGGTAGTTGTTAGCCGCCATGGTTTCAATCAAATCATAGGCTTCCTCGTAACTCTTTGCCATGAATGCTTCGCCTGACGCTGCATCGATACTCGTTCTGAGATTCCCATGTAGTCCGTTGTAAAAGGTGTTCATTTGCAACCACTTGGGCAATCCATGATGTGGGCATTTTCTGAGCAATTCTTTGTATCTCTCCCATGCCTCATATAATGACTCCCCATGTTGCTGCTCAAACATTGTTATCTCGTTCCTCATCTTTGCGATTTTCATAGGTGGAAAAAGAATTTGGCGAGAATTTTGAGCTAAATCCTCCCACGTAGTGATTGATCCGGGCATTAGAGAATGCAACCAACTCTTCGCCTTGTCCCGTAAAGTGAATGGGAACAAGCAAAGTCTCACCTCATCATCTGACACCCCATTGTACCTAAATGTGTCGCAAATCTCCAGAAAGCTGACTAAATGTTCGTTCGGATCATCATTTGCCAATCCCCCAAACTGAACTGAATTCTGAATCATTTGAATCGTCCCAGGCTTAATTTCAAATGTATTAGCAGCTATTGCGGGCCTGGTGATGCTTGATTGCAGTTCAGTCACCTTGGGTGTGACGAAATCCCTTAACGCTTTTTGATCTTTGGCTGCCATTTCCTCTTCCTTCTCAGATGTTTCAAATTCTTGCCTCGTTTCCTTGATCCACTTACTCAACCTCTGAAACCTTTTCTCGATGTCGTCCTCAAAAGGCAACAATTTTGGATTTTTGGACCGAGTTTGCATAAACTACTTCAAACACCTGAAATAGAAGGGACAAAACATAAAATAAAAATGTCTAAGTAAAATAGGATTAATTAAACTGATATCGTAAAACTATTAAGATTTATACTAAATTGTCCCCGGCAACGGTGCCAAAAACTTGTTGGGTAAAATCTATGTACGCACAACACGCAAGTATACGTGGTCAACAAGTAATAGAGTGATGAGTAGAGTATCGTTCCCACAGAGACTAACCAACAATAATCTTAACTTGCAATTATCAATTTTCTATTAATCCTAATTTTATTAAACAAATCAACTCAATGATTAAAATTAAAAATTCTAAATTAAAGATTAATTAAACTATCATAAAACAATCACCAATATCAAAATCTGGAATTTCAAACAATTAATGGAGAATTAGACTTATGATTTCACCATAAGCTTCACTCTAATTTTAACACCTTAATTCCAATTCAATTCACTATCCTAGTTTATTAATCAAGAACACGAACGTAGTATTAATCACCTCTCGATGCACTAATACCGTATTAACTTAAATCCACAATAAAGATAGAAACAAGTTAAACACCTTAATTAACTAACTCACTATATCTCTATGTGAATTACAATTAAAGAAGGTTTAATATTAAGTCCTCTATCCGATTACATGCGATGTCAAGCATATCTCTACCTTAACATTCATCACAATTTTGCTATTCACAAAATTCTTGAACACATGTTATATTAATTATGTCTAGATTTGAATATCCTTTCTCGATTCCATACAAATCCACAAAGAATTGTTGATCAGGCAATTTATTAATTCAAGCTCAAATCAATATAGATAAACTGGAAATAGATTATTGAAACGGAAATCAAAGTTTACAAAATCATCGTTTCACTTAAAGATCAATCATAAGCCTAAAAAGTGAATTAGTTCATACTAAACGAAATAAACACTAGGTAAATCATAGAAATCATTCTTGTGATTACAAATAATAGCCTAAGATGAAGAATATTGAAAAACACCCTTCTCGTAGCCTAAAATCGCAATCGTCTCGAAAATCTCCTCGAAATACTCCTCCAAAGCTTGCTATGACAAACAACATAGAGCTCAATCTTCGTAATCTCCCCTTGTATTATTGAAGTTGTTATTGATAAAGTAGTAGATGTCCAACACACAAGCTCTAGCCGAAATTCCCTTCAATTAGAACTCCATTGTCATGCAATAATCTAGAATCCATGCCCAAGAAGAATTTCAATCATAGCTGGACACAACCACAATTTCCACCCCACCTTGAGCGAGGGTTCATATATTATATACACCATACAGACGAGCATCCTTTCTGTCAAGCTCGAATTAAGACCCACCTAGCCTTGTGAAGTTTACTGATATATCATTGCCCACCCAAAGCGAGCCTCTATTTTGTTGAATGACATGCTGAACTTCAAAATTTCTTCTAACTTTGTACCAATTAACTCTATATCACACCGAATAGTTCGAAATATACGTTAAATGCCACAACCACCATCCTACACATGCAATAACATAAAACGAGTAAAAAGGAACATGATCACAAGAATTTAGCAACAAATAAGCATGCAATGGACATTGAATTGCGTATATAAAATCCACTTATCAACTATCACAAAACAAGGGTTAATTGACATATCACATATTATCCCTATACTCTGACCGACCAATTAAATACCAAATAAACTTAGGTAGGTCATACTAGAGAAGGAATTCCCTATCTCTCCCCTCCTAGTTCTTATCTCACATCTCAGGCAGAGATCATATCCCTAAGCTTTGATACCAACTGTGATGCCCCCAAAATAGGTATACATCACCCATCTTGGGTCGCCAAATATATGGTACATAAATCAAAATACAAATTGATTATACAACAGTCATGTAAAATACGACAAAATATATGCTGTGAGTTTTAATACAAATACTGTCATCTAGACAATATCCACACTCAATGGAGTCCTCATTACAATTATTATCACACTATTTCATAGAATAGTGAGGACTACTAAAGCCACTTATAATGGATCATCACTCCATTCCCCGACTCGTCCCAGCTATATTCTCATTTCCTGAAGAGAACAATGAAGGAAAGGGTGAGCTCAACTAGCCCAGTAAGAAATATTATGACTAAGATAATGCAGAATAAATTATCCTTAGCCTTCAATAGTATAACAACTTATAGAATACAATAGACAACAAGTTTTAGATCAACAACTGCAGCGGAATAAACAAACCATTAGAAGAGTCAAGTAGAGCATAAAATCTACTATCTTCTATGATTTAAAAAGTTTTTCATCAACTTTATCGCTGAGACTCAGCTTAATCAATAAACCACATCATCCCTACACCACGGCCAAGGATATTCATGTAATCATCAATGGTCATGATTATACCAAATAATCCCTGGTCATAATCATACCAACAACTGTCCATTAATGAACTACAGGCCAATGAGGACTTTTACCACATCATTCATCACATTACGGGTATGATTATACCGAATAATCCCTGGTCATAATCATACCAAGTCCATCTATGTACATAAGCCAAAGATGACTTTAATCACAATATAAGCATGAGGATGATGACAATGATATAATAATTCAATAAAACAAGTTCAAGGATAAATTTTAAAGATTTATAATTTAATTTATCAAGAAATCAATAACGTCCAAATTGTCAACATGATACTGCTTTGTGGAGTAAAATTCAAGAATAATATTCATGTACTAAAACTAATTTGGACAGAAAAGAAATATATTTTTCAGGTAAATAGTACCCCGTGAATAGTACTTCAGGAATAGTACCTCGTGAATAGTACCCCGACATGAAAACTAAGCCAAATACCCGAGTGAATAATATTCGGATGAATAGTAATTTGGGTGAATAGTAACTCATGAATAGTACTCCGGCATTAAAAGTGCCCCGAATACCCGAGTGAATAATATTAGAGTGAATAGTAATCGGGTGAATAGTAACTTGTGAATAGTAACTCGTAACAAAAAATACCAAATAAAATGATATTTCATGACGAGTACAAAAGAAATGATATTTCATACGAGTATAATAGAATATACGAAACTGCAAATGGATTTTCATCCGCCATGCGGTAATTCACGTAGACCGATCATTTCCACGATTTAATAAAGAATGAATATGAAGGATCATTCATCATGCATGTGGTAATCCACATAGACAGGTTATTCTAACAGAATAATAAAGAATGGAATAACAAAAGAATTCACCATGTATGCGATAGACCGCACAGACAGGATATTCCAATAGAATAATAAAGAACGGAACCAGGTCGTGTGTAATCCGCACAGAGAGGATATTCCAACAGAATAATAAAGAATGGAATAACAACAGAATTCACCAGGCATGCGATAGACCACACATACAGGTTATTCCAACAGAATAATAAAGAATGGAATAATAGAAGAATTTCACCATGTATGCGGTACTTGGTATGTGTTATTCAACATAATAATAAAGAATGGAATAACAGCTCTTACGAGTATTGAAAGAAAGTAACTCTCTTCATGAATACGAAAGAAATAATACCCCTTACCTCAAAAGAAGTCTGGATTCTGGAATAGTGAGGTAGCAGACTTCTCTTCTTCTTTCTCTCTATAATTTCTCTCTATAATAATCGCTCTATAACTTTAGTGAACTGGTGAAAAATAATGAAGGAATGAGCTTCTATTTATAGGAAAATATAGTTTCGATAATTGCACGTTTTGGGGCTCGAAATATTACAGTATAATATCTTCCTCTTTTCCTTCATTTTTAATTTAGTCCTGCAAGTATTATCAAACTTGCACCACCTCCCTTAATAGTAAATCATGTGAATCAATAGTAAATCATGTGAATCAATAGTAAATCATGTGAATCAATAGTTATAGACATGTGAAAATATGAATTACAGTATAGTACCTCCATCTATACCTCCATTTTTAACTTAGTCATGCAAGTGTTATCAATCTTGCACCACCTCCCCTAATAGTACAAGAATGTTAATCAATAGTACACACATGTGAACAAATAGTTATAATCATGTGAATTAATAGAAATTAATTGCTCATTTATTCGGTTAATTACCCGATTGGTCAATATAACATCAAGACATTAATTATTATCGAAATAAATGTCAATTTTCACTAACACTAATAATTCCCACACAATGGAACTATCAATTTCATCTTTAATCAACATGAACTTATTCATCATTAATATTATAATTCACAATATTTAGCAACCAGGTCGTTCCCATGAAAGAGGGGCTTTCCGATAAGGATTTCTCCTTATTGGCGCGCAATTAGGTGACCAAACCTCTCCTTGACAGAACTTCTAGACATTGTCAATATTGCAAATAATAATATGAATAACTTTCTTGCAGTCTCAATTATTGATTTAATAATATAACATATTATATAGATAATCTTTGTGACAATAATTGAATCAATAATATGAGAGATATGATCGTGAAATTCTTGTAGTGATAATTGAGTATAACCGAGTGAATTCTTACGTAAGCATCAATAATCAATACTGGTGTGCTACTATGGAACCACAGCGTATTCTTGTACTTTTACTACCGGGTAGTTCAACAGGTTTTAACGGTAACACTTTCATTTATTATTTTATAAAAAAGATAATTCTATCATTTTCTAACTACGATGATACTTCCATTTTGGGGTCCACTTTGATGATTGTCTTGGTCGTCATTTGATATTCCCCGATAAAAAGAATATTCCCCAGACCAATCGAATATTATATAACAACTTGCATACTTTGCAAAATTTATAAATATTACCCACAACTATAATATTATATCAAATCCACACCATAATATTCAAAAAAATATTTTGAGAAATTTAAATCTTTATTCATAAAATTTGGGGTATCACATTTATTCTCTGTCATCGGCTTTGGAAATGAAGGAGTATATAAGGCTTCAACTATAAAAAAATAAAAATAAAAATTCTAACACTAATTAAAGTGACGTTGCATCTTACTCATCTTTTTTATAAATTCATTTTTAAATTTTTTTTTAATAAAATAGGGATAAAATTGATATTACATTAATATGGGTCAAACTAACTAATTAGGAATGACTTATAAGTCATTTTAAATAACTTTATTCTATTTTAGTTCATAAAACATAATAAAATTTTCTTCATCTTTTACGTTTTCTCTTAAAACTGATAGTATTATAATTTAATTTTATAATATATTTGAAAAAAAGGTAAAAAGAGAACTAGGAATAGTTAGGGGTATACCATTATTATTCTTCTTTTTATGTTTTATTTTTGGACTTAAAAATATGTTCATGATTTAAGTTACTCCCTCCGTCTAAGAATAAAAGTTTTTATTATTTTATGTATTCTCAAGTTAAATATTTACTTATATTAAATAATCTATTTTTTTATAATAATTTGTGCGTAATATCCTTAGTATTAAATGTCATATTTTTATTATTTATAAATATTTATATAATATCACTAGTCATGTATAGAAAAATATGCAATAGTTATGGCAGTAGTTTAGTTAACTAATAAATTAGAATGACTCAGTGGTAGCTTAATGGCCCAATAACTCATAGGTATTAGGTTTGAAACCTAGCTGTGATATTTTTGCTTCTTATGCTATATTTTTTGTGTATTAGATAAATTCTATTACCATATATATATATATATATATATATATATATATATAAATTTATCTCTAAATATTCATATAAATATTTATAAACAAATATTTATTTATAAATTTATAAATATTTCATCTAAAATTTATAAAATTTAGATATAAATATTTTTTATAAATATTGATATGAATATATAGAGATAAATTTATAAATATTTATATGAATATTTGTTATTATTATAATTAATATTACTATTATAATAATATTATAATTATTACTATTACTATTATTGTATTTACTATTATAATTACTATTATAATTATTATTTTTATTATTATTATTATTATTATTATTATTTTTGTTATTATTATTATTACTATTATTATTATTACTATTATCATAATTATTAATATAATTATTACTATTATTATTATTATTATTACTAATATTATAATTACTATTATTATTATGAATTATTATTATTATAATAATAGTACTAAAATATTTATCTGTTGTTAAATTAGTATTTTATTATTATTATTATTATTAGTATTATTATAATAATAATTATTATAATAATAGTACTAAAAATATTAATCTGTTGTCAAATTAGGTGAATAAATATATATTATTGATAATTTTTTAAATAAATATTATATATTATGTAAAGTGTTAACAGTTGACTCGTGGTGCTTTAGTGATCATATGACCAAGGTTTCAAGCTTGATGTTGTGAGTTCGAACCGTTGGAGAGATAATTTTTTGGAAAAAATTCGAAAGAAGCCACGTCAGATCTGCTACGTGTAAAATAACAATATAAAATGCCCACGCGAGATTTGCCACGTGTGCCATGTAGGCGCCACGTGTGACACGTCATCAGGTTAACACACATGTGGCGCCTAGGGGTTCAAAGTCTAAATTTTTGAATAGAAAGGTGCTCAGTTTGAGTTGACCAGAAGAAAGGGGCTCAATACCCAAAAACCACTAAAGTTCAGTGGTCAACTTGGCATTTAACCCTCCAATTAACTACAAACTTTAATTTTTATAAATTAGAAAATATATCTATTATGTGCTCAATTTTAATTTCAAAAATTATAACTTTAAAAGAAATAAAACTGAGCATTTATTTTGAGATTTAAATGAAAAATGTTGCGTTTTTGGGGGGAAAAAAAGAGACATACTTATTGAATTTGTCTTAATTTTGGGCAACAATTTACTAGTCGTTGCAAAAAAATGTATTAAATACGCAACGAAAAAAATTATTGCCAATGAATGTGGCCTATATTAAATGAAAATATAACGAAAAAGTTTTTCGTTCTTGAAGCGATGAGGAGAAATCTCATCGGCAACTAAAAAGAAAATAAACGATGTGTTTTTTTTCCTGCCAAAGATTTGGCAACGGATTTTTGCAACGACGTATGAATTTCATTACGAAAAATGAAAGCCTTTAATAAACTACAACGAATGACAAATTTCGTTGCTAAGCATTCATTTTTGGCAACGACTTTATAAGTCGTTGCCCGAAAAATTGTTGCCAAATGTCTATTTTTTTGTAGTGTAGATACGAGCTTCCACAGGTACAAGTTCAACTCCTACTTCTCCGCGATCTCCTTGAATCTCCGGATAGATTCCTTCCTTTGATCAATGTTAGCCACCCAAGTGTATGACCTCTATAGGTGATCCACCAAGGAAGAAGAATTTTCAAGAAGAAAGGTGTATTGGCTCAAACCCTAGCTTTTCCTATCTCTTTAGAAAAAGAAGGCGTACTCTCCAACTTTTTGAATTACGTATATATTTGATATCTGATATAAGACTACTCTTATAAAGATATCAGGTAACCCTTTTTAATTAAAATAAGGTATTATTTATTTAATTAAACTTTTTTTTAATTAATTAGGCTCCCTAATCTTATTAGGGATAATTAATTAAACTCCTTTAACTAATTTTGCCTCCTAATCCTATTAGGAATAAATGAGAGTACTTATATTAAATTAATTCCTAAACTCTTTTAGAAATTAAAATAATGATAATTGTAATAATATTAATAAGACTCCTCTTATTAATTTATATTTAATATTTCCAAAATATTAAATAATAAATATTAAGCTATTTAATTTATTCTATCACCATAGATTAAATTAAATATACCTAACATATTATTACAATTTTTCCATTAACTTCTTAAATAATTATTCTTCTTTTTATGGTGTGACCCTTTAGGTTCTCCATATTAAACCGGTTGTGAATAAATCAATTAGAACAATTCTAATCTTATTTAAACAAATAAATTAAACTATTAATTTATTTAAATAAATAATATTTATTCTACAATAGGGATAAGCCTCCCTAGCGATCAACGACTTTCCAGATAATATAGATTTCAACATTAATCATAAAAGAACCTTTTATTAAATAGTTACCGTATAATTCAATCCTTCCACAATACAATGTCCCAATTAAATATAAGACATGGAATTATTATCAAGTCTTATTTTATTTAATTATATGTATTTCGATTCCTAAATGCACAACTCTAAATGAGTGCAAATTAGAAACTAATTTCTAATTTCATTCCACCTTGGCCAAGGATTCATGGGTCATCATTTATCGAATCACATATGACATTTCTCTTCTTTTACTAGAAGTGGTAGATTCGTTATTGATAATTCATTATCTCCATAGATAACTTATTATACCCCAAGCATACCCTTTGATATACCCCAAGGGTCTTAAGGAATAAGTCAAAGTGTAATTCATTATATATAAGATACCATGATGATCTCAAGTCTAAGGATCATTTGTACTACTATCACTAAATGAATTTCTATTGACAGGTAAGTAAAGCTCCATTAGGTAGTCCTTAGCGAGTCAGGTTTAGTGAACTTATTCTCCATTAAGCACCTACATACTTGCTTTAGTGTCTCCACACAAATGATCATGAGATCAATCATCCTCATCCAATGAGCAAGTAACGTATGTACCAATCTATCCACTAATCCCCTTTTTAGTAATCCATTGATTGAGAACATTTTAGTTTTAAGCTATCTAAGAATTTAGATCTCATTAGCATGATCTCATCATGATTCTAAAAGCATTGCTTAAAACTATGGGTTTATCACATATTATTAAAACAACACTATGTAGATAATTAAATGCCTTTCATAAATAAATCTTTTATTAATAAATAAATAAGATTGATTACAAAGTATATACTTTATCATCATACATGATTGGCTTGTCTGCATACTACTTTCAATCTCCCACTTACACTAAAGCCAATCGTCGTGATATCTCATACCCATCTTCTCTAAGTGAAAATAGAATTGTTGTTGTGTTAATGCTTTAGTAAATGGATATGCAATATTGTCTTGAGAGTCCACACGCTCCAAGGTGACATCTCATTTTTCAATGATTTCTTTAATCAAATGAAAACGCCGTAACACGTGTTTGGATTTTTGATGAGACTTGGGTTCCTTAGCACAATACAATGCGGCTTGGTGTTGTCACGTATCATAAAATCTTGGTCTGTAATGCTAGGAACCACACCAAGTTTGGTAATAAACTTCTTCATCCAAACAGCCTCCTTTGCAGCTTCACTTGAAACTATGTACTCTGCCTCTGTCACTGAATCATCAACTGTTAGATGTTTGGAACTCTTCCAACTCATTGCGCCACCGTTTAAGGTAAACACATACCCCGAAATGGATTTACTGTCATCTTGGTTCATTTGAAAACTTGAGTCTATAAAGCCCTCTAGTGTCAATTCAGACCCACCGTAGACAAGAAACATATCCTTAGTTATTCTTAAGTACTTTAGAATATTTTTCACTGCCTTCCAGTGTTCTTCTTCTAGATTCTACTGATATCTGCTTGTTACACTAAGTGCATGAGCGACATCCAATCTAGTACATATCATACCGTATATGATAGATCCTATTGCTGAAGCATAAGGAATCTTACTCATACGGTCTCTCTCCTTAGGTGTCTTTGGGGCCTATTTCTTGGAGAGCTATATTCCATGGCTCATCGGCATGAGACCTCTTTTGGAATCTTCTATGCTAAACCTTATTAGTATCGAGTCAATGTACGTTCCTTGGGATAAGCCAAGAATCCTTTTAGATCTATCTCTATAAATCTTTATCCCCAAAATATAGGATGATTCACCCAAGTCCTTCATGGAGAAGTGTTTAGATAACCAAATTTTAATCAATTGCAGCATAGGAATATCATTCCCTATCAGTAATATATCATCAACATATAATACAAGGAATGAAACAGCGCTCCCACTAACATTCTTGTACACACATGATTCATCCTCATTTTTTAATAAAATCAAACTCTTTGATTGTCTCATCAAAACGGATGTTCCACCTACGAGAAGCTTGCTTTAATCCATAAATGGATCGTTGTAGCTTACAGACTTGATTTGTTCCAACCTTTGAAACAAATCCCTCTGGCTATGTCATATACACATCCTCCTCAAGTTTCCCATTGAGGAAGGTCATTTTCACGTCCATCTGCCAGATTTCGTAGTCATGGTAAGCTGCAATCGCAAGCAAAATCCGAATGGACTTGAGCATCGCTACTGGTGAGAAGGTTTCATCATAGTCAACTCCTTGTCTTTGTTTGAGTCAGGCCTTATAGGTCTTTACCTTGCCATCTGCTCCAGTCTTTCTTTTAAAGACTCATTTACACCCAATAGGCTTAATACCTTCAGGTGGTGAAACCATATTCCACACTTAGTTTTCATACATGGAGTCTATTTTGGATTTCATGGCTTCTTGCCACTTCTTCGAGTCATTACCACTCATAGCCTGTTCGTAATTTAATGGATCATTATCATCTGTGATGCGTACCTCATTATGATCTTCTATGACAAATCTATACATATCAGGTATCTTCAGTACTCTTCCAGATTTATGAATAGGGTGTTGTATATAAGGTATCTCTATTTGGACAAGTTCATCCATTTGATCTGTAGTGGTTTGTGGTTCTTAAATTTCTTCAAGATCTATTTT
Source organism: Panax ginseng (assembly GCA_020205605.1). Taxonomy (NCBI): domain Eukaryota; kingdom Viridiplantae; phylum Streptophyta; class Magnoliopsida; order Apiales; family Araliaceae; genus Panax; species Panax ginseng. Next base: position 132,531,933 of record CM035139.1, read on the forward strand.
CCTCCCACTGGCCCCTTCAAGGATAAACTCCTTTTCCAAGAAGGCAACATATTTGGCAACAAACACCTTTTGTTCAGTAGGATTGTAGAAATAATATCCTAAACTTCCATTAGGATAACCCACAAAAGTACACTTATCAGATCTTGTCCCAAGCTTATCATTTTGAAACCCTTTCACATAAGCTGAACATCCCCAAATCTTAATATGCTTAAGACTAGGTTTCCTCCCTGTCTAAATTTCATATAGAGTCTTAGGGACGGATTTTGAGGGAACCTTATTTAGTAGATATGTAGCCGCTTCTAGGGCATATCCCCATAATGACACCGAAAGATCGGTAAAACTCATCATGGAACGAACCATGTCCATCAATGTTCAATTTCTCCTTTCAGATACACCATTCAGTTGTCGCATCCCTGCTGGAGTCCATTGTGAGATTATACCATTTTCTTTGAGACAATTGAGAAACTCACTGCTTAAGTATTCACCTCCTTGATCTGATCGAAGAATCTTAATACTCTTGCCAGTTTGCTTCTCTACTTCACTTCTGAACTCTTTGAACTTTTCATATGATTCATATTTGTATTTCATTAAATACACATATCCAAATCTTGAGTGATCATCAGTAAATGTAATAAAAGAAGAATACCCTACTCGTGCATTTGTTGTCATAGGTCCACATACATCTGTGTGAACCAACGCTAACAACTCTGTAACTCTTTCTCCTTTTCCACTAAAAGGAGATTTAGTCATTTTGCCCATGAGACAAGATTCACAAGTTGGATATGATTCATAATCAGATAGCTCTAAGAGCCCATCTTTATGCAACTTGGATAATCATGTTTCATTAATATGACCGAGTTTACAGTACCACATGAAGGTATAATTTACATCATCTCTTTTCATTTTCTTAGTTTGTTCAATTTGAAGTATATTTTCATGTAAGTCAAGAATGTAAAGTCCATTTCATAAATTACTAACACCATATAAAACATTATTATTATAAATAGAACAACTATTGTTCTTTATTATAATGTCAAAACCATCCATATCTAATATAGATATTGAAATAATGTTTCTAATAAGTGACAGAATAAAATAACAATTATTTAAACTAATAGACTTGCCTGTAGGTAGTGCTAAACAATAAGTCCCTATAGCTAATGCAACAACCTTTGCTCTATTTCCCACTCGTAGGACAACCTCATCCTTTCTTAGCTTTCTACTTCTGACCAATCCCTGTATATTATTACATATGTGAGAACCACAGCCGGTATCCAATACCTAAGTAGAAGATTGACTTTCAGAAAAATTAATTTCAATCATAAACAAACTTGATTAGGATTTCAAGCTTCTCCAAGCATCTTCTGCTTTTGTTCCGCAAGATAATCTTTGCAGTTCCTTTTCTAGTGACCCGTCTTGTTGCAATGGAAGCAAATTCCTTTGCTAGCTGGATCAGGTTTCTTTTGATCCTTCACTTTTGCCTTTCCATTAACCTTCTTGGATTTTTTCTTTTGAGAAGATACCTTGGGCCTCTCCCTTTTCTTGGAAGAATCATCCACCATTAAGACATGGTCTTTCTTGGATGGGAAGTGACCTTCAACATTTTTTAACATGTTAAGTAATTCACGCAAGCTGACATCTAACTTATTCACGTGAAAATTCACAAAAAATTATGAGAAGGTGTCCAGGAGTGACTGCAAGACCAATTCTTGAATCAACTCCCCATCCATGACCAAACCAAGTTGTCCAAGACGTTCAATCAGATTGATCATCTTTAAGACATGAGTCTCAACGGTAGTATCTGCGGTCATCCAAGATCGGAAGAGCTCCTTAGATATTTCATATCTATCAATCCTACTTTGTTCACCATATAGCTCTTGCAGGTGCAGTAGCATAGTTGGAGCATCCATGGTTTCATGCAGACGCTGAAGCTCGTTACTCATGGATGCGAGCATGGTGCATTGAGCCACAGATGCATCATTTTGCCACTGTTTAAAAGTAGTAATCTCTTCCTCAGAGGCTGTCTCTGCAACTTTTGAAGGTACATGCGAATTTAGGACATAAGAAATCTTTTCAGCAGTGAGAACAATTCTCAGATTCCTTAACCAGTCCTTGTAATTTGGTCTGGTTAGTTTGTTAGTATCAAGTATGGTACGCAGTGAAATTAGTGAGTTTAACATTTTCAAATTTCTACATGTGAAAAGACAATATTTTACCAAACATTTATTTAATTAATTACCGAAATAAATTAGGTCTTATTTTATATTGGTATCTCCCACTATTTTCTTCAAACTATATTACCCTCATCTATATAGTTCGACAAAATATAATTAAAGTTTTTGCTAGTGAGAATAAAGATCCTATTTGAAATGTATATAACCTTGTGGTGACAAAACAAACTATATATAAATAAATAGGTAGACAACTCCTTGTCAATTACATCATCATATAACTCCTTATATTTTTCCTCTTAAATTATAATAGTCAAGTGTGTGCTCATCCAAACTAAGATGATTTAAGTGAAGTCATACCCAGTATTTTCATATAAGTGAAGAGAAAAATACAGCCCTTGTGTGAGCACAACAAAGCAGTAATGTTCAATTCCTTATAAACATCATATGTAATAAAAATAACATCTTAAATATTTAATACTCGCCTTGTGTGTTCACAACAAACTCATATTAAATATTCAATGCTCTATTATTTTTATCATGCTAGAAGGCGACGCTCGATATTTCAAATATCTTTGAACGTTACAACTTAATATAATTTTATTGAGGGGTTTGTTATTATTAGTTTCATCTTGTTTAGCGCGCATGCAAATATATATATAGAATACACGTCATATTATTAAACATGCGAAGCATGTTTTCATAATATATATATATATAATACTAGCATGCACGTATAGAATACTATATTCTACCTGGATTGATTATGGACTTTTATTCTAGTTTGGTTCATTAGAGCCACCAAGTGAACCAAAAGGTCAAACCCTAGGGTGAAATAATAAACATTTAAATATAACTTTTACATTTAAACCCGGGCTCCATTACAAATGGGTCTTCGAGCGCTCCTTGCTCTTCGGTTTTTCGAAAAAATTCTAACTAATCATATTATATTAAACTATTTAATTTAAATAGAAACCTTAATCAACAGTCAATTGGAAGTACATAGGAGAGAGATAGAATTTACATTAACAAGAAAACCAGAAAAGATGAGGTACGCAGACCCTATTTAATAAAACTCATTCATTCAAGTATCCAACCAAAATAAATTCAATCACATTGGTCAATAGTCCATAATCAATCTCAGTTATTATCATACATATCATTATATGTATCAATAAATAAAACATTCATGTCATGAATGAAAATTATTATATATATATATATATATATATATATATATATATATATATATATATATATATATATATGTATCATTTAATGGGCAATTTTAAGTTGCATGAAATCCAATTTCAAGATTAAAATAAAATCTTTATTTTAATTATAAAATTATTTAGAATATTGTATATATATATATATATATATATATATATATATATATATATATATATATATATATATACACTACAAGAAATATGACTATTTACTTACAACGAATTAAGGTCATTTGAATGGTTTAAGCTCGAGATTACCTTATTGCCGACGGAATATTCAGTTGTTCATAATTCCCTCGAGAATAGTACAACTTCGACTGAATTCAGACAATCATATACCATGTTTGTGGCGTGAAAGTTTCCCTCCAACGCCAATAACAAACTCGACGGAAGAACTATTAATATCGACTGATTGTCCGTCGAGGATACTTTATCATCGACTGAATTAATCCCGACTGAGTTCCGTCGAAAATAGTCCTTCAAACCTACACACTAACAGAGGTGAGCTTCACTTCAGCTTCCCCTCATTTCTTTTTCCTCTTTTCTCTATCTCTCTCTGCTTCTGCTTCCGTTCTCCTCCTCCTCCTCCCTCTCTTCTTGTTTGGTCGTGCTCTCTCTCCTCGTCGGCAGCCCCATCTTCGGCCAAGCCCTCGCCGGCAGCCTCACCTCTGGCTCCCTCTGGTGCTTTCTCTCTAGTCCCTCTCTGCTCCTCCTTCTCTCTCAATTTAAGGTTAGTTTTTCAATTAATTTTAAATTTAGAACCCTTAATTTTTAGATATTTATAGGATTATGCATAAATTTGGGTATAAGTACTTTGAACCCTAAATTTTCTGTTTAAATGTTGTTGAAAGTGTTGAAATATTCTGTTGAAATGTTGTTGAACCCTAAATTTCCTTTGCAGTGTTGTTGAAATTGGGATTTTCTGTGATAGTTTGCTAAATTCCGTTTGGTATGAAATTGATTTTGAGACTGAGATGTTGCTCGGTGACTGTTATTGGTTTACTAAATTGGTGTTTAATTTGTGCCCAACCAGTTATAATGTCTATATTGAGGAGTTATAATGCAGTGTGATAAACTTAATTTGCAGTGTTCTGATTTCTGTCTTTTCCAGTTTGTGAATCAATGAAGACTTCCTTTATTTTGGTGTTAAGTATTAATTCCGACGGAATTTCCGACTGAATTTCTGTGGAAGTTATAGATGGTAATAAATAAATATTTAATTAACTATATAAAAGACAATATATTATAATATAATAAATAAATATTTATATAAATTAATAAATTAATACAAAAAAATACTAGGAGCTTTAAATAACTTTAATAAATTATATAATATAATATAATATAATATAATATAATAAACTTTAAAATAAAATAAATTTACTTTATTGTTTAATATAATATTATAAAAATAAAATAAAATAAAATAAATAAATAAATCTAAATAAATAAATAAATTTAATTTAATTTAACTAAATTAAATTAAAGTAAAATATATATAGTAAAATAAAATAAAATAAAATAAAATAAAAAAATAAATTAAAAATTAAATTAAAATACATAAATAAATAAAAGTATAATAATAAATTAATTTTAAAATAAATTTAATAATAAACTAGAATATATTAAAATTAATTAATTGCCATAATATAATATAATAAAATAAATAAATAACATATCAATAAATATAGTAAAATAAAATAAAATACAATAATTATCTTAAACTAAGTAGCATTTGCTTAATTTTTCATTACATAAAAAACTGAAGTAATTGAATAAAATAATAAACTAAGTAGAATTTGCTTAGTTTTCTACAATTAAAAGTAACTGATAGAATAATAAGTTGTATACATATTCAATAAATAAAATAAAATACATGTTGACTGGGTAGCATTTACCTAGTTTTTCATTGGTAAAATAAACCAAATACCATATTTGCTTAGTTTGCCAAAATTTTCAAATATAATAACATATAAATTAAATGATGCACTTCCTTTTATGCAGGGTTCAACATAGTTGCATTAATAGTACTCAATAGGTTCCTCGTGACAATTTAAAAAAAAAAGATTCGTAGTTTACATTTGTGTCTTATACTCGAATAATAAAGTTAATTGAATTATTGAAGACATTCCTCATTGTTCCATCATACTGAGATGCCAACATACGGAAGGAGTGCCATTAAGTTATTGAACAAAGTTATAGGTTAAGCAACCCTCTCTAGATGAAATGACGATCACTTCTTCTTCTAGGAATGAATCATTGCACGATATGGGTCCAATCCATGACATAAACAACTTCTCACCATTCCAAATTCCTCGGATGGGTATTTGGAGTGGTGAGAAGCTTTCTATGGCATGGATTGAACCCATATCGACAATGATTCATTCATACTAGAGAAGTGATTGTTCGCTCATCTAGAGGGGTTGCTTAACTCGAACTTTGTTGAATAACTTAATGGAACTCCTTCTGGATGTTGTCATCTATGGTGAAACGATGAATGTCCGCAGAATTCAATTAACTTTATTAATAGAGTATAGGACACAAACAGAACTACGACCCTTTTTTTGTTCGATCTCGACGAGGCCTATTTGAGTACTATTAATGCTAATACTAACTAATATGAAACTTAGATTGACTCTTCTCCTGGTACTATTACAGCTACAAATGCTATGAAATTTAGAAACCCATTTGATAATTGTGTTTATAGGAGTGGATGTCGAATAGTAATCTCTATAGATTCCAAATAACAATTCTCATAAACTAATTAAGTACCACTTACTTAGTTTATCATAGGCAAAATAAACTAAGTAGCATTTGCTTAGTTTGCCATAATTTTTAATAAACTCAATAATACTCTCCCATTGCTGTTCAATACACTCATAAATATATATATGTAATATACTTTGAAACTTAGAAACTTGGTTTGACATTCACTCAAGGGAGTGAATGCCGAATAATCCCAGTGTGGAATCATTCTTTGATGTTATGTCTCTCACTTAGGTTGGTGCTAATTCACAAGGTGCGTACGTGTTTATAATATTTTGAGGATTTTTCAGCTGGTGTCTCTACATATGTTATTCGAGTGCATACTTAGATTAAGTTGTCTTGGTCTATTTCGTGTACTTTGAGACCATGGGGAGGTGATGCTGAAATTTTCTTAAAATATTATAAACACCCACCTTGTGAATGGCACTAGTGAGGAGACGCATCCAGGAACGGGATAGAAGCCTAACCCCTGTAGAGTGGAGATATATACTAGGTAAACTAAATACATGCATATATATATATATATATATATATATATATATTCTAATTGGGTATTTTCTTTAATTAAAGATGTCAGCCAACCGGAGTTGGATGTACCGTAGGATACAAATTGATGGGAGGGGATTAGTTGATGCGTACCATGAAGGGGTGTCCAATTTTATGAACAAAGCAATAGAACATGTTGATGATCCGAACGGAAAGATGAGATGCCCGTGTTTCAAGTGTAAGAACATGATATGGAAGACTGCCGATGAAGTTAAATTTGACTTATATTCACGTGGGTTTGTGGATGGGTATTTGGTATGGATTCATCGCGGGGAATCAACTGAGTTTAGAGAACGGATAGATAGTACTGTAGACCAATCGGATCATGGGGATTCGCAAGCAAATAACTATGACATCGTGCAGATGTTGGTTGATGTGTATGGCCCTACCAATATTGACTGGGCTGAAAATAAGCATGCGTCAAGCAGTGCTCAACAAAAGCCAAATGATTCACCAACTGCTTTCTACAAGTTGCTATCTGAATTGGGTGTTCCATTGCATCCTGGAAATGACAAGCACACCAGGCTTTCTGCAGTTACTAAGCTTTTACATTTCAAGAATGAGCATGACTGCAGTGATTAGTGGTTGGTCGACTCATGGAAAGTTGTCATGTCCAGTCTGTATGGGGGATGTGCAAGGCACTCAACTACGTCGTGATTCAGTAAAACTAGTTTTTTGGAACCGCTCATAGATTCTTGCATCTTTGAGCACGGTTATAGAAAGATGTCTACACAATTCAACGGAAAAGCGAGAGAGAAGAAAGGGCTTGTTGGTCGCTTATTGTGGGCAAAATGACATATTAAATTTGGTTAAATGATCTAACATTTCCACCCCTTGGGAAGGAGCATGTACGTGCGTTGAGAGCTATAGGATATGGGAAAAGTCATAATCGGACTCACTCACCAATTTGGTTTGAGTTGCCATCTTTGGGTCACACTAAGCACTTCGTCATTGTATAGATGTTATGCATACGAGAAAAGAATGTATTTGAGAACTTGTTTTACACCGTACTAGATACAAGTGGTAAAACAAAAGACAATGATAAAGCACGTAAAGACTTGGAGGAAATGAATATCAGGCGGGAATTTTGGCTCTGTCCTAACAACACAAAACCAAAAGCTCCATTTGTCTTACCAAGCAACAGGTTGAAAACATTTGCAAGTGGCTTAGCGCATTGAAGCTCCCAGATGGATATGTTTCTAACATATCTCGTTGTACTAAGGTTGAGCAATTGAAAATTACTGGGTTCAAAAGTCACGATTGTCATGTATTCATACAGAAGTTGATGCCAATTGCATTTCGTGAGGTGTTACCCAGAAATATTAATGATACTTTTACCACACTTTCAAATTTCTTTCGGGATTTTTGCTCAACTGTTATAAGTTATAGTGATGTGGAGCAGATGGAGAAAAATATAGTGTTGACAATGTGCAAGATCAAAATGATTTTACCACCGGAGTTCTTTGACAGCATGAAGCATCTGCCTATTAATCGGCCATATGAACTTAAGCTTGGAGGACCGATGCAATATCGATGGATGTATCCATTTGAGAGGTAATATCACATACATTGTGCAATATTTGTCATCTTTATATTTAACTTATTAGGTAATATATATCACATACTTTCATATTACAGGTATATGCGTCGATTAAAGCAGAAAGTTAAAAACAAAGCGCGCGTAGAGGGTTCTATTGTTGAACGCTATACAGAGGAAGAGCTTATCAACTTCTGCTCGTTGTACTTTGACAATGTAGTTGCAATGAAGCATAATCGTCTAGGTCGGAATGAGGTCGAGGATCCGTCTGGTCGTGCTGATGATGAGTAGGTTGTATTCACTTATCCAGCTAAACCATTTGGACATGAGATGAAGACTTACCTAACTGATAAAGATTTAAAGATTGTCTCTACATACGTGCTTCTAAATTTGCCTGAAGTATCGTCGTACATCAAGTATGTATTATTACAAGTTAAAGATGATTTATGTATCCTTAATCAAAAATTAATTAATTGCCATATTATTGTACTAAGTTCATTAGAATTGGAAGCGCATGTTTCTAACCCGGGGTTGACAGAATCACAGATGGAAGCATTCACTAATGCAAATTTTCACTAGTGGTTTAAGAGAAGGGTCAAAGAAGAGAACGCGTATGATCGTTTTAGAGATGTTATTTTAGGCCCGTACAAACTTGTTAGTTCATTTCCAGGTTGTATCGTGAATGGGTGTAGATTCAAGGTTGATGACTTGAATGAATTGACATCAATCAACTCCGGCGTTGTCGTGTTGGGAAGTTGTTATGGAGATTCTGAATCCAATTACTATGGAAGATTGACGGAAGTGGTTGTGCTCAATTATCCAGGGGCTAAAAAGGTCGTTACATTTAAGTGTCGATGGTTTGATACTGCAAAGGGTGTTAAAGTTGATCGTAATAGAATCGTCACAGTAGATATAAAATCTGTTTTACAGTCTGATGATGTATTTGTGTTAGCCAGCCAAGCAACTCAAGTGTACTACGCCCCTAATGTCGTTCACAGTAGAACCCCCCTGGTATACAGTTGTGACAACGAAGACTCGACCATTTGATGGTACTATTTTATCTGGAACGGATGACCCATTGCAAGAACAAGTTAACAATCCAAGCCACGTTGTGGTATATGATGACGATGTGTTGGGTGATGATGTCGTTGACGTACTCGATGTTGACGAAGTGGAGGAAGATGTGGTTGTTAGTCCTTATGTGATGGTAGAAGGTGATATTGAGGAAGAAATTGATACAGAAGAGGAAGAGACAGAATTAGAGGATGAAAATGATTTTGATTACGACGGGTTTGACGACGCATTACTTCTTCACTAATTGGTGTTTTTTGTAAATACTATACAACTAAAATCAATCATTATATATATAAAATCAATCATTTAATGGCCATTTGATCGTTCATCGTATCTATGTCTGTTATTTCAGTAGTACAACTATATATGCCTCGACATAGCGGTGGAAGTGGCCATGGTGGAGGCTGCTCCGGATCTGGTGACAGCTCCCAGAGAGGGTCGTCTTCAGATGCTAGTGAGTTGATTTCTTTTTTGGCTCAGTAACATTATTTTCATAACTATATTATACATTCATTTACTATTTTTGGACAATGTCGTAACTATATATATATTAACATACGATGCTAGGCGCTTGCGGCGTTATGCGAGGCCTAACCTCGGTCGATTAGGTCATCCACCTACAGAAGGTTCACGACACAATTCTAGTTGATGTCGGCTCGTCTGTGTAGGTTTCAACTATAATATATCACTTATGTTCAATTAGAATGCTATTATCATGTGTTTAATAAATTAAAATGTTCTTAATAAATTTTGTATTCTAGTATTATGGATCCGTAAGCTAAAAGCGACCGTACACGCTTATCTCTGCTGGCGCATCTTCCCACTTTGGATGCATGCGATTTAGTCGAGACGCTACGCCACGATGCCGACTTCATGATGACAAAGTTGTCGGGAGTTTCACGTGTAAGTCGACTTACATATATTAAATCAAGGTCCATGCATGTTATTTACATATTGTTCAAATAATAAATTATCGTATGTTATATACATTTTATAGAGATGCTACAGGTGCAATTCAAGCATCACCGAGGCGTATGGTGATGTTGATTATCATTGCCCACATCTCGAAGAATTATGTTGGCTGGTTGTATAAGATGCGACAGAGGGCAGTCCGGGCGATAGAAGAAACGCCCGGGACTACTTTGCGAGATCATCAGCCGCCGGCAGTATCAGATGCAGCATGGGCTGCGATGTGTGCGTACTGGGATGATGCTGCGTTCAAGACCAAGTTGGAGCAGATGAAGAAGAATCGAATCATGACAAGTCATGAGTTGTACATATACTGCTCGCAGTCATTTTAGGAGGTTAAGTCGGTATGTATTTCTCTTTAGTTTAGTTTAATCTTATATTGCAACTATAGTAAATTAAGGTGATCTTATTTAATGTATATGATCTAGGCCATGCGGAGTAGCTTGGGCCGACCTCCTACTATGATCGAGTTCTGGGATAGAGTCCATACGCCGAAGGGCTCTACTTCGGGGTCGACGATATCTCCAGCAGCACTAGCTATACGGGTAATACATTTACTATAATAGATATTATTTAGGATAATATTACGTAATTTATATGATGATACCAAGATAACTCACTTGTATATCAAATTACAGGAGCGATTTGAGAAGCTCTGCTGACCATATATAGCGAGTTCAGCAGTCGTTAGGGGCGATCTTTGAGACGTTAGATTCCACCGTCCCTCCGCCAGAGATTAGTTTATCTCAGGATGAGGAGACGGCTATTTGGGTTGCGTCTCAGGATACTCCCACTAATCTACTACTACCGTGTCGAGTCTTTGGAGTTCTCGAGGATACCAAACTTATACAATCGGCGGGAGGTATAATATTTGTGTTTATTTCGTGTTTATGAATAAAGTAAACTTGTAATATTATTCATGTTATATTTATTTTTGTAGGCTCTAGCCAGCGTCTGCGTTCGAGAGCCCCCATGGGACCATCACATACGGGCGCTGGCTTAGATGATGCTTTGTTCCAACGTGTTATGGCTGCGGTGTCGGAGAGGTTTGAGACCGATCCGTTGTTCCATCGTCAGGACCCGCCCAGCCGTTCTCGCCTCCATCAGCTTGCGCAGGACGTTACAGCTAGTGCCACCGCCGAGAGTACGGGTATCCCTCCAGAGCAATGGGCCGCGATACGCGACGTGATTGTTCGGATTGTGGTTACTTTAGTCGAGGACGCATTTGGGCCGATGTTGAGTCAACGCTCGACTGCTCAGGTATATTTTATTTTAAATACAAATATATATTCTGCATGTTATTTAATTTTCATTTAGTTATCTTTAACTGAATTATATATATGGACTAATGAGTTACATTATATTATATCAACAGGGACGGGCTGACGAGCGGGATGACAATTTTCATACTCCAGAGCAACGTCGAAGCCCGCCCAATGATCCTCCTCACACCGGGGGCTCTACTAGCTTGACTTAGTTTACATTCTTTTGTAGTTTAAATTCTTTTGTATTAATTTTACATAACTTTTGACGTACATATTGTAGTTTTAACCTTATCAATTACTTTGGTTTTGTTGTAGTTTGACACTTAGCTTAATTTAGCTTAATGGGATGTTTGTTATAGTTAGTTTAGATTAATGGGATCTTTTGTAATTTACCTTAGTTTAATTTACTTTGATTAATGCGGTTTTACATTTCATTACTTTGGTTTGTTGCGGTTATGCTAGTAGTAATGGGATGTTTTTGACATTTAGCTTAATTTAGCTTGTGTATGTGATGTTGGGAAAACAGGTATAGGTACAGGTACAAGTACAAGATGTGGGTTAAATCCCTGGATATTGCAAAAACAAATAAAATATTTTTTTAAAAAAATAGTAACCTCGACGGAATGAGGTTATTCTCGACGGATAACCGTCGAGGTTAAGGTGTTTCCCATTTTTGGCATACTGCCACGTGGCATACATATCCTCGACCGAATATCCTCGACGGACGAGTTATAGGGTCAACAGAATTCCGTCGCGCGTAAGGTGTTTTTCTATTTTTGTCAGGCTGCTACGTGACATGCTTATCATCGACCGAATATCCTCGACAAACACGTTTCAGTCGGGGATATATTAACTCCGACTAAATGTTCAGTCGACAATAAGTCCGTTGACTATAAGTATTTCCGACCAAAGAATCGACAGACTTATTTTTGATATGCTTATATACGACCGAATTTCCGACCGAATGTTCCATCGGAAATGATATTACCCTCGACGGAATATCCTTATTGCCGACGGAATATTCCGTCGGAAATAAGCCTTTTTGTTGTAGTGATATATATATATATAATAACCGTTCATTAGATTATATATATATATATATATATATATATATATATATATTATCTGGTGGTACGTGAATCACGAAAGGTTATTATATATAAATATATAATATTCAGATTAACCAAGGACAACGTTTTTTTTAAAATAATTTTTATATAACAAATTATGCCCAATAAAATATTCTACATACATACCCATACATATATGGAATCAAAAAAATTAATAATTCGCATAAAGTTTGGCTCTGATACCACTGTAAGGTTTTGTGAAAATCAAAGTAGCGATCAAATTGCAAATTTAGTGAAAGCAAAGTAAAATAAGATTTTAAATTTTTTTTTACAAACCAATTACCCGGATCATTCTTTACACATATTATTACTTAAAACGAAGAATAAGAAGTTATGGAATCATACCCTTATAGATACAAGCTTCCACAGATACAAGTTCAATTTCTACTTCTCCGCGATCTCCTTGAATCTCCGAGTAGATTCTTTCCTTTGATCAATGTTAGCCACCCAAGTGTATGGCCTCTACATGTGATCCACCGAGAAAGAAGAATTTTCAAGAAGAAGGGTGTATTGGCTCAAACCCTAGTTTTTCCTATCTCTATAGACAAATGGGGTGTACTCTCCAAGTTTTGGAATTACGTATATATTTGATATTTGATATAAGACTACTCTTATAAAGATATCAGGCAACTCTATTTAATTAAAATAAGGTATTATTTATTTAATTAAACTCCTTTAATTAATTGGGCTCCCTAATCTTATTAGGGATACTTAATTAAAGTCCTTTAACTAATTTTGCCTCCTAATCCTATTAGGAATAAATGAGAGTACTTATATTAAATTAATTCCTAAACTCTTTTAGAAATTAAAAGAATAATAATAATTGTAATAATATTAATAAGACTCATCTTATTAATTTATATTTAATATTTCTAAAATATTAAATAATAAATATTAAGCTATTTAATTTATTCTATCACCATAGATTAAATTAAATATACTTAACATATTATTATAATTATGCCATTAACTTCTCAAATAATTATTCTTCCTTTTATGGTGTGGCTGTAATGCCCCCAAAATAGGTCAAATCCACCCAACCCAGTCTGGGTCGCCACGAAATACACAACACAATTTTTAAATATAAATCTTCATTAATACAATTGTCGCACTGTCGTGCAAAATACGACAACACATAGGCTGTGAATTTTAATACAAATATATGTAACTCTCATGGTGTCTTGGCCACATCACCCTACAATGGTACCTTACATAAAGGTACAATCAATGACTGTTTTAGAAATTAAAATCTTTGGAAAATGCTCAAGGAAACCTTCGTACATGGGAGGCCATGCATCTAAGTTATAATAGATATCATATGACTTGAGAATCATCCTTGGTTGACCCAATAGACCCAAAGAAATACGAGAAGATTACTAACATGTTCTTTCCAATGGTGAGTCTTCTCTTGCCATATAATTATCTCCATTATCTTCAATTGAGAATTATATTTCAACAAAACTCCAAGATTATATAGGTAGTGCTCATAGATATAATCAGCAATTAGATGTGCACAACGCTGTCTTATGATAACACAAAGTCGTATGTCGTTAGACATCTTGTATGATAGTGGCAAAACACCCTTCCAAAGTTGGGATCACCTCACCCTATTCGGTTCACCAAAATCAATGGTTAAATGACGTATAAAATATGACACACTTATTTAAAATTCTCGATAAAATTATTTTAATATTATTTTAGGGGAAACCTCAACAGCTATAGAACACCATTATATTCCCCTGTTACCCCCGCTCGACCCAACTACACTCTTATTACTTGAAAGGAATTGTGAAGCAAAAGGGTGAGCACAAATAGCCCAGTAAAGAATATTATGACTAAGATAAATAATTTATCAATAGCCTTCATCAGTAATAAATCAAAGATTTAGAATGTCGACGTCGGGATTTTTACTGTTCCTTTTCTGTTCTTGTCTTTTGGTGTTCTAATGTTAGGTGAGATTTGTTTGAAAAAATAAGTTGTGAAAAGGTCCGACATTTATATGTTGACAATTGGACTGTAAGAGTCGCCAGTTGGTATTTTTAAATGGTTACACCAACTCAACCGAGAAAAGGATTGCACATTGATCCAGTGATGTGACACTGCTAAACTGGTCTGTGAAACCGAGATTCATTAGGTTCCGGGGACTTGCTTATGCGGAGGTAAGGTGCTAGGTACCCCCCCCCCCGACATCCATGTTACCACGGTGACCGCCACTTTTCAATTAAACTGTTATATGAATGTGTGTGTGTGGGTTAATGTAGAATTATTTGGAAGTAGTGCTATGCCTCGTTCACACTTATATACAAAGGGTTTGAATTTGTGTAAAAATTCAGTTTTAACAAGGTATAGCAATGATGTTTTGTAAAAGAGATTTTTTTAAACCCTTATGCTCAATAGTAATTGAGGCCTTTGATACGTGCATTTTATTAAATATTCAGAGTAGTTGCTTTTATTTTTCGAGATGCGAGGCATCTTCGAGAAAATAAGATATATAACAGTGCCAAACTCCTTGTGGGCATCAGAGCCGTCTAAGAAAATTCAGACATCGTGAATAATGTATAAGTTGTTTACAGCCGAAAATGTCAATCACGGGAACTGAATCTAGATTCAGAAGACTGAATCTGTGATCACATGATTCCTAAGCTAACATGATGTAGCAATTTATATGAAAGTTGAAAGCAATTATATATATAAAAGTTGTAAATATATATATATATATATATATATATATATATATATATATATATATATATATATATATATATATATATATATATATATATATATATATATATCATCAACCACCACGGGCGAACTTCATGGGGAATGGAAATATAAATATATAAAAAAGTAAATATATATAGGGACATGATCAACCACCACGAAACACCTCCATGTGGGATCGAAATGTAAATAAAGTAGTAATACGATTAACATACGAAGTAAACTCAAAGTGGGACAAAATGTAAATAAAGCAAGAAAAGCGATCAACCGCCACGAAGTAAACTCTGTATTTATGTAAATGTGTATATATATATATATATATATATATATATATATATATATATATATATATATATATATAAACAATAAACATATCAATATTATATCTGTGCTCAATCAAAGCGAGTTTGATGGGTATAATATATATAAGTATTTATCTATATATATATATATAAAAGTAGTAAACGCTCGAGATATAAATCAAGGCTCATCGAACAGAGTCCAACAACAGTTTATATATAAGTATATATATATATATATATATATATATATATAAATAATAAATTCTCTGAATATAAATCCAGGCTCATTGAACAGAGTTCGACCACAGTTTATATATAAGTATATATATAAAAGCAATAAACGCTCCGGACGTGAGTCCAGGATATATCGAGGCATAACTCGATAATGTTGGTCTATATATATATATATATATATATATAATGAAATAAAAGCCACGGACCGAAGTTCGGGCATACACACGTAACACGACTCTCAATGTGAAGAACGGTGTGTGCAAAATATGGAGAAAAGGCTTTGAAAGGTGTAAGAAGGCTTACAGTGGACTGCCAAAGAAGACTTCTATAACTTTAAATAGATGAACACTTGGTTCCCACCGGTAAAAAATATAGCAATATATGAGCTCACAAGTGTTTAAAATGAGAAAGCACTCAATTTATAATGTGTACAGAGCAAATTGGACAGGGCTTCGTCATCATTTTCTCTTAAAAAATGGTCACCCCAAGCCCTCTATTTATAGAGGGGGGCCTTGCAGTGCACTTGCGGTTTGCCTGAGGTGCACTCTTGCCCCAGAGGTGCATCGGGACTCTCTGCCTCTCCCTAGCTCGTCTCGAAATACGTGCATATATGCAACGTGTTGTCCGCTTAAACTTTCAGAACTTCAATCTGGGCATCCGATTGAGGTGTATAAGACCTGTTTCGGAGTGCTGTTATTGAGATATACACACATGACATGGGATTAAAGGTTGTAAGAAGTCAGGAAGATGGGACCATGCCCTTGGTCTTCAAGCTTCAAATTCCATCCGGTGTGCTGTCTTGTGTAGTAGTCTCTCGGGATTGCAGCTATTTGGTTCTTGTAGGACACTGCTGTGTAGAATTTATGTTGAAATGTATTAAGATGGTGTGCATGTGGGATCGAGGTGGCAAAATCTCAATTTTTCCCCTCACCGGGGTTATCTCCGGTTTGGGTTGATGAAGCAGTCGTTTCTTAGGGTTATCTTTGAGATTGGGCTGCTGCTAGTGCTGAATGTCCTCAGGGTTATCTCTGAGGTGTGCCTGACCCCCCGAGGTTATCTCCGAGTTTGGACTGAGTGCCTCGGGGTTATCTCCGAGGTTGAAGTTAATTGTTGGGGGTTGAAACGAGCATCTCTGGGGTTATCTCCAGAACTGCAACTGCATCCCTCGGTGTTGTTTCTGAGGTTGAAACTGAATTTCCTGGTGTTATTTCTGGGATTGAATATCTTAGCATTATCTCCGAGATTGAAAAGGCTTCTCTGGTGGGATTTCCAGAACTGGAACTGTTTTATCCTCTAGGGTTATCTCTAAAAGATGATTCTGCCCTCCTGTAATGTTAGTAATAGGAATGCAAAATTTCGAGTGTCTACAGATGCCCCTCTTTATCATATTCATTCAATGCAATGGCATGGATAGGATAAAAAATACTAGAACATTGAAATATGACAAGATAATCATGATGCAATGTACAGCAGCATGATGCAAATGCATGATGTATGTGGTTTGTTGGATTGTTCTCCAAAGGAATGTGAAGACTGTTTGCTCTCCCAACTTCCAATGGGGACTGGAGTTATCACTAAAGACTCTAATGAACTGCTTGGACGTGTGATCTAATGTGCTCATGAACTTCCAGGATGTTGACGTTGGGGTTATCACCAAAGTCCTTAATCCTTGATACAAACTTTACACTGAGGATGTATCTTTCATGTACGAGAGACTCTGGGGGATAGAGCTTTGTCTGTTGAGGATGTGTATAACATATTCCATCATCGATCCTCCCCGATGAGGATGTTCTTCCCTAGTTTATATCGCCAAGTCTTTCCATTGCTCTGTCAGAGTTACTGCCAATAGTCTGTGTTGCCAGGGTTGCCTGACCCTCGCTGAAATGTACATCAACAGATGAGATCGTCAGATGGTTCCTGATGCTTTGTTGGATTTAAATGCCAACGGCTAATGATGTCAAGTTGGCCTGACTTTCGTCGACGTGTGCATCAATGGATGAGATCCCTGCTGGGCAAAGCGTCAAGGATGCTTGACCTTCGTTGACATGTGCATCAACAGATGAAATCCCCGCTGAGGAGAAGTGTTTTGGAGTTACGACCCCAAACTAATAGCATCGCACCTTTATGAGTTATTGCCGAGTGTAACTTGTAACTATTGTGATCATTGGTATAGTAAACCCTAGGTTTGGGCGAATACCGATGAGTGACAGGTGGACCTGCAGTCGGGTCTCTAAAAACTAGGATTTTAGGCTATTCCGCTCAATCACATAGCAATTTTATTCCTGATTTGGCCTTTTCAGCTTGCATGACCTCCTTAGCAACTCGAATTGGACTGAGCTGGAGGGGTGAGCCCCACCCAAGGGAGCCGTAGGTACACCTACGGCCAATCGTGGGTGGATTTAAGCTGCAGGTTGCTTTCATAATTCATTTCCAAGTTGCGCTACAAAGGAAATCCGAGAGCTCTTCTTCAGATCTACTGAGTCCGGGCGTCTTTCTGCAAATTCTATCACGTACAAGTGTTCTACACTGTCCTAGTAACGTATATATGTCTTCTTTTCCAATTTTTATCCGTTAAAAAATGAAATATGACATGAAATGCTTCTAAACACATAGTAGTGAATATGCATGCTCATTTGACTTGATTAAAAAATATTAAATATAGTAAATGTTAGTATTTAACCATGCTAAACATAATGATGTGAAAAAAAATTTGACTTTTGAAACAGTTAAATTGGCACCTTTTTCTGCTATTTCTTATCATATTTGAGGACAAATGAGCTAAGGTGAAAAAGTAAAGTAATCCTGGTAATTAGGCTACCCATACAGATTATGGCTTTGATATATATATATATGCTTATATAGGATGTTTATGACTATGGGCAGGTGTGCTACTAAATGGCCATTGAAAGTAGTATGCATACAAGCCAATCATGTATGATGATAAAGCATATACTTTGTAACCAATCTTATTTGTTTATTAATAAAAGAATTATTTATTAAAGGCATTTATTATCTACATGGTGCTGTTTTAATAATATGTGATAAACCCATAGTTTTAAGCAATGCTTTTAGAATCATGATGAGATCATGCTAATGAGATCTAAATTCTTAGATAGCTTAAAACTAAAATGTTCCCAATCAATGGATTACTAAAAAGGGGATTAGTGAATCCGGATAGATTGGTACAGTTTATATTTGGTACGATTAATATTATATTATATATATTAATATATATTATATATATAATATTTTTAATAATTTTATAATTAAAATAAAGAGTTTATTTAATCTTGAAATTGGATTTAATGCAACATAAAATTGCCCATTAAATGATACTCATATATATATGAAATGATTTTATTTATTGATACATATGATGATATGTATGATAATAAATGAGATTGATTATGGACTATTGACCAATGTGATTGGATTTATTTTAGTTGGATGTTTAAATGAATGGGTTTTATTAAATGAGGTCTGCACCTCGTCTTTTCTGATTTTCTTCTTGATGTAAATTCTATCTCTCTCCTATGTACTTTTCCTTGACTGCTGATCAAGGTTTCTATTTAAATTAAATAGTTTAATTGTATAGGATTAGTTAGAATTTTTTGAAAAACCGAAGATCAAGGAAAAAGGAGCGCTTGAAGACCCGTTTGTAATGGAGCCCGAGTTTAAATGTAATAGTTATATTTAAATATTTATTGTTGCACACTAGGGTTTGACCTTTTGGTTCACTTGGTGGCTCTAGTGAACCAAACTAGAATAAAAGTCCATAATCAATCCGGGTAGAATATAGTATTCTATATGTGCATGCTAGTATTATATATATTATATATTATGCAAACATGTTTTGCATGTTTAATAATATGACGCATATTATATATATATATATATATATATATATATATATATATATATATATATATATATGCTGCATGTATGCTAAACAAGATGAGACAAATAATAACAAATCCCTCAAAGTTTTTATATATTAAGTCTTAAGCGTTCAAAGATATTTATCGAACGTCGCCTTCTAGCATGATAAAATTAATAGAGTATTAAATATTTAATATGAGTTTGTTGTGTCACCACAAGGAAAGTATTAAGTATTTAAGATGTTAATTTATCAGATTTGATGCTTATAAAGAAAATTGAACAATATTATTTTGTTGTGTCACCACAAGGACAATATTTTTCTTTTTTGAATATATGGAAGTGCTAGGTTGGACTTAACTTAGATAATTTTGATTCGGACGTGCCACCACTTGATCAAAATAATCTAAGAGGCAAAACGTAAGGAGTTACATAATGATGTAATTGACAAGGAGTTGTCTACCTATTTATTTATATATAGTTTGTTGTGTCACCACAAGGTTATATATATTTGAAATGGGATCCTTATTCTCACTAGCAAAAACTTTAATTAGATTTTGCCGAACTATATAGATGAGGGTAATATAGTTTGAAGAAAATAGTGGGAGATACCAATATAAAATAAGACCTAATTTATTTTGGTAATTAATTAAATGAATGTTTGCTAAAATATTGTCTTTTTACATGCAGAATTTTAAAAATGTCACATTCACTAATTTCACTGCGTAGCATACTTGATGCTAACAAACCCACTGCATCAATTACACCTGATTGGTTAAGGAATCTTAGAATTGTTCTCACTGCTGAAAAGATTTCTTATGTCCTAAATTCGCCCGTACCTGCAAAAGTTGCAGAGACAGCCTCTGAGGAAGAGATTGCTACTTTTAAACAGTGGCAAAATGATGCATCTGTGGCTCAATGCATTATGCTCGCATCCATGAGTAACGAGCTTCAGCGTCAGCATGAAAACATGGATGCTCCTACTATACTACTGCACCTGCAAGAGTTGTATGGTGAGCAAAGTATGACTGCTAGATATGAGATATCTAAGGAGCTCTTTCGATCTCGGATGACCGAGGGCACTACTGTTGAGACTCATGTCTTAAAGATGATCAATCTGATTGAACGTCTTAGACAGCTTGGGTTCGTCACGAATGGGGAGTTGAGTCAAGATTTAGTCTTGCAGTCACTCCCGGACACCTTCTCATAATTTGTTGTGAATTTTCACATGAATAAGTTGGACGTCAGCTTGCCTGAGTTACTTAACATGTTAAAAACTGCTGAAGGTCACTTCCCATCCAAGAAGAACCATGTCTTACTGGTGGATGATTCTTCCAAGAAAAGGAAGAGGCCTAAGGTATCTTCTGAAAAGAAGAAATCCAAGAGGGCTAAGGGAAAGGCGAAAGTGAAAGATTAAGAGAAACCTGATCCAGCTAGCAAAGGAATTTGCTTCCATTGCAACAAGCCGGGTCACTAGAAGAGGAACTGCAAGGATTATCTTGCGGAAAAAAAGCAGAAGAAGCTTGGAGAAGCTTCGAATCCTAATCAAGGTTTGTTTATGATTGAAATTAATTTTTCTGAAAGTTAATCTTCTACTTGGGTATTGGATACCGGCTGTGGTTCTCACATATGTAATAATATCAGGACCTAGTCGAAAGTAGAAGTCGAGCAAGGATGAGGTCGTCTACTGAGTGGGAAATGGAGCAAAGGTTCTTGCATTAGTAGGGGACTTATTGTTTAGCACTACCTACGGGCAAGTTCATTAATTTAAATAATTGTTATTTTGTTCCAAATATTATTAGAAACATTATTTCTATCTCTCTATTGGATATGGATGGTTTTAATATTATAATAAAGAATAACAGTTGTTCTATTTATAATGATAATGTTTTATATGGTGTTGGTAATTTGCGAAATGGACTTTATATACTTGACTTGCATGAAAATATACTTCAAATTGAATAAACAAAGAAAAGGAAAAGAGATGATGTTAATTATACCTTCATGTGGCACTGTAGACTCGGTCATATTAATGAAACAAGATTATCCAAGTTGCATAAAGATGGGCTCTTAGAGCTATCGGATTATGAATCATATCCAACTTGTGAATCTTGTCTCATGGGCAAAATGACTAAATCTCCTTTTAGTGGAAAAGAGTTACAGAGTTGTTAGCGTTGGTACACACAGATGTATGTGGACCTATGACAATGACTGCATGAGGAGGGTATTCTTATTTTATTACATTCACTGACGATCACTCAAGATTTGGATATGTGTATTTAATGAAATACAAATCTGAATCATTTGAAAAGTTTAAAGAGTTCAGAAGTGAAGTAGAGAAGCAAATTGGTAAGAGTATTAAGATTCTTCGATCTGATCGAGGAGGAGAATACTTAAGTGGTGAGTTTCTCAATTGTCTCAAAGAAAATGGTATAATCTCACAATGGACTCTACCAGGGACGCCAAAGATGAATGGTGTATCTGAAAGGAGAAATCGAACATTGTTGGACATGGTTTGATCCATGATAAGCTTTACTGACCTTCTAGTTTCCTTCTGGGGATATGCCCTAGAATCGGCTGATACCTACTTAACAAGGTACCTACAAAATCCGTCCCCAAGACCCCATATGAGTTATGGACAGGGAGGAAACCAAATCTTAAGCATGTTAAGACTTAGGGTTGTCCAGCTTATGTCAAAAAGTTTGAAAACGATAAGCTACAGACTAGATCTGACAAATGTAGATTTGTGGGATACCCTAAAGAAACATCAAGGTATTATTTCTATCATCCAACTGATCAAAAGGTGTTTGTTGCGAAACATGCTGCTTTCTTGGAAAAGGAGTTTATCCTTGAAGGGGTCAGTGAGAGTAAGATATATCTTGAAGAGGTTCAAGAACCACAAAATACTATAGATCAAAGTGAGGTACCTAACCAAATAGAGATTCCTTCTGTACCACACCCTATTCGTAAATCTGGAAGAGTACTAAAGATACCTGAGAGGTATGGACTTGTCATAGAGGATGACGATGAGGTACGCATTATAGATGATGATGATCCATTGAATTACGAATAGGCTATGAGTAAGAAAGACTCAGAGAAGTGGCAAGAAGCCATGAAATCCGAGATGGACTCCATGTATGAGAACCAAGTATAGACTTTGGTTTCACCACCTGAAGGCATTAAGCCTATTGGGTGTAAATGGGTCTTTAAAAGAAAGACCGGAGCAAACAGTAAGGTAGAGACCTATAAGGCCTGACTGGTTGCAAAAGGTTTCAAACAAAGACAAGGAGTTGACTATGACGAAACCTTCTCACCAGTAGCAATGCTCAAGTCCATTCGGATTTTGCTTGCGATTGCAGCTTACTATAACTACGAAATCTGACAGATGGACGTGAAAACGGCCTTCCTTAATGGGAAACTTGAGGAGGATGTGTATATGACACATCCAGAGGGATTTATTTCAAAGGTTAGAACAAATCAAGTCTGTAAGCTACAACGATCCATTTATGGATTGAAGCAAGCTTCTCGTAGGTGGAACGAACATCCATTTTAATGAGACAATCAAAGAGTTCGATTTTATCAAAAATGAGGATGAACCATGTGTGTACAAGAAGGTTAGTGGGAGCGCTGTTTCATTCCTCGTATTATATGTTGATAATAAATTACTGATAGGGAATGATATTCCTATGCTGCAATCAATTAAAATTTGGTTATCTAAACACTTCTCCATGAAGGACTTGGGAGAATCATCCTATATTTTGGGGATAAAGATCAATAGAGATAGATCTAAAAGGATGCTTGGCTTGTCCAAAGGAATGTACATTGACTCGATGCTAAAGAGGTTTAGCATGGAAGATTCTAAAAGAGGTCTCATGACGATGAGCCATGGAATACATCTCTCCAAGAAACAGGCCCCAAAGACACTTGAGGAGAGAGACCGTATGAGTAAGATTCTTTATGCTTCAGCAATAGGATCTATCATGTACGGTGTGATATGTACTAGACCAGATGTCGTTCATGCACTTAGTGTAACAAGCAGATATCAGTCGGATCCAGGAAAAGAACACTGGAAGGCAGTGAAAAATATCCTAAAGTACTTAAGAAGAACTAAGGATGTATTTCTTGTCTACGGTGGGTCTGAATTGAAACTAGAGGGCTTCACAGACTCAAGTTTTCAAACGGACCAGGATGACAGTAAATCTATTTCGGGGTATGTGTTTACCTTAAACGGTGGCGCAATGAGTTGGAAGAGTTCCAAACAACAAAGCGATTCTTTTGATTTAGTGATGAGGCGGATACATAGGCGCAAGTGAAGTGAAGGCGCAAAGGAAGGTTATTTGGATGAAGAAGTTCATTATCGAAATTGGTGTGGTTCCTAGCATTACGGGACCGATGCCTTTTTGATTACGTGACAACACTTGGAGTACATTGTGTAGGCTAAGGAACCCGGTCTTATCGTAAATCCAAACACGTGTTACGGCGATTTCATTTGATCGAGAGATCATTGAAAGAGGAGATGTTACCACAAGCGTGTGGACTCTCAAGACAATATTGCGAGATCCATTTACTAAAGCGTTAACACAACAACGGTTTGATCGTCACTTAGAGAAGATGGGTATGAGATACCACGGCGATTGGCTTTAGTGCAAGTGGGAGATTGAAAGTAGTATGCATACAAGCCAGTCATGTATGATGATAAAGCATATAATTTGTAATCAATCTTATTTGTTTATTAATAAAAGAATTATTTATTAAAGGCATTTATTATCTACATGGTGTCGTTTTTTAATAATATGTGATAAACTCATAGTTTTAAGCAATGCTTTTAGAATCATGATGAGATCATGCTAATGAGATCTAAATTCTTAGATAGCTTAAAACTAAAATGTTCCCAATCAATGGATTACTAAAAAGGGGATTAATGAATCCAGATAGATTGATACGTACGTTGCTTGCTCATTGGATGAGGATGATTGATCTCATGATCATTTGTGTGGAGACACTAAAGCAAGTATGTAGGTGCTTATTAGAGAATAAGTTCACTGAACGTGACTCGCTAAGGAATACCTAATGGAGTTTTACTTGCCTGTCAATAGAAATTCCTGTAGTGATAGTAGTACAAATGATCCTTAGACTTGAGATCATCATAGTATCTTATATATAATGAATTACACTTTGACTTATTCCTTAAGACTCTTAGATTATATCAAAGGGTATGCTTGGGTGTAATAAGTTATATATGAAGATAGTGAATGATCAATAAAGAATCTACCACTTCTAGTAAAAGAAGAGAAATGTCATATGTGATTCGATAAATGACAACCCGAGGAATCTTGGTGGCGAGTGGAATGAAATTAGAAAGTAGTTTCTAATTTGCATTTATTAGAGTTGTGCATTTAGGAATCGAAATACATATAATTAAATAAAATAAGACTTGACGATAAATTCTATGTCTTATATTTAATTGGGACATTGTATGGTGGAAGGATTGAATTATACGATAACTATTTACTCAAGGGTTCTTTTATGATTAATATTGAAATCTATATTATCTGGAAAGTCGTTAATCGCTAGGGAGGCTTATCCCTATTGTAGAATAAATATTATTTATTTAAATAAATTAATCGTTTAATTTATTTATTTAAATTAGATTAGAATTGTTCTAATTGATATATTCACAACCGGTTTAATATGGAGAACCTAAAGGGTCACACCATAAAAGGAAGAATAATTATTTAAGAAGTTAATGGCATAATCGTAATAATATGTTGAGTATATTTAATTTAATCTATGGTGATAGAATAAATTAAATAGCTTAATATTCATTATTTAATATTTTAGAAATATTAAATATAAATTAATAAGAGGAGTCTTATTAATATTATTACAATTATTAT
The DNA here is from genome assembly GCA_020205605.1 of Panax ginseng. Taxonomy (NCBI): domain Eukaryota; kingdom Viridiplantae; phylum Streptophyta; class Magnoliopsida; order Apiales; family Araliaceae; genus Panax; species Panax ginseng. The sequence goes on from CM035139.1 coordinate 132,557,656, forward strand.
TATTTTAATTTCTAAAAGAGTTTAGGAATTAATTTAATATAAGTACTCTCATTTATTCCTAATTGGATTAGGAGAGAAAATTAGTTAAAGGAGTTTAATTAATTATTCCTAATAAGATTAGGGAGCCCATTTAATTAAAAGAGTTTAATTAAATAAATGATACCTTATTTTTAATTAAATAGGGTTACCTGATATCTTTATAAGAGGAGTCTTATATCAGATATCAAGATATACGTAATTCCAATAGTTGGAGAGTACGCCCCCTTTTCTATAGAGATAGGAAAAACTAGGGTTTGAGCCAATACACCCTTCTTTTGAAAATTATTCTTTCTTGGTGGATCACCTCTAGAGGCCATACAATTGGGTGGCTTACATTGATCAAAGGAAGGAATCTACCCGGAGATTCAAGGAGATCGCGGAGAAGTAGGAGGTGAACTCGTACCTGAGGAAGCTCGTTTCTACAAGGGTATAATTTTATAACTTCTTATTCTTCGTTTAATTAATAATATGCATAAAGGATGATCCGGGTAATTGGTTTGTGAAAAATTTTAAAATCTGATTTTATTATGCTTCCGCTATTTTGCAATTTGATTGCTACTTTGATTTTCACAAAACCTAACAGCCACCTAGTCATGCCTATGTGTATGTGGATAGTCCTATTTACAAAGGAGACTGGAATTTTTTTTCCAAACTGTAGGCATTGGATAGTCATGCATTTTTAACTCTACTTTAGGCCTATGTTAAAGTAATTCATGTATGCATGTAGTCATAAAATGCATTTGAAAAAGCTCCAGGTTAGAGTTTACCACACCCTTTCTGAGGTGATTTGGAGACTTGTGTCCAGATATATGGATCTGGATCAGCCGAGTAGTTCCCGCAGGACCACTTCAGGTGTACGGAGGAGGGCTTCTAACGTTCCTCAACCCCGTTTAATTAAACAACCTCGTCGTCTAGCGGAGGCAGGTATACGTCCTGTCCGGGTTGAGGTACCGGATGTTGAGGACGAGGAGGAGGATGTACCAGTTGTGGACCCTGCTCCTACTGCTCATGTTCCCCGCAGGGATCTTCCAAGCATTCAGGTGATGATCCCAGAGCTTCTGGGTGATTTGAGTTATCACCCCTCAGTTTACTTGCAGGCAAACGAGGTACAAGCTGGATTTTGATCTTCCATTTTTTCCTATTGATGAGGAGTAAAGGATCTGATGTTGATCTGCTTTGTAATACAGGTTCCCAGCTTCACACAGCCTAGAGGGAACTAGTTCACCATTCACTCTACATATTAGGATCTGCATCTTGACTATCGAGCAATTATACATGGCTAGGGCTTTGAGGCGTTCTTTTTCATCCTCCCCCGTTGTTGTCCCTGGGGTTATCTCAGGGCATTGTATGAGCGCTGGTTTCACTAGACTCAGTCTCTCCATTTGTTGGATTGTGAGGTGATGATGACGCCGATGGATTGGCAATTTATCACCGGTATGGAGTTTGGAGGGACGCCAGTGCCATGTACAGCAGATATTACCCCGACTGCCGTTAGATTCTTGCTAGGAATCCTGGCTGAGGCGGTGAAGGACAGGACAATCCGTACAGGTCCTTTAAGCGTTGATGCTATGAGCGAGCTGTTAAGTGAGCCCATACCCGATGATGTGAGAATTAGGGATCATATTCTTCAGCGATTGTTCCTAATAATCATTAGAGGCGGCTTCATAGCAGATAACTCTTTTACGGTATCATTCGCTTTGGTGAGCGCCACACGAGATGTGGACCGTATTGGATAGTATAATTGGGGCTCCTACACCTTCGCCTATTTCCTCAGGGGTATGCGCATGCGTTCACAGGGCTTGACGGAGGCTTGGCTAGGATTTTACCCATTTCTGCTGGTGAGTATTTTTCTTATGATTTCCCATGTACAGGTTAAGAGTGTTGACTGACAGTAGATGTTTTGCCTTTGTGTTGGCATTTTTAGGCCTATGAGAGGCTCCCATGTTTACGTCCTGTGAGTGTGCTAGGCTTGGAGACCTATCCATGAGGATTTCAATGGAATCACTCCATATTGACGGAGGTTCCTGTAGCTGAGTGTTTCACCCATCGTCGTCTATAGTTGGAGTTATTGATAGATGATGTTATCACATGGATTCCCTATTCTGGGGAACATTTGCCCAGTGGGTTTGAGGATGGATACCCTACTGGTGTCGAGTACGTGATTTCCACCCATAGGATTCCTCTCTTCACGGATGGAGGATGGGAGCTCTATTTAGGAGAGCGTGCTATTAGGAGCACCACAGGGGAGAACCGTATACTGATCTTGCCTCCTTCCAGGCGTTATTGGCCTGTACCATAGTTATAGACACTCAAAATTTTCTCCACACCTGTTACTAACATTGCACGAGTGCATATTCATCTTTTGAAGATAACCCTAGAAGACAGCTCACATCCATTCCGGATACCACCGAAAGTTCAGTCTCAACCCCAGAACACACACCGGGATTATCAGTTCCAAGCTCGGAGATAACCCCGTGTTTCGTCCTTGGAGATAAACCCAAGGAGTGTCGTTGCAGTTCCAACGATAACCCCAGAAATGCTTTTTTCAAATGCATGCAATCAACTTCAACCTTGGAACTCCCACCGAGGCACTCATTCCAAAGACCCGGAGCTAACACCGGGAAGACATGCACACTTAAAGATGACCCTGCAGAATTCAAACACTTGCAGCAGTCTAATATCAGAGATAACCCTGAGCAACGTCTGCTTTATCAGCCCAAATCGGAGATAACCCCGGTGAAGGGAAAAATCATCATCTTGCCACCTCAACCCCTAGGGCGCCGTCTCAACATCTCATACATACATTTATACGCAGCAATCTCCCACAAGAGCCAAGGAGTTCCAATCTTGAGTGACTATTACGCATGGCAGCACACCAGATAGAATTTGAAGCTTGAAGACCTGGGCATAGTCCCCTCTTCCTAACTTCGTACAACCTCTAATCCCATGTCATTGCGTAACTCTCGACAAAAGCGGTCCGGAGAAGGTCTTGTACACCTCATTCGGATGCTCAATTTGAAGTTCTACAAGTTGGAGTGGACATCACAGTGCACGTACTTTGAGATGGCAGGACCCACGGAGCCTGGGGCACCCCGAGTAGCCACAGGTGCATCTGCGGCTATCGTAGGTGCATCTGCGGTTACCGCAGGTACACCTGCGGCCACCAGCTCTATAAATATAGAGCTTGGGGTGGCCATTTTCAAGAGAGGAAGAGGCGAGGAAGCCCTGTAAAATTTGCTCTGTACACACCCCATATTGAGTGCTTTCTCATTTTAAACACATGTTAGCCCACATATAGCTATATTTTTAGCGGTGGGAGCTGAGTGTTCATCCATTTATAGTCATAAAAGTCTTCTTTGGCAGCCCACGGTAAGCCTTCTTACACATTATAAAGCCTTTCTCTTCATCTTTGCACACACTATTCTTCACATTGAGAGTCTTGTTGTGTGTGTATGCCCAGACTTCTGTCTGTGGTTTTCATTTCTGTCTGTATATATATACTTAATATATGTATATTAAGTATATATATGGACTAACATTATCGAGTTATGCCTCGATTGAGCCTAGACTTATGTCTGGAGCATTTTTTTGCTTTTATATATGTATATACTTATATATATGAACTATTGTCGGATTATATCCGATGAGCTTGGATTTTATATCTGGAGTGTTTACTGCTTATATATATATATATATATATATGAACTGTTGTCGAACTCTGTTCGATGAGCCTGGATTTTATATCCGGTACGTTTACTGCTTATATATATATATATATATATATATATAGCAATAAATCGCTGAAATGATAAACCGAGCCGAGATTGAGAAACATACTGTGCGTTTACCGCTTATATATATATATTTACATTTCTATTAGGCCTAGAGTTTACTTCATGGCGGTTAATCGTTTTTACTACTTTCTTTACATTTATTTCCGCCTGGAATTTACTTTGTGGTGGTTGATCGCATTTATTGCTTTATTTACATTTCTGATCCCCCATGGAGGTGCTTCGTGGTGGTTGATCATGTCTATATATATATTTACCGCTTTTATATATTTACATTTCTGATCCCCCATGGAGATGCTTCGTGGTGGTTGATCATGTCTGTATATATGTATATTTACAACTTTTATATATATAACTCCTTACTGCTTTTCATATAAACTGTGGCATCAACTGAGCCTAGGAATCATGTGATCACAGATTCAGTCCACTGAATCTAAATTCGGTTCCCGTGATGGACATTTTCATCTGTAAGCAGCTTGTAAATTATTCACGGTGTTTGAATTTCCTTAGATGCCTGTCATGCCCATGAGGAGTTCGGCACCGCTATATATTATTTTCTCGAAGATGCTTCGCATCTCGAAAATAAAAGAAAACAAGCCGGACATTTAATAATAAAATGAAAGTATGAAAAGGTCTCAATTACTATTGAGCACAAGGTTTGAAAAACCTCTTTTATAAAACTTCACAGCTATATCATGTTTAAAACTGAATTTTTATATAAATTCAAACCCTTTGTATATAGGTGCGAAATGAGGCCTCGCACTACGTCCAAATAAATTTCACATTGACCCCCCCCCCCACAAACACATATTCATATAACAGTTTTTTAAAAAGTTGTAACGCCCAAGAAAATTGAACTTATATGAGAATTAAATTTTTATTTGATTATGTGAGTTAAATGAATTTAATTGATTATTTATGTGAGTAAGCTATGTGAAGGTCGTTCTATGACCTAGAATGTACGTATGTGGTTAGTATTCTAGTTACGTGCTAGAATTAATTGTTTTGAATTTTCAAGACGAAAATAAAAGTTTTTCGAGAAATTTTCGTAAAAAAATTATTCATCCGTTTCTACTCGGGAATTAAGTTTGAAATTTCGAGAAATGCGTAATGATAGAATATGAAGACAAGATGGAATATTTAATAATATTTCATTTATGGCAAACGAAGTTTTTGCCTGCGGACTTAAAACCTAAGGGTTGAATAGAATGATTTTCGAGAAGGAAATGAGACGCGTATAATGCATTACGATAATGATTATACGTACGTTATACGAGTATAATACGAAGATTTAATACGAGGAACAATACGATTATCGTACTAGTATTATACGAAGAGAATACGTGAATTATACGTGTGGAATATGATTGGTGTAATGGACTTAGAGTTAGGACTTAGTATAATCCAATTGAGTTGAATTATATCAAGCCCAAGTGGTTAAATATCAAGCCCAATGAATTAAGTGATTAAGCCTAAGTCTATGCCCAATGTTAGAATTAATTAAGCCCGATCCAAGAAATCAAACTGTGGGTCGAACCGGTGGGTCACCGAATGGGTAAAACCCATGGGGCAACCCATGGGGATGACCCATGGGGCAACCCATGGGGATGACCCATGGGCATGTGGGCCGACCACTTGGTGGCCAAGTAAAGTGTACTACTTGATCACCAAGTATTTTACTTGGTGATGAAGTAGTGAATAGTAAGGAGGTGGGAGAAAGGACCAAACTACCCTCCATTTGAATTACCTATAAATAGAAGGCAAATGTTGGTTATTTTTGGTTTTCCAAGAGTCAATCAACCTATATTGAGAGAGAGAAAGAGGAAGACTTAATCAATCATCTCACCTTGAAGCTTTTCTTTAGAGAATTTAGCAAGAACATCAAGAACGAAAAGGTTACATTCCTTAATAATAGTTTTCCATCCTTTTGATTTCTTTGATTATAAAGAATCACAAATTGGTGGAGCATGTCTCTTTTGGAGGATTTAGGATGGTTTATAAATTGTAAAACCTTTATAAGTCATGAAGAAATAGAAATCGTAAGGGTTTACGTAAGTTAAAGTCGTAAAAAATATTGATTGATGAGTTTGGTTGTTGATGAATTATTGAACACCATCACTCTTAATGTATGTACATCCTGGTTGGTTAGGATGTAGATATGAAATCAATGGAGTGTTCCATTTGATTTGGCTTATAGAATACTAGTAACTAAGTTATGGCGAATTTTACCGAATTAGACGTTAAACGTTGAAAACGTAGAAATTCCGGATTAGTAGTCGAAAGTTGCCATGAGACTTGAAAACGTTGGTTTTCAATGTCAACACATGAGATAGGGTATTTAAGATTCGCGGGCTCAAGAATCGTAGAGTTCTGACTTAAAACGAAGAAAACAAGTATTGAACGCTCGAAAACGTTTAACAAACGCTCAAAAATGAACTTAGAAGTGAATTTCGAGTTAACGATTTCAGAATTGTAAAATTCTTATATGAATGCGTAGAGTATGTAATTTATGAGTTGTAGGCTTTTGAACGGATGAAATCGGACTTATAACAAAGAAGTTATGAAGTCGAAAAGTTCACTAAAATTTTTGTTTGTTAAAATTTTTCAGGTCTTTGAGGTCAGCACTTGCTACGCGCAGACAAAGGCTTGTGTCTTGCAAGCAATACCGCCGTGCAAGTGTAATGACCCTCTTCGAGAGTGGCGCCCATGCCTCCACTCATGTGAAGGAGTTTTTGTTATAGCCTTGAGGCCGAGGCTTAGAGTCGCAGACGGCCGAGCGTCGCCATGCAGATGTTAGGTATAGATGCCACGGCGCGTCGCCGAGGTAGGGCATTTGTTAGAAAAGTTAGGTTTGAACTTCAATAGTTTCAAGACCTGTATAATTTAAGTTTATATACGTAATAAGCGTTCTAAAACTATTCCTATGTTACATATACTAGTGTATATGGTGATGAACTTTGGAAGTAAACTCAAGTTGTTAGTATAGTAACGAAGAACACAAAGTGTTAATAATAAACCGTGAACGGTAATCGACATTAGTATTTCACCAATGATGATTGAGTTCAGTTAGTAATGTAAGAACGTTAACAAGCCGGAATGAAGGGTAGTAAGTTGAATTGAATTTATTAATGAAATGAAGTCAATTAAAACATAGTAGAGAAAGAAATTGGTAGAAACAATGTGGTTGATTGTTTGGTAGCTAATTACAGTGTGCTATGTGAATATATCATGTAAATTCTGTAAAGGCTGAGATCAGTCGATTAAGTTATTTGAAGACACTTAAAGGCAAGTTTTCTTAACGCTTGTCTAACCTTCGAGTTAGTCAAGTTTTCTGTGATTCATTGTATTGAGTTGTGGCGACGTCGGGATTTTTGGTGTCCCTTTTCGTTACTTGTTCTTTGGTGTTTTCATGTTAATGTGAGATTTGTTTGAAAAAACAAGTAAAAAAGGTCTGACATGTATAATGTCGACGATTGACTTTAAGAGTCACCAGTTGGTGTATTTAACTGGTTGCACCAACACAACCAAAAAGGTTAGCACATTGAACCAGTGATTTGACACTGCTAAACGGGTCTGTGAAACCGAGATTCATTAAGGGTTCAACCAGTTACATCAGTGTTAGGCACCCCCCGACATCCGTGGTACCACGGTGACCGCCACTCTTCAAAGAAATTGTTATATGAATGTGTGTGTGTGTGGATCAATGTGCAATTTATTTAAAAGTAGTGCAAGGCCTCGTTCGCACCTATATACACAAGGTTTGAATTTTATTGAAAAATTTAGTTTTAACCAAGATATAGCAATGAAGTTTTATAAAAGAGGTTTTTCAAACCCTGTGCTCAATAGGAATTGAGACCTTTTCATACTTCCATTTTATTATTAAATGTTCGGCTTGTTTGCTTTTATTTTCGAGATGCGAAGCATTCTCGAGAAAATAATATACTACAATCTTAGAACTCCTCATGGGCAAACACAACCATCCAAGGAAATTCGAACCTTCAGAAAATAATGTACAAGTTGCTTATAGCTGAGAAAGTCCATCACGAGAACCGAATCTAGATTCAGTAGACTGAATCTGTGATCACATGATTCCTAGGCTCACATGATATCGCAGCTTTATATGGAAAGCGATGGCGTTATATATATAAAAGTCAGAAATATATATATACAGACACGATCAACCACCACGAAACAACTCCATGGCGGATTAGAAATGTAAATATATAAAAGCGGTAAATATATATATATATAGACATGATCAACCACCACGAAGTAAACTCCAGGTGGGATGAAATGTAAATAAAGCAGTAAAAGCGATCAACTACCACGAAGTAAACTCCAGGCAGGACGAAATGTAAATAAAGCTGTAAAAGCGATCAACTGCCACAAAGTAAACTCCAGGCAGGACGGAATGTAAATAAAGATGTAAAAGGCCACAAAGTAAACTCTGTGCTGATGTAAATGTAAATATATATATATATATATATATATATATATATATATATATATATATGTACAAATATATATATATATATATATAAAAGCAATAAACGCACTTTTGATGTGAATCCGGCTCATCTGGATATGTCCGATAATAATTATATATATATATATATAAGCGAGTAAATGCTCGGGATGTAAAATCCAGGCTCATCAGATATGTCTGACAACAATTATATATATAAAAGCGAGTAAATGCTCTGGATGTAAAATCTAGGCTCATCAGATATGTCTGACAACAATTATATATATAAGTATATATATATAAAAAGAAATAAACGCCTGCATCAAGTTCAGGCTCAATCGAGGCATAACTCGATAATGTTAGTCCATATATGAAATATATACATATATAAGTATATATATATACAGACAAAAATGAAAACCATGGACCGAAGTCCGGGCAAACGCACACAACACGACTCTCAATGTGTATAACAGTGTGTGCTAATATGAGAAGAAGGCTTTATAGAATGTGAGAAGGCTTATAGTGGGCTGCCAATATAGACTTCTATGACTCTAGATGGATGAATACTCGGCTCCCACCGGTAAAAATATGACAAAATATAAGCTCAAAAGTGTTTGAAATAATACAGCACTCAGTTTATGGGGTGTGCAAAGCCAATTGGATAGGGCTTCCTCGCTCTTTTCTCTTCAAAAATGGCTAGACCAAGCCCCATATTTATAGAACTGACTACCGCAGGTGCACCTGTGGCATCCTCTGTTACACCTGCGACTGTCCGAACTGCTCGGGGTTCCGCGGGTCCTGTTATCTCGAAGTACGTGCACTTGTGCAATGTAATATTCGTTCGAACATACAGAACTTCAATCCGAGCATCCGAACGAGGTGTATAAGACCATCTTCGGACTGCTTTTGTCGAGAGTTATGCAATGACATGGGATTTGCCCTTTTTAATTCCAGGAAGATGGGTCCATGACCGAAATAGCATTCTCGGGTTCCCGTCAGGGAATTCGGGGAGTTATTTCGCGTAGTTTTTGCTCCGAAGTTAAGATATAAGTCTTGTGGGACCAATTTTGAATCAATTTCAGTTGACATGAGTGTATTTGATTTGAAGTGAAGTTGAGTTGGCAAAATGACCATTTTACCCCTCCCGAGGTTATCTCCTGTTTTTGCACAGTTGTAGCAGGTTTTTCCCAGGGTTATCTCTGAGATGGTCATGTTGTTAACTCTGAATGTACTCAGGGTTATCTATGAGGTTGGATTGACCTCTCGGGGTTAACTTCGGGGTCGGGAAATGATGTTGTAGTCCTCCAGGGTAACCTCTGGAGTGTGAAAAAGACGCTTTTTCCCTCATGCATAGTTAGTAACAGGAAAAGAAAATTTTGAGTGTCTACAGATGCCCCTCTTTATCATGTTCATGAAATGCAATGGAATGGACATGATAAAGATTAGTAGACACTTGAAATATGACAAGGTACTCTTAATGATGCAAATCGCAATGTAATGAATGTTATGATAAATGTTAAAATATTTTCGCAAATCGCAGTTCACAAATCGCACATCGTATTTCGTACTTCGCATTTCTCTTTTCGCATTTGGCCAATCACACTTTCCAAATTGTACATCGTATTTCGCATATCGTAGATCGCAAATCGCAATGAATGTTATGATGCATGATTAAAATGTTTTTGCAAATCGCTTTACCTTTACCGATCATTGCTAATGCCTATACTGGTTTTGACTCCAATGGTTTGGCATTTAATCGTTGATGCTTATTTGATGAAGATAAGTTGAGATGTTTTCCACATCTCTGATGGGGATGACGTTCTAAAATCACCAGACCTTCCCAATGTATACGCTGGTAATTTACAACGGTGCCTACCCTGTTGGTAGTTGAACACGCTGTTATCGCCCAATTATTTCGGTTCTCACTCGAACGATGGTATTCAAAACTTTCATCACTGAACTGTCTTGATGTCGCGCTGAATTTATAGATAATGGTTTTGAATACCGGATCTTTCGATACCTTCGTTGAAGTAATATTCAAAGGTTCACTTCTCCAGACTCTGCCTGATGTTATGCTTGATAGAAATGTACGTTGATGTAGCGCTTCACCCTTTTTGAGGTGATTTGGAGTTTCCTTTCGCTATTGGGTGATGGTGCCCCATTTCCTTGAATATTTGATTCGCAACCCAGCTGAACTGATGATCTGAATGCCGTTGATATCCCTGGGGGGTGCAGTTCACTTTCGCTGCCGAACTTTGAACTTTAGTGTAGGGGCCTCAGCTTATGAGGATTTGGCGTAAATTGATGGTGTAGATTTCATTTGCCAGACCCTTTGTCATTGGGCTTCTGCTCTTAAGTTAAGAACTTTGTTGAGAATTTTCCTCTTTATTTGTAGGGGCAAGCTAATGTTGCTATGATTTCTTTCAGGAGTTTTCCTTCTTTTAATGAGAGGTTTGATCCTGCCTTAAAATCCTTCACTTTCCTGGAATCGAAAAATGCCCCAGTCTTTTCGAATACTAATGTCGGGGATTCATACAAAAAACTCTCTTTGTTGATGAAGTCGCAAGTGAGTAATATCCAAATCGCTAGTGAGCTGATTGTGAGGGAAGCTTTAATGATGATGGACCATGTTGATGGTGTTGACTGGGGCATTTTCCTCTTTAGGATGTTTGATAAAGGCCCTAGTGTTGAGTTGTTGCTATTTTCGAGATTGCCCAAGTCTTGTTTGTAGTGGTCGCAATATCGGGTTATCGTCGATTTTGAAATTGCCCCAGCCTTGCTTGTTGCCTGGGATAGTTGCTTTGACAGATGGGCTGATAAGATGCTGAGATTGCAAGAGACTTTTTCCTCTATACCAGATGGTGAACAAGTATAGGACTTGGGTTTTGATGCCTTTAATCATTATTCCTGACTTGTTATTGCAATCGGTCTTGTTTTTCTTTTGATTTGATGAAGACTCATGATTAAGGGTGTCGAATCTCTTGGCATATCGCTATTTCTTCCTTTCTAGGATTTGTGCCAGATTTGATGGAATGACATTGCAGTGTTGTTGGGTCTTCTCCACATAGGTCGCTGACTTGGAGGGTCGTTCTTAAGATCGACGTTTGGATTTGGACATTTTTGTTGAGGGTCAGACTGCACCACTGGTGGTTGCCTACGTATTACCATGAGTGTGGGAGATTAGGTCTGCGTAGTTCCTACTTGACGAGATAAACAGTTTGAGAATTGTTTATTTGAGAAGTGTTTGGTTTGAGAAGTGTTTGGATTAGAAGTGTTTGGTTTGAGAAGTGTTTGGTTCAGAAGTATTTGGTTTGAGAAGTGTTTGGTTTAGAAGGGTTTGTTTGAGAAGTGTTTGTTTGGGTTTTTGGGTTTTTGTTTGGTTTGACCGCACCATAAATGGCTACCTACGTACTCCCATTAAAGAGGGGAGATCAGGTCTTTCGTAGTTCAGGCTTGATGAGCTAAAACCTGAATGATTTGATTTTTGATTTTTTTTTCTTTTTCCTTCTTTTTTCTTTTTTTTTCTCTATACATGAATGGAAAATAATTAAATTAGTATATTATCTCATAACAATTAATTTTCTTAATCTTTAATTATTTACTTAACAAATAATTCGCCAAAGTAAATGAAATCAATTTAAACAATATATATTCAACGATAAACATATCCATTAAATATTTATATAATTCAATAAATATTTAAAATTACAATTTAAAATTACGGATTGTTACATAATATCCATAAAATGTCATAAATAATATTTCTTATTATAAATTACCAAAATGCCCTAAAATAGTCATAATATTATATATTAGGAGTATTCAAGCATTAAAATCATATTTTTCTTATTTAAGACATTATTTAATTATTTATTTCTTTTTATTCATAACTTCATCATTTTTAGGAAAAATACCAAACTGATTCCAAAATTTCTTCTTTTCTGGGTTTAGAAAGTATATGACCCAACAATGATCCCCATATTTTTCTGGAATTTTAGAAAATGATTTACTAATTTTAAAGTTCCTAAAACACTTAGATCTTGCTTCATTTTTCATAAATCGAGTTTTTCTCAGATAATTCTGAACTTTTCAGGGTATACTCTCATAATATATATGAACCTATTGTAAAAATTTCGGATTTTTCCCATGTATACACTATGAGAAATGCTGGTGTTAATATTTAGGAGTCCTTTACGGAAATAGCTATTACGCACAAACTATAAATCGAAACGTGTCCGTTCTTTTTTCTACACGTAGATAACTTCTTAAGGTACCTCTGTGATTTTTCCAAGATTTTTAAAAGACTTGAAACTATCCGAAATAGCCTTAAGAAAAATGGGGACAGTAGCTTTTTATGGTTTTAAAACCTTAATACACTGTGTGGACTGTTTTGGGGAAAACAGCCCCCATGGCTTCAATACTTGCTAGATTTATGTTCTACCACTTGGGTTTACTAGATAACTCATGTATCTAGTACCCCCTTCGACGGATCATAAATCCAATTTGTAAAACTTGAGTTACACAAGATTTAGTGGAAGAAAAATGAGGGTTTAACCCCTAGGAGAACATATGCTCATTTTCTTCCTCTAAACCTTTGATCTAACACTCAAGATACTTAGTTCTATACATGATGATATGTAAAACTAGGGTATCTTGAGTATTAGTTCATAACCCCAACAAATCTTGTTATAACACAAAATAAAAGAAGAAGATGAAGATTTAGGTTATACCTTGATCTAGTAGAAACCTTCCTTGATTTACCAAAGTAATATATAAGCTTAGGGTGAATTAATCAAGCTAGAAAACTCCTCTCTCTCTCTCTTCAAAACCGAACCCCTCTCTCTCTTTTCTCTCTTTGTATCTTGCTAGCTTGGGAGAAAAATAGAAGAAGAAGAATAATAATAATAGAAATTAAATGTCTAGCAAAATGAAATGGGGTGATTAACTAATATCCCCCATACTTTTGTTGTCCCTTCGATAAAAGGCTTCACCTTATCTCTTTCAAATGAGCCTAATCATGTGATTAAGGGTGCTAAGTAGATTTTCTACCAATGGGAGAGGGACACACTTGTACTTTATGTAAGAGTTGCTAATTAAGGAACTTGATTAGCTTAACTTTGTTGCCTTAAAAGGCCTAATATGGCCGGTCCCCTTTCCCCCATTATCTCCTCCATTTTTCTTTTATTTTAATGCACAAATTTGATTAATCAAAAGTCTAAAATACCCTTAATCAAGTGGGCTAAGTATTGGTTTGCATTTTATTTCTGTTGGGCTTCTCCTTTAATTGTTTTGGGTCATGTAATGAACATAGTCTAACAATTTTAATATATGTTACCCAAATTGTTTATTTAGGGTTTTCATTACCAATCATATGAAATTTCATTACTTATACATGTGACTTTAGCTCATAACCTAATTAAGTTTACTAGAAATAGGTTTAAAATTATTAGTCACTTGAAATAACAAGATTATCCACTTAAGTTAGTATACATATTAAATATTAACCCTTCCTTATTACCATAACCCTTAGGTTATTTAATTGTCTCACCTAATGTATAATTAGGTTACGAAGCTTTCATTTAGGGTTTAAAATAAAATAAATTAATTCCTAAAATTTGTAATTAGGGTTTCTAATCACATTATGCATGAACATTAGGGTTTCGAGTCAATGATTAGGGTTTACCTAATTAGCGTTTATATTTATAATATCAGACATTGATCACATTATCACGATTACCTAACAATTTTGAACTCCAATTTGTATTTTAAATTATGGTTTCGCATAGTAATACAAGGGTTTGTCACATAATACCATAATTGACCAACCCTTATCGGTTCATACATGTACGAAGACATATTTATAAAGATCGAACAAAAAAATATAATTAATATTATATTATTATTCTCATGCCTTGATCAAAATCCAAAAATTAGGTTTTGGATTCCATATCCGATTTATCCGTATACTTAACATTATTAATTAAGTTAAAAATAATTAACTTAATATTACGAACAAAATTCATATAATTAAATAATTATTATAATAATTCAAAAAAATCATTTCATATATTATATAAATATTATATAATTATATTTTCATGGAAAATAATTAATAAAAACATTTCTACTATAAAATTAATTATTATACTAATATAGTTTATAACAATCAATAATTCTAAAATAAAATTATTTAAAATCATTCATGTAATAAATATATCACATAAATACATACACATATTATCTTGGCACATATTCCCCATATTTATTTTAATAAATACAAAAAAAAAATATTTATACGCCAAATTTCTAATTTATTTGTATAGAAAATATCGAGTTGTTACAATTGTCCATGATGAACATACAAACAGATTTACCCCAGACGATGATTGCCTAGATGTTATGGTCATCATTTGGGAAAAAGGAGGATGACGATAGCCCCTCTATCACTGCAGTCCATCAGGACTTTACCCTCAACAATTGGAGCAACATTCCATGCATTGGTTGACAAGGGTAAAACGGGCAGAAAATCCTTATGCCCTATAGAAAACTTTAATTGCTTTCTTTTCTGTATAATATTAGCAGTTATTTTATCAATACATGCTAACACTTTTGTATGATTAAACAATTTCATATATTAATGTTAGAGTTTATGCCCCAGAGGCCAATTATTTGATATAATTGCTTAACGTTTTAATATTATATTTGATTAAATAAATGAATGATTTTACTATGGTTTTATTTACTGTGCTATATAAATGTTAACATAATAAAAATCCTTAGAATAGTGATACAAATTATATAGTTTCAAGTATGTGACGTGAACATGAGATTATATAATTACAATTAGTATCATTGTTCTTAAATGTCCCTAGTCGAGTATCATTGTTGATGGGATAACAATGATGCATTAAGACTAGTATGTGGATTGATTGATGACCAAATCTCATTGGTTATAAATATATGAGATATTAAGTCAATGCATAGGTACATGTTAAAGAACGATGTACTGGACAGAGCCACCATGAGAATTCTATGTGGAGCATTATGCGAAATGTCATTAGCAATTCTCATAGTGACAATGATGTAATGGTCCTCCGACCTGAAATCACTATATTACTACATGGGAATTTATGTACTTTGATATCATCAAATGTCACCATTAATAGGGTGGACTATAAAGGTGATTATTGGGTACATCATGAATCGTGTGAGGAATATGAGTGATCTAGATGGAATTTAACCATCCTATAAATTAGGGATGATATCCATAGGCCTCTTGATTGAGTAGGACTTTGAAATGCATGACCATGCTCAAATAGTGATTTGATTCATATAGTCTACTCATTGATCAAGAAAATTCAGATTAAATTATAAAGAGTATGACACATTCCATGACTCGAGTTTAATCTAGGATATTAAGGTTAAAAGGATTAAATTACATTGAAACATTGGTCATGGAAAAGGTTGCATCGAATCATCGATCTTATTATTACTTGGGTAGCAGTGATGCATTACTAGATGCCGCTCACTGTTTATAATTTTATTATTTGATTTTAAAATTATTGCCAACGTAATAATAACCTATTGGGTCACATACATAGAATGTAATTAAAAGGAAATTAATTTAAATTGTAAAGATTTAAATATATCAATATGATTGATAGTATTTAAATTACGAATTTAAATTAATAGGATAATTTATATATATGTATATTAATTAAGACAGACTTAATTAAGATATATATATATATATATATATATATATATAAATTCGGATTTTATTATATTAGGTTTTGAATAATTCCTTTTAATCGCTATATATATGATATGTAGCAGCCATTTTAGGTATTATTCACAAACCAAAACCCTAGCCGCTCTTAGAGAGAGACTAGAGAGAAATAGGTCCGAAATCCTCATCATTGGTGGCTAGTACCGCAATTCCTTATTCTGCAGATCGTAGGATGATTCACGGAGCGTTCGTGTGGATACCGTAGAGACGCAATTCATTTGAATTGCGTTACAGATTCGACTGCATCGATTCTAGCTTTAATAATCGGTATAATTCTAACCTTTGAATTAATTGATTTTTCACATGGATCCTGTTTAGGGTTTCAAAATTACTTTTAAATTTTATTTTCCGCTGTGCGTTTCTGTGTCGAAACCCTACAATTAAGTGAAAGCATATTTTGTTTCAGGACTCTGAATTTAGATGTGCATGTACTTGCTGATGAGGTGCCTTCTCTCCACAAGGACTATAACTTTGATGAAAAGTTGGACTCAGACTTAATGGAAATCCAAGAGGACATTGAGATACCTAAGGAGATTAAGGAATGGATCGAAGACAAACCTAAACCTAATCTTGATCAAACCATTTCTTTCAATCTCGGAACCTTAGAAAGCCCTAAGCTAATCCAGATTGGTTCAGACCTAACCCCAAACCAACAGAAGGACATGGTTGCGCTACTAACTCATTTCCAGGATGTGTTTGCATGGTCTCATGAAGATATGGTGGGTTTGTTCTCAGACATTGTTCTTCATTGCCTTCCCATTAAAGAGGGATTCAAGCTAGTCAGGCAGAAGCTCAGGCAATTGAAACCTGAGTGGAGTTTAAAAGTGAAAGAAGAAATTGTGAAACAATTTCAAGCTGACATTATCATGGTGTCTACATATCCGGAATGGATATCCAACATAGTTCCCGTGCCTAAACCAGGAGGAAAGGTGCGAGTTTGCGTGGATTACCGGGATCTGAACAAAGCTTGTCTTAAAGATAGCTTTCCCGTGCCATTTATCTACATTCTCATTGACAATACTGCTCAATATAACATGTACTCATTTTCGGATTGCTTCGCGGGGTATCATCAGATTATGGTCGCTAAGGAGGATCGTGAGAAAACTGATTTCATCACGCCTTGGGGAACCTTCTGCTACAGACGGTTGTCATTCAGCCTCATCAATGCCGGGGCAACCTATCAGCGAGCTATGATGGCTCTTTTCCACGACTTAATGCATAAGGAGATAGAGATCTACATGGATGACATCATTCTCAAATCCCGAAGGGAGGAAGACCACTTAGACCATCTCAAAAAGCTCTTCAACAGGTTGCGCAAGTACAACTTGAAGTTGAATCCAGCCAAGTGCGCCTTTGGCGTTAAATCAGGTAAGTTGCTAGGTTTCCTAGTCAGCCATAAAGGGTTTGAGCTGGATCCCACCAAAATCCAGGCCATCAAGGAAATGCCCATTCCTCAGACAAAGAAGGAAATATGGGGATTTTTGGGATGAATCAACTTCATTAGCAGGTTTATCTCTCAACTCACAGCAACCT
Source organism: Panax ginseng (assembly GCA_020205605.1). Taxonomy (NCBI): domain Eukaryota; kingdom Viridiplantae; phylum Streptophyta; class Magnoliopsida; order Apiales; family Araliaceae; genus Panax; species Panax ginseng. The sequence goes on from CM035139.1 coordinate 132,575,276, forward strand.
GTGAGCCCATTTTCAAATTGTTAAGGAAGAACTCCTCCATGAAATGGAATGACGAGTGTCAGAAAGCCTTCCTTGCAATCAAAGAGTAGCTAGTTAAAGCTCCCATTTTGGTACCTCCTAGGGATGGTGTTCCCCTATTCATGTACCTGTCCATTAATGACAATACTATGGGCTGCATGCTGGGACAAAAAGATGATAGAGGCTAAGAACGAGCTATCTATTACCTTAGCAAAAGATTCAGCAACAGTGAACACAAGTACACTCTAATTGAGAAGACTTGTTGTGCTTTAGCATGGGCTTCCATGAGGTTACAGCATTGCCTCCATAGTCAAACAACCCATCTCATATCCCACGTGGATCCTCTCAAATACGTGTTTAGTAAGCCCATACTGAATTATCTACTGTCTAGATGGCAGTTGATCCTACAACAATTTGACATCGTCTACGTGACACAAAAGTCTATCAAAGGTTAAGGAATTGCAGATCAACTGGCTGCCGCACCTACAGGGGATTTCAAACCCTTGGAAACATACTTCCCCGATGAAGGGGTAATGGCAGTTCAGCAACACCATCAGTACAATGTATGCCATACGTGGAAAATGTATTTTGATGGGGCTATTAACATAAAAGGCTCTGAGTGAGCGCTTCTAGTATCCCAGACGGGAGCAGATCCCGTGAGTCAAATTGTAGTTTGTCAAACACCAACAACAACAATGGTGAGTATGAAGGTCAGATCATGGGGCTAAGACTTTCCCGCTTCAATGGGTATCGGCAAGTTAATCTGCCTTTGGGGATTCCGAATTGGTAATCAAACAATCCACGGGAATCTATCAAACCAAGGAACTACATTTGCTGCCTTACCATAGGCAAGTTTTATAGATGGCTTTGGAGTTTGAAGAAATCTCATTTCTACACATTCCTCATAATAGGAATGATTTTGCGGATGCACTAGCAACATTAGCCTTCTTGATTTGCATACCTGACAAGGAAAACATACCAAGCATCACATTTGCCCTGCAAAAGGCCCCAGCCTATGGGAACTATGTTGGAGAAGTATCGGATGAGCTACCTCCCATCCACAACCCTTGGTATCAACATATCAAGGAGTATCTGCGAGATGGATCTACACCCGTTGAGGCAAGCCCAACTGAAAAGAGGTGGATTCATCGAATGGCTATGATATTCTTCCTGAGCGGAGATGCACTCTACAAAAGAGATGCAGGATTAGGTCTCCTCAGATGTCTGGACAAAGACCAAGCTCAGAGGCTCATGGATGAGATCCATGGTGGAGTATGTGGCCCACACATGAGCGGCTCCCTTTAAGAAGATCCTCAGAACAGGGCATTATTGGCTTACACTCAAAGTTGACTGTGATGATCACGTCAAGAGGTGCTATCAATGCCAAATTCATGGAAATGCTATCCACGCCCCTCTAAGGGAACTCCACAATATGAGTTCGCCATGGCCCTTCTCAATGTGGGGAATGGACGTGATCGGGCCCATCGAGCCCAAAGCTAGTAATGGACATCGGTTTATCTTCACCATGATCGACTACTTCACCAAGTAGGTAGAAGCAGCCTCCTTCCCCAGGGTTACCAAAGAAGTCATCATTGCTTTCATTAGAAACAATGTCATTTGTCGATATGGACAACCAGAGGTAATTATGTCAGACAATGCTAAGAACCTCAACAACAAAATGATGGAGGAGTTATGTAGTAAATTCCACATCAAACACCTCAACTCCGTCGTCTACCATCCAAAGATGAATGATGTTGTTGAAGCGGCTAATAAAAACATCAAGAAGATCATGCAAAAAATGTCCGCCAATCACAAAGGATGGCCTGACCTCTTGCCTCTGACTTTATTAGCCTACAGAACTTCAATGCGTACTTCCACTGGGGCAACCCCCTACTCATTAGCCTATGGGATGGAAGCATTGCTCCCCATAGAGGTGGAAATGGAATCCCTTAAAGTGTTGATGGATGCTCATCTGGATGAAGACCAATGTGTACAAGACAGGTATCACCAATTGTCTCTAATAGACGAAAGGCGAACATCGACTATCTTCCATGATCAGTTATATCAGCAAAGGATCGCAAGATCCTATAACAGGAAAGTCTGGCTACGGTAGTTTAAACAACATGACTTGGTTTTGAAGAAGATCATTGACAACTAAGATCAATCTAAGGGAAAATTCACTCCTAACTGGGAAGGCCCGTTTGTTGTCAAGGAGGTATTGACAGGAAGCGCTCTCAAACTACATGAAATGGACGATGATGAATTTCCACAGCTTATCAACTTAGATACCGTGAAATGGTACTATGTCTGAGTTTACCATCAAGCAAACATCCTGGCTTTGGATCATCAGATCACCAGTTATTTCGCTTTTCTAGCCCTTTTTACACTCTTCTGCCCCTCAGGGAAACATACAATTCAAACTAGCAGCCTGGTTTCACCTTATTTCAAACCTTTCATACAATTTCGGTTATCCCCCCAGGGATTAAACCTTTCACACCTGCAGTTTATCCTGAAGACGGGATTAAACTTTTCTACGCTTGCAGTTTGTCCTGAAGACGGGATCAAACTTTTTTACACCTGTAGTTTGTCCCAATCATGGGATTAATCTTTCTTTCCCCAAAGTATAGCCTGCACATGGGATTTAAACTTCTCGTCGGCTGCAAATCGTCCTGAGGGGCGAACTATGTTGACCTGATCTCCCTGATACCCGGGAGTACGTAGGCAACCATATGATATATGGCCCAGTTACAATAAAAAAAACAACAAAAACATTTCTTCCCTTTATCTACAAAAACAAAAACAACAAAAACATTTCTTCGCTTTCTCTACAAAAACAAAAACAACAAAAATATTCCTACACCCTTTTACATTCAGCGTTGAACCTCTTACACCGGGTTTAAACTACGCAGACCTGATCACCTCTTCAATAGGAGTACGTAGGCAACCATTTATGGTTCGGTCTAACCCCCTACCAGAACACAAATACTTGTCACATGATACTGGGATCAAACTTTAATCCACTACATTTCATCGGCTTCAGACCAAAGGGATGGGACTAACTAACCTCTCATCACAAATAGGAGATTCGGCGACCATCTAAGCTATGGTTGTGCCTCAAAAAGCAACACCAATCCATAAGAGATGGAACTAACTGGGCTTCTCTTAAATAGGAGTATTGACGACCATCTGTGGTGTGGTCAATCTCAGAGAGGAAAAGCCACACTCCTCTCCACATCTACATACAGAAACAAGTCCCAAGACACCAAAGATGGTAGGGATACACACAGATCAATGATCCATCCTGAAAGATCCTACGACGTCTCAATGTCCACACAACAAGGATGAGTTCAGAATGCATCAAGATCACAAGCCCTGAAGAAACATGCAAATATCAAGCAAGTATCAAGGCACAACTGAAAGGGAAGTGAATCAAAATATGTTTCCCTACCATATATAATATTGTTTGATATATACAGTATGTGCTATACAGGACAAAATGGCTAAGCTAGTCTGTGCAGGAAAATACAAGTCTATCTACGGATCTATGTGTATGCGGAATATCAGATCTAACATAGCATCCCTCTTTGAAGAAGGAGGTAACGCTGCAAGCTCCTGCCCAATGGTATCTACACGAGCTAGTAGATCCGAGGCTAACTACATGGTGGCATGATGCTCATCAATGTATGCACTCATATCGACAAGAATGCCAGTCGTAAGGGATCTCACTGAAGTATTGTCTGTGACGGCTACATCCCGGCCAGATAGGGTAGCATCCCGCTCTATAATCAATGCATCTTTGGCTGATTTGGCCTTGTCTCTCTCTAATAGAGCTGTGTCTCTCCCATAAAGAGTTGTCAACATCAAGGCCCTAGCCTGATCTCTCTCAAAGGTCTTCAGATGAAGACTCTACTCTAGAATCTTGTCTTTGAATCTTTGAATACAAGATAGCACTCGCAGCGATGGGAATCCATCACAAATCTTTGGTAACCCAAAGAGTCAAATCCTCCTCGATGGGAATATCAGTCTCCTCCATATGCTCCTCATCGTTGGAATCAGTCCCCTGCACTATGGATACTGCCGCAGCCGATGCAGTCTCTGTCCACATCCATACAGAATACTCTACAAAACAACCCGAATGACTGATAGAAAACTCAGCTAGCTCACGCTGATCCCAACAGGCATACAACCTGGATCTATCGTCTGCTGATAAGTGGCGAGAAGCGAAGCCCTGACTTAATGCCCCCACAAAAGGATGAAAATCCTAGAATTGGTCAAACTGACACATCACTGCCAGTGGGTGGTAAGTGATCATGCCTCTCAAACCAGCTAGAGGAAGATAATCCATGCCCGGAGCATGAGTGATGAAGCTGTAGGGTGAGCTAAGCCCTGTACACGGCAATATATCAAACGGATCTCCAATCCCTGCCAGGAAAGCTGACCAATATGCAACATCTATACACTCCGCAGGCTAAAAGGAGTATGACATGGCTATATCATAGGTGAAACAATACCCATGCCGTCTGAAAGTGCCAATCGCTCTCAAGTGTGATATAAACCACATGTACAGCATGATCGAGCTGCCTGTAAACACTCTCGCCGGATTAATGTAGCAGTATGTGGCCGACCTTAGAGTCTCTGCTATAATCATTGGTATGATGGTGTGACCCTCCCTGAGAGCTCTAACTGCCATGATGACTCCTATGTCCAACTCATCCATGTACCGTGGCATGTAGATATACGACAGTATACACAATAGCAGTACATCCACTCTGGCCAAACACCAATGATCCTTCGGTGTGGTGAAGTCCCCGAAATGCCATGTATAACTATCCTCCGAGCCAAATCTATCAAATAGAAAATGCTGGGATATAACGCGACCAGATGTGAGCTCATCCTGCACCACCCTACGCCTAAATCCACTGAGGGACATAAATTGTTGACTCATGTCTCCAATCGCCATATGCACGCAAGGTCTGTCTAGTGGCGGCATCGTCAAACGTGCATACTCCTCTAGAGTAGGAGTCAACTCCTGGGTCCCAAATCGAAAAACCTACCTCTCTGATACCCAAAGTGCTCCAAAGATGCGTTCTCTGAATCTTGCGGAAACACGAAACATCAACGGTCATAGTATGTCGCAACAAATTGATCTACAATCATCCTGTCTATAGGTGACATACTATCATACCACAATCGCATACCAGATACCACCAATAATGGCGGGGTATGATCAATACGGCTAACTATCGAAGAAGACATCTGTACGGGCCATGTCATAAGACCATCCAGGGGTCAATGCTGAATATCTCTGGATAAACATACATATGTATAACATAATAACATGCATGATACAATAGATGGAAATATGATATAGGGAATGGAAAACTGTACATACATTCCTAAGTATATCATCATCTAATACATCTCTGTACAGCTAAAATACAGGGAAATGGGGCAAAAATGTCCTACAACTAAGAGAGGCCTATCAAAAGATATAGCGAGAATGGGTCGAAGCTACCCAATGTCTAACAGAGGCCTATCAAAAGAGATAACGAGAATATACATCAGAAGAAGACAATGGTGTCAATGTCTACATCATTAATCTTGTCCACCTGATATAACTCCTCTTGAGTCATTGGATCTTTATCCACAGGGATGTTAGGCCTATACAAGGGAGGATCTGCACTGGAAAAACCATATGGGTCACCTGAGGGGCCAGCACCAGAGCTGGAAGGGTTAAAAGTATCTGCCTCTGAAGGATCTCTGCCCAAATGTCAGATAAAGAAATGTGCCTGGTCCAACTACCGGGTCAAACTGTTAATCTGTGCCAAATGAGTCAGATCTTGGACACAGGCTAGCCAATCCGTCATCATCACGGATCCTGGAACCATATCCCACATGAATTGAGTGGCGCGGGTCTGAGCTCCAATGGTACGAGGGAACCACCAATCTTTGGAACATCTCCCGAGTCACGGGGTCCCTCGACAAAGGTAAAACCGTCAACACCCAACAATGGGATATCAATGATGGGTGACTGCAAAACAGGCCAGTAATGCCTGAAAGGAGGAAAGATTGGCATATGAATCTCTCCCGTGGTGCTCCTGATAACATGCTCTCCTAAGTAGAGCTCCCATCCTCCATCTGTGAAGAGAGGAATCCTATGGGTGGAAATCACGTGCTCAACTCCAGTCAGGTACCCATCCTCAAATCCAATGCTTAAATGCTCCCCAGAATAGGGAACCCACGTGATGTCATCCGCTGTCAACAACTCCAATTATAGGCGACAATGAGTGAAACCCTCCGCAACAAGGACCTCCGCCGGTATGGAATGATGCCATCTCCATCCTCGTGGATAGGTATCTAAGCCTAACACACTCACAGGACGGAAACATGGGAGCCTCTCAAAGGCCCAAAACTGCCAACATAAAGGCAACATCTGCTGTCAGTGAATGCTCTTCCCCTGTATATGGGAAAAGACAAGAGAAATACTCACCAACAGAAATGGGTAGAATCCTAACAAAGCCTCGGTCAAGCCCTGCGAACGCATGTGCATTCCCCTGAGGAAGTAGGCAAAGGTGTAGGAACCCCAATCATACTCTCCAATACGGTCCACGTTCTAGTGGCACTGATCAAAGCAAAAGACACCGTAGAAGAGTTATATGATATGAAGCAGCTCCTAATGATCATCAAGAATAATCGACGAAGAATGCGATCCCTGACTCTCACATCATCGGGTATGGGCTCACTCAACAGCCTGCTTATAGCATCTACGCTCAAAGGACATGCACGTACAGTCCTGCCCTTGAGCGCCTCCACCGGAACTCCTAGCAAGGATCTGACGACAGTCGGGGTAATATCCACCGTACAAAGCACTTGTACCACTCCAAACTCCATACCTGTGATAAACTGCCAATCCATTGGCGTCATCGTCACCTCATAATCTAGCTAATGGAGTGACTGAGTCTGGTGAAACTAACGCTCAAACAATGCCCTGAGGTAACCCCAGGGACAACGGCGGGAAAGAATGGAAAAGAACGTCCCGAATCCCCAACCATATACAATCGCTCTATAGTCATCATGCAAAGCCTGATACATAGAGTGGATGTTGAACAAATTTCCTCGAGGCTGTGTAAAGCTGGGAACCTACATCAAATGCAGATTAACATCAGAATCCTTTACTCCTTATCAATAGGAAAGAATGAAGATTAAGATCTAACTTTATACCTCGTTTACGTGCAGGTAAACTGAAGGGTGTCAACTCAAATCGCCCAGAAGCTCTGGGTTTGCCACCTAAATGCTTAACAAACTCCTATGGGGAACAGATGCAGCAGGAGCGGGAGCCTCAACCGGTACATCATCCTCCTCGTCCTCAACATCCGACATATCAACCTGGACTGGACGTATCACCACCTCCACCAAACGACGGGGCTGTCTAACAGAACGGGGTCGAGGCACTTCAGAAGCCCTTCTCCGTACACCAGAAGTGGTCTTGCAGGAACTACTCGGCTGATCCGGATCCATAATATCTAGACAACAAGTCTCCAAATCACCTCAGAAAGGTTGTGGTAAATTCTTATCTGGAGCTTTTCAAAATGCATTTTTATGACTACATGCATGTATGCACTATTTTAACATACATCTACAGTAGAGTTAAAATGCATGACTACCCAATGCCTACATTTTGAAAATTTTTTCCCGTAGTCCCCTTTATAAATAGGACTATCCACATGCACATAGGTATGACTAGGTGGTCATTCAGTAGCACATCTTCCCACAATCATATACATCTTACATGCATTAATACATCATAGTAAAAAATTCGTAAGTGTAGTCTAATTACCAGGATTATTTTTCTTTTCTACCTTTACTCATTTTCCCTGAAATAGGATAAGAAATGACAAGAAAATATGCCAATTTAACTGTTTCAAAAGTTAAATTCTTTCACATCATTATGTTCAGCATGGTTTAATACTAGCATTTACCATGTTGAATAATTTTTATAAAGTCATATCAGCATGCATATTCACTACTATGTGTTTAGATGCATTTCATGTGATAAGTCATTTTCCAACGGATAGAAAATAGAAAAGAATACATGCATACATTTCCAAGACAATGTAGAACACTTGTACGATAGTAGAATTTGCAGAAAGTCGCCCGAACTCAGCAGATCTGAAGAAGAGCTCTCAAATTTCCTTCGCGGTGCAACTAGAAAGTGACTTATAAAAGCAACCCACATACATTACATACCCACGGTTGGCTGGGGGTCCACTTATGGTTGCCATAGGTGTACCTATGGCACCCCTACATGGGTCCCACCCCTCCGGCTCGGTCCAGTTCGAGTTAAAAAGGAGGTCTCACAAGATGAAAAGGCCAAATCAGGAATAAAAATGCTACACAATTCAGCGGAGTAGCCTGGAATCCTTGTTATCACAAGTCAAATCATGGCTTTACATGCCACTCATTGGTGTTCACCTAAATACAAGGTACACTAGACTGATGAGCTCAGCTTTTGCAAATTATACTCGACAATGCCTCAAACAGGTCTGATGCCACCAAATACATGGTCGTAACCCTAAACGGTGTCCCCGGCGGGGGTCACAATGCCGATGTCATTGATAAAGTACCCCGGTGGGGGTCACAACGCAATGCCACCATTGATATACACATCAATGAAGGTCAAACAACCTTAACATGTTCCCCGGCGAGGGTCACAACGCAATGCCACCATTTATATATGCGTCAATGAAGGTCAAACAGCCTTGACATGTTCCCCGGTGGGGGTCACAATGCAATGCAACCATTGATATACGCGTCAATGAAGGTCAAACAACCTTGACATATTTCCTCGATGGGGGTCACAACGCAATGCAACCATTGATATACGCGTCAATGAAGGTCAAACAGCCTTGACATGTTTCCCCGGTGGGGTCACAACGCAATGTAACTGTTGATACACACATCAATGAACATCAAGCAGGCTTGACGGTTTGCTAAACAGGGATCTATCCTGTGATACACACATCAGCGAAGGTCAGGCTGTAAGACCCCAACTTTTATGAATAAAGATGAATTTTCTATAATTATCATTTTTGAATATTATGGAATGAATTTGATATAATGTTATAGTTGTGGGTAATAGTTATAAATTTTGCAAAGTACGCAAGTTGTTATATAATATTCGATTAGTCGGGGAATATTCGTTTTAACAGGGAATATTCGTGCGACAAAGACAATCATTGGTGGACCCCACAACAGAATTATTGTCGGATTGAGAAAACGACAAAAATATTTTATGAAAATAACAGCGGAAGTTTTATCGTTAACTGTTAAAACACCCGATGTTAAAAGTACAGGAATACGCATGGTTGCATAGTAGCATACGGTATTGATTATTGATGATTACGTGAGAAGTCACTCAATTTTGTTCAATTATTGCTTCAGTAATTGTTGCATAGTATCTCACGTTAATTGATTCAATTATTGTCGATATTTTATATATTATTAAATCAATAATTGAGACGACGGGTTATTAATATTATTATTTGCAATATTAACGATGTCTAGAAGTTCTCGCCAGGAGAGGTTTGGTCACCTTAATTGCGCTACAATAAGGAGAAATCCTTATTGAAAGCCCTTCTTTCCTAAGAACGACTTCGGTCGATTAATAGTGTGAATTATAATAATGATTATGAAGTTTTGTTTTATTAGTATTATTAATGTAATAAAATGGAAAAGCTTTTATATAAAAATGAATACTTTTATAAAGTTATTCGCTTTATTAGACTATAAATAGAATATATTATATTTTATTATGCATAGTGTTTGTATAGTGCTGCATAGTGTTTGTATAGTAAAATCTTTTATATAAAATGTAATACTTTTATAAAGTTATTCATTTTATTAGATTATAAATAGAATATATTATATTTTATTTAAAAGATTTTGTTTTATTAGAATATTTTATAGTAAACCAATCTCTGACCGTCTGTTTAAAAGTAAATTAATCTGGACCGTTCAAGAATTAGTTACTATTCAGTCCATTCTCCTATAAATAGAAGCTCATTCTTTCATTATTTCTTACTTAATTCAATTTGAAACTCTAGAGAGAAAAACTAGAGAGAAAGAAGAAAAATATTCTGCTACTTCACTACTCCTATATCCAGTTGTTCTAAGGTAAGGGGTATTATTTCTTTCGTATTCATGAAGAGAACTTCTGTTATTCTGTTGGAATAACCTGTATACGTGGTCTACCCTATACTTGGTGAAATTCTTCTGTTATTCCATTCTTTATTATTATGTTGGAATAACCTATCTATGCAAAGTACCACATACATGGTGAAATTCTTCTGTTATTCCATTCTTTATTAAATTGTTGGAACATCATGTCTGTGCGTTTACGCATGACCTGGTTCCGTTATTTATTATTCTGTTGGAATATCCTGTTAGTGCAAATTTTGCCTAACCTGGTTCCGTTATTTATTATTCTATTGGAATATTCTGTCTGTGCGTTTACGTATGACCTGGTTCTGTTATTTATTATTCTTTCGGAATAACCTGTCTGTGCGGTCTATCGCATGCCTGATGATTTATTTTGTTATTCCATTCTTTATTATACTCAGTTGGTTAAAGTTATGACTTCTATACTCCATGAAATTAGTGGAATATCCTTGATATTTGCATTTTATCCAGTATCTTTTCATGGAAATATTCTTCTGAGCATTCTTGAATTTTACTCTACAAAGAAGTATCATGTTGACAATTTGGACGTTATTAGTTCATGGATAAATTAATTCTTGAACTTTTTTTTATTGAATTCTTATATCATTGTCATCATCCTTATGTTTATATTATGTTGAAAGTCGTCTGTGGCCTGTAGTGCATAGATGGACTTGGTATGATTATGACTAGGGATTAATCGGTATAATCATGACCGTAATGTTACAAATGATGTGATAAAAGTCCTCATTGGCCCGTAGTGCATTGATGGACAGTTGTTGGCATGATCATGATCATTGATGAATACACGAATATCCTTGGCCCGTAGTGCATGGATAATTTGTGGTTGTGATACTAATGAATATCCTTGGCCGTAGTGCAGGGATGATGTGGATTATTTATTAAGTTGAGTCCCAGCGATAAAAGTGATGAAAAACCTTTTAAATCATAAATGATAGTAGATTTTATTCTCTACTTGACTCTTTTAATGGATTACTTGTTCCGCTGTAGTTAAACTTGATGTTTGTTATATTGTATCAGTTTAACACTGTTGAAGGCTAACGATAATTTATTTTGTATTTTCTTAGTCATAATATTTCTTACTGGGCTAGTTGAGCTAACCCTTTTACTTTCACTGTTCTCTTTAGGAAATGAAAACGTAACAGGGACTAGTCGGGGATCGGAGTGATGGTCTAGATAATAGTATTAATAGTCCTCACTATTCTGTTAAATAGTGTGATAATAAATGTAATGAGGACTCAATTGAGTGTGGATATTGTCTAGATGACAATATTTGTATTAAAACTCACAACATATGTTTTGTCGTATTTTACACGACTGTTGTATAATTAAGTTGTATTTGAATTTTGTACCATGTATTTGGTGACTCAAGATAGGTGATGTGTACCTATTTTGGGGGTGTCACAGTTGGTATCAAAGCTTAGGGAAAGCGTTTGTCGTGACCTCCCAGAAAGTAAGGAACCCGAACAAGGTCATCACGGGTAAGCTTATCATAAACTCTAACGAAGTTTATACCTTATTTGATACCAGTTCTACCCATTCTTTTATTTTTCCTACTTGCGCTCAACGTTTAAATTTGACTCCGGAGAAATTGGACTTTGACTTATCTGTTGAAACTCCGTTGGGAGAAACCTTCATTACATCCACTGTTTATAAGTCCTTTTTGGTTCAAATCGGTACCCTCACATTACCTGTCGATCTTATTTCATTAAAAATACTTTCATTTGACGTAATTCTAAGGATTGATTGGTTAACTACTCATCATACAAAAATTGATTATTTTCGTAAGGTTGTTAGCATTCATATTCCTAACCAACCTATTATGCGAATTCAAGCAACCAAACCATTAAAATCAATCACTGTCATCTCAAGCCATAAAGCTATTCATTTATTGAAAAATAGATGTCAAGATTTCTTAGCTCGTGTCACGGATCTAAACAAAAATACGTCAATTTTGAATGATATTTCTATTGTTAATGAATTTCTTGACGTATTCCCTGAAGAACTTCATGGCCTACCCCCAAAAAGTGAAACTGAATTTTGTATCGACCTTGAACCTGGTACAAAACCAATTTCCAAAGCCCCATATTGAATGGCTCCTATTGAACTTCAGGAGTTAAAGACCCAACTGCAGGAATTGTTAGACATCGGTTTCATTCGTCCTAGTACGTCTCCTTGGGGTGCTCCTATTCTATTCGTGAAGAAGAAAGATGGGAGTGTGCGACTTTGTATTGATTATCGGGAGTTGAACCATGTCACTATCAAAAATAGATATCCATTGCCTCACATTGATGACCTGTTTGACCAGTTGCAAGGCGCCAAATTTTTTTCAAAGATTGATCTTCGTTCCGGATATCACCAATTGAAGATTAGAATCGATGACATTCCAAAGATGGCTTTTAGAACTCGGTATGAGCATTATGAATTCTTAGTCATGTCTTTTGGATTAACTAATGCTCCTGCTGCCTTCATGGATATGATGAACCGAGTATTCAAGGAATATTTGGATCACTTTGTGGTCGTCTTTATTGATGACATCCTTATTTATTCCAAAAGCCGTGAAGATCATGAGCAACACTTGAGGCTGATACTTTAAAAGGTTCGTGAATATAAGCTTTATGCCAAGTTGAAGAAATATGAGTTCTGGCTTGAGGAAGTAACATTCCTTGGGCACGTGGTATCAAGTCATGGAATATCTGTTCACCCAACAAAGATTGAAGTTATTCAAAGCTAGGAGCAACCTAAATCAGTGACCGAAGTACGTAGCTTTCTCGGCTTAGTTGGTTATTATCGGAGATTCGTAGAAGGGTTTTCTCGAATCGCTACACCCTTAACTCAGCTAACTCGGAAAGATATAAAATTCGGTTGGAACGAGGAATGTGAGAAGAGTTTTTGAGAACTCAAGAGGAGACTCATTTCAATACTTGTTCTGACAATACCATCTGGCTCGGAGGGATTTGTCATCTACAGTGATGCTTCAGGAAAAGGGTAAGGATGTGTTTTCATGCAACATGGGAAAGTAATAGCCTATGCCTCTCGATAACTCAAAGAATATGAGAGGAATTATCCTACTCATGATCTAGAGTTGGCAGTTGTTGTTTTTGCACTAAAGATTTGGAGGCATTACTTGTATGGGGAGAAAGTGGAGATATTTACTGATCATAAAAGCCTCAAATATTTCTTCACTCAAAAGGAACTCAACATGTGACAACGATGTTGGCTTGAACTGTTGAAAGATTATGATCATACCATCCAATACCATCCTGGAAAAGCAAACGTGGTAGCTGACGTATTGAGTAGAAGATCATATGCGGGTATGAGTGCGATATTGTCATCACAGAGGCCCATTTTGTATGACTTGCAAAGGATGGAGATAGAGATAAAGACTCCAGGGACCCACGTGATGATGGCAAATATACGAGTAGAACCGACTTTAATCGATAAAGTTAAAGCTCGCTCAAAGCTACGCACACAGAGCCGATGCATATGAGGAAGAAAGTACAAGAAGGTGCTATGCCGGAAGCAAGAATCGATGAAGAAGGAATACTTCGAGTCAACTCCAGACTTTTTGTTCCTAACTATCCTGAGTTAAAGTATAAAATTATGATAGAAGCGCACAACACACCGTTTGCAATCCATCTTGGGAGTACCAAAATGTATCATGATCTTCAACATACATTTTGGTGGGGCAATATGAAAAGAGAGATAGCGCTGTTTATCTCAAGGTGTTTAACTTGTCAACGAGTCAAGGTAGAGCATCAAATACCAAAAGGTCCATTGCAACCACTTGAAATTCCAGAATAGAAGTGGGAGAACATTACCATGGATTTCGTTACTGGTCTTCCCAAGGTTTCTCAAGGCATAGATGCAATTTGGGTCATTGTTGATAGATTGACCAAGTCTGCTCATTTCTTACCAATACGAGAAACTTATACACTTGAACGTCTTGCTCGTATATACATAAACGAGATTTTAAGACTGCATGGAATGCCAGTATCCATAGTTTCTGATCGAGACCCAAGATTCACTTCACGATTTTGGGTTAGTTTACAAAAAGCTATGGGCACGGATTTACGATTTAGTTTGGCATATCATCCTCAGAAGGACGGACAATCGGAGAGGACTATTCAAACTCTTGAAGATTTATTAAGGCTCTGTGTCCTTGACTTCAAGGGAAGTTGGGACAAGTTCTTACCATTGGTGGAGTTTTCTTACAACAACAGTTATCAAACAAGTATTCGCATGGCTCCATTCGAGGCGTTGTATGGAAGAAAGTGTCGTTCTCCAGTATGCGAGGCTGAGGTGGGTGAAGCAACGTTGTTGGGACCAGAGTTGGTACGTATTACTACGAAAAAGATTCAAATGATCCGACAACGTATAAAAACCTCACAAGACCGACATAAGAGTTATGCTGATCTTCATCGAAAGGACGTGGAATTCGATATTGGAGATCATGTGTTGTTATATGTTGCTCCATGGAAAGGAGTTACGAGATTTGGAAAGAGAGGAAAGCTCAATCCTCGATTCATTGGCCCATTTTTAATCCTCGATTGAGTAGGGACTGTAGCCTATAGACTCGTTTTACCGCCAAGTATGTCTCGTGTTCATAACGTTTTTCATATATCCATGTTACGTAAATATGTGAAAGACCTGAACCACATTATTGAGTTAGAACCAGACGAAATAGCGGAAGATTTAACGTATGAAGAGGTTCCTGTTCAAATCTTGGATAAGAAGGAACATATTCTACGCTCCAAGGTTATACCTCAAGTCAAAGTTTTATGGAGGAACCACGATGTTGAGGAAATGACCTGGGAGTTAGAATCTGAAATGAAATCAAGGTATCCTTACCTCTTCGACATACCAGGTACGTACCCTAATTTCAATGTCGAAATTTCATAAGAAGGGGAGATTGTAAGACCCCAACTTTTATGAATAAAGATGAATTTTCTATAATTATCATTTTTGAATATTATGGAATGAATTTGATATAATGTTATAGTTGTAGGTAATAGTTATAAATTTTGCAAAGTACGCAAGTTGTTATATAATATTCGATTGGTCGGGAAATATTCGTTTTAACAGGAATATTCCGTACGACGACAAACATTTTTTGGACCCCACAATAGAATTATTGTCGAATTGAGAAAACGACAAAAATATTTTATGAAAATAACGGCGGAAGTTTTATCGTTAACTGTTGAAACACACGATGTTAAAAGTACAGGAATACGCGTGGTTGCATAGTAGCACATTGTATTGATTATTGTTGCTTACGTGAGAAGTCACTCAATTTTGTTCAATTATTGCTTCAGTAATTGTTGCATAGTATCTCACGTTAATTGATTCAATTATTGTCGATATTTTATATATTATTAAATCAATAATTGAGACGACGAAGTTATTAATATTATTATTTGCAATATTAACGATGTCTAGAAGTTTTTCCAAGGAGAGGTTTGGTCACCTAATTGCGCGTCAATAGGGAGAAATCCTTATTGGAAAGCCCCCTCTTTCCTGGAAACGACCTAGTCAATTAATAGTGTGAATTATAATAATGATGATGAAGCTTTGTTTTATTAGTATTATTAATGTAATAAAACAGAAAAGCTTTTTATATAAAATAGAATACTTTTATAAAATTATTCGTTTTATTAGACTATAAATAGAATATATTATATTTTATTATGCATAGTGTTTGTATAGTGCCTACATAGTGTTTGCATAGTAAAATCTTTTTTATAAAAAATGTAATACTTTTATAAAGTTATTCGTTTTATTAGATTATAAATAGAATATATTATATTTTATTTAAAAGATTTTGTTTTATTAAAATATTTTATAGTAAACCAATATGGACCGTCCGTTTAAAAGTAAATCAATCTGGATCGTTCAGGAATTAGTTACTATTCAATCCATTCTCCTATAAATAGAAGCTCATTCCTTCATTATTTCTTACAAATTCACTAAAACTCTAGAGAGAAAGAAGAAAAATATACCGCCACTTCACTACTCCTATATCCAGTTGTTCTAAGGTAAGGGGTATTATTTCTTTCAGTATTCATGAAGAGAACTTCATTATTCCATTTTTTATTCTCATTGGAATAACTTTTTATCTGTGATCTACCCTATACTTGGTGAAATTCTTCATTATTCCATTCTTTATCATTATGTTGAATAACTCATGCTACATGCGCAAGTACCGCATACATGGTGAAATTCTTCTGTTATTCCATTCTTTATTATTATGTTGGAACATCCTGTCTGTGCGTTTACGCATGACCTAGTTCCATTATTTATTATTCTGTTAGAACATCCTGTCGGTGCAAATTTTACCTGACCTGGTTCCGTTATTTATTATTCTGTTGGAATATCCTGTCTAGGCATTTATGCATGACCTGGTTCCGTTATTTATTATTCTGTTGGAATAACCTGTCTGTGCGGTTTATCGCATGCCTGGTGATTTCTTTTGTTATTCCATTCTTTATTATACTCAGTGGGTTAAAGTTTTGACTTCTATACTCCATGAAATTAGTGGAATATCCTTGATATTTGTATTTCATCTAGTATCTCTTCATAGAAATATTCTTCTGAGCATTCTTGAATTTTACTCTATAAAGAAGTATCATGTTGATAATTTGGACGTTATTAGTTCCTGGATAAATTAATTCCTGAACTTGTTTTATTGAATTCTTATATCATTGTCATCATCCTCATGTTTATATTATGTTGAAAGTCATCTGTGGCCTGTAGTGCATAGATGGACTTGGTATGATTATGACTAGGGATTAATCGATATAATTATGATCGTAATGTTACAAATGATATGATAAAAGTTCTCATTGACCCGTAGTGCATTGATGGACAATTGTTGGCATGATCATGACCATTGATGAATACACGAATATCCTTGGCCCGTAGTGCATAGATAATTTGTGGTTGTGATACTAATGAATATCCTTGGCCGTAGTGTAGGGATGATGTGGATTATTTATTAAAAGTCGAGTCCCAATGATAAAAGTGATGAAAAACCTTTTAAATCATAAAAAATAGTAGATTTTATTCTCTACTTGACTCTTTTAATGGATTGCTTGTTCCACTGCAGTTAAACTTGATGTTTGTTATATTGTATCAGTTTAATAATGTTGAAGGCTAACGATAATTTATTCTGTATTATCTTAGTCATAATATTTCTTTCTGGGCTAGTTGAGCTCACCCTTTTACTTTCATTGTTCTCTTCAGGAAATGAGAATGTAGCAGGGACTAGTCAGGGAACAGAGTGAAGGTCCAAATAATAGCATTAGTAGTCCTCACTATTCTGTTAAATAGTGTGATAATAAATGTAATGTGGACTCAATTGAGTGTGGATATTGTCTAGATGACAATATTTGTATTAAAACTCACAGCTTATGTTTCGTCGTATTTTACACGACTGTTGTATAATTAAGTTGTATTTGAATTTTGTACCATGTATTTGGCGACTCAAGATAGGTGATGTGTACCTATTTTGGGGGCGTAACACTGCAAAATTTCTAACAATACATCTTGTTGGCGATAACTCAACAGGATCGTGGTATATATCGTGACACAAACCAGAGAAGACCATCCTCATCGGAGAGGACCGGTGATGGAATATGTTATACACATCCTCAAACAGACAAAGCTTTATCCCTATAGATCTATTGCACACAAGAGGCACATCTTCAAAGTAAAGTCAGCATCAAGGATTCAGGACTTTGGTGATAACCCCAACGTCAACATCCTAGAAGACTTGGATCACCATTCCAAGATATCACTAATTGTCAACCCTGGCAGGATTAACAGGGAACTGACAATCATCCCATCATGTTGGAAAGCAATCTAACAAAATACATGCATCATACATTTGCATCATGTTGCTGCACATGGCATCATATTTATCTTGTTGCATTTCAAGTGTCTAGGATTTTTTATCCTATCCATGCCTTGCATTACATGAATATGATAAAGAGGGGCATCTGTAGACACTCGAAATTTTCTACACACCTGTTACTAACATTTGTAGGACTGCAGATTCATCTTTCGGAGATAAACTTGGAAGACAGCTCACATCCATTTCGGATACCACCAGAAGTTCAGTCTCAACCCCGTAACACACACAGGGATTATTAGTTCCAAGCTCGAAGATAACCCCGAGTTTCATCCTAGGAGATAACCCCAAGGAGTGTCGTTACAGTTCCGGTGATAACCCCAGAAATGCTTGTTTCAAATGCATGCAATCAGCTTCAACCTCGGAACTCCCGCCAAGACACTCATTCCAAAGATCTGGAGCTAACACCGGGAAGACAGGCACACTTAAAGATGACCCTGCCGAATTCAAACACTTTCAGCAGTCCAATCTCAGAGATAACCCTGAGCAACGTCTGCTTTATTAACCTAAACTGGAGATAACCCCGGTGAGGGCAAAATCATCATCTTTCCACCTCAACCCCCAGCGTGCTGTCTCAATATCTCATACATATATTTCTACACAGCAATGTCCCACAAGAGCCAAGGAGTTCCAATCCCGAGTGACTATTACGCAGGGCAGCACACCAGATAGAATTTGAAGCTTGAAGACCATGGGCATGGTCCCCTCTTCCTGACTTCGTACAACCTCTAATCCCATGTCATTGCGTAACTCTCGACAAAAGTGGTCCGGAGAAGATTTTGTACACCTCATTCGGATGCTCGAATTGAAGTTCTGCAAGTTCGAGCGGACATCACAGTGCACGAGTTAACGTACTTTGAGATGGCGGGACCCACAGAGCCCGGGGCACCCCGGGAAGCCGCAGGTGCATCTGCGGCTACCGCAGGTACACCTGTGACCACCAGATTTATAAATGTAGAGCTTGGGGTGGCCATTTTCAAGAGAGGAAGAGGCGAGGAAGCCTTGTCAAATTTGCTCTATACACACCCCATATTGAGTGCTTTCTCATTTTAAACACCTTTTAGCTCATATATAGCTATATTTTTACCGACGGGAGCTGAGTGTTCATCCATTTGTAGTCATAAAAGTCTTTCTCGTCATCTTTGCACACACTATTCTACACATTGAGAGTCGTGTTGTGTGAGTATGCCCGGACTTCGGTCCGTGGTTTTCATTTCTATTTGTATATATATACTTATATATGTATATATTTATATATATACTAACATTATCAAGTTATGCCTCGATTGAGCTTAGACTTATGTCTGGAGCGTTTACTTGCTTATATATATATATATATATATGCTTATATATATGAACTATTGTCGAACTCTGTTCGATGAGCCTGGATTTTATATCCGGTGCCTTTACTACTTTTATATATATATATATATAGCGACAAATCACTGAAATGATAAACCGAGTCGGGATTGAGAAACATCATGTGCGTTTACCGCTTTTATATATATACATATATATATATATATATATATTTACATTTTTGTCAGGCCTGGAGTTTACTTCGTGGCCTTTTACTGCTTTGTTTATATTTCATCCCGTCTAGAGTTTACTTCGTGGCAGTTGATCATTTTTACTGCTTTCTTAACATATAGTCCCGCCTGGAGTTTACTTCGTGGTGGTTTATCGCATTTATTACTTTATTTATATTTTTGATCCCCCATGGAGGTGCTTCGTGGTTGTTGATCATATCTCTATATATATATTTACCGTTTTTATATATTTACATTTCTGATCCCCCATAGAGGTGCTTCGTGGTGGTTGATCATGTATGTATATATATATATATATATATATATATATATATATATTTACAACTTTTATATATATAACTGCTTACTGCTTTTCATATAAACTACAGTGCAATGTGAGCCTAGGAATCATGTGATCATAGATTCAGTCCACTGAATCTAGATTTGGTTCCCGTGATGGACATTTTCATCTGTAAGAAACTTGCAAATTATTCACGATGTTTGAATTTCCTTAGAAGGCTGTCATGCCCACGAGGAGTTTGGCACCGTTATATATTATTTTCTCGAAGATGCTTCGCATCTCGAAAATAAAAGCAAACAAGCCGAACATTTAATAATAAAATAGAAGTATGAAAAGGTCTCAATTACTTAGCAGCACAGGGTTTGAAAAACCTCTTTTACAAAACTTCACTGCTATATCATGTTTAAAAATGAATTTTTATATAAATTCCAACCCTTTGTATATAGGTACGAATGAGGCCTCGCACTACTTCCAAATAAATTGCACATTGATCCACACACACACACACACATTCATATAACAGTTTCTTGAAAAGTGTAGGTCACCATGGCAACACGGATGTCGGGGGGTGCTTAACACCTTCCCTCCGCATAATAAATCCTCCAAACCCAAATTAATCTCGGTTTCACAGACCCATTTAGCAGTGTCACATCACTGGGTCAATGTGCAAACCTTTTCTCAATTGCATTGGTGCAACCAGTTAAAAACACCAACTGGCGAGTCTTACAGTCAAATCGTCGACATGATACATGTCGGACCTTTTTCACTTGTTTTTTCAAACAAATCTCACAAAACATGAGAACACCAAAGAACAAGAACAGAAAAGGGACAAATAAAAATCCTGACGTCGACAACAGTCACCCATCATTGATATCCCATTGATGGGTGTTGACGGTTTTATACTGTCAGATGGTCCTTATACTTAGGAGATGTTCCAGCATTGGTGGTCCCCTCGTACCATCGGAGCCCAGACCCATGCCACTCAGTTTATACGGGATATGGTTCCTAGATCCGTGATGATAACGGATTAGATGGCCTATGTCCGAGATCCGACTCATTTGACACAGATTGACAGTTTGACCCGGCAGTTGGACCGGGCACATTTCTTAATCTGGAATTTGGCAGAGATCCTTCAGAGGCAGATACATTTGATCCTTCCAGCTCAAGCGCTGGCCCTTCAGGTGACCAATATGGCTTTTCCGGTGCAGATCCTCCATTATATAGGCCTGACATCCCCGTTGATAGAGATCCAGTGACTTAGGAGGAGTTACATTAGGTGGACAGGATTGATGATGTAGACATTGACACCATTATCTTCTTCTGATGTATATTCTCATTATATCTTTTGATAGGCCTCTGTTAGATACTGGGTGGCTGTGCCGTATTCTCGCTATATCTTTTGTTAGGCCTCTGTTAGTTGTTGGGCGTCTGTGATGTACTTAGGAATGTATATACTGTTATTCCCTACATCATATTGTCATCTATTATTTATTATGTATGTATTATGTGAGACCCCAAATTTTATGAAATAAAAGTATTCAATTTTTCTATTTTGGTAAATAGTTAAATTGATAAAAATTTAAAGTTAAGGGTCATATTTGAAAAATTTTCAAAGTAAGCAAGTTGTCATAAAATAATCGGTGGTAAAATACGTGTGGTTGCATAGTAGCACACGGTATTGATTATTGATGCTTATGTGGGAAGTCACTCAGTTATACTCAATTATTGCTATAATAATTGCTGCATCATATCTCTCATATTATTGATTCAATTATTATCACAATATCATCTGCATAATATTTTATATATTATTAAATCAATAATTGAGACGATAAAGTTATTCATATTATTAAATTGTAATATTTATAATGTCTAGAAGTTACATCAAGGAGGGTTTGGTCACCTAATCAAGGCTAATAATAGGAAAAATCCTTATTGGAAAGCCCCTCTTTCACGAGAACTACTGGTTGTTAAATATTGTGAGTTATAATATTAATGATGAATAAGTTCGTGTTGATTAAAGATGAATTTGATAGTTCCATTGTGTTAAAATTATTTGTGTTAGTGGAAATCGACTTTTGTTTCGATAATAATTGATGTTTAGAGGTTATATTGTTCAATCGGGTATTCGGGGCACTTTTTGTGTTGGGGTACTATTCACGGGGTTACTATTCCTAAAGTACTATTCACGGGGTACTATTCACCCGAAAAATATATTTCTTTTCGGTCCAAATCATTTTTGGGAACAATATTATTCCATGAGGAGATGTGCTAATTTTTCAGACCGATGGTTGAAATTATAATAGTAAATCAATATGGATCGTTGGTTTAAAGTTTTAATAGTAAATCAATAAGGATCGCTGGTTTAAAGTTTTAATAGTAAATCAATATGGATCGTTGCTTTAAGTTTTAATAGTAAATCAATATGGACCATCCGTTTAAAAGTAAATCAATCTGGATCGTTCATGAATTAGTTACTATTTACTCCATTCTCCTATAAATAGAAGCTCATTCCTTCATTATTTCTAGAGAGAAATTATAGAGAGAAAGAAGAAGAGAAGTCTGCTACCTAACTTTTCCAATATTCTTCTAAGGTAAGGGGTATTATTTCTTTCGTATTCATGAAGAGAACTTCTATTATTCCATTCTTTATTATTATGTTGGAATAACTTGTCTATGCGAAGTACCGCATACATGGTGAAATTCTTCTGCTATTCCATTCTTTATCATTCTGTTGGAATATCCTGTCAGTACGTATTACGCCTGACCTGGTTCCTTTAATTATTATTCTGTTGGAATAACCTGTCTATGCGGTCTATCTCATGCATGGCGATTTCTGTTGTTATTCCATTCTTTATTATTCTGTTGGAATATCCTCATCGGTCTTAATTTCACGACTTTAGTTCCGCTTCTTTATTATTATATCGAAATATCATGTCTGTGCATTTACGCATGACCTGGTTCCATTATTTATTATTCTGTCGGAATATCTTGTCTGTGCATATACACATGACCTGGTTCCATACTTTATTATTCTGTTGGGAATAACCTGTCTGTGCGATCTATCGCATGCATTTGAATTCTTCTGTTATTCCATTCTTTATTATTCTGTTGGAATAACCTGTCTATGTGGATTACCACATGCATGATGAATGATCCTTTAGATCCATTCCTTGTTAAATTATGGAAATGATCTGTCTACGTGGATTACCGTATGGCGGGTGAAAATCCATTTGCAGTTTCGTAATTTTTCTGACCCTCAAAAATTTTGGAAAGTCATAATATAAGTATTGGACTGTTGATTATGATGAAAGTCATAATAAAAGCATTGGACTGATGAAAATCATGGGTATATTTAGTATTAGTAAGTGTTATGACGAGTTATGTTGGTTATTATGTGAAAAACACGAAAGTTTCTTAGAAATCACAAAGGGTTGAAAATCAGATTTTGGTGAAAATGGAACATGAAATTCAATTGACCATATCTCCTATTATATTTCAAATTTTTGAGTGTGGTCAAGTTATAGAGTTAGATCTATGACTTTTCTAACTTATCCAAGTGGAATCACTGGAAAAGGTGTTGTAGATTTTCGTGTGGACTGATTTTAGCAAAGGAGTCAAAAACTGCAAAGTACCAAAAAGCTACTGCCCAGAAATTTAAAAGGGCATTTTCGGCCACTTAGTTTGTGAAATAAATTCCAGCCTTTTGGGACATGAAAATATATGGTATAAAGTACCTACTGTCCAAAAATGAGCTCATTCTGACTTAAAATGAGCAAGTTATGACTATTTCAATATTTAGGTTTTTTCTACGAAAAATGCTATAACCGGAGTTCTATAACTCCAATGACCATGAAATTTAAACTGAAAGCTCATGTTAACATGTGTAAGATCCTGCCAAGATTTGGGAATTTTTGGAGTTAAACTTAAGGTAGCTAATTTCTTAAGGAATTAATTAGAAATTAATTTTTGAAAAATACTTAACGAAGTTGAAAAATTATAAACAAATACCTGTTGTGTATGAAATATATGTATATATGTTTGGACAAAGGATAGAAAAATAATTAGTTGATTTGGTAATTTTTCATGAAAATGGTTTAGTTACGAACATATGAGTTAAATATGTTATGTAAAGTTGAAAATTTGGTTTTACAGCTGTATATCTTTGGTTTATGTGCATAGATGGACTGTTGATTATTGGTTTTACAGTTGTATATCTTTGGCTTACGTGCAAAGATGAATTGTTGATTATTGGTTTTATAGTTGTATATCTTTGGCCTAGGTGCAAAGATGAACTATTGATTGATGAGTATCTTTGGCTTATGTGCATAGATGAACTGTTTATTGGTATGATTATGACCGGGGATCATTCGGTATTATCATGACCCGTAATGTTATAGATGATGTGGTAAAAGTCCTCATTATCCCGTAGTGCATTGATGGACAGTTATTGGTATTATTATAACCAGGGATTATTCGGTATAATCATGATCATTGATGATTACATGAATATCTTTGGCCGTAGTGCAGGGATGATTCGATGATGTGGATTATTTATTAAGCCGAGTCTCAGCGATAAAGTATTGATTATACACTTTTAATTCGTAAAAGATAGTAGATATCATGCTTTACTTGACTCTTTTAAAATACAGTTGTATGTCTTTGGCCTGTAGTGAAAAGATGAATTGTTAATGAATATCTTGGTCGTAGTGCAAAGATGAATTTATTAGTATGATTATGAGAAGGAATTGTGATTTGGTATAACCATGATTTTTGATGTTTCAGGTGAAGATAGGTGATGAAAATTATCTTCATCCTGGGTGCGAAGAGGAATTTAGAATCACAATTATGATTATGAGTTATTCATATGATTGTGGACAAGAATTGTTGATTGATGTTACAGGGATAAAACATTATTGGTGGACTTTTAACATGGAGACTATAATAGACCTGATGGTCTATTTGACTCTTCTAATGGATTGCTCATTCCGTTGCAACTATGGTTGAAAAGTTTTATCATCTACCATATGTTTTAAATCTTTGATTTCTTATTGATGAAAGCTATTGATAATTTAATTATCTTTAGTCATGATATTCTTTATTGGGCTAGTTGTGCTCACCCTCTTTGTTTCACAATTCCTTTCAGGTAATAAGAGTGTAGCTGGGTCGAGCGAGGATAACAGGGAAATAGCGAGATGGTCGGAGACTGTTGCAGTTTCTCAATACATTATAAAATGGCATGACGTGCAATATATAATTGCATTGAGGACCTAAGAAGTGTGTGTCGTATTTTATACGTCACTTAATAATTGATTTTGGTAAACAACAATAGGGTGATGAGAACCCGACCTTGAAAGCGTCAAAAGTGCACCGCATTAAAATGAAGAGAACAGAAATCTTTTGGTGTCCCTTTGGAGACTTGAAATATTTGCTGCTGTACTTTATATAACATGTAATAATTTGAGTATGAATATTGTCGTATTATATACGTTACAATATTTGTATTGAAACTCATAGTATGTATGTCATCATATTTTGCACGACAGTTGTATAAATGAAGTTTATAATTGATTTCTGTAGTGTGGTATCTGGCGACTCAGAATTGGTGATGTATACCTATTTTGGGGGCGTCACATATTATGTTATGCATATGTATGTATGTCCAGAGATATTCAGCATTGACCCCTAGATGGTCTTATGACACGGCCCACACAGATGTCTTCCTTGACAGTTAGCCGCATTGATCACACCCCACCAGTGTTGATAGCCTCCCGTCTGTGGTCGTGGTATGATAATATGTTTTAGGTTCCCGCAGGCTTTGTAGACGGTATACTGGAGCACTGGATACCGAAGAGACATGTTTTCTAGTTTGGCATCCATGAGTTGACTCCTACCTTAGAGGAGTATACATGGTTAACGGAGCTACCATTAGACAAACCTTGCGCGCGGATGGCTATTGGCGATATGAGCCGGCAGTTAACGACCCTCACCAGGCTGAGGCGTAGAGTCATACAGGATGATATTACATCCGATCATGTGATATTCCAGCATTTTCTGATGGACAGATTTGGCCTCGAGGAAAGTTACACACAACACTTCTGGGATTTTACCATGCCGGAGGATCAGTGGAGTCTAGCCAGAGTAGACGTATTGTTGATGTGTGTATTGTCATACGTGTACATGCCACGATATATGGACGAGATGGACATTGGCGTCATTATAGTAGTGAGAGCTCTCAGGAAGTGTCATACCATTGTGCCGATGATTGTAGCAGAGACGTTGAGATCGGTCACATATTGCAGCACCTACCCTGCAGGGGTATTTACAAGTAGCTTGGTCATGTTATACGTGTGGTTCATGTCACACCTGAGACCGTTTGGCACTTTTCGACGGCACAAGTATTGTTTTACCCGTGAGATGGCCATGTTTTACTCCTTCTAGCCAGCGGAGTGTACAGACGCTATGTCTTGGTCGGTATTCTTGGCAGGGACCGGAGATCCATTTGACATCTTTCCATGTACAGGGTTCAGTTCACCCTATAGCTTCATTACTCATGCTCCTGGCATGGATTATCTCCCTCTGGCTAGTTTGAGGGCATGACTACTTACCACCCACTGGCTGTGATGTCGCAGTTTGACCAGTTTCAGGACTTCTATCCTTTTGAGGGGGCATTGAGTCACCGCTTGGCTTCTAGCCACTTATCAGTAGAGGACAAATCTAGGTTGTATGCCTATTCGGATCAGCGTGTGCTAGCTGAGTTTTTTGTTAGCCATCTGGGCTATTCGACAGAGTATTCTGCATGGATCGAGACGGAGACAGCATCGGATGCGGTAGTATCCATAGTGCCAAATATTGATTCCCACCGAAGAGGAGCTATTCACTGGGTTGCCACCAGCTCTTGTAGATTCTCCTAGTACGAGCGCTACTGTGATCAAGAATTCAGCACAATATTTAGAGCAGAGTCTTCATCGGATGACCTTTGAGATAGATCAGGCTAGGGCCTTGATGTTGACAGCTCTTGATGGGAGAGATGTCGCTCTATTGGAGAGACATGAGATTGTAGCTCATAGAGACACCGCTATTGCTGATCGGGATGAGGCCAGATCATCTAGAGATGGATTGATTATTGAGCAGGATGCTGCTATATCTGCCTGGGATGTAGCCTTTATAGATAGTACTACAGTGAGATCCCTTACTACTAGCATGATAGTCGATATGAGTACATATATTGATGAGCATCATGCAACCATGCAGTTGGCTATGGGTCTGTTAGCTCGTGTAGATACCCTTGGGCAGGAGCTTCCAGCGTTGCCTCCTTCTTCGGACAGAGATGCCATGTTGGACTTGATAACTCGTATATCCACGGGATTGTAGATAGGCTTGTATTTTCCTGCACAGACTAGCTTAGCCATTTTTTCATGTACCGCGCATATTGTATATCAAACAACATTATATATGGCAGGGAAATATATGATGATTCACTTCCCTTTTAGTTGTGCCTTGCTACTTGCTTGATATTTGCCTGTTACTTCAGGGCTTGGGATCTTGATGTATTCTGAACTCATCCTTAATGGGTGGACATTGTGATATCTCAGGATTTTTCAGAATGGATCGTTGATCTATGTGTATCCCTACCCTCTTTGGTGTCTTGGGACTGGTTTCTATATGTAGATGTGGAGAGGATTGTGAATTTTCCTCTCTGAGATTCACCGCACCATAGATGGTTGTGGGTACTCCTATTGAAGAGGAGATCCCAAGTAGTTCCATCTCTTATGGATTGGTGTTGCTCTTCGAGGAATCAACCACAGCTTAGATGGTCGCCAACTCTCCCATTTATGGGGAGGCCAGGTAGTTCCATCCTTTTGGTCTGAAGCTGATGAAATGTGGTGGATTGAAGTTTGATCCCAGTACTGTTGACAAGTATTTGTTTTGGTAGGGGTAAGACCAAACCATAAATGGCTGCCTACGTACTTCTATTGAAGAGGAGATCAGGTCTACGTAGTTCGAATCTGGTGTAAGAGGTTTAATACTGTATGTGAAGGGGTAGAAAGTGTAGAAATGTTTTTGTGATTTCTGTTTGTATAGAAGGGTGTAAAAATGTTTTTGTTGTTTTGATGTTTTGTTTATTGCGACCGGGCCATATAAAATGGTTGCCTACGTACTCCTAGGTATCAGGGAGATTAGGTCGACGTTGTTTTCCCAATGTTCAGGACGATTTGCAGCCAAAAAAGTTTGATCCCATGTTCAGGATAAACTGTGGGGGAAAGGTTTGATCCTATGTTCAAGGAAAACTGCAAGTGTGAAAAGTCTTATCCGTAGTGGGACAAAACTGCAGGTGTGAAAGGTTCAATCCTTGGTGGGATAACCTGAAAGGTTTGAAACAAAGTTGAGTAAAAGATCTAATGATCTAAAAACTAGGCTGCTGGCTTGAAGAGTGCGTTTCCCTGATGGGGCAAATGGGTATGAAGAAAGGTTGTATGTAGTAAGGGTTAGAAAACCTAAAATGACTTGGGATCTAGTGATCCAAAACTATGATGTTTGCTTGATGGTAACTTTAGACATAGTACTGTTTCACGGTGTCTGAGTTGATGAGCTGTGGAAATTCATCGCCATCCATTTCCTGTAACCTGAGAGCACCTCTTGTCAATACCTCCTTGTCATCTCACAAAATTTCTCTATATTCAGATGTTGTCAACATGGCTCAATTATTAGAGCGAGATAATGAGTATGTTCAACTGAGGGACCACAACCAGGGTCATACCGATGGTAGCAGTCATCGAAGCAATGATAACCAGCGTGGAGGAAAATATCTGGACAAAAGCGGCAACCACTCTAGTGGTAATCGGGGCCATGATAGTAGAAGAAGAGAGTCGGGGGGAGACTTCAAAAAGAGAAAGTACAACAACTATAATGATGGGAAGACACCAGCACCAACAACAAATTCTAGGGGAGGAGAACGTCAGTCAAATAGATGTTACAGATGCGGAGAGGAGGGACACATAAGTCCAAACTGTTCACAGCCTTCGAAGGTGTGTTTCAGTTGTGGAAAAAATGATCATACAGCCCAATTTTTTCTGGTAATAAAATCAAGTCCAGCAGGGGATGGTGACTCCAATGGTTGTCCCGGACATGTCAAAGTCAACGGTTCCTAGAAGAGCATTTGTTGTGATTGGCCAAAATGCGAGGAACCCAAACGAGGTGATCACGGGTAAGCTAATCATAAACTCTTGCAAAGTTTATACCTTATTTGATTCCGGTTCTACCCATTCTTTTGTCTCTCCTGCTTGTGCTCAACATTTGAACTTAACTCCGGAGAAATTAGACTTTGACTTATCTGTTGAGACTCCGTTAGGAGAAACTTTCATTACATCTACTGTTTATAAATCTTGCTTGATCCAAGTTGGCACCATTATATTACCTGCTGATCTTATCTCTTTAAAAATATTTGCATTTGGTGTATTTTAGGGATTGATTGGTTAACTACTCATCATGCCAAAATTGATTGTTTCTGTAAGGTTGTTAGTTTTCATATTCATAACCAACCTATTATGCTAATTCAATCAACCAAACCACTAAAGTCAATCACTGTCATATCAAGCCATAAAGCCATTCGTTTATTGAAAAACGGATGTCAAGCTTTCTTAGCCCATGTTATGGATTTAAACAAAAACACGTTATGTGATGCCCCCAAAACAGGTATACATCACCCATCTTGAGTCGCCAAGTACATGGTACAAAATTCAAATACAACTTAATAATACAACTGTCGGGTAAAATACGACAAAACATAAACTTAGAATTTTAATAAGAATATTGTCATCTAGACAATATCCACACTTAATAGAGTCCTCATTACATTTATTGTCACACTATTTAACATAATAGTGAGGACTACTAATGCTATTATCTAGACCGTCTCTCCGTTCCCCAACTAGTCTCGGCTACGTTCTCATTTCCTGAAGAGAACAGTGAAAGAAAGGGTGAGCTCAACTAGCCCAGTAAGAAATATTATGACTAAGATAATGCAGAATAAATTATCATTAGTCTTTAATAATGTTAAACTGATAAAATACAATAGACATCAAGTTTAACTACAGTGAAATAAGCAATCCATTAGAAGAGTCAAGTAGAGCATGATATCTACTATCTTCTATGTTTTAAAATATTTTCATCAATTTTTATCGCTGAGACTCAGCTTAATAAATAAACCATATCATCGAATCATCCCTGCACTATGGGCCAAGGATATTCATTAAATCATCAATGGTCATGACTATACCGAATAATCCATGGTCATAATCATACCAAAAATTATCCATCAATGCACTACAGGCCACTGATGACTTTTATCACATCATTTATAACATTACAGGTCATGATTATACCGAATGATCCCTTGTCATAATCATACCAAGTCCATTTATGCACGTAAGCCAAAGATAACTTTCATCATAATATAAACATGAGGATGATGACAATGATATAAGCATTAATCAAATGAAAACAAGGATAAATATTAAAGACTTTAAATTTATCCAAATATTATAAATCACTTAATAAACTCATCATCTAATATTATTAATATTATAATAATATTTTAATCACTTTTTAAACTTATAAACAATTTATTTCAATTGTTTACACTTTACCAAATAATGCATTTAATCATTCAAAAATGTCATACTCATAAGATTTCATCACTAATGATCAAATCTCTCATCAAAAATCTGCATATACCCTATATATGATTCCCAAGCCATAAAATCCTATTTTCTAATTTTGTTACTTCACATAACATATTTAATTTATTTACTCATAACTAGTTCATTTTCATGAAAAATACCAAATCAGTCCCAAAAATATTTTTTTTTTGGGATTTAGCAGAATATAGTCTCATATTGAACATATATTTTTCTCGGAAATTTTAAAATTTATTTACTATTTTTTATATGGCCAAAACTTCCGAATATTTAGACATTTATCATAAATTGTACTTTTGTCCAAAAATTCCGAAATTTACATGGTATAATCCTGTTATATACATGTACTCCCAATAAAAATTTCACCAATTTTGGAGTTAACCACAAGGAGTTATAAGGGTTTACTTTTAAAATAGTCTTTTCCCATAAAATCCACAACTCTTAATCTATACATCCAAATTTCACCATTTTTGGACACAATCTAGAAAGCTCATCAAATTATCTTTTCAAATTTTTCAAGAATTTTTTAGGGTCAGAACAATTACGAAACTGCCCCTAGAAGAAACCCCTTTTGAATGAAAATACTATTCGTATGAATACAAAGGATCATTCACCATGCATGTAGTAATCCACATAGATACGTTATTCCAACAGAATAATAAAGAATGGAATAACAGAAGAATTTACCATGCATGCGATAGACCAGCACGCATGTTTATTCTCAATGAATAATAAAGAATGGAACTGGTCAAATACGTAAACCTTACGATCAAAGATATTCTAACAGAATAATAAAGAATGGAACTAGGTCATGCATAAACCGCACAAACAGGATATTCCAACAGAATAATAAAGAATGGAATAACAAAGAATTCACCATGCATGTGATAGACCGCACAGACAGGTTATTTCAATAGAATAATAAAGAATGGAATAACATAAGAATTTCACCATGTGTGCGGTACTTCGCATACACAGGTTATTCCAACATAATAATAAGGAATGGAATAACAATAGCTCTCTTCATGAATACGAAAGAAATAATACCCCTTACCTTAGAAAGAAACTGGATACTGGAGTAGAGAGGTAGCAGACTTCTCTTTTTCTTTCTCTCTATAATTCCTCTCTAAAATAATTGCTCTAAAGCTTTAGTGAATTAGTGAGAAATGAAGGAAGAATGAGCTTCTATTTATAGGATAATATAGTTTCGATAATTGCACATTTTGGGACTCGAAATATTACAGTACAATACCTTCAACTTTTCTTTCATTTTTAATTTAGTGCTGCAAGTATTATCAAACTTGCACGACCTCCCCTAATAGTAAATAATGTGAATTAATAGTTCAATCATGTGAATCAATAATTATAATCATGTAAAAATACGAATTACAATATAGTACCTCCATCTATACCTCCATTTTTAACTTAGTCATGCAAGTATTATAAATCTTGCAACAACTCCCCTAATAGTACAAGAATGTGATTTAATAGTACACACATGTGAACAAATAGTTATATAAACATGTGAATTAGTAGCAATTAATTGCTCATTTATGCGATTAATTACCCGATTTATCAATATAACCCCCATACATCAATTATCATCGGAATAGATGTCGATTTCCACTAACACTAATAATTCCAACACATTGAAACTATCAATTTCATCTTTAATCAACACGAACTTATTCATCATTAATATTATAACTCATAATATTAATCAACTAGGTCGTTCCCAGGAAAGAGGGGGCTTTCCGATAAAGATTTCTCCTTATTGGCGCGCAATTAGATGACCAAACCTCTCATTGATAGAACTTCTAGACATTGTAAATATTGCAATTTAATAATATGAATAACTTTGTCGTCTCAATTATTCATTTAATAATATATCATATTATGCAGATGATACTATGACAATAATCGAATCAATAATATGAGAAATATGATGCATCAATTACTGTAGCAATAATTGAGTATAACTGAGTAACTTCTTACATAAGCATCAATAATCAATACTGGTATTGCTACTATGCAACCACGCCAGACATTCATTGTACTTTACTACTGGGATAGTTCAACAGTTTTAACGGTAACACTTTCGTCATTATTTTTATAAAAAGATAATTATGTCATTTTCTAA
This sequence comes from Panax ginseng, assembly GCA_020205605.1. Lineage (NCBI taxonomy): Eukaryota > Viridiplantae > Streptophyta > Magnoliopsida > Apiales > Araliaceae > Panax > Panax ginseng. Next base: position 132,608,109 of record CM035139.1, read on the forward strand.
CTACGACAATACTTCTATTATGGGGTCCACCAATGATTGTGTCATCGTACGGATATTCCCCGACAAAAAGAATATTCCCCGGCCAATCGAATATTATATAAGCACTTGTTTACTTTGAAAAATTTATAAATATTACCCACAACTATAACATTATATCAAATACACCATAATATTCAAAAAAATATTTTGAGAAATTTAAATCTTTATTCATAAAATTTGGGGTCTCACACGTTAGATTTGAATAATATTTTTGTTGTTAGTGAATTTCCTGACGTATTTCTTGAAGAACTTCCCAGTCTACCCCTAGAACGTGAAGTTGAATTCTTTATTGACCTTGAACTTGGTACAAAACCAATTTCTAAAATCCCATATCGAATGACTACTATTGAACTTCAGGAGTTAAAGGTCCAACTACAGGAGTTGTTAGACATTGGTTTCATTCGTCCTAGTACATCTCCTTGGGGTGCCCCTATTTTATTCGTAAAGAAGAAAGACGAGAGTATGTGACTTTGTTTTGACTACCGGGAATTGAACCATGTCACCATCAAGAATAAGTATTTGCTACCTCGCATTGATGGCCTATTCAACCAGTTGCAAGGAGCATAATTCTTTTCAAAGATCGATCTTCATTCTGGATATTATTAGTTGAAGATTAAAACTGAGGATATTCTGAAGACTGCCTTCAAAACTCGGTATGGGCATTATGAATTCTTAGTTATGTCTTTTGGATTGACTAATGCTCCTGCTGCTTTCATTGATATGATGAACCAAGTATTCAAGGAATATTTGGATCAGTTCATTGTTGTCTTTCTTGATAACATCCTCATCTATTCCAAAAGCCGTGAAGATTATGAGCACCATTTGAAGTTAGTACTTCAAAGGCTTTGTGATAACAAGCTATATGCCAAGATGAAGAAATATGAGTTCTGGCTTAAGGAAGTAGCATTCCTTTGGAACGTGGTGTCAAAACATGGAATATCTGTTGATCCGTCGAAGATTTAAGCAATATAAAGTTGGGAGCAACCGAAGTTGGTGACCGAAGTACGTAGCTTTCTGGGCTTAGTTGGTTACTATCGGAGATTCGTGGAAGAATTTTCTCAAATTGCTACTCCGTTAACTCAGTTAACTCGGAAAGATACAAAATTTGTATGGAACAAGGAATGCGAGAAGAGTTTCCGAGAGCTCAAGAGGAGACTCATTTTGGCACCTATTCTGATAATACCATCAGGTTCAGATGGATTTGTTATCTACAGCGATGCTTTAGGCAAAGGGTTAGGATGTGTTCTCATGCAACATGGGAAAGTCATAGCCTATGCCTCGCGACAACTGAAAGAATATGAGAGGAATTATCCTACTCATGATCTGGAGTTGGCAACAGTTATTTTCGCGTTGAAAATCTAGAGACACTATCTGTATGGGGAGAAAGTGGAGATTTATATGGATCATAAAAGAGCCTTAAATATTTCTTCACCCAAAAGGAACTCAACATGCGGAAATGACGTTGGCTTGAGCTGTTGAAAGACTACGATCATACCATTCAATACCGTCTTGGAAAAGCGAATGTGGTAGCTGACGCGTTGAGTAGAAGATCATATGCGAGTACAAGTGGAATATTGTCAACGTAAAGGCCCATTTTATATGACTTGCAAGGATGGAGATAGAGTTAAAGACTCCACAGACCTACGTAATGATGGAAATATACGAGTAGAACTGACTTTAATCGATAAAGTTAAAGCTGCTTAAGCTACAGACCTAGATCTGATGAAGATAAAGAAGAAGGTGCGGTTCCAGAAGCAAGAATCGATGAAGAGGAATACTTCGAGTCAACTCCAGACTTTGCATTCCTAACGATTCTGACTTGAAGTATAGAATCATGATGGAGGCACATAACACACCACTTGCAATCCATCCTGGGAGTACCAAAATGTATCATGATCTTCGACATACATTTTGGTGGAACAATATGAAGAGAAAGATCGCGAAGTTTATCTCGTGGTGTTTAACTTGTCAACGTGTAAAGGCAGAGCATCAAGTGCCAAATGGTCCATTGCAACCACTTGAGATTTTGAAATGGAAGTGGGAACACATTACCATGGATTTCGTTATGGGTCTTTCCGAGGTTTCTCAAGGCATAGATGCGATTAGGGTTATTGTTGATAGATTAACCAAGTCTTCTCATTTCTTGCCGATACGGGAGACTTATTCCCTTAAACATCTTTCTCGTATGTACGTTAATTAAATTGTGAGATTGCATGGCATGCCACTATCCATAGTTTTGGATCGTGACCCAAGATTCACTTCTCAATTTTGGGTTAGCTTGTAGAAAGCTATGGGCACTGATTTATGATTCAGTTCAACATACCATCCTCAAATGGACGGGCAATCAGAAAGGACTATTCAAACTCTTGAAGATCTATTAAGACTATGTGTCCTAGATTTCAAAGGAAGTTGGGATAGGTACTCGCCATTGGTGGAATTCTCCTACAACAACAGTTACCAGGCAAGTATAGGCATGGCTCCATTCGAGGCATTTTATAGACGAAAGTGTCGTTCTCCAGTATGTTGGGACACAGTTTATGAAGCAATGTAGTTGGGACTAGAATTAGTACGCATGACTACGGAAAAGATTCAAATGATCCGACAACGTATAAAGACCTCACAAGATCGACAAAAGAGTTATGTTGATCTTCATCGAAAGGACGTGAAATTTAATATTGGGGATCATGTATTGTTATGTATTTCTCCATGGAAGGGAGTTACAAGATTCAGGAAAAGAGGAAAGCTCAATCCACGATTTGTTGGTCCATTTGAGATTCTTGACCTAGTAGGAAATGTAACCTATAGACTTGCATTACCTCCAAGCATATTTTTTGTTCATAATATTTTTCACATATCCATGTTTCGTAAATATATGAAAGACCCAAACCACATTATTGAGTTAGAACCAGATGAGATAGCCGAAGATTTAACTTACGAGGTGGTATTTGTCAAGATCTTGGATAGGAAATAACTTGTCTTACATACAAAGGTTATACGACAAGTCAAAGTTTTGTGGAGGAACCATGCTACTGAGGAAATGACCTGGGAGTTGGAATCGGAAATAAAAGCGAGGTACCCTCACCTTTTTGAAACACCAGGTACATACGTCAATTTTAAGGACGAAATTTCATAAGGAGTGGAGGTTGTAAGACCCCAACTTTTGATAAATAAAATTGAATTTCCTCTATTAATTATTCTAAAATAGTAAGGGGTGGATTTGGTTAATGTGGTTAGTTATGGGTAAAATGTGCAATATTTGCGAAATAAGCAAGTGGTTATAAAATATTCATTGTTGTTGGGGAATATTCATTTGGTCGTGGAATATTCTTATTGTCGGGGAATATTCGTACGACGGCGGAACCATTTGTGGGCTCCATAACGAAAAACAGTCGGATGAAGAAAACGACAAGTTTGAGTTTTTATAAATGATGGCGTAGTTGTTACCGTTAACACTGTTGGAATACCTGGTGGTTAAAATAAAGTAATACGCGTGGTTGCACAGTAGCACACGGTATTGTACAATATTCTTGAATTATTGATTCTTACGTAAGAAGGCACTACTCAATAATTGTTAAAGTAATTACTGTTCAATATTTTATTTTATTGATTCAATAATTGCTACGTTGATATTTTATATTATTGATTCAATAATTGTCACTGCACAGTATTTTCCATTACCAGATCAATAATTAATATTATTTGAATAATATTATTAGATAGAATTATTGGCAATGTCTATGGAAGTTCTGTCTAGGAAAGGGGTTTGGTCACCTAATTGCGTGCCAGTAAGGAGAAATCCTTATTGGAAAGCCCCCTCTTTCTTGGGAACGACCCAGTTGTCAATATTGTAGTTCTATAATATTATTTGTGAAAAATTTATTGTTGATATATATGATAAGAAAATATTTATTCAATGTAGATTTAAACGGTGGAATTTTTAGCATGTTATATTTGTTGAAAGTTGGTATTTTATCTTTTCTGATAAAATAATTCATTCAAATATATTATTATAATATTACATTATAGTAGTATGATGTGATTATGTAATAGTATGATTTTTATAATTTGAGTGGTAACATTATTATAGTAAATTCATGGTATAAAATAAAATGAGGTGGAAGAGAACAAATTGAATTTGAATTCGTACGATATAAGCAATGATGTCATTGGAGTGATGAGGTATGCAATGATGTCAACAGAGCGATGAGGTATGCAATGATGTCATCAGAACGATGAGATAAGCGACGATGTTATATATTATGGCAAAAAGACTATTTTACCCTTACTTTGCCAAGCCTATAAATAGAAGCTAATTTCTTCATTATTTTTCTCCAATTCACTAAAGCTATAGAGAGAGAAAGTATAGAGAGAATAAGAGAGAAAGAAGGAGCGTATTCTACTATTACACTAATGCAGTCTCTGAATTTTTATTAAGGTCAGGGGTATTATTTCTTTCGTATTCATGAAGAGAGTTAATTCTTTCGATACACGTACGGATTTTTATTCCATTCCTTATTATTCTATTGGAATAACCTGTCTATGCAGACTACCGTATGCATGGTGAAATCCTTTTGTTATACCATTCTTTATTATTCTATTGGAATAACCTGTCTGAGCGGACTACCGCATGCCCAGTGAATAACCCTTCGTATTCATTTGTTATTTTATGGAAATAATCTGTCTACGCGGATTACCGAATAATGGTTGAAAATCTATTTATAGTTTTGTATATTGTTCATTTCAGATTCCTAACTCTAAACTTACTATGGTAAGTATTGCTTCTATAATTCTTGAAATGATCAGAAATTCTTTGAGTTTTGCGCTTCATCACTGGAATATTGGTCTAAACTTTCTTGTAAAATTTTTACCTTTTTGTGTCGAGGTTACTATTCACGTATACATGCACGTATATGGCACTATTCACGTATACGGCACTATTCACGAATACAACACTATTCACAAAAAAATTAAATTTTCTTTTCTTTGTCCAAGTTATCTATTATGGTTATTATCTTTGATTGTATTCATGTTTTGATCTTTATTCTTGAATTTTGCTCCACAATTGATTATTATGGAGTATTTTTGAACTTGGATAAACTAAAGTACGAATCCCTAATCTTTGTCTTTTTATCTTACTAGATTCATTTTCTTTAAAAATATTTTTCATCATCCTCAGTCCTAAATGGTGATATAACTGAATATCTTTGGCCTGTAGTGCGAAGATGAATGATTACTTGATGAATATCTTTGGCCCGTAATGCAAAGATGGACATGTGTTGAGATGAACATGACCAACTGATGAATATCTTTGGTCCGTAGTTCAAAGAAGAATATTTGATTCAAGATGTATATTGATTGATGTTACAAGGATAAAATATTGATGATGGACTTTTAAATCATAGAAGATAGTAGATTTCATTCTCTACTTAACTATTCTAATGAATTATTATTTTCGCTGCGAATATTGATCTAAAACTTGTTGTTCATTATATTTTATTTAATTTATTGAAGGCTAACGATATTTTTTTCTACTTTATCTTGGCTATAATATTCTTTACTGGGCTAGTTGAGCTCACCCTTTTTCTTTTTGTTCTATTTTTCTTCTCAGGAAGCGAGAATATAGCGGGAACTAGTCGGGGTATAGAGTGATATTTCAAGAGAGTTGTTTTAGCAGTCCTCACTGTTTTGTAAAATATTGCATCAATAATTTTAACAGGACTTATTTAAGTGTGGATATTGTCTAGAAGATAATATTTTTATTTAAACTCATAGTTTATGTGTTGTCGTATTTTGTGCGACAATTGTATTAATAAAGTTGTAGTTGTTTCTGTGACGCCTCCAAATTCAGGTACTTGAAACCCGAATTCAGTGCTTCACGATACCATTTCTTTGAGCAGAATAATAATAATAATGTCATAAATATCAAACTTAATTTACATATCAGATTTTTCTAAATCCCAGGTACGCGACCTTAAAACATTTCATTACATGATAGATAATAACTAACATCATCTTATTTAAGTCTAGCTATTACATAAGATAACACAAACTTATTTTGAAAGCTTTCCTTTCCCTTTGTTCCTGGCAGAGCCCTCTGGTTGGTCATACTTAACTGAAACCATTTAATTTAAGCAAGGATGAGCATTTGAGTGCCCATCAAGTAATAACAATTATAAATATTAGCTGAAAGGATTAAATGTTATCTTTGTACTACCCTTTTACAACAAATCAATGGTTGTGAAGTAATCTAAACTGATAATAATAACATAACTACTCTCTATCAAATTTTTAAAACTGTGTACTGCCTATAAATAGGGTTAAGGTGACATACTGTGAATCAAAACAATTTGATTGGATACAAAAAGGTTTTATCATATTCAACAATATTTCTAAATCTGTGTCTAGCTGGTCAAATAGCTTAGATAGCTTTTTCTTAACATATACATACTGGGGATCAATATATATATATATATATATATATATATATATATATATATATATATATCAACATGTGATTAAATGCAATGATTATCAAAGTGGGGACACTTGTATAATCACGTATAGAATTTAACAAACAGAATATATATATCTGATTTACCATATACTATCATGTTGATACTCAATGATCGGATATAACATATATAACAATATGGTTAATAATTTGATACAATAATAATATAATTCTGAAACTTCTTACTCATGTCCATTGCATAAAGAAAATGTAAAGGTAGGATACTTGTCTGGTCTGCTGCTTACACAACTTAGTTCTATCCTTAATTCAACAACCTATCATTTATAAGATTGTTCTATTGAGTAGAATAACATACCATAACACATCATATTGTTATTTACAGTTAATACATAACCTAATCACATTATCACATAGTTATATCAGTCATTAAGACACAAACAAACACTTATACAGTTAAAGTATATAGGTTTAAATCAAATTCTGTAGCATTTTGGTGTACCGATGGCTTTATCGGGTAATTTCTGAGTTTAAAACTCTAATCTGTATCTCAAACATTATTCTGGATAATTAAATATCAATCATATTATTTATGAATGACTTATAATAATTTATAATTAATTATTATAATTTATAATAATTTTTCAAACTCTGGAATCATTATTAAATGATTTAAATATTAAATAATTATATTATTATTAATATTTAAATAATATTAAAGTATTAATGCAACCCTTACCAAAATATCAACGTTATTTTATAATAACTCAAATATTTTTAAAGTATTTATTATTACTCTTAAATGATTTTTAAAATATTTAAAATTATTTTTAAACAATTACCATTAATATTTAAATATTAAGGTATTATTCACTAAAATATTAAAAGTTATTTATAATAACTTAAAATATTTTTAAACCACTTATATCCTTTTTATATGATTTTAAATCAATAAAATCATTTTTAATCTATTTATTTAATATTATTATTAAATAAATCTAATATCATTAATATTAAATAAATAATGAAATTTATCTTAAAATATTAAAAGTAATATTTTATAACTTAGAATATCTTTAAACTTTTTATTTTCATTTAAAATGATTTCTATATTATTAAAATCATTTTAAAACTAATTTATTTAATATAATTATTAAATAAAACTAATATCATTAATATTAAATAATTAATGAAATTTATATTAAAGTATTGAAAGTTACATTTTATAACTTAAAATATTATTAAATACCTTATTATCATTTAAAATAATTTTTAATATAAAAAATTATTTTTAGTTAATTTATTTAATGCATTTATTAAATAAATTAAATATCAATAATATTCAAATAATTATTAATATTTATGGAAAATATGTCAAATTATTAAAAGTTAATTTTATAACTTCAAATAATTTTTAAAACTGATTTTGTAATTTTTAGAATTTATTTACTATTTTTAAATGATTTTTAGAAATTTATTTTATTAAATTTAATAAAACTGTCGCTGTGACGACCCCAAATCCAGGTACTTGAAACCCGAACTCGGTTCTCCACGATACCATTTCTTTAAAGTTGAATAATACTAAATAATAATACATTCGAACTTAATTTACATACATCAAAGTTTACTTCCCTGTGCACGTGACCTTCAAATACATTCCTTACAATACTTGAATAGATACCAATACAACTATAACCATTAACTCATAATACACACTTATTCAATCAAACTTTCCCTTTCCTTTGTTCGTGTTCTGAGCCTTCAGTTGCTTGCTCATACATAACCGAAAACATTTAATTTAAGCAAGGATGAGCATTTAAGTGCCAAAGAAGTAATAGCAATTATATATAAGTGAAAAGAATATAAGTATTCTCTTTACTTAACACTTCTACAACGAATTGAAAGTTGTGAAGTAATCAGACTTGATAAAAATTCACATAACCACTCTCTTTCAAATTCTTTAAATTTGGCTCGCTCTACCCTTGAATAGGGTTTAAGAAACATACTATGAACATTCTTTTCATTTTCAAAAGGTTTAGCGGAATTCTATCCTCAAACCATTATAACTTACGAACACGGGAGGGTGATCACCCCAGTTGTACCTGTATTGATCAATACTACATAACTTGAATGAAATTCATCGCTCACTCTATCCGCTTTTACAAAAAATCTTCCCATATAGGGATGTTCATACATGCACAGTTCCAAACCCAAGGTTTTAATCTTGCTCAACAATAATATGTAATTCAACATATATATATACCTGTAATTGACAAAGGTGTATCAACATGTGAATAAATGCCATGATTATTCAAGTGGGGACACTTGTATAACCATTTATAGAAATCAATGAATGTAATATATATCCGAGCTAACATGTCAATAATCAAAGAGTACATAATCATGACAGGATAGAATAATTCTCAAACTTCTTACTCATGTCCATTGCATAAAGGAAGTGCAAAGGTAGGATACTTGACTGATTCGCTGATTACAAATCTCAACTTAGGTTTTATCTCTTTATCACAACCTATCAATAATCAGATCATTCGTTCGATTAGAACAATATATCTTAACACATAAGATCGCTTTATTACAATTAAAGACATAGTCCAATCACATAATCACAGTGATCATACTTTTAGTTCCTATTCTATACTTGAAATATTTTTATAAATTTTTCAAATATCTCATCCATGCTCTTACAGTAGCCTTTTCTTTCTATTATAGGGTCTCCACATTTGTTTGCCGCATCATCGCAAATAAGTTATTCGGGTAAATAATGAGTCTAAGACTCTTATTCTATACCTCAACATCTCAAATATCGGACATCTTATTTTTAATCATTTCGCAATTTCCGAAATTGAAAAATTTAAAATAATTCAAATCATCACTAAAGGGCCTATAGTGATATAATCATTATTATAGGTGTTCTTCTTCAAATTCGTAACTTCATAATCGGTTCTCAAGTCACTAGTTCGCTTTGGTAATTATAACTTTCTAATATCGTAATCATAATTAAATGATTTAACATTAAACAATTCCATTATCATTAATAGTTTAATTAATACTAAACTATTAATGAAACCATTGCCAAAATATAAAAGTTATTTATAGTAACTCAAACTATTTTTAAAACATTTATATTACCTTTAAATGATTTTTAAAACAATAAAAATCATTTTTAAATAATTACCATTAATATTTAAATATTAATGTACTATTTATCCAAATATTAAAAGTCATTAATTATAACTTAAAATATTTTTAAATCCTTAATATCCTCTTTAAATGGTTTTAAAATAAGTAAAACCATTTTCAAACTATTTATTTAATAATAATTATTAAATAAACTAAATATCATTAATATTATCTTAATATCATTAATATTTAATTATTAATGAAATTATCATTTAAATATTAAAAGTTATATTTTATAACTTAAAATATTTTTAAATACCTTATTTTCATTTAAAATGATTTTCATAATATTAAAATCATTTTTAAACTAAATTATTTAATATAATCATTAAATAACTTTAATATCATTAATAATAATTAATTAATGAAATTCATCACAAAATATTAAAAGTCATCACAAATAACTCATTTACATAATCAATTCCAAGCCAAAATAAACATAGTAATTAACTAGTTTATTAACAACACTAACTAAACTTCAAAAATTCAAACTTTAACTAACAATTAAAAATAATAACATTACAAAAATTAAATAAGAAACATACCCGGAAATACGAATTCCACAGAATCTAATACGCACTTCCACGCCTAAAATTTAACTAAGGAGATCTTTATAAAAGTTCTCCCACAACAAAGCCTTTCTCAAAAATGGAGGTCTTATTGTTGGTGAATGAAACAAAGGCCAAGCCCTTCTATTTATAGGTTTAGAAAATGGTGAAGTTCTCAACTTAGTCGATGTGGGACTTGGTTTATACTAATTTTTCAATAGCTCACTTTACGATTTTCTAACGCATTGCTCATAACTCCGATTAATCTGATTTTTGGATATGTTATACATAGTATGTAAGACTATTTTTAAAAATACGAATTACCCAATTCGGGTTCATTAGGTAGCCCAAACAAAGGTCAAAAGTGGACGTTCATAACAGCTTTTCAATCTCGTTTCAGCTTTACCTCTCTTCGCTAAAAACAGTCATAACTCTTTCATTTTAAAACATTTTTGAGCGATTCTTAAGCCCACGCGAAGCTAACTTCTGGGGCTACAACTTTTATTCTTTGACCATTTCCAAATTCCAAACACATCAGCCCAGAAATTCCGTTCAAATGGACTGCACCGCACTTGTTGGGAAGTTTTGACACTACTACTTTGAAATGTCATAACTCTCTCCTCCGATATCGGATTTAGTCCGTTTCGGAGTCTATGGAAAGATTATTCGGTGTACTATAACATACCAAAAGCCCAGAAGGTTTTGGAAACATTAACTAATCGAAACAGTGTCCCGAATAGCACATCCCGCTGCTGACTTTCAATTTTGAGAAATTTGACACATTTCCTTCCAAACACCGTAATTCCCTCATCCGAGGTCGGAATGACGTCATTCCAAAGCCTATGGCTTCCTAACTTAGTGCACTACAACATATCAAAAGCCCAGACCTTTTAAAGCACAAAAAGTGGACGAGAATGCCCCCATTACAGATCGCCCAAAATAGTTTATCATGATCGACAACCATGTTTGACCATCTATAACTTCTAATCTATACATGATATGAACTTGATTCTTTTTGCAGATTAAAGACCACATATCAGGCTACACATAACAATTTTTGAAGAACAAAACTCATGATCGAACAAAGAGTTATGGCCTCTGACATTTGGTGAAAAAAAATAACAGAATTCGATTTTTCCAACTTGCTTAAATCTTCAAATTCGTGCACTTTGATGTTATGGGTCTTTGATTTATCAACCCATATCATCAATTAACATTCTATTACACAACTTTAAACAATCAATTGCATCAAATAACATCGAATCAAAGGATTTCTAGGTTTAGTGTTCTTATACCCTTTTTGCCAAAAATTCTTGATTCTTGCTTTTGATTTGTTATGGGTGATGGTTGGGCTTTGTTTAAGAGTGTATGGGCAATCTTGTACAAGGCAATTAAATGTAATATTTAATCACTAGATTTAATTCTTATAATTTACCAATTAACTTCTATCCTTTGGTAAATTAAAACACTTATACAAGAATAACATCGAAAATTAAACCCTTAAATTAAAATTAGGGTTTCTCAACATCATCAATTAGGGTTTCTAATTGACCATTAATGGTTCTTTAATTATCTCGTATATTACTAACACACATCGTTACTATTTCTAATTTCAACCAGCTTAGGGTTATAATAATTAGGGTTTGTCCTAATTATCGACGCATAACCGTAATTAGGGTTTTTTCTAATTACCGATATTCTTATTCACAAAGAACTTCATATACACAAACTACTCGTAAATATCCCATAACCGAGTTTAATAATTAGGGTTTCACAAACACGGTAATATCCTATGACCTAATCGGTCATTATCATTGCTCAATATTATCTGTCTCATTATACCCAAAGACATAATTATGGTAATCGTAAAATAATATAATATTATTATTCTCATCTCTTGATCACAATCCCAATCTAGGGTTTGGATCACATGTCCGACTTATTCTTCGTACACACAACATCAATAATCAAGTTAAAATAATTAACTTAAATATTCTCGAACAATTCATATAATAAAATATTTATTATATAAATCTAATTATCACTTCATATATTATTTCCAATCATGTTTCATGGAAAATAATTAATAAAAACATTTCTAAACTACGTAAATTTATTACCATATAATTTGTGGTAATTAATAATTCCAAAATTATTTCTAATTTTTCAAGTAATAAATGTATTCGCATTTATCGCTCACTTTACTTGACACTTAGTCTCGTCATTAAATAAAAAAAAAAAAAAATTTATACGCAAAATTTCTTATTTATTTTATATAGAAAATCTCGGTTATTACATTCACCTCCTTATAAGGATTCCGTCCCTAATCACCGCTTTAAAAACTCATATGCGTAGGGTACATAGCATATAATCATTGTCGTGTAGATCTCGATCATACTTGATCGAATCGATCTTTAATTATTCATCATAACACTTGTCTATCCTAAGTTAAGCGAAATATAAGATATATAAGTTATTCAAATAAAGAATCGGAGTTCTGCTTCCAAATTTGCCACCGTATCCTCGGACCGTCCATGTTGTAAACCCTCGGAGTTGCTTTCGTTGGGTTACTGGTTGAGTTTGGTCCTAAAATTGCTAACGTCCCACTGCTTTTCCCCGTGGTTACGTTCCCTACCTCCATTCCCCTCTGTGGACAGTTCCTCACCTTATGCTCAGTCGATCCACATATGAAGCATCCACTGATCATCCTTGAGTTGGGGCAGTTGGGAGAGATATGACCCTCTTGCCCGCACTTGTAGCATACAAACTTGCCCTTGGACACTCGCCAGAGTGATTCTTCCCAGCTTCTTGCACCGCACTACACCTTCTTTATACCTTCCTCTTTACTTGCATTTTCTCGTAAAAATTCCACATTCTTTTCTCACCCTTATTCCAACTACTACTTTCTATCTTTCTTGCTTCCTCCCGACTTGCTTTTTTTTCTTCTTCTCCTTATGGTAGAGTCTCATGGCCTCACTTCCCTGTTCAAAGAATGATAGCCTTCTCCATGAGTCTTTGCCGTAAAAGTATTGATTTGCAAGATCGACACCTTATTGTAGAGCCGTGGTTTTAAGCCCACTTTCAAATCTCCTCGCTTGCCTTCCTAGCCTCAGATCCACTTGATGTGGAGCAAACCTAGCCAACTCATTAAATTTTATGGGCATACTCACTTGTACCATGTTATCCTGCTTTAACTCCGTGAATCTCACCTCCATTCTAGATCAGATACTAACAGAGAGATAGTTTTCAAAAAATAAATCCTTAAACCTATCCCAAGTAATTTCTTCTTCTCCCGCCTGAGTCTTATTTGCCTCCCACCAAAAGTTAGCTTCCCTTTCATCATATAAGTGGCAAAAGTGGTCTTTTGCCCTCATCTACTTTAGCAATTACTGAACGCCTTCTCTATCTCGCTTCACCCAAGTCCGGGCTTCTATAGGGTCACCGATCCTCCTCAATTTTGGTGGTCCTACTGGCTTTGAAGTCTTTGAATTTTGCCAAGCGATTGTCATTTGGTTTCCAATCGGTGTTCCTCGTGCATAGCTTTGAGCTACCATGTTTGCAAAGTTTTGCATCGATTCCGGCCGTTGTTCCCCAAAGATTAGTAGATTCTTCTATCCTTTGGTTTCGAGTTTGACGTCTTGGCGGCATTATCTCAAGTTAAATAAAACCATAAATTATACCCTTTACATTTTAAACCTTATTGCATAAGATTAATGTATTAAACTCGTTTCATTTCTCAAACTTAGATTCATATTCATTTATCGAATATTTACACAAAGACATCCTCGCTTTAATCAACAAATATCCTTTTTGTGACTACGAAAAGTGGATTTAAAATCTTAACCAACATAAAAGTTAAAAATAGTTCATTACTTATCACACATATTACATACATAACCCATACTACTTATTTACCAAGCCTTTTTATCGGACATTCATTCGCTCGATGTCCTTCCATCCCACAATTAAAACATCCACCTTTCTTATAGTGGGCAACGAGGAGAGGTGTGTCCTTCACGGATGTGTCGCTTGAGGCTCCATCTGGTCAATTTGGATTTTGAGCTTATCCTGCTTCTTCCATTGTTTCCATTAACGCTTTGACGCATCAACTTTTCTATCTCCCACAACCTTTCCAATGAAGAAACCTTGTTCTCCAAATCTCGCACCTCCGCTGATGCTTGAGCGACTTCAACTTTAGTGTCTCGAATCATTATCTCACAAATCCAACATTTCGGATCTCGATGCTACGTTTTTCCATGATAGCCACCTCGTCCGATTTGGGTTCCTAGTGAGCTTCTATTTCATCTGTTGGCCTCGATATTAGCTCGGGGTGTGAATATGATCCTTCTTATTTCACATATCTTTCTCACCGCACATCTACATACATAAGTTACCCCGATTAACATATAGTATATATACAAAGAATCAAGAGTTCTATATATCGTTGTCTCTTATTTTGATTGACGATAAATTTATTCAATTCTCATCAACGCCTATCTCTGCCGAAAGGCGTACTCCATCCACTCAGATTGAATCGCATGAAGGTGATGACTAAAGCCCGCCAAGGTATATATCTAGTGTCTTTGGCTTCTATTTCAACCTTCAACTGCCTTATCTGAATATATCTCCTCTCGCTCCAACCTCCCTCATAACTCCTGGCTTAACTCTATCTCATGCTTACAACATTCACACATATCATCACATGCTACCCAATACACCTCTCACAAGAGTAAAAGTTTTCAAATGTGTCTTTGGGGTCATATAGACCATGAACACATAGTTTTAACGGTATTCATACCGCAAAAACAAAACATTACCCTCGTATGTTTACAATCACAAAGAAGGTAAACTACCATTAATAGTACTTTAGGTGATTAGCCTATTGTACCCCTACGCCATGCATAACGTATTAATCATACCTAGCGAATATTTACGCCATTAGATTGGATCATTTATCCAAACAACATTGTTCACCTCGGTCTTATCATAGGATTCCGCACCAAACAATTTGGTTCGGAAATTTCTTCAATGAACACTTAGAGTTTTCATAAACATTAGTCTAGCCGATTCAAATAGCATAGACTCATATCCATAATTCAATTCAATCGAATTATTTAGATGTAGCCAAACCTCGCTGGCAAATTAAACTTTTGAAAACATTTTCGAGAATGATGTCATGATGCTGCATCAGATTAACAATCCGTTGAGGATGTTGGTCATTGTATGACTTTGTCATAACACATCATACAATAGTGGAACAACGACTTGAGTCAAATTCACACTAAGTATTCTGTATTTACAACTCATTCACATTTTTATCATCTCTCGCACTGAAGTTATACGGTACATGAGTGATAATTAAAATAAATTTTGATATTTCAAATCATTTGTGTCTAGCCAAAATAAGTAGCATAGACCGTACTTTAAACCGTTTCAAAAATGATTACGAGTCTACATTTTTGTTTTCAAAAGCACATAATGCGTATTTAGCTTGATGTCAAAAATTTTGAAGTTTAGCATAGCTAGGAGTTTAGGAAAACCTAACACCTTCACTAAAAATCATTTACTTAACAATCTATCTGTTCCTGTAATCCATAACACTCCATTCACACAAAACTATACCCAGTTCATCAAACCACACTTATGAGTTCATAAATTGCCACAATCATATGAGTTTAAGAACTTATCCTAGTCAGACCTTTGGCGTCCATTCGCTGAGGGGTTCATAAACATTTCATATAATTATGAGTCAAGAATGTCTCATAGGTATGAGTTTTAAGAACTCAAACTTAATCTTATATTCTCTATCTATGACCTATCTACCTGTTATACACCTGAGAATGGAGTCATCCTCTTAATGTGCATATAACAAATAGCGCGACACGATATTTCAATGATTATCGATTGCGAAACTAAGTGGTTTTTACACTAAGTACAATTCAGCTCCCATAATGGAAGAATCATACAACTCAAATTGGCCGGCGACATGAGTCCTCAATTGAATCCCCATCTAACACTAACCCCATTCTCCATACAATTTATTCGTATTTATAATTCTTCCGGATCATGCACTCAATTGATAGTACAATTCATACACGTGATCTCTTGTCAGTAAACTTTCCAATCATCGATTGATTCCTTCCGTCATTATAGCCTTATCAGATCACGGGGTGATCTCATCGTATATATTACGATTTAGTTCTATATCTTGATCGTTTTATTTTACGATCTCTCATAACTGCACTTTCAGTCTTTTAGACTCAATCTATTCCCCACTACTGTTTAACTTTATAATCAGAGTTAGGGAACTCTGTGTCTTTACACTCGCTGAGATTCATCTTTGAATCTTATCGACCAACTAACTCTATATGAGTTAATACTTATCCTAATCATTGCGGTTATTAGTCTCAGGTATTCCTACCTAAGCTTCATAACCAACAGCTTTGATACCAACCTGTGACGACCCTAAATCCAGGTACTTGAAACCCGAACTCGGTTTTCCACGATACCATTTCTTTAAGCTGAATAATACTAAATAATAATACATTCGAACTTAATTTACATACATCAAAGTTTACTTCCCTGTGCGTGACCTTCAAATACATTCCTTACAATACTTGAATAGATACCAATACAACTATAACCATTAACTCATAATACACACTTATTCAATCAAATTTTCCTTTTCCTTTGTTCGTGCTCGAGCCTTCAGTTTGCTCATACATAATCTGAAAACATTTAATTTAAGCAAGGATGAGCATTTAAGTGCCCAAAGAAGTAATAGCAATTATATATAAGTTTGAAAGAATATAAGTATTCTCTTTACTTAACACTTCTACAACGAATTGAAAGTTGTGAAGTAATCAGACTTGATAAAAATTCACATAACCACTCTCTTTCAAATTCTTTAAATTTGGCTCTGGCTCTACCCTTGAATAGGGTTTAAGAAACATACTATGAACATTCTTTTCATTTTCGAAAAGGTTTAGCGGAATTCTATCCTCAAACCAAATAATAACTTACTAGCACGCGAGGGTGATCACCCATTGTACCTGTGATTGATCAATACTACATAACTTGAATGAAATTCATCGCTCACTCTATCCGCCTTGCAAAAAATCTTCCCATATAGGGATGTTCATACATGCCCGGTTCCAAACCCAAGGTTTTAATCTTGCTCAACAATAATATGTAATTCAACATATATATACGGGTAATTGACAAAGGTGTATCAACATGTGAACAAATGCTATGATTATTCAAGTGGGGACACTTGTATAACCATTTATAGAAATCAATGAACAGAATATATATCTGAGCTAACATGTCAATAATCAAAGAGTACATAATCATGCATGGGGATAGAATATTCTGGAAACTTCTTACTCATGTCCATTGCATAAAGGAAGTGCAAAGGTAGGATACTTGCTGATTCGCTGATTACAAATCTCAACTTAGGTTTTATCTCTTTATCACAACCTATCAATAATCAGATCATTCGTTCGATTAGAAACAATATATCTTAACACATAGTAATCGCCTTATTACAATTGAGACATAGTCCAATCACATAATCACAAAGGATCATACTTTTAGTTCTATTCTATACTTGAAATATTTTTATAAATTTTTCAAATATCTCATCCATGCTCTTACAAAGAGCCTTTTCTTTCTATTATAGGTTCGACATTTGTCGAGCGTCATCGACAGCGTTATCGGGTAAATACTGAGTCTAAGACTCTTATTCTATACCTCAACATCTCAGAATATCGGACATCTTATTTTTAATCATTTCGCAATTTCGAAATTGAAAAATTTAAAATAATTCAAATCATTACTAAAGGGCCTATAGTGATATAATCATATTACTATAGGTGTTCTTCTTCAAATTCGAGAACTTCATAATCGGTTCTCAAGTCACTAGTTTGGTAATTTATAACTTTCTTTAATATCGAATCATAATTAAATGATTTAACATTAAACAATTCCATTATCATTAATAGTTTAATTAATACTAAACTATTAATGAAACCATTGCCAAAATATAAAAGTTATTTATAGTAACTCAAACTATTTTTAAAACATTTATATTACCTTAAATGATTTTTAAAACAATAAAAATCATTTTTAAATAATTACCATTAATATTTAAATATTAATGTACTATTTATCCAAATATTAAAAGTCATTAATTATAACTTAAAATATTTTTAAATCCTTAATATCCTCTTTAAATGGTTTTTAAATAAGTAAAACCATTTTCAAACTATTTATTTAATAATAATTATTAAATAAACTAAATATCATTAATATTATCTTAATATCATTAATATTTAATTATTAATGAAATTATCATTTAAATATTAAAAGTTATATTTTATAACTTAAAATATTTTTAAATACCTTATTTTCATTTAAAATGATTTTCATAATATTAAAATCATTTTTAAACTAAATTATTTAATATAATCATTAAATAACTTTAATATCATTAATAATAATTAATTAATGAAATTCATCACAAAATATTAAAAGTCATCACAAATAACTCATTTACATAATCAATTCCAAGCCAAAATAAACATAGTAATTAACTAGTTTATTAACAACACTAACTAAACTTCAAAAATTCAAACTTTAACTAACAATTAAAAATAATAACATTACAAAAATTAAATAAGAAACATACCCTAAATACTTAATTCCACAGACCTAATAATGCACTTCCACGCCAAAATTTAACTAAGGAGATCTTTATAAAAAGTTCTCCCACAACAAAGCCTTTCTCAAAAATTGGAGGTCTTATTGTTGGTGAATGATACAAAGGCCAAGCCCTTCTATTTATAGGTTTAGAAAATGGTGAAGTTCTCAACTTAGTCGATGTGGGACTTGGTTTATACTAATTTTTCAATAGCTCACTTTGCGATTTTCTAACGCATTGCTCATAACTCCGATTAATCTGATTTTTTGGATATGTTATACATAGTATGTAAGAATATTTTTAAAAAATACGAATTACCCAATTCGGGTTCATTAGGTAGCCCAAACAAGGCGTCAAAAGTGGACGTTCATAATAGATTTTCAATCTCGTTTCAGCTTTACCTCTTTATCGCTAAAACAGTCATAACTCTTTCATTTTAAAACATTTTTGAGCGATTCTTGAGCCCACGCCAAGCTAAATTCTGGGGCTACAACTTTTATTCTTTGACCATTTCCAAATTCCAAACACATCAGCCCAGAAATTCCGTTCAAATGGACTGCACCACACTTGTTGGGAAGTTTTGACACTACTACTTTGAAATGTCATAACTCTCTCCTCCGATATCGGTTTAGTCCGCTTTGAGTCTATGGAAAGATTATTCGGTGTACTATAACATACCAAAAGCCCAGAAGGTTTTGGAAACATTAACTAATCGAAACAGTGTCCCGAATAGCACATCCCGCTGCTGACTTTCAATTTTGAGAAAGTTGACACATTTCCTTCCAAACACCGTAATTCGCTCATCCTCGGTGGAATGAGGTCATTCCAAAGCCTATGGCTTCCTAACTCAAAGGCACTACAACATATCAAAAGCCCAGACCTTTTAAAGCACAAAAGTGGACAAGAATGCCCCATTACAGACTCGCCCAAAAATAGTTTATCATGATCGATCAACCATGTTTGACCATCTATAACTTCTAATCTATACATGATATGAACTTGATTCTTTTTGCAGATTAAAGACCACATATCAGGCTACACATAACAACTTTTGAAGAACAAAACTCATGATCGAGCAAAGAGTTATGGCCTCTGACATTTGGTGAAAAAAAAATAACAGAATTCGATTTTTCCAACTTGCTTAAATCTTCAAATTCGTGCACTTTGATGTTATGGGTCTTTTGATTTGTCAACCCATATCATCAACTAAAATTCTATTACACAACTTAAAACAATCAATTGCATCAAATAACATCGAATCAAATGATTTCTAGGTTTAGTGTTCTTATACCCTTTTTGCCAAAAATTCTTGATTCTTGCTTCTGATTTGTTATGGGTGATGGTTGGGCTTTGTTTAAGAGTGTATGGGCAATCTTGTACAAGGCAATTAAATGTAATATTTAATCACTAGATTTAATTCTTATAATTTACCAATTAACTTCTATCCTTTGGTAAATTAAAACACTTATACAAATAATATCGAAATTAAACCCTTAATTAAAATTAGGGTTTCTCAACGTCATCAATTAGGGTTTCTAATTGACCATTAGTGGTTCTTTAATTATCCGTGTATGTTACTAACACAATCGTTACTAGTTTTCTAATTTCAACCTGTTAGGGTTATAATAATTAGGGTTTGTCCTAATTATCGACGTCATAACAATAATTAGGGTTTTTTCTAATTACCGATATATTCTTATTCACAAGAACTTCATATACACAAATACTACTCGTAAATATCCCATAACCGAGTTTAATAATTAGGGTTTCACATGCGGTAATATCCTATGACCTAATTGATAGTCATTGCTCAATATTATCTCTGTCTTCACATATACCGGTAGACATAATTATGGTAATCAGAAAATAATATAATATTATTATTCTCATCTCTTGATCACAATCCCAATCTAGGGTTTGGATCACATGTCCGACTTATTCTTCGTTACACAACATCAATAATCAAGTTAAAATAATTAACTTAAATATTCTGAACAATTCATATAATAAAATATTTATTATATAAATCTAATTATCACTTCATATATTATTTCCAATCATGTTTTCATGGAAAATAATTAATAAAAACATTTCGGCTTACAGAAATTTATTACCATATAATTTGTGGTAATTAATAATTCTAAAATTATTTCTAATTTTTCAAGTAATAAATGTATTCGCATTTATCGTTCACTTTACTTGACACTTAGTCTCGTCATTAAATAAAAAAAAATTTATACGCAAAATTTCTTATTTATTTTATATAGAAAATCTCGGGTTATTACAGTCGCTATAGCCTTTAGCGACAAAATTTGTTGCCTTAGGTTTTCTTAAGGCTCAAGAACATTCAAACTCAGTTTCAATTGACCTACTTTGACCATGAATTATTTTATTGTGTATTGTGTTTCTGGGCTAGCTATTGATCAGATCTTGTAGTGTTAGTGTAGCACTACAAGTATCCATCAAGTTCCGGGTCAAATTACAACATACAAGTAAGCTATAAAGACTCAAACTAACTGTTAGACATGTTCTGGGTTTTCTGGGTTACCCAAAAACCCAGACAGTCTCAAGTGGTCTCCTTGTGGCTCATTTAATCAAGGGTTCTGGCTACTGTTAATGTGTTCTAATGGGTCAGGGTTGTAGTCCTCATGTCATAGTACATATATCATTCATCATATATCATTCATCAGGTCAGTAAAACAACATCAGATTCATAAGATATCACACGGTCAAACCTTGTCAGAGACAACATTCATCAGTTTTCTGGGTTACCCAGAAAACCGAGTTCGTGCTCATCCAGGCTAGTTTGACCATCGATTAGTTTCATTCTATTTGTTATCTAACTGATATAAAGGCACAGATCTAAAGCCCACATAGCAGGTTATAACATAGATACAAAAACATCATCAAAACACATAAAACCTGACAGTTATTAATCTTTGAAAATCTTGTCAGACACAATTAAAGGATTTATGGGTTACCCAGAAATCACTTGGTCATGGTCGGTCAACCGACTTTGACCAACAATATCTTGTAATCTGGACATCGAATGACCATTATTCCAATTCTAGATTAAAGATATCATATCATACTACAAGTTTAAACATCTAAATAACAAAAATGATAACCAGATAAAGATCTATGTGGTCTGACATTCGGTTGTCAGACCACTTTTGAAAATTTCTTAGATTTTGTAAAAACTTAAATTCGAGCATATAAATGTTATGGATCCACTATTTAGCGACCTAGATCATTAAAAGACATCCTCTAGCACATATCTAACTAATCATTAACAACATTTAACATCAGATCATCATATTTTAAAGTTTAGGATTTATACCTTCTTTTTAGCTTTTATCCTTGAATCTGACTTCTGATCTACTAGAAGTGATAGTAGGGCTTGATTAAGGACTGGTCTAGCAAGATAATTTCGGAGATTTGAAGTTGAGAGAGTCTTGGTTGAGTGTTGGTGTATAAATGAGCAAGTTAGTAACCTTTCTCTCTCTTTGATCTTATATAATATGGTGTAATGCTTATGGTTGATCATGTCTATCAAATTTTTATTGATTAAAGGCTATTACTAGACCACATGGCTAGCTAGAGTTGGTCACCAACAAAAGTTATGGCAAGTTTTACAAGTTAACTATTAAATAATGCAAGAAGGGTAATTTGGTCATTTGATACTTACTTTTAGTGGCAAATTTGTTAATTCATTTCTAATCGGTAGGGTTTGACCCTTAGGGTTTAACCCTTAGGGTTCTTAAACTCATTATCTAGGTTTGTGTATTAAGGGCAAAATAGGAATATTAGTTTCTAAAAATGTGAATTAGGTTTCCTTAATGAAATTAAGTTCCCTAATCACTTTAGACTTGTAATTTAGGCTCTACAATCTACTAATTACTATTAAGCTTGCTAAATTAATAATTAAGGTTTATAACTTAGCAATTAGGGTTTTAATTTAGTAGTTAGGGTTTCTAAATATCAATTAGGGTTTACATAATTAACATTAACATATAAAGGTCATTAACTACATAACACATAACTTAACAGATCTTGCAGTCATAGTTGACTTTTGTACTATAATTTATCAATAATGCTAGGCTTTGTACTGTTCCTCCATAACTGTTCCACAAATTACATTACATACATATCAGGCATATTTATATTACTGAAATATAAATAATATTATATTATTATTCTCATTCCTTATTCAAAATCCAGACTTAGGGTTTTGAATTCATATCTGACATAACCTTCATAGATACCATTTTTAATTAAGTTAAAATAATTAGCTTAATTAATATAATAAATACATATCATAAAATCCATATCATATATACAATAATTATATTTTCTTGGAAAATAAATAATAAATATTTTTTTATTACAATATAATTTTATTATAAGAATATAATCTATAATGATCAATAGTTAAAAAAAAAGAAATTAGTTACATCTAATAAATAATTTTATTTATCGATATATACATATACTTTACCTTGCACATATTCCCACCCTTATATATAAAAAAAAACTTATTCGCAAAATTTTTTTTTAAAAATATTGGGTTATTACATCCACCCTCCCTTATAAGGATTCTGTCCCCGGAATTACCGTTTTAAAACCTATAGACACTAGGGCATATAGCATACGCAGTAATTTCAAGTAGTTCTCGATCATATTTGATCGAACTAATCTTTAACTACTCAACATAAAGCTTGTTTATCTAATTCTACGGAAATTTGATTTCTAACAGAACCCAAATTTCTCCTTCAAAATTTCTTTATAACATAGTTTACTTATATTTAAGAAAATCATATATACGAAAATACAATTCATACGAATAATACCTGAAGTTCCATCCCTGGCTGCTACGGTATCCTAAACCGTCATGTTGAATACTCTTGCGGTTGATTTCGTCGAAGTTGGTCCCGTTATCGCCATTGTTCCACTGCCTTTCCCCACATTCACACTCCCTATATCCATTCTCCTTTTCGGACAGTCCTTCACCTTATGCTCCGTTGATCCACACAGAAAACACCCATTTCTCATCCTAGGATTGGGGCAGTTAGGAGAGATATGTCCCTCCTGCCCACACTTGTAGCACACAAACTTCCCCTTAAAACACTCACCTGAATGACTCTTCCCATAATTCTTACATTGCACGGCCTGCTTTTTTACACCTTCCTGCTTGACTTGGACACTCCCAAAATTGTTCCATTTCCTTTTCTCACCCCTAGTTCCACTACCTACTTCTACCTTCCCGGGTCCATCACCCTTATTCTTCTTCTCGCTATTGTAGAGGCTCATGGCCTCACTTCCCCCTTCAGCTATAATAGCCTTTTCTAAGAGTGCGGTAAACGTATTGATCTGTAACACCGCCACCTTATTGTAGAGCCAGGGTTTTAGGCCTAGCTCGAACCTCCTTGCTTTTCTAGTCTCCGTATCCACTTGGTGTGGAGCAAACCTAGCTAACTCATTGAACTTTGCGGCATACTCCACAACTTTCAAGTTCTCCTGCTTCAAGTCCAAAAACTTCACCTCCATCCTAGCCTATACACTAGCCGAGAAATAATTCTCAAAGAATAGCGTCTTAAACCTAGTCCATGCTATCACTCCTTCTCCTGCCCTAGCTTGATTTGCCTCCCACCAGAAATTCGCCTCTCCTTTCATCATATAGGTGGCAAAAGCTGTCTTTTGTCCCTCATCTACCCTAGCGATTACAAACACTTTTTCTATTTCTTTAACCCAAGTTTGGGCTTCTATCGGGTCAGTGGTACCTCTAAATTTGGGCGGTCCTATGGCCTTAAAATCTTTGAAGTTCGCAAATTAGTTGTCTGGCTGATTTCCCGCCGCTGGCATTCCATTTTGCATGGCCTGAGCTACCATGTTCGCGAAATTCTGCATCAGATTTGGTTTTTGTCCTCCAGCATTGTTGACATATTCTTCTGCCCTTTGGTTTCGAGTTTGATGTCTTGGCGACATTTTCTGGTTAAATAAAACAAAATCGATATTTTATTAACTTAAATTCTAAACCTTGTCATATAAGTTTAATATTTCAAACTTATAACATTAATCAAACATAGATTCATATTCATTCAAAATACTTTACATAGCATAGTACATACTGCTTTAAACATCCAATATCCCTTTATGACAGTCAGGAATCGCTACTACAACTTACACCAAAGTTAGGATTATTACAATACACACATACATTACCAAACATATATAATTAAATACTAATTCTACCTATTTCCTACACCTCTTTCCTGATTCTGGACAACCATTCGCCTGATGACCTTCCAATCCACAAATAAAACATGCACCTGCTTTATAGTCGGGACAATACAGAGTGGTATGTCCTTCATAACCGCAAAGATAACATATTTTTTTTTCCATTTCTTCTTATCGAATTTTCTTAAGTCGCGGCCTTCTATCTTTCTTTTCCTCTTCTTTCTCGGAGCTGCACACGGTATGTTGCTTGTGGCTCCCATTTGATCAATTTGGATCTTAAGCTTATCTTATTTTTCCATTGTTTCTAGTAAGGCTTTTCACAACTGACTATTCAACAGCTTTTCTATTTCCCATAGCTTTTCCAGAGAAGAAACCTTGTTCCTCAGATTCTTCACCTCCATTGGTGCTTGATTAGCTTCAACTTTAGTGTCTGAATCACTATCTGTTAGCTCCAATGTTTCTGGGTCCGGTATTATATTTTCCAAAATGATCACCTCATCAAGGTTATCTTCAACGTGAGGCTCTACTTCAGCTATTGGCTTTGATATTGGCTCCTTCTTTACGATCTCAGGGTATCCTAATCCTTTTTCTCCTGACATCTACACATAAATTATCTTGATTAACATATAATATATACACACAGCAAGTAAAAGTTTTATATAAGTTATCTTTTTTTTTGTTTGAAGATGAATTTATTCAATTCATCTCCTTTTAAACTCTATATGCATTATTTGTACTTTCAACGTTTTCCTCTGCTCTAAGGTTATACCCTAATGTCTACTCCCACCTATGGTTTCTAACCCTAAAGCTCTGATACCAACCTGTGATGCCCCCAAATTCAGGTACTTGAAACCCGAATTCAGTGCTTCACCATACCATTTCTTTGAGCGAAATAATAATAATAATAATGTCATAAATATTAAACTTAATTTACATATCTGAGTTTTCTAAATCCCAAGTACGTGACCTTAAAACATTTCATTACATGATAGATAATAACTAACATCATCTTATTTAAGTCTAGCTATTACATAAGATAACACAAACTTATTCTGAAAGCTTTCCTTTCCCTTTGTTCCTAGCAGAGCCCTCTAGTTGGTCATACTTAACTAAAAATATTTAATTTAAGCAAGGATGAGCATTTGAGTGCCCAACAAGTAATAACAATTATAAATATTAGCTGAAAAGATTAAATGTTTTCTTTGTACTACCCTTCTATAACAAATTAATGGTTGTGAGTAATCTGAACTGATAATAATAACATAACAACTCTTTTTCAAATTTTTGAATACGTACTGCCTATAAATAGTGTTAAAGTGACATACTATGAACATTATTCTCAATTTTCGTAAAGGTTTAGTAGAAGTTCATCTGTAAACCATCATAACTTACGAGCACGGGGGGTGATCAGCCCGTTATGCCCTGTATTGATCAATACTACATGCAAAAATAATATTATCGTTCACTCTGTCCGCCTTGGGCGTATAAAAGTTTTCCCTTGATCGGGATGTTCATACTTAGTCTGGAATCCGAACCAAAAAAATTTGATTGGATACAAAAAGGTTTTATCATATTCATCAATATTTCTAAATCTGTGTCTAGCTGGTCAAATAGCTTAGATGGCTTTTTCTTAACATATACATACCGGGGATCAATAGGTATATATATATATATATATATGTATCAACATGTGATTAAATACAATGATTACCCAAGTGGGGACACTTGTATAATCACTTATAAAAATTAACGAACAAAATATATATATCTGATTTACCATATAGTATCATGTTGATAATCAATGATCGAATATAACATATATAACAATAGGGTTAATAATCTGATACATTAATAATATAATTCTGAAACTTCTTACTCATGTCTATTGCATAAAGAAAATGCAAAGGTAGGATACTTGCCTGGTCTGCTACTTACACAACTTAGTTCTATCCTTAATTCAACAACCAATCATTTATAAGATTGTTTTGTTGATTAGAATAACATATCATAACACATCATAATGTTATTTACAATTAATACATAACCTAATCACATTGTCACATAGTTATATCAGTCATTAAGGCACAAAAAAACACTTATACAGTCAAACTATATAGGTTTGAATCAAATCCAGTAGCATTTTGGTGTATCGACGGCTTTATCGGGTAATTTCTGAGTTTAAAACTCTAATCTGTATCTCAAACATTATTCTGGATAATTAAATATCAATCATATTATTTATAAATGACTTATAATAATTTATAATTAATTATTATAATTTATCATAATTTTTCAAACTCTAGAATCATTATTAAATGATTTAAATATTAAATAATTCTATTATTATTAATATTTAAATAATATTAAAGTATTAATGCAACCCTTACCAAAATATCAAAGTTATTTTATAATAACTCAAATATTTTTAAAGTATTAATTATTACCCTTAAATGATTTTTAAAATATTTAAAATCATTTTTAAACAATTATCATTAATATTTAAATATTACAGTATTATTCACTAAAATATTAAAAGTCATTTACAATAACTTAAAATATTTTTAAACCACTTATATCCTTTTTAAATAATTTTTAAATCAATAAAATCATTTTTAATCTATTTATTTAATATTATTATTAAATAAATCTAATATCATTTATATTAAATAATTAATAAAATTTATCTTAAAATATTAAAAGTAATATTTTATAACTTAGAATATCCTTAAACTCTTTATTTTCATTTAAACTAATTTATTTAATATAATTATGAAATAAAACTAATATCATTAATATTAAATAATTAATTAAATTTACATTAAAGTATTGAAAGTTACATTTTATAACTTAAAATATTATTAAATACCTTATTATCATTTAAAATAATTTTTAATATAAAAAAATCATTTTTAGTTAATTTATTTAATGCATTTATTAAATAAATTAAATATCAATAATATTCAAATAATTATTAATATTTATGGAAAATATGTCAAATTATTAAAAGTTAATTTTTATACTTCAAATAATTTTTAAAACTGATTTTGTAATTTTTAGAATTTATTTACTATTTTTAAATGATTTTTAGAAATTTATTTTATTAAATTTAATAAACTGTCGCTATAGCCTTTAGCGACAAAATTTGTTGCCTTAGGTGTTCTTAAGGCTCAAGAACATTCAAACTCAGTTTCAAGTGACCTACTTTGACCATGAATTATTTTACTGTGTATTGTGTTTCTGGGCTAGCTATTGATCATATCTTGTAGTGTTAGTGTAGCACTACAAGTATCCATCAAGTTCTGGGTCAAATTACAACATACAAGTAAGCTATAAAGACTCAAACTAACTGTCAGACATGTTCTGGGTTTTCTGGGTTACCCAAAAACCCAGACAGTCTCAAGTGGTCTCCTTGTGGCTCATTTAATCAAGGGTTCTGGCTACTGTTAATGTGTTCTAATGGGTCAGCGTTGTAGTCCTCATGTCATAGTACATATATCATTCATCATATATCATTCATCAGGTCAGTAAAACAACATCAGATTCATAAGATATCACACGGTCAAACCTTGTCAGAGACAACATTCATCGATTTTACGGGTTACCCGAAAAATCGAGTTCGTCTTCGTCGAGCTAGTTTGACCATCGATTAGTTTCATTCTATTTGTTATCTAACTGATATAAAGGCACAGATCTAAAGCCCACATAGCAGGTTATAACATAGATACAAAAACATCATCAAAACACATAAAACCTAACAGTTATTAATCTTTGAAAATCTTGTCAGACGCAATTAAAGGATTTATGGGTTACCCAGAAATCACTTGGTCATGGTCGGTCAACTGACTTTGACCAACAGTATCTTGTAATCTGGACATCGAATGACCATGATTCCAATTCTAGATTAAAGATATCATATCATACTACAAGTTTAAACATCTAAACAACAAAAATGATAACCAGATAAAGATCTATGTGGTCTGACATTCGGTTGTCAGACCACTTTTGAAAATTTCTCAGATTTTGTAAAAACTTAAATTCGAGCATATAAATGTTATGGATCCACTATTTAGCAACCTAGATCATTAAAAGACATCCTCTAGCACATATCTAACTAATCATTAACAACATTTAACATCAGATCATCATATTTTAAAGTTTAGGATTTATACCTCCTTTTTAGCTTTTATCCTTGAATCTGACTTCTGATCTACTAGAAGTGATAGTAGGGCTTGATTAAGGACTGGTCTAGCAAGATAATTTCGGAGATTTGAAGTTGAGAGAGTCTTGGTTGAGTGTTGGTGTATAAATGAGCAAGTTAGTAACCTTTCTCTCTCTTTGATCTTATATAATATGGTGTAATGCTTATGGTTGATTATGTTTATCAAATTTTTATTGATAAAAGGCTATTACTAGACCACATGGCTAGCTAGAGTTGGTCACCAACTAAAGTTATGGCAAGTTTTACAAGTTATCTATTAAATAATGCAAGAAGTACAATTTGGTCATTTGGTACTTACTTTTAGTGACAAATTTGTCAATTCATTTCTAACCCTTAGGGTTTAACCCTAAGGTTTCTTAAACTCATTATCTAGGTTTGTGTATTAATGACAAAATAGGAATCTTAGTTTCTAAAAACGTGAATTAGGGTTCCTTAATGAAATTAAGTTCCCTAATCACTTTAGACTTGCAATTTAGGCTCTACAATCTACTAATTACTATTAAGCTTGCTAAATTAATAATTAAGGTTTATAACTTAGCAATTAGGGTTTTAATTTAGTAGTTAGGGTTTCTAAATATCAATTAGGGTTTACCTAATTAACATTAACATATAAAGGTCATTAACTACATAACACATAACTTAACAGATCTTGCAGTCATAGTTGACTTTTGTACTATAATTTATCAGTAATGCTAGGGTTTGTACTGTTCCTCCATAACTGTTCCACAAATTACATTACACACATATCAGGCATATTTATATTATTGAAATATAAATAATATTATATTATTATTCTCATTCCTTATTCAAAATACAGACTTAGGGTTTTGAATTCATATCTGACATAACCTTCATAGATATCATTATTAATTAAGTTAAAATAATTAAACTAATTAATATAATAAATACATATCATAAAATCCATATCATATATACAATAATTATATTTTCATGGAAAATAAATAATAAATATTTTTTTATTACAACATAATATTATTATAAGAATATAATCTATAATGATCAATAGTTCAAAAAAAAGAAATTAGTTACATCTAATAAATAATTTTATTTATCAGATATATACATATACTTTACCTTGCACATATTCCCACCCTTATATATATATATATATATAAAAAAATTATTCGCAAAATTTCTTATTGAAAATATTGGGTTATTACAGTTTCTGTACCATATATTTGGTGACTTAGAATGGGTGGTGTATACCTATTTTGGGGGCATCACAAATAGAGTCAGAGGCAAGAGATCAGGCCATCCTTTGTTATTGGCAGACATATTTTGCATGATGTTCTTATTAGCCCCTTCAAGAACACCATTCTTCTTTGGATGGTAGATGACAGAGTTGAGGTGTTTGATGTGGAATTTACAGCACAACTCCTCCATCATTTTGTTGTTGAGGTTCTTTGCATTGTCTGACACAATCACCTCTAGTTGGCCATATCGACAAATGACATTGTTTCTGATGAAAGCAATGATGACTTCTTTGGTAACCATGGGGAAGGAGGATGCTTCTACCCATTTGGTGAAGTAGTCGATCATGGGGAAGATAAATCGATGCCCATTACTGGCTTTGGGGTTGATGGGCCCGATCACATCCATTCCCCACATTGAGAAGGGGCAAGGTGAACTCATGTTTTGGAGCTCCCTCAGAGGGGCGTGGATAGCATTCCCATGAATTTGGCATTAATAACATCTCTTGACGTGATCATCACAGTCAGCCTTAAGCGAAAGCCAATAATGCCTTGTTCTGAGGATCTTTTTAATGAGTAGAGGGTCGCTCATGTGTGGGCCACATACTCCACCATGGATTTCATCTATGAGCCTCTAAGCTTGGTCCTTGTCCAGACATCTGAAGAGACCTAGTCCTGCATCTCTTTTGTAGAATGCATCTTCGCTCAGGTAGAACTTCATAACTAGTCGATGGATCCGCCTTCTTTTAGTCGGGCTCGCCTCAGCGGGCGTAGATCCATCTCGCAAATACTTCTTAATGTGCTGATACCAAGGGTGTTGGATGGGAGGTAGCTCACCCGATACTTCTCCAATATAATTCCCATAGGTTGGAGCTTTTTGTAGGGCAAATGAGATGCTTGGCATATTTTCCATGTTAGGTATGTTGATCAAGGAGGCCAAAGTTGCTAGCGCATCCGCAAAATCATTCCTATTCCAAGGAATGTGGAGGAAGTTTATTTCTTCAAACTCCGAAGCCATATGTAAAACTTGTCGATGGTAAGGCAGCAAATGTAGCTCTTTGGTGTGATAGATTCATGTGGTTTATCTGATCACCAATTCTGAATCTCCAAAGACAATTAACTACCTGATACCCATTGATTAGGCAAGTTTGAGTCCCATGATATAGCCTTAATACAAAGTTGTGTTGTTGGTGTTGACAAATTGCAATTTTACGGCGACGGGATAATGCTCCCCTGTACCGGATACTAGAATTGTCCCAGCTCCAGAACCTTCCATATTAACAGCTCCATTAAAATACATTTTCTATGATTGGTGTGTATCGTACTGATGGTGTTGCAACACTGTCATTACCCCTTTATCGATGAAGTATGTTTCCAAGGGTTTGAAATCCCCTGAAGCTGCGGCGGCCAGTTGATCCGCAATTCCTTGACCTTTGATAAACTTTTGCGTAACGTAGACGATGTCAAATTACTGTATGATCAACTGTTATATGGACAGATGATAATTTAATATGGGTTTACGAAACACGTATTTGAGAGGATCCACGCGGGATATGAGATGAGTTGTGTGACCATGGAGGTAATGTTGTAACCTCATGGAAGCTCATGCTAAAGCACAACAAGTCTTCTGAATCAGAGTGTACTTGTGTTCACTGCTACTGAATCTTTTGCTGAAGTAGTAGATAGCTCGCTCTTGGCCTCTATCGTCTTTTTATCCCAGCATGCAGCCCATGACATTGTCATTAATGGACATATACATGAACAGGGGAACATCATCCCTGGGAGGTACCAAAATAGGAGCGTTAATCAGCTGCTCTTTGATTGTAAGGAAGGTTTTTTGACACTCATCGTTCCATTTCATGGAGGAGTTCTTCCTTAATAACTTGAAGATAGGCTCACAGGTTGTAGTGAGTTGGGAAATGAACCGACTAATGAAGTTGATTCTTCCCAGAAATCCTCGTATTTCCTTCTCTATTTGAGGAATGGGGCATTTCTGTAATGGTTTTAATTTTGGTGGGATCTAACTCACTCCCTTTGTGTCTGACTAGGAAACCTAGCAACTTGCATGATTTAACGCCAAAAGCACACTTGGATGGATTCAACTTCAAGTTGTACTTACGCAACCTGTTGAAGAGCTTTCTGAGATGGTCTAAGTGGTCTCCTTCCCTTCGGGATTTGACAATGATGTCATCCACGTAGATATCTATCTCTTTATGTATTAAGTCATGGAAAAGAGCCATCATAGCCCGCTGGTAGCTAGCTCCGGCATTGATGAGGCCTAATGACAACCGTGATGAATGTAGTTTTTTCACGATCCACTTCAGCAACTATAATTTGATGGTACCCAGCAAAACAATCAGCAAAGGAGTACATATAGTATTAAGCAGTATTGTCAATGAGTATGTGGATAAATGGCACATGAAAACTGTCTTTAAGGCAAGCTTTATTCAGATCTCGGTAATCCACGTAAACTCGCACATTTCCTCCCGGTTTAGGCACTAGGACTATGTTGGATAGCCATTTAGGGTATGTGGACACCATGATTGTGAGACCCCAAATTTTATGAAATGAAAGTATTCAATTTTCTTATTATTATTTTATTTAGTAAATGGTTAAATTGAGAAAGGGTTAAAGTTAAGGGTGATATTTGAAAATTTTACAAAGTAAGCAAGTTGTTATTCGTTTGGTCGGGGAATATTCTTTTTGTCAGGGAATATCCGTATGACGACACAATAATTGGTGGACCCCACAATGGAAGTATTGTCGTAGTAAGAAAATGACAGAATTATCTTCTTATAAAAATAACGGCGAAAGTGTTACCGTTAAAACTGCTGAACTACCCGGTAGTAAAAGTACGATGTCTGGCGTGGTTGCATAGTAGCACACGGTATTGATTATTGATGCTTATGTAAGAAGTCACTCAGTTATACTCAATTATTGCTACAGTAATTGCTGCATCATATCTCTCATATTATTGATTCAATTATTGTCACAGTATCATCTGCATTATTTATATTATTAAATCAATAATTGAGATGGCAAAGTTATTCATATTATTATTTGCAATATTGACAATGTCTAAATGTTCTGTCAAGGAGAGGTTTGGTCACCTAATTGCGTGCCAATAAGGAGAAATCCTTTTCGGAAAGCCTCCTCTTTCCTGGGAACGACCTAGTTGTTAAATATTGTGAATTATAATATTAATGATGAATAAGTTCGTGTTGATTAAAGATGAAATTGATAGTTCCATTGTGTTGGAATTATTAGTGTTAGTGAAAATTGACATTTATTTCGATAACAATTGATGTCTGGAGGTTGTATTGACCAATCGGGTAATCAACCGGATAAATGAGCAATTAATTGCTATTGATTCACATGCTTATAACTATGTGTTCACATGTGTGTACTATTGATTCACATGATTTACTATTAGGGGAGTTGGTGCAAGTTTGATAATACTTTCATGACTAAGTTAAAAATGGAGGTATAAATGCAGGTACTATACTATAATTAATTTGTTCACATGTTTTACTATTAATTCACATGATTTACTATTAGGGGAAGTGGTACAAGTTTGATAATACTTGCATGACTAAATTAAAAATGAAGGTATTATACTGTAATATTTCGAGCCCCAAAATGTGCAATTATGGAAATTATATTTTCCATTATTTATTATTATGTTGGAATAACCTATCTATGCGAAGTATTGCATACATGGTGAAATTCTTCTGTTATTCCATTCTTTATTATTCTATTGGAATATCCTGTCTGTGTGGATTACGCATGACCTAGTTCCATTCTTTATTATTCTGTTGGAATATCACATGCGTGTGGATTACATATGACACGTTCTATTATTTATTATTCATGTGGAATAACTTTTATGCATGCGGTCTATCGCATGCCTTGTGAATTCTTTTGTTATTCCATTCTTTATTATTCTATTGGAATAACCTGTCTGTGTGGATTACCACATGCATAGTGAATGATCATTTGTATTCATTCTTTATTAAATTGTGGAAATGATCTATCTACGTGGATTACCGCATGGCGGGTAAAAATCTATTTGCAGTTTTGTATATTCTATTATACTCTTATGAGATATCATTTCTTTTGTACTCGTCATTGAATATTATTTTCTTTGGTATTTTCTTTACGAGTTACTATTCACAAGTTACTATTCACCCGGTTACTATTCACTAGTATTATTCACTCGGGTATTCGGGGCACTTTTTGTGTTAGAGTACTATTCATGAGTTACTATTCACGGGTTACTATTCACCCAAATTACTATTCACCTGAATATTATTCACTTGGGTATTTGTGGTATTTTTCATGCCGGGGTACTATTCACGAGGTACTATTCCCGAGGTACTATTCATAGAGTACTATTGCGGGGTACTATTTACCCAAAAAATATATTTCTTTTCTGTCCAAATTATTTTTGGTACATGAATATTATTCTTGAATTTTACTCCACAAAGCAGTATCATGTTGACAATTTGGATATTTTTAAACATTGGATAAATTTATAGTCTTTAATATTTATCCTTGATTTAGTTTGATTAATGCTACATCATCCTCATGCTTATATTATGATGAAAGTCATCTTTGGCTTACATGCAAAGATGGACTGTTGATTATTGGTTTTGTAGTTGTATATCTTTGGCTTACTTGCAAAGATGGATTGTTGATTATTGGTTTTATAGTTGTATATCTTTGGCTTACATGCAAAGATGACTATTGATTATTGGTTTTACAGTTGTATATCTTTGGCTTACGTGCAAAGATGAACTATTGATTGATGAGTATATTTGGCTTATGTGCATAGATGAACTATTTATTGGTATGAATATGACCAGGGATCATTCTATATAATCATGACCCGTAATATTATAGATGATGTGGTAAAAGTCCTCATTGGCCCGTAGTGCATTGATGGACAGTTATTGGTACGATTATAACCAGAGATTATTCGTTATAATCATGATCATTGATGATTACAGGAATATCCTTGGCTGTAGTGCAGGGATGATTCGATGATGTGGATTATTTATTAAGCTGAGTCTTAGCGATAAAATATTGGTTATACACTTTTAATTCGTAAAAGATAGTAGATATCGTGCTCTACTTGACTCTTCTAAAATACAATTGTATGTCTTTGGTCTGTAGTGCAAAGATGAATTGTTAATGAATATCTTTGACCGTATTGCAAAGATGAATTTATTAGTATGATTATGAGCAGGAATTGTGATTTGGTATAACCATGATTTTTGATGTTTCAGGTGAAGATAGGTGATGAAAATTATCTTCGTCCTAGGTGCGAAGAGGAATTTAGAATCACAATTATGATTATGAGTTATTCATATGATTGTGGACATGAATTGTTGATTGATGTTACAGGGATAAAACGTCATTGGTGGACTTTTAACATAGAGAAGATAATAGACCTGATGGTTTATTTAACTATTCTAATGGATTGCTCGTTCTGCTGCAACTATGGTTGAAAAGTTTTATCATCTACCATATGTTCTAAATCTCTGATTTATTACTAATGAAGGCTATTGATAATTTAATTATCTTTAGTCATGATATTCTTTACTGGGCTAGTTGTGCTCACCCTTTTGCTTTCTTTTTCTCTTCAGGAAATGAGAATATAGCTAGGACGAGTCGGGAAATGGAGTGATGGTCCAGGATAAGTGGCTTTAGTAGTCCTCACTATTCTGTGAAATAGTGTGATAATAATTGTAATGAGGACTCCATTGAGAGTGGATATTGTCTAAAAGGCAATATTCTTGTTTAAACTCTCAGCTATGTTTTGTCGTATTGTACACGACAGTTGTATAAAAGAAGTTTGTATTTCATTTATGTAGTGTGATATCTGGCGACCCAAGATGGGTGATGTATTCCTATTTTGGGGGCATCACAGTTGGTATCAAAGCTTAGGGATATGATCCTTGGCTGAGTTGTGAGACTAGAACTAGGAGGGGAAAGATGGGTAATTCCTTTGCTAGTATGACCTACCTAAGTTACAAGTTATTTAATTGGTCGGTCAGAGTATAGGGGTAATATGTGGCATGTCAATTAACCCTTATTTTGAAACTATATTCTAGAATGATATCTGAAATACAGGAGATGAGAAATGGGAAAATCATGATATAGAGAAAATAACTGGGAAGGTACAATCCGAAAAGAAAGCAAGGTATTCTCATCTCTTGAACTACTGTGCACGTAAATTTAGAGGGCTAAATTTCATAAGGAGGAGATTGTGAGACCTCAATTTTATGAAATGAAAGTATTCACTTTTCTTATTATTATTTTATTTAGTAAATGGTTAAATTGAGAAATGTTTAAAGTTAAGGGTGATATTTAAAAATTTTACAAAGTAAGCAAGTTGTTATTCGTTTGGTTGGGGAATATTCTTTTTATCGGAGAATATCCGTACGACGGTACAATCATTGGTGGACCCCACAATGGGAGTATTATAAGTAAGGGTTATCTTTTATAAAAATAACCTAAGTTATTGGATATTGAATTACCTTAGTAATTATGATGTCCCGCATGGTCTCAAGTACATTATTGATTATTCTTTTTTAAGTTGTTATATCAATTCATTATCGCATATGATAAGTGGGTTTTAAACTCCTTTTGGCGAAAATCAATTCTGTGAAATTATGCCCATTTCAAGTGGTTTGTTTTAGATGTTATTTTGCATTGCATGTACTTAAAACTCCTTTTGGACAAATGGCTTGAAATGGATGGATGCAGGGTGTTGATGGCATGCGCGCTTGAACACATGGCTTGGGTGGATAATGAAATGAAGTGAAGGAAAAGAATGAAATGAAGGAAGGCGGTGAATGAACAACTAGCGATGAAAGAATCGTAAGTAAAACCGAATTTAGACGGACTTCTGGCCGGCAATGCGACATAATAGCCTTGAGGCGTCTTGACCTGAGCACTTTCAGTTGGACAAAGCATACATCTTGCAAGTCTCGCACTTGCATGCGAGGAACATACTTGAGGATGGATCGCATGCGATCTTAAAAAGTGTTTATTTATTTTATTTTAATTTTTGGTTAAAAGGGTTATAATTTGTTTAAAACGAGATCTGACTGGTGTCAGACGTACACTTGAATTACTTTTGACGTAGTTTCATAGCGTAACTAGGGTTTTTACATTGGATAGATTCCAATGAAGAACGAAGCCAAGACTCCATCTTCTCTAATTCTTCTTGGGATTTTCTGTCATTGTGGATGTTTAGTATTGTTTAACTGAATTTTTATGAGAAGTGAATGTTAACTTTGGTTTATAATCTACAATTGGTTTGATCGTTCTATCCTTCATCTTTCAATTGTTTACTTGATAATCATGCTTAGCGTTGACCCCATAATGGCTTTTGGTTCAGTCATTAACTAAACTCCATTATGGGATTCTAACGGATTTTAATATGTAGTTTAGTTGCATGCTTGATTTCTAAGGATGTTTTACATATTATATGGGAATTCTATTATGGTTGTTTTACATGTATGAATGCTTGATCACCATTCGTTTCAGTATTTGCATGGAATTGACAATGAACATGCGAGTATGGATTGTAATCATAATAGCATACGTATATGGGGCTGTTGTATATGGCTTACGTATTTCGTGAATGAGATAGACATATACTTATTCACCGTATGAGTTAAAATAAGGGCTTGTACTTAAATTCAGTATGATTGCAATTTCACATAGACATATAGTGATTTTGGTTATATTGTTGATTATATAGAATCTATCATCTGTGGATGCTGTGGAAGTAGGTCATAGTGCATTGAAAAAATGGCTATGACTCTATTAGTGCTCTTGACTATTTTCCTGTGATATGTGAACAATTCTTGCATGATAGTGATAATTGGATGAAGTATTAAATGAAGTTAAGATCCCATTATTTCCAGATTAGATTTATTCCATTTTTTTATTCTCATTTTAGTTATTATTTGCAGTTAGAACAATTCACACTTTTGATCTTTAGTTTAAGCATATAGAAATAGTGATTTGATTGATGAATAGTAGTTTTAATTGAACAACTTTCTCTGTGGGATCGATACTTTACTTACTCTGTATTACTTGTTAACGCATGTATTCTTGCATGAGTTAGAGCTCTTTTTGTCATAACTGAAAAAGAGGCAACAAGTTTTTGGCGCCGTTGCCTGGGAGAGGCATTTAGTTTAAATAATTATCATCAATTTTAAGCTATTTTGTATGACTTAGACATATCTATTCTTATCACATTTCTATTTTTGTTTTATTTGTGATTTCAGGTACTTGTAGATTTTTATGCACACAAGATCTTCCAATTCCGAATTAACACCAGCGCAGGATAACATTAACGGGAGAGGTTGGAAAGCTAGTGTGGGAAGAAATTTACAAGCTCAGTTAGAGATTACTACAGTTAGTATGGCAGAAGAACAGAGAATTAAGCAAAGAGAAGAGAATCGGGCTCTACGAGAATATTCTATCTTAGAATATAAATGGGCTACTGATCGAGCATAGTCGAATGAATAAGATAGCATCCAACACTTTTGAGATTAAATCGGGCACTATTCAGATGGTGCCGAACTCGGTTCAGTTTGGGGGTGCCGCTACGGATGATCCGAATGAACACTTATTGAGCTTCATAGAGATTTGTGATACATTCCGATAAAACGGTGTGGCGGAGGATGCTATCAAACTGCGGTTGTTCCCATTCTCATTGAGGGATAAGGCAAGGAGTTGGCTTCATTCTTTGCCGTCAGGGTCAATCACTACATGGGAGGACTTAGCGCAGAAATTCTTAGCCAAGTTCTTCCCAATGGATAAGACTGCAAAGATGAGGACAACTATTTTTCGGTTTGAGCAACAACAGGGAGAGTCCTTATATGAAGCATGGGAGAGATACAAAGAGATGCTAAGGAAGTTTTCGTATCATGGTATGCCGGATTGGATGGTAATCAATACTTTCTACAATGGATTAGGATGGCAATCGAGACCAATTATAGATGCAGCTTCTGGAGGGGCATTATGGGCAAAAAGCTATGACGAGGCCTATACCCTTATTGAGACTATGGCAGCTAACGATTTTCAGAATCCTACATCTCAGATGCCACAGCCTAAGGTTGCAGGTGTGTTGGAGGTAGATGTTATTACACAGTTGTCAGCACAGATGGCAGCTATGGCAAAGAAGATAGACTCAAAAGCAGAGAGCAAAATGAAAACAGTTGTCTTCGTTTGTGAAATTTGTGCGGGGTCACACTCCACGGATCAATGTGCCATCAGCTCGAAGTCGGTGCAGTATGTGAGCAACTATAGGAAAGACCAAGGTCAATTTCAGAAAATATACCACCCCAACAACCGACATCATCCAAACTTTAGCTGGTCGAATAACCAAGGAAATAAAAAAACCACCGAATCATCAATTCTAGTCACAGCTAGCTCAGCCACAGTATACACCAAAACCACCGTTTCCATCGGGGTTCTCTGAGCAACAACATCACGCTCCAGCTCCACCACAGCCAGAAAAGAAATCAGAAGTGGAGGAGATGATGTTGAAATACATGGCAAACACAGAAGTTATGATTAAAATCCAAGCAGTGGCTATTAAGAATTTGGAAACTCAGATGGGGCAGATGGCGAGCATGCTTAACAACAGGCCCCAAGGTTCCTTTCCAAGTAACACAGAGACAAATCCTAGAAGAGATGGGAAGGAACAATGCCAAGTAATATCATTAAGATCTGGGAAAAATCTAGCGGAACATCAGTAAATCGCGCTACCGCTACCGAGAACACTAAGGAGGCCACGTGGCAGCGCCGAGGAGAAGCGGTGATTGTTAATGAAGAAAATCAAGAAAAATCTGAGTCGCAGCAGGTCGAGAAGGATACAACAGGTTCAGAGGAAAAGCCTAAGAGTTCAGTGCCACCACTTCACCCTCAAGTATCGTATCCGCAAAGAATAACTAAACATATGGAGGATAAACAGTTTAGCAAGTTCTTGGAGGTATTCAAAAAGTCGAGATCAACATACTGATTCGTAGAGGCATTGGAACAAATGCCAAGCTACGCAAAGTTTATGAAGGGTATATTTTCAAGGAAGAGAAGAGTAGATGAGTTTGAGACGGTAGCCTTGACAGAGGAATGTTGTGCAGTGCTTCAGCAGAAATTACCTCCAAAGCTGAAGGATCCGGGTAGCTTCACAATTCCATGCACAATTGGAAAGATGAACATCAGTAAGTGTTTATGTGATCTTGGGGCAAGCATAAATTTGATGCCCTTGTCAGTATTTAACCAGTTGGGATTGCCTGCTCCAAAGTCAACAAACCTATCATTACAGCTAGCTGATAGATCCATCACGTATCCACGGGGAATTATTGAAGATGTGTTGGTTAAGGTGGACAAGTTTATTTTTCCGACTGACTTCATCATTTTAGACTACGAGGAGGACAAAAGCATACCAATAATACTAGGGAGACCATTCTTAGCCACAGGCAGGACTTCGATAGATGTGCAAAATGGTGAACTCACTATGCATGTTCAGGATCAGGAGATCACCTTCAACGTCTTTAAAGTAATAAAGTTACCAACGGATGAAGAAGAATGCTTTATGGTTGACTTGGTGGATTGGGGCCTAAAGGATGAGGTATAGAAACCGGGGAATTATGGACCGTTGAGGTGTGTAACGGGTGAAAATTCAGAGTTGAAGGTAGAGCCATTGACGAAAGCTGAAGTCATCAAATTTCGGGGTGCAGTGGACAATAAGGAAGCCACCTCAATTCTTGATGTGACGTGAGATTCAGAGATAGTCAAGCTAATTGACTATAACTTAGCGCTGGATGGGAGGCAACCCATTATTTCTACCTCATTTGACTTTTTAGTTATTCATTTTAGATTATTTTAGTTAGTTATATCTACTTCATTTTTGATAGGATGTCAGATTTTCATCCTTGAGTGTGTCGCAAGAATTGCTTTGCGAATATTTGCAAGATGTTAGCATTATGTGATCACTAATTCATGCCTTAACAATGTGCATTAATGTCTATGCAGGAACCATCATTGGAAAACATCATTGATAGGCAGAGTAGAATTGAACTTTAGCATTGCGAGATATCGGTCGCATGCGATCGCTATGACCTATCAAATATAAACTCACGGCTACCACGTATCAAGTAAATCAGGACAACAATACATTCTGCAAGTCTCGCACTCCACGCTACCAAAATTAAATCTCATCAGCGGTGATGTAAGCATAATTTGAACCAAGATAGATTTGAAAATTATAAAAATGAGTTGGGGACCATTTGGACTCTTAGTTGCTATCATAACAGAAGCAAAATTCTCTCAGCCTCCATTACTCACGTTTCTATCACTCTATCAGATACAAATTGAAGCTCTATATATCTCCATTACAATCCCACGATTATCTCCACGTTCAAGGCCAATATCCACGCTCTCATCCACTGCTATAAAGCTAGGGTTTCAGATTTGGTTGGCAGAAACAAATTTGAAGGTTATCACATCACAACCTCTCATTCACTCTCAGTAAGTTCATCTGTATTTTCGCTCAATTATATGCAAATTGGTCCAAAAGGAGCACGATCATCTTCCTCTTCCTCATCCTCCTCCGGCAGTCACGGGGAGGACATTGTCGACCACACCAAGTTCCTGAGTTTGGAAGCCCAGCAGGAATACTACCGCATCGTTGCTAAAACATTTATCAAGGAAAGAGGATTCAAACTAGAAGGGCGGGATGGACAACTTTGTGCCATGATCCAGGAATGAGGCTGGGGCAGACTGATTACCTCCCCCACGCCTGTTCCGATGAGCATAGTCCGTGAGTTTTATGCCAATGCCAAGGTCACTATGAGCAGTATCTCGATGGTTTGCAGGTTCGAGATAGACTACAGACCTCCTGCCATCAGAACCATTTTCCAACTCACTGAGACACCACCAAGAGGGGCTGCCAACTAGGTCACCAGTGCTCACAAGGAAACAGACTTGGAGTTGGTGATTGTTGAGCTGTGCGTGCCTGGCACGAAATGGACATACAAAGTTGGAATGACCCAGCCGCGCATATTCCCAGCTGTAGCCCTAAACCGATATGCAAAGGCATGGAACTTGTTTATATGTGCCAAGCTAGTGCTTTCATCGCATCAGCACAAGATTACAGCGGAGAGGGCAATTATTATGTGGGGGATTATCACCGGGAAATATATTGATGTTGGCCATCTCATCCACCAGAATATGCTGCGATATCTGCGGGGAGGCACCACTGGGAGCATTCCTCATGCTTCAGTGGTAGCGATGCTATGTGCTCATCAGGGATGCAACTGGGGAAATGAACAACTGCAATATCCAAGCCAGGACATCACACATGCCACAATTGCTAAATTTGATTACTAGGCCAGAGGCGTGCCACACCCACGCGGAAGAGGATTTATCCAACAACCCACATTTCCCGAGCCATCACAGTAGCCACCTCCGACGAATAAGGCAGGCCCCTCGACACGTTCGCAAGCTCCTCATGGTGATCTCCAGCTCTGAAGGTTGGAGCGAAGGGTTGATTCCATCTACGACAATTTTGGAGCATTTGCTACGGGTCTCACGAGGGCTTTGGCCGAAGCCTTTGCAAAACAAGGAACAATGCTAGAGTGGCCCCAGTGTGGGACTGCAGTGCCTTATCCACCACCAGATTAACCACCCGAGGAGGGTGGTACAACCGATCATTAGGGGTGTTTTCTTGTACCCTTTACCTTCATTCAATGGGGCATTGAATATTATAAGTTTGGGGGTATTGGGGAGTAGTGTAGTAGCATGTAGTTAGTTTTTGCATGTTTAGTTAAAATGTTGCATGGTTAGTTTAATAATTTAGTTATTTTTGGTGTTATTGTTTTATTAATAGAAATTTTTTTGTTTTAGTTAATTTGCATGTCTCACAAAATTCGTACGTTATAGAAATTCTTGCCTAGCCAATGATGATAGTGAATTGTGAAGTATTTTAGAGTATATTGGATAACATAAACGTAGTTATAATGTTTTACACGATGGAATTCATGTTGCTGTTTAAATGCTTTTGGTTTGCACGGATGTGTTCACAATCACTTGCAGGTATAAGATTTATGTGTTGCATTGCTTGTTAGAAAATGTAATTTTAAAAAGGGAAAAATGTGGAACATGCATGTAGACTTGACAAACATTGACATTCAAACTTTAGGAAAACATTGGTATGCTATGTATAAAAAAAAAAAAAATGAATAGCAATAACATGGCTAGTCTTATTTGAGGCCCTCAGCTACTTGAGTAAAATACACCCAGGGGATTGTCTCTCTACACCTAGCACCCTAAGGTTTTTCATGGTCTGGGAGTCGTTGGTTGAAAGCTCGCTAAGGGGTAGCAGTGTTTCCTAATGGAATAAGGCATTGCACAATCATGTATATAAAAAAAATAGCAATAAACACTGCGGGAAAGAGTAAAAATCGCCCTCGTGAGTAGAAATAAAGCTTAAGCCCATTGCTGAACTTTAGTTGGTTTGGATATGTTGAAACAGTTTGCGTTGTATAAGTATACATGATTCTCAATTTAGATTATAATTTTATGTTTCGAGCA
The DNA here is from genome assembly GCA_020205605.1 of Panax ginseng. NCBI lineage: Eukaryota > Viridiplantae > Streptophyta > Magnoliopsida > Apiales > Araliaceae > Panax > Panax ginseng. Next base: position 132,652,354 of record CM035139.1, read on the forward strand.
TGTTAACATATATATTCTTTGCTTGAATGAAGTTTTGGTGAACATTGCACACACACACAACATCTCTATAGCATGGATGAATTATCTGAGTGTATGATGTTATGACCATCGTTTAGTTTAAACTTGTATTCCTGAATCTGGATAATTTACTGAGGCATTTTGGGCTTAAATTCTGTTTAAGTTAGAATGATGGGAGACTAGTTTGCATAGTAGTTTAGCTGCATAGTAGTGCTTTTGCATTTTTCTTTGTTATTTAGCATGCATTGCTTGAGGGCAAGCAATAGTTCAAGTTTGGGGGTATTTGATAAGTGGATTTTATACCTACTTATTGGATATCAATTTACGCAAATTATGCCCATCTCAAGTACATTTCAGTCTGTTTTAGTTGTATTTCATGTTATTTTGCATTGCATGTACTTAAAACTCCTTTTGGCGAAAAAGTGCAGGAAATGGCCTAATTTGGTGGTGTTGGATGGCAAGAGGCGCTTGGACACATGGCTTGAGGCTGATGGATGCATGACATGAGAATGCAGTGAAGTAGAGGGACTGATAATGAAGGAAGGAAAAGAATGAATAAGTAGCGATGGCAGCAATGACATGACGAATCGAAAGTAGAACTAGAATTTGCATCGCTATGCCACTGCCGCATAATAGCCATAATAGCCTTGAGAGCGTCGCTTGCATTTGAGCACTCATTAGACAGAGCATACATACTACAAGTCTCGCCGCCGCATGAGAACATATTAGGAGGGCGGTGCATATGCAATCTCAAAACTATTTATTTGTTTTATTTTAATTTTTAATTAAAAGGGTTGTAATTTGTTTAAAACAAGATCTGACTGGTGTCAGACGTACACTTGAATTACTTTTGACATAGTTTCATAGCGTAACTAGGGTTTTTACATTGGAGAGATTCCAACGAAGAACGAAGCCAAGACTCCATCTTCTATAATTCTTCTTGGGATTTTCTGTCATTGTGGATGTTTAGTATTGTTTAACTGGATTTTTATGAGAAATGAATGTTAACTTTGGTTTACAATCTACAATTGGTTTGTTCGTTCTATCCTTCATCTTTCAATTGTTTACTTGATAATCATGCTTAGCGTTGACCCCATAATGGCTTTTGGTTCAGTCATTAACTAAACTCCATTATGGGATTCTAACGGATTTTAATATGTAGTTTAGTTGCATGCTTGATTTCTAGGGATGTTTTACATATTATATTGGAATTCTATTATGGTTGTTTTACATGTATGAATGCTTGATCACCATTCGTTTCAGTATTTGCATGGAATTGACAATGAACATGCGAGTATGGATTGTAATCATAACAGCATACGTATATGGGGCTGTTGTATATGGCTTGCGTATTTCGTGAATGAGATAGACATATACTTATTCACCGTATGAGTTAAAATAAGGGCTTGTGCTTAAATTCAGTATGATTGCAATTTTACATAGACATATATTGATTTTGGTTATATTGGTGATTACATAGAATCTATCATCTATAGATGCTATGTAAGTAGGTCATAGTGCATTGAAAAATGGCTATGACTCTATTAGTGCTCTTGACTATTTTCCTGTGATATGTGAACAATTCTTTCATGATAGTGGTAAATGGATGAAGTATTAAATGAAGTTAGGATCCAATTATTTCCAAATTAGATTTATTCCATTTTTTTATTCTAATTTTAGTTATTATTTGCAGTTAGAACAATTCACACTTTTGATCTTTAGTTTAAACATATAGAAATAGTGATTTGATTGTTGAATAGTAGTTTAAATTGAACAACTTTTTCTATGGGATCGATACTTTACTTACTTTGTATTACTTGTTGACGCATGTATGCTTGCATTAGTTAGAGCTCTTTTTGTCATAACTGAAAAAGAGGCAACAACATCATATCTCTTATATTATTGATTCAGTTATTGTTACAGTATCATCTACATTATTTATATTATAAAATCAATAATTGAGACGGTAAAGTTATTCATATTATTATTTGTAATATTGGCAATGTCTGGAAGTTCTGTCAAGGAGAGGTTTGGTCACCTAATTGTGCGCCAATAAGGAGAAATCCTTATCGGAAAGCCCCCACTTTCCTGGGAATGACCTGGTTGTTAAATATTATGAATTATAATATTAATGATGAATAAGTTCATGTTGATTAAAGATGAAATTGATAGTTCCATTGTGTTGAAATTATTAGTGTTAGTGAAAATCGACATTTATTTCGATAATAATTCACATGATTTACTATTAGGGGAGTTGGTGCAAGTTTGATAATACTTGCATGACTAAGTTAAAAATGGAGGTATAGATGAAGTTACTATACTATAATTAATTTTTTCACATGTTTAGAACTATTGAGTCACATGATTTACTATTGATTCACATGATTTACTATTAGGGGAGGTGGTGCAAGTTTGATAATACTTTCATGACTAAATTAAAAATGAAGGAAAAGATGAAGGTATTATACTGTAATATTTCGAGCCCCAAAATGTTCAATTATGCAAACAATATTTTCCTATAAATAGAAGCTCATTCCTTCATTATTTTTCACCGATTCAAAAAAGCTATAGAGCAATTATTATAGAGAGAAATTATAGAGAGAAAGAAGAAGAGAAGTCTGCTACCTCACTATTCCAGTGTCCAGTCTTCTTCTGAGGTAAGGGATATTATTATTATAGTAAGGGGTATATTTCTTTTGTATTCATGAAGAGAGTTATTGTTATTCCAATCCTTATTATTCTGTTTGAATTACCTGTATACGCGGACTACCGTATACATGGTGAAATTCTTCTGTTATTCTATTCTTTATTATTATGTTGGAATAACACGTGTATGCGAAGTACCGCATACATGGTGAAATTCTTCTATTATTCCATTCTTTATTATTCTGTTGGAATATCCTGTTTGTGCGGACTACGCATGACCTGGTTCCATTCTTTATTATTCTGTTGGAATATCCTGTATGTCTGGATTACACATGACCTGGTTCCATTATTTATTATTCTGTTGGAATAACCTGTCTGTGCGGTCTATCGCATGCCTTGTGAATTCTTTTGTTATTCCATTCTTTATTATTCTATTGGAATAACCTGTCTGTGTGGATTACCACATGCATAGTGAATGATCATTTGTATTCATTCTTTATTAAATTGTGGAAATGATCTATCTACGTGGATTACCGCATGGCGGGTAAAAATCTATTTACAGTTTTGTATATTCTATTATACTCATATGAGATATCATTTCTTTTATACTCGTCATGGAATATTATTTTCTTTGGTATTTTCTTTACGAGTTACTATTCACCCGGTTACTATTCACTCTAGTATTATTCACTCGGGTATTCGGGGCACTTTTGTGTCGGAGTACTATTCATGAGTTACTATTCACAGGTTACTATTCACCCAAATTACTATTCACCCGAATATTATTCACTCGGGTATTTGGTGTATTTTTTATGCTGGGGTACTATTCACGAGGTACTATTCCCAAAATACTATTCATAGGGTACTATTGCGGGGTACTATTTACCCGAAAAATATATTTCTTTTCTGTCCAAATTATTTTTGGTACATGAATATTATTATTGAACTTTACTCCACAAAGTAGTATCATGTTAACAATTTGGATATTTTTAAACACTGGATAGATTTAAAGTCTTTAATATTTATCCTTGATTTCGTTTGATTAATGTTATATCATTGTCATCATCCTCATGCTTATATTATGATGAAAATCATCTTTGGCTTACGTGCAAAGATGGGCTGTTAATTATTGGTTTTACAGTTGTATATCTTTGGCTTACGTGCAAAGATGGACTATTGATTATTGGTTTTATAATTGTATATCTTTGGCTTACGTGCAAAGATGGACTGTTGATTATTGGTTTTACAGTTGTATATCTTTGGCTTACGTGCAAAGATTAACTATTGATTGATGAGTATCTTTGGCTTATGTGCATAGATGGACTATTTATTGGTATGATTATGACCAGGGATCATTCGGTATAATCATGACCCGTAATATTATAGATTATGTGGTAAAAGTCCTCATTGGCCCGTAGTGCATTGATGGACAGTTATTGGTATGATTATAACCAGGGATTATTCAGTATAATCATGACCATTGATGATTACATGAATATCCTTGGCCATTGTGCAGGGATGATTCGATGATGTGGATTATTTATTAAAATTTGAGTCTCAAATGATAAAATATTGGTTATACACTTCTAATTAAGTAAAGATAGTAGATATCATGCTTTACTTGAGTCTTCTAAAATACGATTTGTTTGTCTTTGGCACATGTAGTGCAAAGATGAATTGTTAATGAATATCTTTAAGCGTGTAGTGCAAAGATGAATTTATTAGTATGATTATGATGGCGAGGAATTGTGATTTGGTATAACCATGATTTTTGATGTTTCAAGTGAAGATAGGTGATGAAAATTATCTTCGCCCCTAGGTGCGAAGAGGAATTTAGAATCACAATTATGATTATGAGTTATTCATATGATTGTGGACAGGAATTGTTGATTGATGTTACAGGGATAAAACATCATTGGTGGACTTTTAACATAGAGAAGATAATAAACCTGATGGTCTATTTAACTCTTCTAATGGATTGCTCGTTCCGTGCAACTATGGTTGAAAAGTTTTATCATCTACCATATGTTCTAAATCTCTAATTTATTACTTGATGAAGGCTATTGATAATTTAATTATCTTTAGTCATGATATTCTTTACTGGGCTAGTTGTGCTCACCCTTTTGCTTTCTTTTTCTCTTCAGGAAATGAGAATATAGTTGGGACGAGTCGGGAAATGGTGTGATGGTCCAGGATAAGTGGCTTTAGTAGTCCTCACTATTCTGTGAAATAGTGTGATAATAATTGTAATGAGGACTCCATTGAGAGTGGATATTGTCTAGAAGGCAATATTCTTGTTTAAACTCTCAGATATGTTTTGTCGTATTGTACAAGACAGTTGTATAAAAGAAGTTTGTATTTCATTTATGTAGTGTGATATTTGGCGACCCAAGATGGGTGATGTATACCTATTTTGGGGGCGTCACAATGATGATGTCGGCTTGAAATTGTTTCAAAATTTCTTCTTTAACCTTTAAAATCCACTCAGGTTTTAATTGCCTGAGCTTCTGCCTAACTGGATTGAATCCCTCTTTAATGGGAAGGTGATATATGACGATATCAGTGGACAAACCCACCATGTCTTTGTGAGAGCATGCAAACACATCCTGGAATTCGGTTAATAGCGTAACCATGTCATTCCTTTGGTTTAGAGTGAGGTATGTACCAATTTAGATTAGCTTAGGGTTTTCTAAGGTTTCGAGGTTAAATGAGGTGGTTTGATCAAGATTTGGTTTGGGTTTATCCTCGACCAATTCCTTGATCTCTTGAGGTATCTCAATGTCCTCTTGTATTTTCATAAAGTTTGAGTTCAACTTTTCATCAAAGTTACAATCTTTGTGGAGAAAAGGCACCTCATCAGCAAGTATAGGCACATCTAAGTTCAGAGTCCTGAAACAAAATATGCTTTCACTTAATATATGAAACTGTTCAATCATACAAAGTGTTAGCATGTACTGACAAAATAAATGCTAATATTATGCAATAAAAGTAAGCGATTAAATCTATCTACGTAGGCGGAGGAGTTTACGCCTTTTTACCCTTGTCAACAAATGCAAGGAGTGCTGCTCCAATTGTCAAGGTTGAACTCCTGATGGATAGCAGTGATGAAGTGGTTGTCATCGTCCTCCTTCTCCCGAATAATGACCATAATGTCGGGACAATCATCGTCTGAAGTGTATCTATTTGTGTGCTTATCATTTAAAAGGATGCATAGGTGAGACAAACTTCTGGCGATGTCTTGTTTAGGTCTCCGTTCCTTGTCTTCCTCTTCGGGATCACGAATCAGGACCTCTTTCGCTTTAATCGGTATCTGGTTGGGAAATAGCATAGCCATTACATGGGCAGGAACCTTTATCGGAGACAATACAGGCTCAGGATCTGTATATGGAGATAATCGTTGTGTGGCTGAAGATGAAGGAATCTGTTTGTGCTTGTGAGGATTCCTCTGACTGGAGCTAGCAGAATAGCATAATCTAGCGGTCCCTGTTTGACTGGGAACTTTAATGGGACGCTTAATGCCCTGATGATCTTTGCCCAACCCTTGTCCAGGTTGATGACCCAATAACAAAATCTCTTGAGTGGCCGACATTACCTCAAAAAAAATCTTGGGTGTGAGAGGTGGCGCCCCAATGGGATGGTAATGAGTGTTTCTCACCTCCAGGGAATGGAAATTGACTGGCTCAACTTCTGCATTAAAGCTGATGAGTGGTATGTCACCTTGTTCAGGACATTCCGGCTCAGCATTAACAATGATTAGGCTATTGTTGATAATGTATTTAAGTTACTAATGAATGGTGGAAGGGATGGCTTCAGCCATATGAATCCACGGTCTTCCCAAAAATAAGTTGTATCATGTGGCGATTTTAAGCACATGAAAGGATACACTGAATGTATGTGGACCAATCTCCACAGGTAGCTCAATTTCCCCAACAACGTTTCGTCGGGATCCATTAAAAGCTTTGATAACCGTATGGCTATTTTTGATCCTCTTGGGATTGATATTCATCTTCTCCAAGGTGGCATAAGGACATATATTCAAAGATGACCCACCATCTATCAGAACTCCTTCCACTATGTATTCGGAGGACAACACCGCTGTGTGCAACGACTTGCAATGACCAGTCCCTTCGGGAGGTATGTCGTCATCAGTGAAAGATATCACATTGTTGTTAAAAATGTGATCAACCAGATGATGGAATTTTTCAATATCCACTGATTTTGGCAAATGGGCTTCTTCCAAGACCCTTAGCAAGATCTTCATGTGATATTCGGAAGAGAAAACCAAGTCAAGTATGGAAATTTTTTGTGGAGATTCTCTCAAGCTTAAAACCACCTTGGCTTCGTTATGGCCCATAGTACGGAGGAACTCTTCAATCCTCTCAATGGGAACTTTCCCATTTGATTTGATGGTAGGCTTCATCACCCGGTGGGGAAGATATAATGGATTCTCCTTCAACACTGCAGCAGTTGTGTGTGATGTAGATCCTTTAGCCTCTCCATAATTCCATGGCACTTTTTGTAGGCTGACAACAGGATACTGTGTTCTTCATTAATTTAATTATTATAACACACTTTAACTAAATTAATGCACAATAATTCCATCAAATATTTATTTACCTCAATAAATAAATCAATTAAAATATTTATTTAACCAAATAAATATTTTTAAATTACACATAAAATTCTCGTTCATTACATCCTTCCTTCCTTAAAAGGATTCTGTCCCCATAATCACAACTCAATAAATTCATTCGTCACATTCTTCCCTCCTTAACAAGATTCTGTCCCCAAAATCGCTATACAACATTTAAGCAAATAACTGAGGATAATTTTTCATCATAACATCTTCAAGTTCCCACAAAGCTTCTTCAACATTTTGGTTCCTCCAAATTACCTTAACAGAAGGTATTATTTTATTTCTGAGAACCTGCTCTTTTCTATCAACTATTTGAACTGGAATTTCTTCATAAGATAAATCTTTTTCAAACTATAACTGTTCATATTCTATAACATGTTTATAATCAGACTTATATGGTCGTAAGATCGAAACATGAAAAGTGTTATGAATATGTTCTAGTTCTGGAGGTAAAGCTACCTCATATGCCACTTCACCAACTTGTCGTAGTACTTCAAAAGGTCCTATAAACCTAGGGCTTAGTTTTTCGTTTTAAACAAACCGTATTTTCCCTTTCCAGGGAGACACCTTAAAGAAAACAAAACTACCCACATCAAATTCTTGATTTTGTCAGTGTTGATCGGCATACTTCTTCTGCCTATCCTGTGCAGCTGTCAATCTTTCCCGAATCACCATGACGATTTCGACGGTCTACTGTACCAATTCTGGACTTAATAGCTGACGTTCACCAACTTCGTTCCACCATAACAGAGTTCTGTATTTCCTTCCATACAACACTTCGTAAGGCGGCATGCCAATACTTGTGTGATAACTATTATTATAGGCAAAGTCAACTAATGGTAGATGTTCATCCAAATTCCATTTAAAATCCATAATACATACTATGTGTATATCATCTAATGTCTTGATTTTCCTCTCACTTTGTTTGTTAGTTTGAGGATATAACGTTGTGCTCATTCTTAACTGCGTTCCCAAGCATTCCTATAGTCGTTTCCAAAAATTTGATGTGAAACGTGGATCTCTATCTAATACAATGGACACTGGGACACCGTGTCTTGATATAATTTCCTTCACATATAATTTTGCCAATCAAACTAGGTTAAATCTAATCTTGACTAGAAAAAAGTGTGATGACTTCATCAATCGATCCACAATCACCCAAATCACATCATAACCTTGCTGAGTCGTTGGAAGACCTACCACAAAATCCATTGTGATATGCTCCCATTTCCATTATGGTATCTCTAATGGTTGTAATAATCCGCTTGGCCTTTGATGTTCAACTTTAACTTTCTGACACGTTAAGCATTTTGCCACACATTCACCAACATCCTTTTTCATATTCGACCACCAGAAATGATGTATGAGATCCTGGTACATTTTCGAACTTCCGAGGTGAATCGAATATCGTGAGTTATGAGCCTCACTCACAATTTCCTCTTTAATTTTTGGTACTAGCGGAACCCAAATTCTCCCTTCAAATCGAAGTAACCCTTCCGTATCAACTTTAAATTTGTCTTCTTCACCTTTAGACACTTTTCTTTTTATATTTTCACATTTTTCATCTTGAAGTGGTGCATTCTTCACTTTATCCACCAAAATTGAATTGCTCTCCATCTGGAACAATCTTTCATCTGATTCTGTCGGATATTTAATTTCCAACTCCATCTTGGCCATTTTTGCTATATGTTTTTCCTGAGCAGTTAACATCATTAATTTCTTCTGACCTTTTCTACTTAAGGTATTGGCAACAACATTCGCCTTTTTGGGATGATAAAGAATCTCGTAGTCGTAGTCTTTAATCAACTCCAACCATCTTTCTTTGTCGCATATTCAAATCCTTCTGTGTAAAGATAGACTTCAGACTTTTATGCTCTGTATATATCTCACGCCTCTCTCCACACAGATAGTGTCTCTAGATCTTCAGAGCAAACACTACCGCAGCCAACTCCAAATCATGAGTCGGATGCCCTTTCTCATAATCATTCAATTGACGCGATGCATACGCAATAACCATATCATTCTGTATAAGGACACAACCTAGTCCATTATACGATGCGTCACTATATACCACAAAATTCCCTATATCATCAGGTAATGACAACACAGGTGCTGAACTCAATCTCTTCTTTAATTCTTGGAAACTTTTCTCACACTTCTTTGTCCAAACAAACTTAACTTCCTTCCTAGTCAATTTCGTCAACGGAGTTGCGATCTTGGGAAAATCTTTAATAAAACGCCTATAGTAACCTGCCAATCCCAAGAAACTTCTTACTTCTGACGGTGTCTTTGGCTGATCCTAGTTTATTACAGCTTCAACTTTTGATGGATCTACTGAGATTCCGTCCTTGTCAATAACGTGCCCAAGAAACTGCACACGTTCTAACCAAAACTAACAATTCAAAAATTTCGCGTATAACTTCTCTTTTCTCAATGTCTCCAACGTCACCCTTAAGTGTCAACGTGCTCCTCCTTGGTTTTAGAATACACTAATATATACTCAATAAACACCACTATAAATTTATCTAAGAAAGGTTTAAACACTCTTTTCATTAAATCCATGAATGCTGCAGGTGTATTGGTTAAACCAAATGACATAACCAGAAACTCGTAATGACTATACCGAGTTCTGAATGTCATTTTCGGTACATCCTCCTTCCTTACCTTTAACTGATGATATCCGCTTCTTAAATCTATCTTTGAAAAGTACCTAGCTCCTTTTAGTTAATCAAATAAGTCATCGATTCTTGGTAACGAATATTTATTTTTAATTGTAACCTTATTCAATTCCCTGTAATCAATGCAAAGCTGCATTGATCCATCTTTCTTCTTAACAAATAACACCGGCATTCCCCACGGTGATACGCTCAGCTGGATATACTTCTTGCCTAGTAATTCTTACAATTGTACCATTAGCTGCTTCATCTCTACTGGGGCCATTCAATATGGGGTTTTAGATATCGGGGTCGTTCCTGGTGCTAAATCAATCACGAACTCAACCTCTCTATCTGGCGGTAGTCCAGGCAAATCTTCTGGAAATACATCTGCAAAATCTCTAATGACTGGTATCTCTTCTAACTCCGCACTCTTCTTCTGAGTATAAAATATGTAGGCTAAGTATCCTACACATCCTTGTCTCAATAACTTCTTGGGTTGCATCACTGTCAGACAACTTGTTTGTCTAGGTGACTTGCTGCCATGAAACACCACTTTTGACTGAGTCATAAGGTTAACACATTTCGTTTGGCAATCAATTACTGCCCCGTAATTGAATAACCAATTCATTCCCAGTATAACATCAAATTCCCCAAGTTTAATTAGTATTAAATCCACCATCATCTCTTGGCCCTTTATATCCACCCTACAATTCTTGTATATAAACCTAACAGGAATCACCTCCCTATTCGCAATATCTATATTTAAAGGAAAATCTAATTCTTCTTGAGGCAAATCTAAATTCCTAGCAAAATCATCAGATATAAATGAACAAGTAGCACCCGAATTAAATAACACATAAGCATTAATATTATTGATCAGAATGATACCTGACACCACATCCTTTGACTACACAGCATCTTGTACGGTCATATTAAAAGTTTTAGTAGTAGGTCAGTTTGATGACACTGGCCCAATGATAGTCAACGTACCACCATTGTTGCTTCCCTTGCCTCCATTTGCATCTCCCGCTATTTTTCTAGGGCAATCACGAGCCATATAATCCTTTGACCCGCAAGTGAAACAAGCTCCTTTCTTTGGGCTAAAACAATTTGGCGGAATATGACCCTCCTGGCCATAATTAAAACACACTTGCTTACCCTTCAGACATACACCAGTGTGGTTCTTCCCACAAGTAGTACAAACTTCAAACTTCTTCTTTTGTTGACTTCCTTATTGTCCTCCCGTATTTGGATTCTCATTCCACTTCCTCTTTTGGTTATTACCTCCACTATATCTTTCACCAGCTTTATTTTCACTATCACTCTTCCTCTTCTTCTGTTCTTGATTATACTTGGTTAAGGCATCACTTCCACCTTCTATGATAATTGCCTTTTTTAGTACTACTGAAAATGTATTTAATTAAAACATTGAAACCATGCTATATTGCCAGGGCTTCAACCCCTGTTCAAACCTTCTTGCCTTACGCTCATTTGTATTAACTTGGTACGAAGCAAACCTTGCTAACTCATTAAACTTCACTTCATACTCTGGCACAGGCATTGTTCCTTGCTTTAACTCCAAGAATTAAACTTCCATCTGGTTTTGGGAACTAGTCGGAAAGTACATCTTGAAAAACATTTCTTTGAACCTATCCCGTGCTATTATTCCCTGTCCCCCACGAACCTTATTCTTTTGACACCAATAACTAGCTTCAGACTTCAACATAAACATTGTGAAGGTGGTTTTCTGATCCTCATTAACCCTGGCAACGTCGAAAACTTTCTCCATTTCCATGATCTAGGTTTGGGCTTCAACTGGATACATAGACCCTTGAAACTCTGGCGGTTGAACCTCTTTGAAGTCCTTGAAAGTCGTGACTTGATCTTATGGCTGATTCGCAAGTGCTCTTGTTAACAAGGTCACCAACTGTTGAACTGGGTTAGCATTGGCCTCGTTATTGTTGTTGTTAGTAGACCCCTCATGAGGTGGTTATTTGCGTTAGTTGACCAACTGTTGAACTGGGTTAGCATCTTTTAGGAGGCATTTTTTGTTTAAGATATACGCTTATTAGATCACCACTCAATTTCTTAAATATTTAAGGTTTAACTTAAATATTCTAAGATTAAAGCTTAACACATAACATTTTAATAAACTTTGATATCTTATTTATTCATAACTTCGAAAACATAGTAAGGATAGCATCTCTGCTATCAACATCAACTTTCCTGAACTTGAAAAGTTTCAGGATTACATACTAATCTTACCCCATTAATTATCTCAACATATGGGATTTAAAATTTATTTAACACATATTTACTTACATAACTTATTACTCTTCCTATTTTAGCATATTAAGACGTCGAGAAGCTTCTCTACGCTCTTCTTCCATGATACAAAACATTGTTCTACGATCCATCATTTACTATGACAATTCTTCAAATTGAGTTGGGTAATAAAAGACTTAGTCATGGGCCCTATTAATCACGGAATGAAAAGCATAATCCATTTCATTCATCTTGGCCTTCTTCGTCTGAACCTTGTCCTTAACACGATCTGCATGCTGAGTAGCCTTCATCCAAGCGTCTTCTGCTCTCGCACGATTAGCTGACTCCTCCTTCAAATCATCTTTTAGCTTCTCAACTTTAATCTTCATCTTTTCGTTCTCAGCCAATAGCTCCTCTTGATGACCCTTTGTGTGAACTAGGTTCCCTTCTGCGTTTCCAAGACGTATGTCGAGATCCTAAATCTCCACATCCTTCTACTCTATAGTAACCTGATGCATATAAGCCATCTCCTTCAGCTCCTTAACCTTAACCTGTAATTCTATATTACGGTCATATAATTCATCATGCGTCCCAACTGTAATGGAGTTTGGTGGAAACTCCATAGGATCCTCTTCCTCGTCCTCCACCTCAATCTCCTCAGAGTCCTCTTCCTCAGGATCAAACATAGGCTCATTCCCCTATCCTTCATCAGCGATCAATAGAGAAGGCTCCCTCTAGATCAACTTCTCCCGAACAACATGGACATCTCAGGGCTCTTCATCTCTAGGCACCTGAGATATCTCCTCCCTAGCTTGACTAGATCCTTCAGCATTAGACATCCTGACAACAAAATACCTTAAGTTTTATTTACTACGTGACACTCTTCGATACTCGCGAGCACATAAGTTATCAACACATAGGCACATAAAGCCTTTTATTATTTATCTTTAATGAATTCCCTTAATTCATTCCTTAGAACTCGGTTAAAGTTTATCACCTCTATGTTTTTGATCTCTTAGAAGGTTATAGCGTAAGGTTCCCCCACCTAAGGTTTACAACCTAAAGCTTTGATACCAACTTGTGACACCCCAAATCTAGGTACTTCATTCCCAAAGGATTTGGTGCTCATTACCCAAAACAATTACATCTAACTACCCATAATCAAGGATAAAGACATAAATTAAACAACTTAAATAATAATCCTCCCCATTAAAGGGTTACATCATCTTAAAACAAATCCCAGGTAATCACACCTTAAATTATTACATAAGTCTGCAAAATACATCATAATTAAATAAGTATCATAATAGAAATTTATCAAACCCAAAAGATATAAACTTATTAACAACATCACTAAGCACGCATATTACACTTCTAACAACAAAAACAACCAAATTTAAAGGATTAAAATCATGATTTTGTTGTTTTCTCTATTTTCAACACATTTAACGAATTTAATCACCAAAACTTCGTTTCTTAACCAAATTATACCATTATACATGTATTGTTTTCATTTCTTGACATATTAACACAATCCATAACCAATTTATAGATTATAATAAGAATTGCACATTAATTTTGGTCTCAAATAAGCCACTTTCATATATATATATATATATATATATATATATATATATATATATATATATATATATATAACATCGTAAACTTGAATTTTCTCCTTTAAACAAAATTTCATGAATTCGATTACTAAGAATTGATAATTATCAGATTATACACATATAATCAACATCTTAAACATTAATCCAACAAGAAATCCAATTAACAAAGAATAAATATTAAAAAACCAAAAATTGGAATTAGGAAATCGATTATTACCCTTAATCCTTTGTTTATACCAGTAAAGATGATGATTACAAGGTTTGACAAAACCTTCTTCTTCCTCTTGACTCCCAATTCTAAGAGAACTCTCAATTTTCTCTCTAGCTATCTTTTAATTTCCTTCCTCTATTTTTTTCTTCTAGTTTCAGCCTGAGGATAATACGTATAATGCAACTGATATACATATAACACACGCACATCAGTTAAAAAGACTAATAGGCATATATCAGTTAGATGATGCAAAAAGCCTCAAGGCCTTGCACACTAAAACTTCCCCCCTCAATTTATTTTTATAACACTTATATAATATGGTTCCATTGTCACACTTTTATTTAATCAATTTTAATCAAGTCAAATTTACACTTATCTTATAATTATAATTATATTTGTAATTTCATTATAATTACATTTATGCTTAACAAATTATTTCACATCTAATTTAATTTTTAAATTAAACTAGAACATCACCACTACACAACATTACTATTATTAATTTATTTAATTTAATTATCTCATTAAATGAAAACTTCAAACCATAAAATTATCATTCATTAATTTAATTATTATAACACACTTTAATTAAATTAATGCACAATAATTCCATTAAATATTTATTTACCTCAATAAATAAATCAAATCAAATATTTATTTAACCCAATAAATATTTTTAAATTATACATAAAATTCTCGTTTGTTACAATATGTGTATGGGGGACACTGTGGAAGTGAGCGGACAAGGGCTAATGTGACGTCCCCAAATCCGGGTAGTAATCACCACGAACCTGGTACATCATTCCTATAACTATTGCGGAATATATAAACATAAATTGTTTATACAATAACCTTTATAACATAATCCCGAAGGTCGATAACCTTAACTTAATATACACATTCATATACTACAGGACTTACAATGTCATTTGCATTCAAAACTATTACAATTTTAACCTACACCATATCCCAATTCTGGAATTTATCTTTGTCTTTGCCTATATCCGAAGTTTTCGTCTTAATCTGAAATGTTTATCATTATATAACAAGGGTGAGCAATAATTTTACCCAATAAGTTTTATATACAAAAAAATATATCATGATTGAAAGAATGAATAATAAGTTGACAAACTTTCAACAATATAATAATTGTGAAATAATATGAATCAATTTTCATAACTGAATGATCGAGTCAATAATGATGAATGACCAATAATGAACATGAATAAATTTAACTGAATCAAATGGTAATGAAGGTGATCAGCCTTTCATACCTGATGAACATATGCAACATGCACAACGTGCGAATCAATAATCAAAGATGTGGTATAATCAATAATGATTAACCACTAGCATGCTTGAAATATCATGACTCAGGTTTGAGTTAGAGAACTTGCCCGTACCATCGATTATTGTTAAGCAATCTAATTTAATCTTTCTTGAAAGACCTATCATTTATAAGATTAAGCTTTCAATTAGCATAATATACATTATCCCATAATATAACTATTGTATCAACAAATCGGCTAATACTTAACAACAGAATCAAATATTAGATTACTCCTTAAAACATCTTTATTATAATCGTCCTTTGATAATTTTTCAATCACTATACCATATACATTAAGATTTAACACTTACTCTTTCATTTTATATGTTCTTCTTTAAAATCTAATAAGTTAAATACTAATCCAGCAACCTATATTATTCAAACCGACCAATCCAACAACCTAGATTATCCAAACATAACAAATACAACAACCAAATTGCAATCCAAAGAAACCGTTTGCAATCCAGAAAACCTAATTCCACTTCTCAAGAATTGATTGCATCCAAAGAAATCGGATTCCAATTCTAGTAACCAGATGGCCAATCTAGCAAACCAAATTGCAATCCAGTAAACTGGATTCAAACTGAGTTTTAATTCATTAAACTGCTTTCCAATCCAGCAAACTGGATTCAATTGATTTTCAATCCAGCAAGCTGGATTCATTAATTCTTTTCACTAAAATACCAAATCAACTTATTATTTTTCTATCCTTTGTCTAAACATATATACATATATTCCATACACAAAAAGAATTTTTCTATAATTTTTTCTTTAGTATTTTTTAAAAATCATTTTTAGTTCGTAGCTTAAGAAATTAGCCCTATTATGCTCAACTCTAGAAATTCCCATCTCTTGGAATAATATTACACGTGTTAACGTGAACCTCCAGTTTAAATTTCGTGGCTATCGAAGTTATAGAACTCCGGTTATAGCCATTTTTATTAAAAAAATCCCATAAATTGAAATGGCCATAACTTGGTCATTTTAAGTTGGCCAAAATCGCCCTTGCAAAATCTTGGGTAGTTTGTTTTTGAGATTTTCACCTTTTTCTTACTTTGCCAAATACAGTCCATACAGAAATCTACAACTCTTTTTTCAGTGATTCTACTTGGGTTTGAGAGACAACTCAACATATTATCATTCCAAAATTTTCTAGAATTTTTGAATTTCATAAAAATGATGAAAATGCCCCTTGCAGTGACTAGACCAAAATAGTTTATTTCTTCTTCAAAAGTCAGAACAGTTTTTTCTAAAACAGTTACTACGACTTCTAAAATCAACATTTTTGAGTGCTACCACTTGGGTTTAGTAGTTAACTTATATATCTAGTACCCCCCCCCCCTTTGACGGATCACAAAAAAAAGTTATAGATCTCAAGTTAAACCCCTCAAAGTAGAGAACAAATTAGGGTGTTCTAATTTTCAAAACATAGCTTTCATTTCCTTACTTTAGATCTAACTTTTGATACATAAAACGGTTATATCTAAACATAAAATACTTATTAACATGTAAATAAAGAGTTTTAAAGTTTGGAACCATAGATCCAAGTTTTGATTGAGAATAATCAAAATAAAATTACATAATCTAGTTAGAGTTTATACCTTTACTTGTGAGCTTCCTTCTTCTTCTTCCTAAGTTTGATTATGGGGATACATAGTTTACAAAACTCTTCCTCTCTCTTCCGTATGGATGAACCAAAAATCCTTTTTTCTCTCTCTCTCTTGGTCTTGTTAGTTTTGCTAAGTTATGAAATGAGATAAGAGAGAAATGATTGGTTGTTATTTGATTGGTAATTGTATATTTTTTTCTTTTGATTGCAGTAAAAATGTATAGATATATTGTATATATCTATCTATTCTTGCCCACATCTAGATCTCTCTCTCTCTCCTTAATCATTGCAATATTACTTACTAATCCAATTACATGTGGTGGCTTCATAAACATTTGGGCACCTAGCTTATTTGGTAAATATCTTTTGAACGTGTGGCTTGGACATGATGACATGCTACACCTTTTTTCTCCACATATATGGCCGGCTATGTGGCCTCTTTTCTTCAAAGTTTTGTTTCCTTTTTAATGCTTATTTAGTATACTAAATGTCCGAAATACCCCCCCTTCAAATGGGCTAAGCTTAGGTCATTTTGTTTGATGTCTTGGGCTTTCAATTTAATTCTTTGGGCCATAAAAAAAATAACATAGTTCTATACTTTTAATTTTATCTTTATCTAATTATTGAATTAAGGTTTTCATTCGCTTATTTGTAATTTAAATCCTTATTCATGTACACTTAATTTCTTAACCCAATTAAACTTGCTATAATTAGGTTATAAAATTAATTATTTGAGATGTATAAAATAAATTCCTTAGAATTAGTATATATTTTAAATACTATTATTCTCTTATACCATAACCTTTAAGTTATTCAATTTTTTCATTCCTAATATACAATTAGGTTACCTTAGTTTCTTTTATTTGTGTATATAATAAATAAATAAAAACAAATATATAATGATCATATTCATTTACTCACATATTCATACAAATTAATTTAGTAGGTGGAGACATGATCCACAAATCTCTTAGATTAGGTCACTAGTATATAATTAAATACTAGGACCTTCTAATGATCCCAAGGTGGTTCTATATTTTCTATAGAAAAATATCTTCATGAGATTTGGCACGCCGAGAGCAATTATAAGTGACGAGGGAAGTCACTTCTGCAATAGATTCTTTATAGCTCTCTTGGCGAAATATGGGGTTAATTATAGGGTTGCAACGTCTTATCATCCCCAAACGAGTGGCCAAGCTGAGGTTTCAAACAGAGAGGTGAAACGAATTTTAGAGAAAGTGGTGAATTCGAACATAAAAGACTGGTCTCTAAAGTTAGACGACACTTTATGGGATTATTAGACAGCATACAAGACACTAATTAGGATGTCTCCGTATCAATTGGTTTACGGGAAAGTGTGTCATCTCCCAGTGGAACTTCAACACAAAGCATACTGGGCCATTCAAAAGCTGAATTTACATCAAACAGCTGCAGAAGAGAAGAGACTTCTACAACTGAATGAACTGGATGAGTTTTGACTGCAAGCTTACAAAAACTCGAAGCTGTACAATGAAATGGTCAAGAAGTGGCACGATTATAAGTTTTTGTAGAGAAAGTTTGAACCGGGCCAAGTTGTGTTATTGTATAACTCATGACTGAGGTTATTTCCTGGAAAGCTCAAATCACGATGGTCGGGGCCATTTATTATCAAGACAGTCTACCCATATGGCACATTGAACTATATAGCAGGAATCCTCTTGAAACATTCAAAGTCAACGGGCAGCGTCTAAAGAATTATTGGGGTGGTAACATCGACAACTAAGCCACCGTAATCACTCTTGCCGATGCGCCATGAAACATGGAGTATTCAGGCTAAAAGACTCAAAAACAAGCGCTCATAGGGAGGCAACCCAATTCTCTTGTCCTTTACAGTATTTTTGTTTCATGTTATTCAATGCGTAGTTTAGTTAGTAATTTAGTATTACATAGTCATGTATATACAAATCTTAGGTAGTTAGTTAGTGATTTTTAGTAATTTTCATCATGCTCGCTCAACCTCCATGAAATTATCTTATATTTGTGGGATTTAATGGATTTCAGGTACTAATGATGAAGTTGTGCATGTACGCGGGGCAAAGTAGCTGAAAATTTTAAGTTCTTCAGAAGAGGGACCCCCGCCCCGGCGAGTCTTTTCCTCGCCTAACACACTCGCCCTGGCGGAGGGTTCTCTGTATATGCCCACCCCGAAGGGCTTTGTAGGCCAAATATACCCCTCCCCGGTGGGGATACGAGAATCAAAAACTTAAAATAACTTTTACACAACGTGGCTTTACCACTTCCAACTCTCAAAACCGAACCCAATCAACTTCTTCACTCACGAAATTGCCCCATACACCTCCATTATCCCACAAATCTGTACACTACCCCACCCCTCTATAAATTATTCCCTAATTCTTCAATTCTACACCCATTATCCATTAATTTCTCTAAATTTCTTCACCCAAAACCTAGGTTTCATCCAATTTTGATTTACAGCAAGGAAAGAAGGGGTAAAACTCTGATTTTTTTGTAAGTAGTGTTGCACACCAAGTGTTTATGAAATTTCCCAAGAACAGTTTGGGGGACTTGGTTAAAATAAATTGAGAGGAATGGCACCGAAAACTTCTCTAAACGCCAAAGGGGCGAAGGTTCATCACCATTAGCCCGAAGTTATGACAAACGCAAGTTTTTAAGTGCTAATGCGGAGAACAAATATGATTATCTAATTCCTAAAGCACTGACACCGATGAGGGGTCTGAGGCTGGACTCGTTCGATAGCCTAATGCTGAGACAAATTCAAGAACAAGGCTAGGAGGTTTTCACTGATGATCCGGATCTTGCTATTTTGAATGTAGTGAAAGAATTCTATGCCAATACTGAAGATAGAGCGCCATATGTGGCATTTATATGGCGTAAGAAAGTTTTGTTCAATGAAGAGGCAATTAATGAGTATTACATTGTGCGAGCCCCAATAATGTGTCAATATGTCCAGCATAGAGACATCAATCTAAATTATGATAAGATTCTTACGGAGATCTTAAAACCTGGAACTGTGTGGGCGAAGGGAAAGAAGGGTGGAACATTGTTTATGAGCAAGGACCTGAGCCTATATGGGAAGATCTGGTACGCGTTCTTATGCACAAAGCTATTTCCTTCAATGCATACCAGTGAAGCGACAAAAAAGAAGGTTCTGCGATTATATGTCGTAGTGAAAGATTTTGTCATTGACATCGGTTCTATCATCAACTTCTCCATCTGGCGTTGCCTGTGCGGGCCATTTTTAGGAGGACTGCCACACCCATCTCTTATCTGTGGGTTGTGCAGGCAGTCCGGAGTTCGATGGTCAGGCGATGAGCCCGTGCAGCAACTACTTCAGCTACTAGATCCTAGAATGATTGCTCGATACTTGGTCTGGGCTGGAGGTGAATCGCCTCCTCACGGTTTAGGTTTCATATTTCCTGATGCTCTTGAGGAGGAGGAGGTAGCGGATACATCTAAGGATGATGAGTTCAGAGCTGATGAGGTGACTGGTGAGGAAGAAGCTGCGAGGGGTAGTTAGTCTACCAAATATATGTTTAGTACCCAATTTCGCAGTCTTCAGAGGCATTTTGATGAGAGAGATAAAGAAATAGATAGAAAGATGAAGAGAATGGCAGTAAGGCGGGATCACATGTTCAACACGATGAATAATTCCCTTGCTTCATTGAATGAGGCATTGCAAAGATTGAATCCAGCCGCTGCGAACCACTTTTAGTTTCCAGTTCCAGAGCCAATGTCACATTACCCTCCTTCTGATTCTAATGTGGAGGAGTTTTCAGTCCATATCCCATAACCACCGCCACCACCACCACAGGTTTAGCATGTTACAGGGAAGTCCTCTTTTACTTTAGTGCCAAATTCTCACAATGAGAATCTTGTGTATGTTAAGTTTGGGGGAGTTTAGTTATTAGTTTTAGTTATCAATTTTTATTTTATGTTAGTTAATTTAGTTTGCATATGTTAGGTTGCGTTTAGTTTTCATGCCACAGTTTATGTATGCATTCATTTAATTGCATCTTTAGTTAATATAGTTCTATTTTGCATAGTAGTTTAGTATTGTTTCTTTTTTTATAAGTTATGTATAAAAAAATGGAAAAATTGAAAATTTTCAAAAATATTAGTTATTATACTGTTTTTATATTGCATTTAGTTCATACTTGCATGATTCCAGCTGTTGGATGGGTTTGAAAATTTTCAAAAATATTAGTTAGTTTACTGTTTTTATATTGCTTTTGTAAGACACCAGATTTTATGAAATAAAAGTATTCAATTTTTCTTACAATTATTATTCAGTAAATGGTTAAATTGATAAAAGGTTAAAGTTAAGGGTGATATATGAAATATTTCAAAATACGCAAGTGGTTATAAAATACTCATTTACGTAGGGAATATTCGTTTGGTCGGGGAATAATCTTGTTGTTTAGGGAATATTCAGACAACTACAAGTAGATCATTTACTCGGGCCCCATAATAGAATAACTATTGGATGAAGAAAACGACAAGTTTGAGTTTTTATAAATAATGACGTAGTTGTTACCGTTAACACTGTTGGAATACCGGTTGGTTAAAATACGATGTCTACGCGGGTTGCACGAAGAACACACGGTATTGCATAGTATTTTTGAATTATTAATTCTTACGTAAGAAGGCACTACTCAATAATTGTTACAGTAATCACTGTTCAATATTTTATTTTATTGATTCAATAATTGTTGCGTTGATATTTTATATTATTGTTTATTTTAATAATTGTCACTGCACAGTATTTCCCATTATCAGATCAATAATTCATATTATTTGAATAATATTATTAGATAACATTATTGGCAATGTCTAGAAAGTTCATCAAGGAGAGGTTTGGTCACCTAATTGTGCGCCAAGAAGAGAGAAATCCTTATCGGAAAGCCCCTCTTTCATGGGAAATCTGGTGCGGTTGTCATAATTGTGATTACAGAAATATTATTTGTAAATAATTAATTATTGATTTATATGATAAGGAAATATTTATTTGATGCGATATAAATGATGGATTTATTTATGTGGTTATAAATGAAGGAATTAATGTTGAGGTGTTTTATCGGTATTTTTTTTCGAAAGGAGGTATTAAAAATCAAACCAGTGTTCTTATGATATATTGCGTGAGTTATAATTTTTAATCCGACAGTTGGATCATTCTGATTTTTGGATATGTTATACATATATAAGTTGAGTATATGTCCACAAATTTTGAACCATTAAAAATGAACTTATAAATTGTTATGAATTTTAAGAGGTGACTGGTTCAGAAATTGTTGAAGTTTCGAAATTTATCATTTTGGAGAAAAATTCTAGAATGCGTGGGCCCCACACCTATGGTTTGTGAAGAAATATGCTAAAATTTTAATTCAAATGTGGTGAGTGGCAATAGTAGCAGGTAAAGCCATCAGGTAGCAGGTAAAGTCTGCTTCGGCGTGCTAACATTTTTCTATAAATAGAGGGCTAAGTTAGAATTGAAAATCACACCAGAAACATAAGCTTTCTCTCTTTCTCTCTCTGTATTATCAAGCGTATTTTGTGAGTATTTAGATACTTTGAGAGTTGTTATTTAGTGCAAGGTTCCTCCGGCTTTACATTCCGGTCAGAAATACTGCTCTTTCGAGGTAAGGGATTTTAAGGGTTATAATGTTTCTTCAGTTTCGTAATTTATCTGATCTTCAAAAATTCTTAAAAAAATTGAAATGATATTTTGATGAGTTTTCTCGATTGTGTCCAAAAATGACGATTTTTGGATGGATAGATTAGGAGTTATGTATTTTATGAGAAAAGACTATTTTAAAAGTAAACCCTTATAACTCCTTGTGGTTAACTCCAAAATTGGTGAATTTTTAATGGGAGTACATCTATATAACATTGGTTTATTATGTAAATTTCGGAATTTTTGGACAAAAGTACAATTTATGATAAATGTCTAAATATTCGGCAGTTTTGGCCATGTGAAAATTAGTAAATTAATTTTAAAAATTTCAATAAAAATATGTGTTCAATATGGGACTATATTCTGCTAAATCCCAAAAAAGAAATATTTTTGGAACTGATTTGGTATTTTTCATGAAAATGAACTAGTTATGAGTAAATGAATTAAATATGTTATGTGAAGTAACAACATTGGAAAATAGGAATTTATGGCTTGGGAATACTATATAAGGTATATGCAGATTTTTTATGAGGGTTTTGGTTATTGGTGATGAAATTTTATGATTTTGGCATTTTAGGATGATTAAATGCATTAATTAGTAAAGTGTAAACAATTAAAATAAATTGTTTATAAGTTTAAGAAATGATTAAAATATTGTGGTATTATTAATAATATTAGATTATGAGATTATTAAGTGATTTATAACATTTGGATTAAGGTGTTATGAAATCATTGATTCGTGAATATTACTTTTGAAATAAAATGTAGTTGTTGATCGTATTATTTTTATTATCATATATAACATTTTTATAATTCCGGTGATGAAATTTCTCTTTGACTTAAGTGTAAAGATGGGTAGATTATTGGTATGATCGTGACTATGAGTTCTCTTTGGCCAGTAGTGCAAAGATGAATTGTTGACTGGTATGATCATGACCATTGAATTTATAATTGAATATTTTTAGCTTAAGAGCAAAGGTGAATTAATCAATATGATTATAATTATTGTTTATATAAATTCTGAAATAATTATATATTTCTTTGAAATATTAACATCTTTGGCTTGTAGTGCAAAGGTGAATTGTTGATGAATATCTTTGGCGTGTAGTACAAAGATGACTTGTTGTTGAATATCTTTGGCCCGTAGTGCAAAGATGACTTGTTGTTGAATATCTTTGGCATGTAGTGCAAATATGAATTGTTAATGAATATCTTTGGCCCGTAGTGCAAAGATGAACTTATTAGTATGATTATGAACATGAACTGTGATTTGGTATAACCATGATATTTGATGTTTCAGGTAAAGACATGTGATGAAAAATATCTTCGTCTCGGATGAGAAGAGAAAATTAGAACTACAATTATGATTATGAGTTAGTCACATGACTGTGAACAAGATCTATTTATTAATATTACAAGGTTAAAGCATTGTTGGTGGACTTTTAACATGGAGAAGATAATAGAATTTATGGTCTATTTGACTCTTCTAATGGATTGCTCATTCCGTTGCAACTATGGTTGAAAAGTTTTATCATCTACCATATGTTCTAAATCTCTGATTTATTACTGATGAAGACTATTGATAATTTAATTATCTTTAGTCATAATATTCTTTACTAAGCTAGTTGTGCTCACCCTTTTGCTTCACAATTCCTTTCAGGTAATAAGAGTGTTACCGGGTCGAGCTGGGATAACAGGAGAATAGAACGGTGGTCTATAGCTATTGAGGTTCTCCCTAAATAGTATGGAAATAATTTTATTGAGAACTTTAGATAAGTGTATCGTATTGTATAAGTCATTTGATATTTAATTTTGGTGAACCGAATAGGGTAAGGTGAACCCAACTTTGGAAGGGTGTTTTGCCACTATCATACAAGATGTCTAATGACCTACGAGTTATATAAGACAGGGTTGTGCACATCCACTTGCTGAGTATATCTACGAGCACTACCTATATGATCTTGGAGTTTATTTGAAACATAATTTTCAACTGGAGACAGTGGAGATAGTTATATGTCAAGAGAAGACTCACCATTGGAAGGAACATGATAGTAATCTTCTCGTTTTTCTTTGGGGTCTATTGGATCAACCAAGGATAATTCTCTAGATATATGATATCTATTATAACTTAGATTCATGGCCTCCTATGTACGAAGGTTTCTTTGAGCACTTCCCAAAGATTTTAATTACTAAAAAAGTTATTGACTGTACCTTTATGTAATGTATCAATGTGAGGTGTTGTCCATAGTTGGGACATGAGTCACAGTTGGTATTAAAACTCACAGTATATATGTTGTATTTTGCACGACAATTATAGTAATAAAGTTGTAGTTGTTTTCTGTACCATGTATTTGGCGACTCAGAATAGGTTGGATGGATTGGACCTATTTTGGGGGCGTCACATGTTGGTATCAGAGCTATGAGTAAAGAGCCCCGAGCCTTTCGCTGGTGACTTCCTTGTGTGGGATGCACCGAAGCCAGACTCTCCGTAGGGGCCGCCTGCTCATGGTGTAAATCGATAGTACAATCTGTGAGGTGTCATTGTCACGGTTGGGACACGAGTCACATTTGGTATCAGAGCTTAGGGATATGATCTCTGGCGGAGATCCGGGATTAGAACTAGGAAGGGGAGATGAGTAATATCCTTCGCTAGTGTGTGTCCTACCTAAGCTGAATTTTTTTACGTAAGTTGACAAATTATGATATGTCAATTAACCTTTGTTTTGAAGCTGTATTCTAGAATGATATCTGAAATACAGGAGATGAGCAATGGAGAAATCATGATGACTGGGGAAATAGAATCTGAAATGAAAGCAAGGTATTCTCAACTCTTCGAAATACCAGCTACGTGAATTTCGGGGACGAAATTTCACAAGGAGGGGAGATTGTAAGACCCCGAATTTTATGAAATAAAAGTATTCAATTTTTCTTATAATTATTATTCAGTAAATGGTTAAATTGATAAAAGGTTAAAGTTAAGGGTGATATATGAAATATTTCAAAATACGCAAGTGGTTATAAAATACTCATTTTTGTCAGGGAATATTCGTTTGGTCGTGGAATATTCTTGTTGTCGGGGAATATTAAATGCGATGGCGCTTGGTCATTTGTGGGCCCCATAACGTAATAATCGCTTGATGAAGAAAATGACAAGTTTGAGTTTTTATAAATAACGGCGTAGTTGTTACCATTAACACCGTTGGAATACCCAATTGGTTAAAAATACGATGTCTACGCGTGGTTGCACAAAGTACACACGATTATTACGATTATTTTTGAATTATTGATTCTTACGTAAGAAGGCACTACTCAATAATTGTTACAGTAATCACTGTTCAATATTTTATTGATTCAATAATTGTTGCGTTGATATTTTATATTATTGTTGTTTCAATAATTGTCACTGCACAATATTTCCCATTATTAGATCAATAATTCATATTATTTGAATAATATTATTAGATAGCAGTATTGGCAATGTCTAGAAAGTTCTGTCAAGGAGAGGTTTGGTCACCTAATTGTGCGCCAGTAAGGAGACATCCTTATCGGAAAGCCCCCTCTTTCTTGGGAACGACCTAGTTGTCAGAATTGTGATTCTGTAATACTATTTGTGAATAATTAATTATTGATTTATATGATAAGGAAATATTTATTTGATGCGGATATAAATGATGAATCTATTTATGTGGTTATAAATGAAGGAATTAATGTTAAGTTGTTTTATCAGTATTTTTGTCAAAAAGGAGGTATTAAAAATCAAACCAGTGTTCTTGTGATATATTGCGTGAGTTATAATTTTTAATCCGACCGTTGGATCATTGTGATTTTTGGATATGTTATACATATATAAGTTGAGTATATGTCCACAAAATTTGAACCGTTAAAAATGAACGTATAAATTGTTATGAATTTTAAGAGGTGACTGGTTCAGAAATTGTTGAAGTTTTGGAATTTATCATTTTGGTGGAAAATTCTAGAATGCGTGGACCCCACCTATGGTTGGTGAAGAAATGTGCTGAAATTCTAATTCAAATATGGTGGGTGGCAATAGTAGTAGGTAAAGCCATCAAGTAGCAGGTCAAGTGTGCTTCGGCGTGCTAACATTTTCCTATAAATAGAGGGCTAAGTTAGAATTGAAAATCACACCAGAAACATAAGCTTTCTCTTTTCTCTCTATATATTATCAAGCGTATTTTGTGAGTATTTAGATACTTTGAGAGTTGCTATTCAGTGCAAGGTTCCTTCGGCTTTACATTCCGGTTAGAAATACTGCTCTTTCGAGGTAAGGGATTTTAAAGGTTATTATGTTTCTTCAGTTTCGTAATTTTTCTGACCTTCAGAAATTCTTAAAAAATTTGAAATGATATTTTGATGAGTTTTCTCGATTGTGTCCAAAAATGTTGATTTTTGGATGGATAGATTAGGAGTTATGGATTTTATGAGAAAAGACTATTTTAAAAGTAAACCCTTATAACTCCTTGTGGTTAACTCTAAAATTGGTGAAATTTTTATTGGGAGTACATCTATATAATATTAGTATATTCTGTAAATTTTGGAATTTTTGGACAACAGTACAATTTATGATAAATGTCTAAATATTCGACAGTTTTGGCCATGTGAAAAATAGTAAATGAATTTTAAAAATTCTGAGAAAAATATATGTTCAATATGGGACTATATTCTGCTAAATCCCCAAAAAAAAATATTTTTGGAACTGATTTGGTATTTTTCATGAAAATGAACTAGTTATGAGTAAATGAATTAAATATGTTATGTGAAGTAGTAACAACATTGGAAAATAGGAATTTATGGCTTGGGAATACTATATAAGGTATATGCAGATTTTTGATGAGGGTTTTGGTTATTGGTGATGAAATTTTATGATTTTGGCATTTTAGGATGATTAAATGCATTAATTGGTAAAGTGTAAAAAATTAAAATAAATTATTTATAAGTTTAAGAAATGATTAAAATATTGTGGTAATATTAATAATATTAGATTATGAGATTATTAATTGATTTATAACATTTGGATTAAGGTGTTATGAAATCATTGATCCATGAATATTACTCTTGAAATTAAATGCAGTTGTTGATCATATTGTTTTTATTATCATGTATAATATTTTTATAATCCCGGTGATGAAATTTCTCTTTGACTTAAGTGTAAAGATGGATAGATTATTGGTATGATCGTGACTATGGGTTCTCTCTGGTCAGTAGTGCAAAGATGAATTGTTGACTGGTATGATCATGACCATTGAATTTAAAATTGAATATTTTTAGCTTAAGAGCAAAGGTGAATTGATCAACATGGTTATAATTATTGTTTATATAAATTCTGAAATGATTATATATTTCTTTGAAATATTAACATCTTTGGCCTGTAGTGCAAAGATGAATTGTTGATGAATATCTTTGGCGTGTAGTGCAAAGATGACCTGTTGTTGAATATCTTTGGCCCATAGTGCAAAGATGACCTGTTGTTGAATATCTTTGGCATGTAGTGAAAAGATGAACCATTAATGAATATCTTTGGCCCGTAGTGCAAAGATGAACTTATTAGTATGATTATGAACATGAACTGTGATTTGGTATAACCATGATCTTTGATGTTTCAGGTAAAGACATGTTATGAAAATATCTTCGTCTTGAATGAGAAGAGAAAATTAGAACTACAATTATGATTATGAGTTATTCACATGACTGTCAACAGGATCTGTTAATTAATGTTACAAGGTTAAAGCATTGTTGGTGGACTTTTAACATGGAGAAGATAATAGACTTTATGGTCTATTTGACTCTTCTAATGGATTGCTCATTCCGCTGCACCTATGGTTGAAAAGTTTTATCATCTACCATATGTTCTAAATCTCTGATTTATTACTGATGAAGGCTATTGATAATTTAATTATCTTTAGTCATATTATTCTTTACTAAGTTAGTTGTGCTCACCCTTTTGCTTCATAATTCCTTTCAGGTAATAAGAGTGTTCTTAGGGTTGAGCGGGGGATAACAGGGAATAGAATTATGGTCTATAGTCATTTGAGGTTCTTCCTAAATAGTATGGAAATAATTTTATTGAGAACTTTAGATAAGTGTGTCGTATTGTATACGTCATTTGATATTTAATTTTGGTGAATGGAATAGGGTAAGGTGAACTCAACTTTGGAAGGGTATTTTTCCACTATCATACAAGATGTCTAATGACCTACGAGTTATCAATAAACGAATAGCTTTATGGCTTGAGATGACAGTGATTGATTTTAATGGTTTGGTTGCTTGAATTCGCATAATAGGTTGATTAGGAATATGAAAGCTAACAACCTTACGAAAATAATCAATTTTTGCATGATGAGTAGTTAACCAATCAATCCATAGAATTAAGTCAAATGCAAGTATTTTCAATGAAATAAGGTCAACAAGTAATGTGAGGGTACCGATTTGAACCAAACAAGACTTATAAACAGTGGATGTAATGAAGATTTCTCCCAACGGAGTTTCAACAGATAAGTCAAAGTCTAATTTCTCCGGAGTCAAATTTAAACGTTGAGCGCAAGTAGGAGAAATAAAAGTATTGGTAGAACCGGTATCAATTAAGGTATATACTTCACTATAATTTATGATAAGCTTACCCGTGATAACCTCGTTCGAGTTCCTTGCTTTCTGGGAGGTCACGACAAACGCTCTCCCTTGAACAACCAGTTTTGTCTTGTTTGGGATGGCCTTTGCTGCCTCCATCCTAGCTGGACTTGTCTTCGGTGCACGACAAAATCGGGCCAGGTGTCCTTCTCTTCCACAATTGTAACATGCTTTGGAGGGCATCACACAGTTTGGACTGATGTGTCCCTCCCCTCCACATTTGAAGCATATGATAGGTGGTCGTCCTCCTTGCTTACCGACAAGTGCTGATGCTGACGTCTTTCCATCATTTTTGAATCTTCTTTTCTTGAAATGTCCATTCTTATTGTTTTGGCCATGATTACCACTGAAGTGGTTACCATTTCTGGCATGTTGATTCCCTCCACGCTTATTGTCACCGCTTGGATGATCTTTATCACCGGTATTATCATTTTGCCGGCTGCTCTCTTTTGGTTGGGTTGACTCATTATCGCGCTCCAATAACTGAGCCCTATTAACAACATCTGAATACAAACACAGTTTCTGAGAGATAAGATATTGACGTATCTTTGGTTTTAAACCTCTTAGAAACATTCGCGTCATTCTCTCCTCATTATCAACCAAATGGGGCGCAAAACGGGACAGCTCGACAAACTTGGCTTCGTACTGTGACACGGTCATGTTGTTTTGTTCCAGTTTAATGAACTCTACCTCTTTCATGTGATGAATACTTTTGGTAAAGTACTTGTCATTGAATAGTTCTTGGAACTTCTCCCAAGACAACTTCAGTGCGTCAGGTTAAGTTGCTAAATACATGGTACTAAATTCAAATACAACTTGATTATACAACAGTCGTGTAAAATACGACAAAATACATGTTGTGAGTTTTAATACAAATATTGTCATCTAGACAATATCCACACTCAATTTAGTCCTCATTACATTTATTATCACACTATTTAACAGAATAGTGAGGAATACTAAGACACCATCTCGGACCATCATTCCGTTCCCCGACTAGTCCCGACGACACTCTCATTTCCTGAAGAGAATAGTGAAAGAAAGGGTGAGCTCAACTAGCCCATTAAGAAATATTATGACTAAGATAATGCAGAATAAGTTATCATTAGTCCTCAATAGTGTTAAACTGATAAAATACAATAGACATCAAGTTTAACTACAGCGGAACATGCAATCCATTAAAAGAGTCAAGTAGAGAATAAAATCTACTATCTTTTATGATTTAAAAGGTTTTTCATCACTTTTATCGCTGAGACTCAGCTTAATAAATAATCCACATCATCCCTGCACTACGACCAAGGATATTCATTAGGGTCACAACCACAAATTATCCATGCACTACGGGCCAAGGATATTTGTGTATTCATCAATGGTCATGATCATGCCAACAACTGTCCATCAATGCACTTCGGGCCAATGAGGACTTTTACCACATCATTTGTAACATTACGGTCATGATTATACCGAATAATCCCTGGTCATAATCATACCAAGTCCACCTATGCATTACAGGCCACATATGACTTTTAAAAATAATATAAACATGAGGATGATGACAATGATATAACAATTCAATAAAACAAGTTCAAGAATTAATTTATTCAGGAACTAATAACGTCCAAATTGTCAACATGATACTTCTTTGTAAAGTAAAATTCAAGAATGCTCAGAAGAATATTTCCATGAAAAGATACTGGATGAAGCGCAAATATCAAGAATATTCCACTAATTTCATGGAGTATAGAAGTCAAAACTTTAATTAACTGAGTATAATAAAGAATGGAATAACAAAAGAAATCACCATGCATGCGGTACTTCATGATAGACAAAGTTATTCCATCGTAATAATAAATAAGCGGAACTGTGTCAAAGCGTAATACGCACCGACGTGATATTCCAAATGTAATAATAAAGAATGGAATACAACAGAAATCACCATGCATGCGGTACTTGATGATGCGAGTTATTCCAATAGAATACTAAATGACGGAACCAGTGTCGTGAAATTCACACCAACAGGATGTTCCAGCGTAATAATAAAAGACGGAACCAGTCCGACGTAAAAGCACGTATACATGATATTCCAATAGAATAATAAAGACGGAACCGGTCCCACAGAAAAGCAAAACAGGATATTCCAAATGTAATAATAAAGAATGGAATACGTAAGAATTTCACAAAGTATAGGGTAGCTCACAGATATCTGAGTTATTCCAACAGAATAATAAAGATGGAATAATAGAAGTTCTCTTCATGAATACAAAAGAAATAATACCCCTTACCATAAAAGAAACTTGATATCGGAGTAGTGAAGTAGCAAAATACTTTTCTTCTTTCTCTCTATAGTTTCTCTCTCTAGAGTTTCAGTGAATTCGTAAGAAATAATGAAGGAATGAGCTTCTATTTATAGAAGAGTAGAATGAATAGTAACCAATCCATGAACGGTCCAGATTGATTTACTTTAATTGGACTGTCCATATTTAAAGCAAAATCTTTTAAATAAAATAAAATATATTCTATTTATAATCTAATAAAATGAATAACTTTTTAAAAAAATTTACTATGCAAACACTATGCATAATAAAATATAATATATTCTAGTTATTGTCTAATAAAACAGATAACTTTATAAAAGTATTCTATTTTATATAAAAAGATTTTACTATTAGCCTAATAAAACGAATAACTTTATAAAAGTATTATGTTTTATATAAAAAGTTTTTCTCTTTTATTACGTTAATAATATGAATAAAACAAAAAGTCATCATCATTATTATTATTCACACTATTAATCGACCAGGTCGTTCCCAGGAAAGAGGGGGCTTTCCAATAAGAATTTATCCCTATTGGCGTGCAATTAGGTGACCAAACCTCTCCTTAACAGAACTTCTAGACATCGTTAATAATGAAAATAATAATATTAACAACTTCGTCATCTCAATTATTGATTTAATAACATATAAAATATCGACAATAATTGAATCAAACTGAGTGACTTCTCACATAAGCATTAATAATCAATACCGTGTGATACTATGAAACCACGCGTATTACTGTACTTTTACTACCGAGTATTTCAATAGTATCATCGATAAACTTCCGCCGTTATTTTTATAAAAATATTTTTGTCATTTTCTCAATCCGACAATAATTATGTTGTGGGATCCACCAATGATTGTGTCGTCGTACGAATATTTCCTGACCAATTGAATATTATATAACAACTTGCGTACTTTGCAAAATTTATAAATATTATCCACAACTATAACATTATATCAAATTTATTCCATAATATTCAAAAATGATATTTATAGAAAATTCATTTTTATGCATAAAAGTTGGGGTCGTACACTAGCACAGTTTAAGTTTGGGAGAGTTTGATAAGTGGGTTTTATACCTACGAATCGGGTTCTTATTTGGACTTAAACAGTGTTTAATCTAGTTATTTTTGTACAATTTTATGTGTTTTGTGTGCAGGATGTATTATGTGTTAGTTAAAGTATATGGTGGCAATGTGGTGGGACTTGGCAGGAAAAGAAAGGAAATCAGTAAGTGTGAAGCTTGATACGCGCCGGGGCGGGCATTTTACAAAGTAAATACCCCACCGGGGCGGGGGTATACGTGTAAGAATAAATAGCACCCCACCGGGACTGGGACTTTCTAGGCTTAAAAGCCCGCTAGGGCGGGGGGTGCGCGGACAGAAGAAGGAGTTTGGATGCAATTCTAACACTGCAGATGCGTGGATTGAAGGACTTTGGCTCTGATTGGGATTGGATTATGGTCATTTTTATCAACTATTACAGAGACTAAGTAAAGGATATACATAATAGAATGATACAATCAACAATTTCAACTTTTGGAAGCCCTAATTTCAGAGAAAATCGTGGAGGAGCAGATTAAGGAGCAAGATCATGAAGATCTCAAAACTTAAGGCAAAGAAGGGTGGTTTTATACTATTCTATCTCTTTTATTCAGCTTCTGTAATTGGGATGATGTATTCTTTAATATTTTTAGTTTTTAATTCATTAGTTATGAACTAATTTCTTATTAAGCTTGCAATGAATCTTTAATGCGGAATGATGATTATCATACTTTGAATTCAGTTTAATTAAGTTATCTTTTCAATTCATCTATTGTGATTTTTGCATAATTTATGAATTGCTTGATCACTAATTCTTTGTGGATTTGTATGGACTCGAGATATGATATATGAATCTAGACTTAGTAATAATAGCATGTGTTCTTGATTTCTGCGTTTTGATGGAATTCTAGATGTATGTTTAGGATAGAGATATACCTAACATTGCATGTAATTGTGTAAGAACTTGGAAATTAAACCTTCTTTGATTTTAATTCACATAGAGATATAGTGAATTAGTTAATTAGGGTGTTTGGCTTAATTCTATCTATAAGACCCAAACTTTTATGAATAAAGATTAATTTTTCTCGAAATATATTTTTGAATATTATGGTGTGGATTTGATATAATGTTATAGTTGTGGGTAATATTTTAAAAATTTTGCAAAGTAAGCAAGTGGTTATAAAATAGTCGATTGGTCGGGGAATATTCGTTTTATAAGGAATATTCATACGACAGCACAATCATTGGTGGATCCCACAACGGAAGTATTGACGATGTTAGAAAACGATAGAAATATTTTTTATAAAAATAACGACGAAAATTTTACCGTTAAACTGTTGAACTACTCGGTAGTACAAGTACAGTAATATACGTGGTTACATAGTAGCACACGATATTGTACAATATCTTTGATTATTAATGCTTATGTGAGAAGTCACTCAGTTATACTCAATTATTGCCATAGTAATTTCTGCATAATATCTCTCATATTATTGATTCAATTATTGTCACAGTATCATCTGTATAATATTTTATATTATTAAATCAATAATTGAGATGACAAAGTTATTCATATTATTATTTGCAATATTGACGATGTCTAGAAAGTTCTGTCGAGGAGAGGTTTGGTCACCTAATTGCGTGCTAATAGGGAGAAATCCTTATCGAAAAGCCCCCTCTTTCCTAGGAATGATTTGGTTGTTAAATATCGTGAGTTATAATATTAATGATGAATAAGTTCGTGTTGATTAAAGATGAAATTGATATTTACATTGTGTTGGGATTATTAGTGTTAATGGAAATCGACATTTATTTTGATAATAATTTATTTCTGGAGGTTAAAGTGACCAATCAGGTAATTAATTGGATAAATGAGCAATTAATTACTATTAATTCACATGCTTATAACTATTTGGTCACATACATGTACTATTAGAGGAGGTGGTGCAAGATTGATAATACTTGCATGACTAAATTAAAAATAGAGGTATAGATGAAGGTACTATACTGTAACTATTTTTTCACATGTACAGAACTATTGATTCACTTGAATGTACTATCGATTCACATGCATGTACTATTAGGGGAGGTGGTGCAAGTTTGATAATACTTGCAGGACTAAATTAAAAATGAAGGAAAAGATGAAGGTATTATACTTTAATATTTTGAGCCCCAAAACGTGCAATTATCGAAACTATATTTTTCTATAAATAGAAGCTCATTCTTCTTTCATTCTCACCAATTCACTAAGACTCATAAGAGCAATTATAGAGAGAAAAGCTATAGATAGAGAAGCTATAGTAAGAAAGAAGAAGAGTATTCTGCTACTTCACTATTCCAGTATCCAGTCTTCTTCTAAGGTAAGGGATTTTTTTTCAATATTCGTAAGAAATAATATTTTCTTCCATACTCTGTAATATGTGAGTAATATTATTTCATTTCATATTCCTAATTCTACATTCATTCTGTTAAAGTATTACTTCTATACTCCGTGAAATTAGTAGAATATCCTTGAAATTTGCGCTTCATCTAGTATCATTTCACAATGATATTTTTTTTAACATTCTTGTTAAATGTTAATCTTTTCATACCGGAGTACTATTCACGAAGTACTATTCACAGGTACTATTCACAAAGTACTATTCACGAGGTACTATTCACAAAGTACTATTCACCTGGGGTACTATTCATGATAAAAATTGATTTCTTTTCTGTTCAAATCATTTTTGTTACAATATTATTCTTGAATTTTACTCCACAAAGCAGTATCATGTTGATAATTTGGACATTATTGAATTCTGGATAAATTAATTTATAAATCTTTAAAAAGTTATCCTTTGTTTTCTTTTAATTGAATTCTTATATCACTGTCATCATCATCATACTTATATTGTGATAAAACTCATCTTTGGCTTACATGCATAGATGGACTGTTGATTGGTATGATTATGACCAAGGATCATTCGGTATAATCATGACCTGTAATGTTACAAATGATGTGGTAAAATTTCTCATTAGCCCGTAGTGCATTGATGGACAGTTGTTGGTATGATCATGACCATTGATGATTACATGAATATCCTTGGCCCGTAGTGCAGGGATGATTCGATGATGTGGTTTATTTATTAAGCTGAATCTCAGCGATAAAGCTGATGAAAAACTTTTTAAATCATAGAAGATAGTAGATATCATGCTATACTTAACTCTTCTAATGGATTGTTTGTTCCGCTGCAGTTAAACTTGTTGTTTATTAGTTTAACACTGTTGAAGGCTAATGATAATTTATTCTGCATTATCTTAGTCATAATATTTCTTACTGAGCTAGTTGAGCTCACCCTTTTGCTTTCATTGTTCTCTTCACAAAATGAGAACGTAGCCGGGACTAGTCGGGGAACGGAGTGATGGTCCGAGATGGTGGCTATAGTAGTCCTCACTATTCTATGAAATAGTGTGATAATAAATGTAATGAGGACTCCATTTGAGTTTGGATATTGTCTAGAAGACAACATTCATGTAAAAACTCTCAGCTACACTTTTGTCGTATTGTATAAAAGAAGTTTGTATTTGATTTATGTACCAAGTATTTGGCGACTCAGAATGGGTGATGTATACCTATTTTGGGGGCGTCACACTATCAATTGTGGATTTAAGTTAATATAGTGTTAGTGCATTGAGAGATGGCTAATTCTACTTTAGTGTTCTTGATTAATGAACTGGGATAGTTAATTAAATTGAAAAGAAGTGTGATAATCTGAGTGACGCTTAAAGTGAAATTGTAAGCTTAATTCTCCATTATTTGATTAAAATTTGTGGTAGCGAGTTGTGTTGATTTGTTTTGATTTCTAGTTTTTTAGCTTTTGTTATTTTAAATCATTAATTTGATTAGTTTAATAAAATTGAAATAATATAAAACTTGTAATTGTTAGATTAAAATTAATACTTGTCTTTGTGGGAACGATACTCAACTTATCATTATATTACTTGTTGATCACGTATACTTGCGTGCAGTGCTTAATTAGATTTATACCCAACAACCACATGCCCCAAGGTAATCTCGTCTAGGGCAACTCTGCGCCTCAAGACTGTCAAGGTCATAAACTGTCGGCTCATGTCGCTAACAACCATTCGAGCGCAAGGCCGATCTAAAGGCAAGTCTATAAGACGCTCATACTCCTCCAAGGTAGGTGTAAGACCCCAACTTTTTATAAATAAAGATTTAATTTCTCTAATTATTATTTTGAAATAGTAAAGAGGTTGATTTGATTAATGTGGATAGTTATGGGTAAAATGCGCAAATTTTTTAAATAAGTAAGTGGTTATAAAATATTCATTGTTGTCGGGGAATATTCATACGACGGCGCAGCCTTGTGTGGGCCCCATAACGGAAAGAGATTGGATGAAGAAAATGACAAACTTGAGTTTTTATAAATAACGACGTAGTTGTTCCCATGCTATTATCTTGTTAGAATACCCGTTGGTTAAAAATATAGTAGCACATCTGATCGCACTCAATTATTGATTCTTACATAAGAAGGCACTACTCAATAATTGTTATAGTAATTACTGTTCAATATTTTATTTTATTGATTCAATAATTGCTACGTTGATATTTTATATTATTGTTGTTGTTTCAATAATTGTTAATACACAGTATTTTCCATTATCAGATCAATAATTCATATTATTTAAATAATATTATTAGATAGCATTATTGGAAATGTCTAGAAAATTCTGTCTAAGGAGAGGTTTGGTCACCTAATTGCGCGCCAGTAAGGAAAAATTCTTATTGGAAAGCCCCTTCTTTTCTGAGAACGGCTTGGTTGTCAGTATTGTGATTCTGTAATATTATTTGTGAATAATTAATTATTGATTTATATGATAAGGAAAATATTCATTTTATGTGGATATAGATGGAGAAAATTTTTAAAGTGACAATTGTTGAAAATTGATATGTTATCTTTTTTGACAAAATAATTCATTTAAATATATTATTATATTATAATAATATAATAATGGTGATATTTTTACAATGAATGTGTGATATATGAATAAATGAGGAGGAAGAGTATTTTTGTTACAAAAAATGTTTAACACATGTTTTGTGTGTTGATGGACCCCATTTTTGACTGAAATTTGATTATAGCCTGCAAAATCGTCCGTGTGTGGATTTCGGTCATTTTTTGTTTGGAATTTGGAAAACTTTCTTCTGTAAAGTTGTAGAGAATTAAATTTCCTATGGAATAGATATAAGATATGATTTTTTTTGATAAAAGGGCTATTTATTATGAATTATTGAAGTTCCAGAATATTGGGTCTGAATTGATTTTGTTACAAAAATTGTTTAAAACATGTTTTTCATATTGGTGGGCCCCACTAGCATGTGTGAATTGCTGAAATTCAGATTTCAAATAGTGCGTATAATATTTTTATAAATATTATTTCTTTATTAAATTTTCTGCTTTGGTGTTCTAAGCATTTTCCTATAAATAGGGTGCTTAGGTTAGAATTGAAAATCACACTAGAAACTGAAGTTTTCTCTCTCTATATTATCGAGCGTATTTTTGTGAGTATTTACATATCTTGAGTGTTGCTTTATCTGATTGCAAGTTTCCTTGATATATATCGATATTCCAAATGTAAGTACTATTCTTTTAAGGTAAGGGATGCTATTTTTTTAAATGATATTATTTCTTTCAATATCATTATGCCGAAATATTGGTAAGATTTTTTTTGTGAAATTCTTATCTTTTTATGTCGGGGTTACTATTCATGAGTTACTATTCACGAGTTACTATTCAGGAGTTACTATTCACGAGTTACTATTTACGAAGCATGATGATTTTTTTTCTTGTGGAATTTCTACCTTTTAGTGTCAGAGTTATTATTCACGTATACGGTACTATTCACGTATACGACACTATTCACGAATATGACACTATTCACAGAAAAATTAAATTTTCCTTTCTGTGTCTAAGATTGTCTGTTGTGGTTCTTATCTTTGATTGGATCTATGTTTTGATCTTCAATTTTGAATTTTGCTCTACAATAGTTTATTATGGAGTATTTTTGAACATGGATAAACCAAAGTACGAATCCCTAATATTTGTTCTTTTGTTTTACTGGATTCGTTTTCTTTATAATATATTTTTTTCATCATCCTCAGTCCTAAATGTTAATATTACTGAATATCTTTGGCCTGTAGTGCAAAGATGAATGATTTCTTGATGAATATCTTTGGCCCGTAGTGCAAAGATGAACAGGTGTTGAGATGAACATGACCAACTGATGAATATCTTTGGCCTGTAGTGCAAAGATGAATATTTGATTCAAGATGTATATTGATTGATGTTACAGGGATAAAATATCGATGATGGACTTTTAAATTCATAGATGATAGTAGATTTCATTCTCTACTTAACTCTTTTAATGAATTATTGTTTCCGCTGCAGTTGTTGATCTAAAACTTGTTGTCTATTGTATTCTATCAGATATTTCCCTGTTGAAGACTAAGGATAATTTGTTGTACATTATCTTAGTCATAATATTCTTTCTTGGGCTAGTTGAGCTCACCTTTTTCCTTTTGTTCCATTTTTCTTCTTAGAAGCGAGAATATAAGCGGGAACTAGTCGGGGTGTGGAGTGATGGTTCAAGATAGTTGTTTTAGTAGTCCTCACTATTCTGTAAAATAGTGTATCAATAATTATAACGAGGGCTTTATTTTGATGTGGATATTGTCTAGAAGATAATATTTGAATTTAAACTCACAGCATAAGTGTTGTCGTATTTTGCACGACAATTGTAATAATGAAGTTGTAGTTGATTTTGTACCATGTATTTGGCGACTTAGAATAGGTTGGGTGGATTGGACCTATTTTGGGGGCGTCACAGTTGGTATCAGAGCTTAGGGATATGGTCTCTGGCGGAGATCGGGGAATAGAACTAGGAGGGGAGAGACAAGTAAATCCTTCGCTAGTGTGTCCTACCTAAGCTTATTTGTTGGTTGGTCAGAAATAGGGATATTATGTGATATGTTAATTTCTTTAATTAACCTTTGTTTTATGGCAGTATTTAAAAATAGCAACTGAGAATGTTAACAGTGGAGTAATTGAGACCGTGGAGACACCTTTACTCACGAATCAGGAGAACGTGCAACAGGACGACAATGTTCCTTTTGTAAACAACACCACTGATCAGACGATGAACGACGGGATGTTTATAATAGAAGCTTTTTGTAGTTCATGCAAAATCAGACGAAGGAGACTCGTGTACAAAATACAAGTGGAAATGATAGCAACGCACTGTTTGTCATAGCCAAGCAGTTCAAAGAGTTGGGACCACCAGAATTTTGGGGAAAGCCGGATCCGATTAAGGCGGAGACGTGGGTCAAGCAAATTACCAAGATATTCGATGTCTTGGGATGCACGGAGGAACAGAAGGTTCCATTCGCCAATTTTATGTTCCGTAATGAGGCAGATTACTGGTGGGAATCTGTGAAACGTACCCATCCAACTGCACTTAGCATGTCTTGGGAGATATTTTAGAAACTGTTCAATGACAAGTACTTTCCTGAAAGTATTCGTCATGTGAAGGAGGTAGAGTTTATTAGACTAGAACAGAACAACATGACGGTGTCCCAGTACAAGGCGAAGTTCGCGGAGTTATCCAAGTTTGCACCTCATTTGGTGGAGAACGAGGAACATATGACGCGGATGTTTCTGAGAGGTTTGAAACCCGACATACGTCAATATCTCAGTTATTGGAGCACGATAATGAGTCAGCTTAACCGAAGATTAACGACCAACAACTCGATGATAATCGTACCGGTTGCAATGGCCATCAGAACAATGATAACTATCGTGGAGGAAATTATCATGCCAGAAATGGTAACCACTTCGGTGGTAATCATGGCCAAGATAATAAAAGAAATAATTCAAGTGGAAATTTCAAGAAGAGAAGATTTAACGATGACGGGAAGACGTCGGTAGCAGCACCAGCACCAGCACCAGTAACAAATTCTAGGGGAGGAGAACGACCGCCAGTTAGATGCTACAAATACGGAGAGGAGGGGCATATAAGTCCAAACTGTTCACAGCCTTCCAAGGTATGTTTTAATTGTGGAAAAGATGGTCACATAGCTCGATTTTGTCCTGTAGCGAAATCAAGTCCAGCTGGGATGGTGGCACTAGAGGCGGATACGGACAATTCAAAGTCAGCGGTTTCTGGAAGAGCGTTTGTCGTGACTGGCCAAAATGTGAGGAACCCGAACAAAGGTATCACGGGTTAGTTAATTATAAATTCTTGCGAAGTCTATACCTTATTAGATACTGGTTCTACCCATTAATTTATCTCTCCTACTTGTGCTCAACATTTAAACTTGACTCCGGAGAAATTAAACTTTGACCTATTTGTGGAGACTCCGTTAGGAGAAACTTTTGTTACATCCACTGCTTATAAATTTTGCTTGATTCAAACTGGTACCATCACATTACCTGTTGATCTTATCTCTTTAAAGATACTTGCTTTTGATGTTATTTTAGGGATTGATTGGTTAACTACTCATCATGCCAAAATTGTTTGTTTTCGTAAAGTTATTAGTTTTCATATTCCTAAGCAACCTATTATTTGAATTCAAGCAACCAAACCATTAAAGTCAAACTCTTTCATATCAATCCATAAATTCATTTATTTATTGAAAAATGGATGTCAAGCTTTCTTAGCCCATGTCATGGACTTGAACAAAAATACGTCAAATTTGAATGATATTTCTGTTATTAGTGAATTTCCTAACGTATTTCCTAGCCTACTCCTAGAGTGTGATATTGAATTTTGTATCATCTTTGAACCCGGTTCAAAATCCACTTCTAAAATCTCATATCGAATGGCTCATATTGAACTTCAGGAGTTAAAAACCCAACTATAGAAGTTGATAACTGAGCCTTTAACTGGTGACTTCCTTTGTGGAATGCACCAAAGCCAGACTCTCCATAGGGGATGCCATATTCGTGTGATAGGAAATTGATAGGTGCCACTGTGACGTGTTATCCAAGATTGGATATGAGTCACAGTTGAGAGCAACCTAAGTCAGTAATTGAAATACGTAGTTTTCTGGGCTTAGCTGGTTATTATCGAAGATTTGTGGAAATATTTTCTCGAATCACTATTCCATTAACTCAGCTAACTCATAGAGATACAAAATTCAAATGGAGAAAGGAATGTGGAAGAGCTTCGAAGAACTCAAGAGGAGACTCATTTTGGCACCTATTCTGACCATACCATCCTGAAAAAGCGAACGTGGTAGCTGACGTGTTGAGTAGAAGATCGTATGCGGGTACGAGTGCGATATTCTCGAATACAAAGACCCATTTCGTATAACTTACAAATGATAGAGATAGAGTTAAAGACTCTAGGAACCCACATGATGATATACGAGTAGAATCGACCTTAATCGATAAAGTTAAAGTTGCTCAAGCTACAGACTTGGAGCTGATGAATATGAAGAAGAAGATGCTTGAAGTTGTTATTCCAAAAGTGAGAATCGGCGATGTGAGGAAAGCTCAAACCTTCGATTTATTAGTCCATTTGAAATCCTCGATCAAATAGGAACTGTGGCCTATAGACTCGATTTACCGCC
Source organism: Panax ginseng (assembly GCA_020205605.1). Classification (NCBI taxonomy): domain Eukaryota; kingdom Viridiplantae; phylum Streptophyta; class Magnoliopsida; order Apiales; family Araliaceae; genus Panax; species Panax ginseng. Next base: position 132,694,674 of record CM035139.1, read on the forward strand.
AAGTATGTCGCATGTTCATAGCGGTTTTCACGTATCAATGTTACGAAAATATGTGAACGACCCGGACCACGTTATTGAGTTAGAATCAGACAAAATAGCCAAAGATTTAACGTACGAGGAGGTACCTGTCAAGATCTTGGATAGGAAGGAGCATGTCCTACGCACAAAGGTTATACCGCAAGTTAAGGTTTTGTGGAAGAACCATGCTATTGAGGAAATGACCTGGGAGTTGGAAACGAAAATGAAAGCGAGGTATCCTCATCTTTTTGAAATACCAGGTACGTACTTCAATTTCGAGGATGAAATTTCATAAGGAGGGGAGGTTGTAAGACCCCAACATTTTATAAATAAAGATTTAATTTCTCTAATAATTATTTTGAAATAGTAAAGGGGTTGATTTGATTAATGTGGATAGTTATGGGTAAAATGCGCAAATATTTTAAATAAGTAAGTGGTTATAAAATATTCATTGTTGTCGGGGAATATTCGTTTGGTCGAGGAATATTCTTGCTGTCGGGAAATATTTGTACGACGGCGCAGCCTTGTGTGAGCCCTATAACGGAAAGCGGTTGGATGAAGAAAACGACAAGCTTTAGTTTTTATAAATAACGGCGTAGTTGGTACCGTTAATACTGTTAGAATACTTGGTGGTTAAAACACAGTAGCACACGGTATTGCACCAATTATTGATTATTACGTAAGAAGGCACTACTCAATACTACCTTCGTCCCATAATAAGTGATTTTTTAGCTTAAATCACACATACCAATACACAAGATAAAATGGAAAAAATACCCTTAATATACTTTCTTTGGAGTTGAAAGTTAATGAGTGTCATTTAATTGTAGTGAGTAATGGAGGAAACGAAGAGTCAATAATAATGGAAGGCATATATGGCAAAATATTGTAAAATTTGTATTGAAGTTCTAACACATCACTTATTTTGGAAAAAGATATTAAGCCTAAAAAATCACTTATTGTGAGACGGAGGTAGTAATTGTTATAGTAATTACTGTTCAATATTTTATTTTATTGATTCAATAATTGCTACGTTAATATTTTATATTATTGTTGTTGTTCAATAATTGTCACTACACAGTATTTTCCATTATCAGATCAATAATTCATATTATTTGAATAATATTATTAGATAGCGTTATTGGCAATGTATAGAAAATTACATCTAAGGAGAGGTTTGGTCACCTAATTAATTGCTTGCCATTAGTAAGGAGAAATTTTTATTGAAAGCCCCTTTTCCTAAGGCGGCTACCGGTTGTCGATGATTATGATTCTGTAATATTATTTGTGAATAATTAATTATTGATTTATATGATAAGAAAAATATTCATTTTATGTGGATATAGAATGAGAAAATTTTTAAAGTGACAATTGTTGAAAATTGATATGTTATCTTTTCTGATAAAATAATTCATTTAAATATATTATTATATTATAATAATATAATAATGGTGATATTTTTTACAATGAATGTGTGATATATGAATAAATGAGGAGGAAGAGTATTTTTGTTACAAAAAATGTTTAACACATGTTTTGTGTGTTGGTGGACCCCATTTTTGACTGAAATTTGATTATAGCCTGCAAAATCGTCCGTATGTGGATTTCGGTTATTTTCTGTTTGGAATTTGGAAAACTTTCTTCTGCAAAGTTGTAGAGAATTAAATGTCCTATGGAATGGACATACGATTTGAATTTTTCTGATAAAAGGGCTATTTATTATGAATTATTGAAGTTCCGGAATATTGGGTCTGAATTGATTTTGTTACAAAAATTGTTTAAAACATGTTTTTCATGTTGGCGGGCCCCACTAGCATGTGTGAATTGCTGAAATTCAGATTTCAAAGAGTGCGTATAATATTTTTATAAATATTATTATTTTATTAAATTTTCTACTTTGGTGTTCTAAGCATTTTCCTATAAATAGAGTGCTTAGGTTAGAATTGAAAATCACACCAGAAACTGAAGTTTTCTCTCTCTATATTATCGAGCATATTTTTGTGAGTATTTAGATATCTTGAGTGTTGCTATACAATGCAAGTTTCCTTCAGCGTTAAATCTGATATTCCAGCCAGAAGTACTGTTCTTTTGAGGTAAGGGATGTTATTTTTTTAAATGATATTATTTCTTTCAATATCATTATGCCGGAATAATGGTAAGATTTTTCTTGTGAAATTCTTATCTTTTTATGTCCAGGTTACTATTCACGAGTTACTATTTACGAAGCATGATGATTTTTTTTTCTTGTGGAATTTCTAACTTTTAGTGTCGGAGTTATTATTCACGTATACGGTACTATTCATGTATACGACACTATTCACGAATACGACACTATTCACAGAAAAATTTAATTTTCTTTTTTATGTCTAAGATTGTCTGTTGTGGTTCCTATCTTTGATTGGATCTATGTTTTGATTTTCTTTTTTGAATTCTGCTCCACAATAGTTTATTATGGAGTATTTTTGAACATGGATAAACCAAAGTACGAATCCCTAATATTTGTTCTTTTATTTTACTGGATTCGTTTTCTTTAAAATATATTTTTTTCATCATCCTCAGTCCTAAATGATATTATTACTGAATATCTTTGGCCTGTAGTGCAAAGATGAATGATTTCTTGATGAATATCTTTGGCCCGTATTGCAAAGATGAACAGGTGTTGAGATGAACATGACCAACTGATGAATATCTTTGGCCCGTAGTGCAAAGATGAATATTTGATTCAAGATGTATATTGATTGATGTTACAGGGACAAAATATCGATGATGGACTTTTAAATTCATAGATGATAGTAGATTTCATTCTCTACTGAACTCTTTTAATGAATTGTTGTTTCCGCTGCATTTGTTGATCTAAAACTTGTTGTCTATTGTATTCTATCAGATTTTTCCCTGTTGAAGACTAAGGATAATTTGTTGTACATTATCTTAGTCATAATATTCTTTACTGAGCTAGTTGAGCTCACCCTTTTTCTTTTTGTTCCATTTTTCTTCTTAGGAGGCGAGAATATAGCGGGAACAAGTCGGGGTATGGAGTGATGGTTCAAGATAGTTGTTTTAGTAGTCCTCACTATTCTGTAAAATAGTGTATCAATAATTATAATGAGGACTTTATTTGGGTGTGGATATTGTCTAGAAAACAATATTTGTATTTAAACTCACAGCATAAGTGTTGTCGTATTTTGCACGACAATTGTAATAATGAAGTTGTATTTATTTTTGTACCATGTATTTGGCGACTTAGAATAGGTTGGGTGGATTGGACCTATTTTTGGGGCGTCACAGTAGGAGTCAACTTATGGGTATTAAATCTGAACACCTGTCTATCTGGTATCCAATGCTCAAGCATGCCCTCTATAAATCCCGGCAGAACCTAAAATGTCAGGAGGGTCATGGAGTGTCTCAACAACTGATCAATTGTCACTCGATCTAGGGAAGACAAAGTGCCATATCACGATCTCAAGGAAGAGGTCACCAACATAGGTGCGGTATGCTCAATCCGGCTAACAGTGAATGAAGACATCTGTAGAGCCGTATCAGAAGACCATCTATGGGTCAATGCTAAACTCTTCTCTAGAAATGCATATCCATGACATAGTGCATACATAATAAATGATAGATGACAATATGATGTAGGGAATACAAAGCATTATACATATATTCCTGAGTACATCATCATCTAAATACATCATCTCTGTATACAACTAAAAAAATACAGGAAAATGGGGCACAACCACTCAACATCTAACAGAGGCCTATCAAAAGATATAAAGAGAACAGGGGCACAGCCGCCCAATATCTAACAGAGGCCTATCAAAAGAAATAGCGAGAAATGAATTAGAAGAAGTAAATGGTGTTGATGTCCACATCATCCAATCCATCCATCTGATGTAACTCCTCCTAAGTTACTGAATCTCTACCAGAAGGGATATCAGGCTGATATAATAAAGGATCTGCGCCGGTAAAACCATCTGAATATGGGCCACCTGAAGGGCCAGCCCCAGAGCTGGAAGGATCAAAAGTATCTACCTATGATGGATCTCTACCCAAATGTCGGATAAAGAAATATGCCCGGTCCAACTACTGGGTCAAACTATCAATCTGCGTCAAATGAGTCAGCTCTCGGACGTAGGTAATCCAATCTATCAGCATGACGGAGCTAGGAACCATATCCCCCATAAACTGCGCGGCGCGGGTCTCAGCTCTAATGGTGTGAGGGAACCACCAGTAGTAAAAAGCCTCCTGAGTGAAAGGTCCCTTTGACAAAGTAAAGCCATCCATGCCCATCAATGGGATCTCAGTGATCGACTGTGACAAAGGCCAATAACATCTGGCAGGAGGAAAGAATAGAATGCATATCTTTTCTATAGTGCTCCTAATAGTACGCTATCCCAAATAGAGCTCCCAACCTCAGTCAGTAAGGAGAGGAATTTGACAGGTGGACAATACATACTAGACACCAGTCGAGAAACCACCCTCGAAGCCAACTGTCAAGCGGTCCTCAGAGTAAGGAACCCATGTAATGACCTCTATGGTCAACAACTCAAACTATAAGCGAGGATAGGTGAAACCCTTAGCTACAAGAACCTCTGCCAAAGTGGAGAAATGCCATCGCTGTCCCCGTGGATAGGTGCCCAAACCTAGCGTGCTAATTGGACAAAGACATGGGAGCCTCTCGTAGGCCCAAAACTGCAAATACAAAGATCAAATATCTGCGGTTATTCAAACTGGCAACCCAAACAAAGAGAAATCAAAAGATAAAATGCTCACTAGAAGGAATGGGTAAAACCCTCACCAAGCCTCCATCACGCCCTCTAAGCATAGACGCATCCCCCTTGAGAAAGTAAGCAAAGGAGTAGGAGCCCCAATCAAACTCTCCGATACGATCCACCTCCCAAGTGACGTTGACTAAAGCAAATGACACCATCGAAGAGTTATTAACCAGGATAAAACCCCTGAGCCTGATCAGAAACAATCGCCGAAAGATGCGATCTCTATCCCTCCGATCATCTGGCAATGGCTTAGTTAGATCCCCACTCATGGCACCTACACTCAAGGGACCAGAACGGACTGTCCTACCCTTGAGCGCCGTAGCTGGGACTCCCAACAAGGATCTGACGGCTGTCGGGGAAATGTCAACCACCAAAGGTACTGGCACCCAGAAAAACTCCATCCTAATGATGAATCACCAATCCATCGGTGTCATCATCACCTCACAATCCAACAAATGGAGAGATTGGGTCTGGTGAAACCAACGCTCAGAAAAAGCCCTAAGATAACCCCAGGGACAATGACAGAAGAGGATAAAAAAGAAAGCCTCGAAGCCCCAAGCATGAACAATCTCTCGGTAGTCTGGATGGAGAGTCTGGTACAGAGAATATATGTTAAACCAGTTCCCTTTGGGCTGCGTAAATCTGGGAACCTGCATCAAAGTTCAAATCAAAATTAGAACCCTTTCCCCCACTAATGGGAAAAAGAAGATCAACATGGCTATAACCTCAGTTTACATGAAGATAGATCGAGGGGTGACGACTCAAATCAATCAGAAGCTCTGGAATTGTCACATTTATAGCTGGAAGCTCTCTACGGGGAATGGAAGAAGAAGGAGTAGGATCCGCAACGTGTACGTCCTCCTCATCCTCAACATTCGGTCTCTCAACCCGGATAGGACGAATCACTGACTCAGTCAACTGATGAGGCTGTCGGGCTGGGCAATGCCAAGGAACATCTGAAGCTCTCCTCCTCACACCTAAAGAGGTCCTACGGGAGCTACTCGGCTGGTCTGGATCCATATATTTGGACAAAAGTCTCTAAATCACCACAGAAAGGGTGTGGTAAATTCTAACCTGGAGCTCATTAAATTCAATTCATAGCTATATGCATTCATGAATTACTTTAACATACATCTGCAGTAGAGTTAAAATGCATGATCATTCAATACCTAGACTCGTGAAAAAATTTCGCCAAAGTCTCCTGTGTAAAAAGGACTATCCACATGCACGTAGGCATGACTAGGTGGCCATTCAGTAGCACACCAAATAAAAGTCATAAAAATCTTATATGCATGAAAAAACATCAACGCAATATCCATCAGGGTAGCCTAATTACAAAGATTTCTTTGCTTCAAAACTTTTGCTCATTTTTCCTCAAATCAGATGAAAAAATAGCATAAAAGGGTGCCAATTGACTATTTCAAAAGTTAATTTTTTTTCACATCAATACATTCAGTATGGTAAAATACTAACATTTACTGCGTTGAATAATTTTTATCAAGGTATATGAGCATGCATATGTACTACTATATGTTTTGAAGCATTCTGTATGATATCTTACTTCCCAACGGTTAAAACTGAAAAAGAAAACATGTAAACGTTACCAGGATAGTGCAGAACGATTGTACGATGGAGGATTTTGCATAAAGCAACCTAAACTCAGTAGATTTAAAGAAGAAATCTCGAATTCTCTATGTGGTTTCAACCTAAAAATGACTTATGAAAGGGATGGGAGGTGAGTTATAACCCACAGGTGGCCACAGGTTAACCCACGGCTGCTCCGGGTCTACCTGTGGCTACCCTGGGTGGTCCCTATCCCCTCTGACTTTATTAAATTTTAGTTGCAAAGGAGGTCCTAGAAGCTAAAAAGTTAAATCAGGAAAAAAGATGTTACGCGTATAAGTGGAAAAGCCTGAAATCCTAGTTTCAGAGACCAAACTTTGGGTCTACATATCAATAATTGGTATTCGCCCAGATACAGGGTCTAGAAAGCTGATGATAAAAGCTATTGAAAGCGACCGTTGTCAGTACATCACGAATAATCGATGCCATCAACCAGAGGTTTTGTTCACAATCAAAAGCACTCATCAAGAGTATCTCTCATTAGAAATACATCCCCAACGGAGATTTCGAACATCCTAAGCCATTGTAAGCTCCTTCAACGAGGGTCAGGTAGCCCTGACATTACAAGACATTGGGGATAACTCCAGCGATGCATCGAAAAGGGTCCGATGATGCAAGTCATTGAAAGCTCCTTCAACGAGGGTCAGACATCCCTGACATTGTAAACTTTTGGCGATAACTCCGGCGAAGTGTCAGAAAAACCTGATGATGCAAACCACAGAAAACCATCCTCCTCGGGGAGGACAGATGATGAAATCTGTTATACAGATCCCCGACAATTAAAACGTAATCCCCAAGAGTCGCTCTCAAAAGAGAAGAATGTCTTCGGTGGAAAGAAATTCCAAAGGATTAAGGACCTTGGTGATAACCCCAATGTTAACATCATGTGGTCTCAGTCATTATGAAACCTCCACCGTAGGGATCTTGAAGATATGTTTGTGACTTGTCAGCAAATCAAGCTCAGATAGCATTGATGAACAATTCAAACCGCTAGCGATAACCCCAACATTGTATCAGGAGATTCCGGTGATGAGAGCTTTGTAAACTACCGTTCAAGTAGACATCAAAGCGGTTCAGTGGAACCATCATTAACAACTCCATCCCCTAATAAAAGTGGTGGGAACAAGTAGTTATATCATTCCAACAAATAACTTTCAACATAACATTACATCATGCTGCATTGCATTTGCATCATCCTAAGATTATCGTATCTCAAGTGTTTAGTAGACTTTATCCTATCTATGCCATTGCATTGCATGCATATGATAAAGAGGGGCATCTTTAGACACTCAAAATTTTGCATTCTTGTTACTAGCCCTATAGGAGGGAAAAATCGTCTTCCAAAGATAATCCTGGAATTCAAATCAGTTCCAACCCCAGAAAGAACACCAGGAGATCAATTTTCAACCCCGGAGATAACCCCGGCAGACTCAATTTCAACCCCAGAGATAACCCCAGGAGATCCAGTTTCAACCTCGGAGATAACCCCCAGAGATGCAGTCCAAGTTCCAGAGATAACCCTAGAAAAGTCAGTTTCAACCTTGGAGATAACCCCGGGAGATCAAGCCAACCTCAGAGATAACGTTGAGGACATTCAGAATCAACAACTGCACAATCTCGGAGATAAACCTGAGAAACGACTCCTACAACTACGCCAAAACTAGAGATAACCTCAAGAGAGGTAAAATTGTCATTTTACCACCTCAAAATCACATCCACGTCATCTCACCACAGTTCAACTCAAACTGTGTACACGGATGTCCCACAAGTACCATAGCTCAAATCCCGAGTGACAAATACACAAGACAACACGATGAATAGATAATGAAGACTTGGAGATCTGGTCATAGACCCATCTTCCTGGCTTCGTACAACCTCTAATCTCATGTCATTGTGTAGTTCTCGATAACAGTTTTCTAAAAAGGTACAACAGTCCTTTATCGGATGCCCGGATTGAAAGTTATGAAGGTTCGAGCGGACAACGCGTAGCCTAAGTGAACATACTTTGAGACGACGGGACCCTCAAAGCCCGGGGCAGTCCAGGCAGCCGCAGGTAAACCTACGACTACCGCGAGTTGACCCGTGACCATCTGGTCTTTAAATATGAGCTCTTGGCAACTTTTTTGAAAAAGAAAAGAAGAAAAGAGACAAAACTCTATCCATTTCAGTCTGCAACCCCTGCTAGAGTGCTCCAAATTGAGTGATTCTTCTTTCTAAACACTTGTAAGCTCGTGTACTATAAAATACTGAAATTTAACTGGTGGAAACCGAGTTTTCAGGCCTCAAAGCTATTTGAAGTCTTCTTGGCAGCCCACTACAAGATATTTCTGATTTTTAAGCTTTCTATTACTTTTATATCTATATATATACTGGCATTGAGAGTCTCTTCAAGTGGGTATGCTTAAATCGTTGATCCATGACTTTTTATTGCTTATATATATATATATCATCGAACTCAAAACTCGATTGAGCTTGGATAGAATATCCAGAACATTTACTACTTGAGCCTGGATATATATATTTACATTTTTGTCAGGCCTGGAGTTTACTTCGTGGCCATTTATCGCTTATATATATATATATACCACTTCTATATATAAATATATCTACTTTAACTGCTTTCATAATGTAGATATTTAACATTCTAGTCTGTAGACTAGATTTGCCTAAATCTGATTACTTTTAACTTTGATCGATTTAAAAGTTACTAAACTGGATCCGTTGACGCTAGAATGGTTTAGATTTATTCAAATCTAGTTCTTTTTCTAGCTTTTGTACATACTACTTTTTCATGTGAGCCTATGAATCATATTGTAGACACTCAAAATTTTCTGGACACCTGTTACTAACTTTGCAGGAGGGCAGATTCGTCTTTTGGAGATAACCCTGGAAGACAGCTCACATCTATTCTGGATACTACCGGAAGTTCAGTCTCAACCCCAGAACACACACCGGGATTATCAATTCCAACCTCAGAGATAACCCCGAGTTTTGTCCTTGGCAATAACCCCAAGGAATGCTGTTGCAGTTTTGATGATAACTTTGGAAATGCTTGTTTCAAAATGCATGCAATCAGCTTCAATCTTAGACCTCCTACCGAGGCACTCATTCCAAAGACCCGGAGCTAACACTGGGAAGATAGAAAAATACTTATAGATGACCTTGCGGAATTCAAACACTTACAGCAGTCCAATCTCAGATATAACCCTAAGCAAAGTCTGCTATCAACCCAAACCGGAGATAACCCCGGTGAGGGGAAAAATTGTCATCTTTCCACCTCAACCCTAGCACACCGTCTCAACAGTTCATACATACATTTCTACACAGCAATATCCCACAAGAACCAAGGAGTTCCAATCCCAAGTGACTGTTACGTGTGGCAGCACACCGGATAGAATTTGAAGCTTGAAGACCATGGGAATGGTCCCCTCTTCCTGACTTTGTACAACCTCTAATCCCATGTCATTGCATAACTCTCGATAAAAGCAGTTAGAAGAAGGTCTTGTATACCTCGTTCGGATGCTCGGATTGAATTTCTGCAAGTTTGAGCAGATATATCACGATTACTTGAATGCACATACTTTGAGACGGCAGGACCCTCATGTCAGGGCACCCCGGCGGCAGCAACATGTGCATCTACTACACGTGCCAGGTAGTACACAGTGGCTCCCAGCTCTATAAATATAGAGCTGCCGTAATATACATCTATTGCTAGTCGTAGAATATTATTCGCGCCAGACTTAAACCTAACGAAAAGAAAATAAAAAATTACAAAGGTTCGGACAATGAAGGAGGTTTTCATCACTTGTCTCCTCCTTTCTTTTCATTTCGAGATTTTATTTTACGTGTCATGAAATTAGGAATAGAGAATCTATATCAAAGAAAGGTCTAACTTTTGGAATAATTTTATCTATTGCTATTTGATCTATTACGTTAGTTAGTCGATCGGTGAATTAGATGAAGGTGCGGAAAGAGAGGATTTGAACCTCGGTAAACAAAAGCCTACATAGCGGCTCCAATGCTACGCCTTCAACCACTCGGCCATCTCTCCTACATAATGATTATGGCCCAAAAAACCGAGTGAATAGCGAGACATTCATATTAGATTATTGGATAGGGGCGACCAATCAATTCTAACTATAAAAATTAGATAAATTTTCATCAAAATAAAAGTAAAATAAAGATCTTTCCTTCGAGGCTCTGCAGAGATAAATAGAAAGTTCTTTTTTTACAAAAACTGATAAAAAATTCTATTCGTGTTTGCGAAAACAATGTCCTCCTCTTTTTTTTATACCAAGACTTGGATTCAATCACTAAATTAGAACGAATTCAACTTTGATTGATGGGTTTATATTTTTACACTGTGGTTAATGGATATTTTTAGATCATGATTCTATTTAGACTATGATTTCATATCATAAGAATTCTCAAACTCCTTTCCAATCCAGTTTTAGAGTTGTCTCTCAACAACAAACCCTTATTCATAATAAATTTTTTCTATTTTTGTATACCTCCTATGCACAAAACACAAAACAAAACAGGCGGTTATTCTATTTTCATCATCGAATAATTATTCGATCCTTTTTCTTCTTTGGATCATGATTCAATCAAAAATTTTAGAGTTATTTTAATCTGTAACTTTAACGAATTGGAATACTTTCTTTCGTTGGTATACTACTATATTAGGATGAAATCGAATCGGGTTCCAATATTTCTTTCTTTGTTTTTTTAATCGATTCCTGTCAAAAAGGAACAATTTGAATACAATTTGAATAGAGGACCCATATCTCTTAATGGATCTGTTTTTATGTTATTTCGTAATGTACAATTCTTTTCCATGTGGGATCGGTTTCCCACGAGAGGTAATGAGAATAATTATAGAATGGATTGCTACCTATGCCTAGATCGAGGATAAATGGAAATTTTATTGATAAGACCTTTTCAATTGTAGCCAATATCTTATTACAAATAATTCCCATAACTTCAAGAGAAAAATAGGCATTTACCTATTACAGAGATGGTGCGATTTGATTCTTTTTTTATTGCTCTCAGTCTTACAAGAAAGACACAAGATTCGGGATCGGGATAGAAGGAATTTTTTTGAAATAAATCTACGCTTGTTGAAGGTAAAGTTTGGAAATAGAACAATTCCTTCTGTCGTGTATCCTCGATTAATGCAACCTCAGATGCTATGTTTCAATTGTCAATTCTAGTATTGAGCGAAAGGATATACCTATAGGTTCTGTATTATAGGTCAATCCTACTCCACTAGTACCAATAGGATGCATAGGGAAAGAGCACTACACCCAGAATCAACAACACAAAAACTTTGTTATAAATTATCCCTTTTCTTATCAGGCTCGGTACTAACAAGAATGGTTGGGACAACAAACATCCATCTCGTTTGTATTTTGGATACCCGTATAACCATCGAAGGCTGTTGAAGTGATTTCTTGAAATTAGGAGGCGTTGAGAACAAAGAAATTATTGGAGTTATCATTTCTATCTAGTACCAAGACGTTTGATATTAAGAAAAGATCTCTTGCAGGAAGGTTGGTTAGAGATTTCTTGTAAAAACACTAGCCCTGCTCAGTTCATAATGAGAATATTTTCATCTTTTTTGATTCGTTGTTTTATTTTCATTATGCACATAAAAGAGGAGCCGTATGAGATGAAAATCTCATGTACGGTTCTGGAACGGAGATTCTTTGAATTGAATGACGACCGTAACGGATGTCAGCTCAATCCAAAGGAAATTATGCGGAAGCTTTACAGAATTATTATGAAGCTATGCGACTAGAAATTGATCCCTACGATCGAAGTTATATACTCTATAACATAGGACTTATCGAGCGCTAGAACGAAGTCCTTTCTTACCACAAGCTTTTAATAATATGGTTGTGATTTGTCATTACGTGTGACTATCTCCACTATAGAAAGAAAAGGAAACAAGGATCAAATCCACTAGTAAATACTATAAACAAAATGGGCTTTCTACATATGAATCGTCTAAAACAACGATTTTTATCAGCTGTAGCAAAGAAAAAAACTTCATAGAAGTCGAAATATGAAGTGAAGAAAGAGATATGCCTAGCTGTTTTATTCTATGGATAAAGGATCTAATTGATAGAGTAAGCGCCGTAAAGATCAATTAGCAAGGTTTTGGGTCGATACAATAATAACTGCTTACTTATGTCATGATGATGAGAGAAGCGTTAGAATCAACTTATGTAATTGAGTCGATCCACTAAGGTATTGAGCAGCGGTGTAGGATCGAGATCCCAAAGATAGTAAGTCTTTTCTTTCTTCTTAAGGAAAGTCTTTTTCAAAAATTCTATATAAATTTAGATATGAAACCGAGATAGTTACCTTTAAGAAAATTCTAACGATAGATGCAGAAATGCCTATGCTTTATTCTTCTTAAGGTGGGAGAAAAGATAAAACCAAAAAGGATTCTTAATCCAAATTTAAGATTTCAGTTTAAAACTCATGTCATTAACCTCTTTTGGTTAACCCCCCAAAACCAGATAGATCTATGAGAAATCTCATTTAGTTAGATATGGTAGATTAAAATGGGAGATACCAAAAGAATTGATCACGAGCCGTATGAGGTAGGAAACTCTCAAATACGGTTCTAAGGAAGAATTGACTCACTATTCCGAATTAGGAGAGAAACAGCCATTCGACAGGAAATTCTAAAATAGCGGAGGCTTGGTTCGATCAAGCCGCTGAGTATTGGAAACAATCTATGGGGCTTACTCCTGGTAATTATATTGAAGCGCATAATTGGTTGAAGATCACGAGGCGTTTCGAATAAAAGAAGACACCGTTTTTTATTATTTAGTTATTTAGGATTTATATATTTTTTTATTTCTTATAATTAATTGTTTCTTGGCCCCATCAGTCAAATAACAAATAAAAGGGATCATTCCTCTTGGAAGAACCAATCAAAAAATTTCATTATATCCCTTCTAAGCGTTCTATTTCATTTGGTATTTCATAGGGATAAATGATACACAGATAGAGTACAAAATATACTTCGTTGTTGTCTTTCTTTTAAAACTAAGAAAAGAGACCTTCGAATGATCTAAATATAAAGATCAGAATATCTATTAGTAATGGCTAATGGCTGTTCAGGTGATTTAAAATAGATTAATAGTAATATGTTCTATGTAAAATAGTAAAACATGAAGCAGCTCCATCTAAGAACTTATAATTGAGATATGAATATAGACTAGGTTGCACAAAAAGCCGTTTTTGCATTAGTCCAAAGCCTAAAAATGTTTTTATGAGATTAAAAAGGTCCATTGGGCACCTCATAGCTATGTCATAATAGATTCGAACACTTGCCCCGGATCGACTTCCAGATCATAATTGTTCTAGTGAATAACTAAAGAAAATAGATAGATCGGAGATAGAAAAATAGAAGAGAAACAAACTCATTATATAAATATCTCTTAAAGATTCACTAATTATTTAACAGTTGGCGGGTCTCTTTGTATGAGTTGTCCGGAAAGAGGAGGACTCAATGATTATTCGTTCACGGAACCAAGTAAGTAAAAATTTTGGTAGATAGGGATCACATAAAAACTTATTTTGAGGAATGGGCCGGGACCGGGTCATTTCTCAAGAACACTAGCTAAAGGCCCCGACACTACCACTTGGATCTAGAACCTACATGCTGATGCTCACGATTTCGATAGCCATACCAGTGATTTGGAGGAGATCTCTCGAAAAGTCTTTAGTGCCCATTTCAGCCAACTCTCCATCATCTTTCTTTGGCTGAGTGGCATGTATTTCCACGGTGCTCGTTTTTCTAATTATGAAGCATGGCTAAGCGACCCAACTCACATTGGGCCGAATTCCCAGGTGGTTTGGCCAGTAGTGGGCCAAGAAATATTGAATGGTGATGTGGGTGGGGACTTCCGAGGAATACAAATAACCTCTGGTTTTTTTTAGATTTGGCGAGCATCTAGAATAACTAGTGAATTACAACTCTATTATACTGCAATTGGTGCATTAATCTTTGTAGCATTAATGCTTTTTGCTGGTTGGTTTCATTATCATAAAGATGCTCCAAAATTGGCTTGGTTTCAAGATGTAGAATCTATGTTGAATCACCATTTAGCGGGGCTACTAGGACTGAGGTCTCTCTCTTGGGGGACATCAAGTACATGTATCTTTACTGATTAACCCGGTTTAAATGGAGTAGATCCTAAAGAGATACCACTTCTTCATGAATTTATCTTGAATCGGGATCTTTTGGCTCAACTTTATCCCATTTTCTTTGAGGAGCAACCCCTTTTTTCACACCTTGAATTGGTCAAAATATGCGACTTTCTTACTTTTTGCGAGGATTAGATCCGATGAATCGGGGTTATATGGTCAATCGATATTGCACACCATCATTTAGCTATTGTAATTCTTTTCCTGATAGCAGGTCATATGTATAAGACCAACTAGGGCATTGGTCATGGCCTAAAAGATATTTTAGAAGCTCATATGTATAGAGCTTTGGGTGGCCATTTCAAAGAACAAAAAGAGGCGAGGAAGCCTTGTCCAATTTGCTCTGTACACACCCCATATTGAGTGCTTTCTCATTTTAAACACCTGTTAGATCATATATAGCTATATTTTATCGGTGGGAGCTGAGTGTTTATCCATCTAGAGTCATAGAAGCCTGTCTTGGCAGCCCACTGTAAGCCTTCTCACACTCTATAAAGCCTTTCTCTTCATCTTTGCACACACTATTCTTCACATTGAGAGTCATATTGTGTGTGTATGCCCGGACTTCGGTCCGTGATTTTCATTTCTGTCTGTATATATACTTATATATGTATATATTTTTATATATGGACTAACATTATCGAGTTATGCCTTCATTGAGCCTAGACTTATATGCAGTGCGTTTCTTTATATATATATATATATATATATATATATATATATATATATATATATAAGCATGATAAACTTTCCGCTTTCTGAGATGTTTCTCAATCTGGCTCGGTTTATCATTTCAAATGATTTGTTATATATATATATATATATATATATATATATATATATATATATATATTCATCAGCCACGGAGTTTACTTGAGGCCTTTTTACTCTTTACATTTAGTCCTACTGAGTTTACTTAAGTGGCGTTGATCGCCTTTTTTACTGACTTTATTTACTTTTCTCGATCCCCATGGAGGTGCTTCGTGGTGGTTGATCATGTCTCTGTATATATATTTATCACTTTTATATATTTACATTTTTGATCCCCCATGGAGGTGCTTCGTGGTGGTTGATCATGTTTGTATATATATATTTACAACTTATATATATATATATATATATTTATATAACTGCTTACTGCTTTTCATATAAACTGCGGCATCATGTGAGCCTAGGAATCATGTGATCACATATTCAGTCTACTAAATCTAGATTCGGTTCCCGTAATGGACATTTTCAGCTGTAAGGAGCTTGTAGATTATTCACGGTGTTTGAATTTCCTTAGATGGCTTTCATGCCCGATGAGGAGTTCGACATATATATATTATTTTCTCAAGATGCTTGAATCTCAAAAATAAAAGCAAATAAGCCGAACATTTAATAATAAAATGGAAGAATGAAAAGGTCTCAATTACTATTGAGCACAGGGTTTGAAAAAACCACTTTTACAAAACTTCACTACTATATCATGTTTAAAATTGAATTTTTCATAAAAATTTAAACCCTTTGTATATAGGTGTGAACGAGGCCTTGCACTACTTCTAAATAAATTGCACATTGATCCACACACACACACACACATTCATATAACATTTTCTGGAAAAGTGGCGATCACCGTGGCAACACGGATGTCGGGGGGTGCCTAACACCTTCCCTCCGCATAATCAAACCCCTGAACCCAAATGAATCTCGGTTTCACAGACCCGTTTAGCAGTGTCACATCACTGGGTCAATGTGCAAACCTTTTCTCGGTTGCATAAAAAACACCAACTAGCGACTCCTACAGTCAAATCGTCGACATTATATATGTCAGACCTTTTTCACTTGTTTTTTTAAACAAATCTCATATAACATGAGAACACCAAAGAACAAGAATCAAAAAAAGACAAATAAAAATCCTGACGTCGACAGGTGGCGACTCTGCTGGGGATAACAGTCAGAGGGTTTAAGCCGCTACTACAAACTTTGCAAAACTATTATATGCTTGTGTGTGAATGTTGCATTTACATTTATGATGAATGTGTACGAATGCATTTACTTACTGCACTACAATATATCTATCTGTGATATTAATGCTTCACACATGTCATCATTTTCATAAATGGTGAGACACGTTGTATGTGAATGTATGTTGTGTGGTTCCTCCACTAGGAGGCTATCATGTCGGTGTTTGATTACTGGAATAGTAGGGAGACTAATTCCAACGATGCTCAGGAAAGGCACCACCCAGATTTGCTCCGGTTGAAAGATCGGATTAACTTCCCGTCAAGTAGATTGAGATGATCTGGGGACCTTCATGCCAAAAAGTCGCGAGAGTAACCCTAAGATAGGTCAGCCTCTGATAAACCAAACGCGGAGGAAAGTATCTTCATACTTTCCACTTTCAATTACTTGTAAAAGCATTTACTTGAAATTTTATTCCATGGTCATCTTTATGTAATGGAAAATATGAAGAATATTTATGCATACATGACATGCTATCAAATAACACCTGTTTTTGCAGGATGATATTCTTAAAATGGACACATTATGATAGCATTTACATTATCCCTAAGACTAAACTACATAAGTCTTTTGTAGGGAAACAATTGGGCCTGTTACCCACTCACAATCCAAAAAGGCCACGAGCCTACAACCAATCATGTCTTCTTCTGACAAGTCTAATGTCGTTTCTGGAGAAGAAATTGACGAATTAAGTAAACAAATTACAGATTTGGCTGTTCTGCTTAAAGAACTGCATCAGTTTACTCAAGGCTCAAAGATGCCTACACATACAGAATCCTCTACACAAGGAGGAACACAAGGTTTGGATAAAACAAATCCAAAACCTCAGTTGGATACGACCAACAAAGACCTTGAAAACACCCATCTCAAATGAGATCCAAACACCGGTGATATCAGGAAGAAAGTCCTTCAAATAGAAGAAACCAACCGTTCTCTCAAAGGAATTGAAACACATGGAAGTGTTTCATATGATGACCTTTGCATATTCCCTGGTGTTCATTATCTAGAGAAATTAAAAACCCCTGACTTTGAAAAGTATGATGGATTAGGGGATCCTTACACACATTTGAAGGTGTTCATTGGAGAACTTGGATCTTATGCGAAAAACGAGAAGCTCAGAGTGCAGTTGTTCCAGAAGAGTCTGACTGGAGAAGCCCGTTCATGGTATACCAGAATAGACAACTCAAAGTTCCATAGCTGGGAAGAGCTAGCTCACACCTTCTTCACTCAATATAGTTTTCAATCTTAGATGGCTCCTGACCGGTACCAGATTACCAAGGTTAAGAAATAGTCTAATGAGTCTTTCAGAGAGTACACTCAAAGGTGGAGGCGCCTTGCTGCTCAAGTTATTCCTTTTATGACAGAGTCAGAAATGGTCATGACTTTCACAGAAATACAAGAAGCTCCTTTCTATGAAAGAGTTTTAGCAGGTATTGGCAAACCATTTTCTGAAATGATCAAGCACGGAGAGATGGCTGAGATGGGGTTGAAGTCAGAAAAGATTCATGACCTAGCCGCTCTTCAAGCAGTTGGTGAGCACATCCAATACGGATCTTATGGAAACAACCCCCGGAGGGTCCATAAAAAGAAAAAGGAGGATATTTCCTTGATACTACAAGGTCAAAACACCTGGAAACACAAGATTGTTGGGCCTGAAACACAAGATCCAAGATTTAATAGACAACGGTGAGATCATGGTTACCAAACCAGATCAACCTCATGTGTAAGACAACCCTCTTCCTCAACACAAAGAAGAAGAGGTCAACATGATTAGTTGGAGCACTGGACAAAGTTCTAATTTTAACAATGAATCATCCCAAACCATCAAATATGGTGTTGACAGATGGGATTACGCAAAATTCCAATTTGATATGGAACGGAAGATGAAAGCTCTTTGTAAGCAAGTGGAACAATTTGCAGAACTAGTCACCCATCAGCATCAAGTCACACGCTAGTTAGTCAGCCAGGAGCATGCATATCTTCTTCCTTTTGTTATGAATGCTCCACCATCACCTTCAAAAAGCGAAGCACTGGAGGATAAGGTTGCGAAGTGAGCAAGTGCTAAAGCCCGTCGAGATTTTGCCAATAAAAGGGAATTTACATACCTGGGCCAACCTATGGAGAATATATTTCAGATGCTAATCAACGAAGGAAGAATTACCTCCCTTCTACCTCCAATTAATCTTCGTTCAAGACGGTTCAACTCTGATGGAGTATGTCAATATCATTCACATCCTTGCGGTCACAACACAGAAGAATGCTGGGCACTCCGCCACCTTATCCAGAATCTAATTGACAGCAGTGTCCTGCTGTTGGTAGATGATGACACTGTGCTACTCGAGAGTGGGAATACCTATCCTACCAAATGGAAGGGATTAGTAGCAATTAAATTGGCTGAGGCTGATGAGACTATCAAACCATTTCCCATACAAGCAATTCAACTCAAAGGAGCTGACAATCCTTTGAAAGTGGCTGTAGCAGAGCCAATTTCTTTACCCTTCAGGCCACAATATCCTGTTGTCAGCTTAAACAAAGTCTCATGGAATTATGGAGAAGCTGAAGGATCCACATCTCATACTACTGCTACAATGTCGAAGGAAAATTCACTGTATCTTCCTTAGATGGTGATGAAGCCCACCATAAAAGCAAAGGGGAAGATTTCCATAGAGAAAATTGAGAAATTCCACCGCACTATGGGCCATAATAAAGCCAAGGTGGTTCTAAGCTTAAGAGAAGCTCCACATCAGATCTCAATATTGGACTTGGTTTTCTCTTCCGAGGATCACAGGAAGATCTTATTGAAGGTTTTGGAAGAAGCCTACTTGCCAAAATTAGTGAATGTGGAAAAATTTCAACATTTGATTGATCACATTTTTAACAACAATTTGATATCCTTCACTGATGATGACATACCGCCCGAAGGGAACGGTCATTACAAGCCATTACACATTATAGTTTAGTCCTACGGGTATATGTTAGCTGGAGTTTTGATAGATGTAGGTTCGTCTCTGAATATTTGTCCTTATGCCACCTTGGTGAAGATGAACGTCAATCTCAAACGGATCAGAAGTAGCCATACGGTTATCAAAGCTTTTGATGGATCCCAACGAAATTCTGTCTGAGAGATTGAGCTGCCAATTGAGATTGGTCCAAACACATTCAATGTATCCTTCCACGTCCTCAAGATAGATTCAGGATACAACCTGCTATTGGGGAGACCATGGATCCACATGGCTGGAGTCGTTCCTTCTACACTACATCAATAACTCAAATACATTGTCAACAATAGCCTAGTCACTGTCAATGCTGAGCCTGAATGTCCTGATCAAGGAGACCTACCAATCATCAGCTTCAATTCAGAAGTTGAGCCGGCCAGTTTTTATACTTTGGAATTGAGTAACACGCAATACCATCCTATGGGAGCACCACTTCCTGTACCCAAGATTTCTGTTGAGGTTATGTCGGCCACTCAAGAAATGATGTCATTGGGTCATTAGCCTGGACAAGGGCTCGATAAAGATCAACAGGGTATTAAGCACCCAATTCAAGTGTCCAGTCAAACTGGGACATCCGGACTAGGCTATTATGCCAGTTCCAGTAACAGGAATCCTCATAAGCATAAGCAGATTCTTCAAGCTTCCGCCACATGACGATTTTCTCCACCTGCACCTCATGAGCTGATACAGTCATCGGTAAAGGTGTCAGCCCATGTTATGGCTATGTTGTTTCCCAAAACAGTACCATTCAAAGCAAAAGAGGTCCTGATTCCTGATCCTAAAGTGGAAGAAAGGGAACGAAAACATAAACATAACATCGCCTTGATGATGTCAGGCATACGCATCATTGTCCATGATGAACATAAAAACAGATATACCCCAGACGATGATTGCCCAGATGTTATGGTCATCATTCGGGAAAGGGAGGACGATGACAGCCCCTCCATCACTGCAGTCCATCAGGACTTTACCCTCGACAATTGGAGTAGCACTCCATTCATTGGTCGACGAGGGTAAAACAGGCAGAAATCCCTCTGCCCTGTAGATAACTTTAATTGCTTATTTTTCGGTACAATATTAGCAATTATTTTATCAGTACATGCTAACACTTTTGAATTTAGATGTGCCTGTACTTGCTGATGAGGTGCCTTTTCTCCACAATGACTGTAACTTTGATGAAAAGTTGGACTCAGACTTGATGGAAATCCAAGAAAACATTGAGACACCTCAGGAGATTAAGGAATGGGTCGAAGATAAACCTAAACCCAACTTTGACCAAATCACTTCTTTCAATCTTGGAACCTTAGAAAGCCCTAAGCTAATCCAGATTGGTTCAGACCTAACCCCAAACCAACAGAATGACATGATTGCACTACTAACCCAATTCCAGGATGTGTTTGCATGCTCTCACAAAGACATGGTGGGTTTGTCCACTGTTAGTGTCCTTCATCGCCTTCCCATTAAGGAGGGATTTAAGCCAGTCAAGCAGAAGCTCGAGCGATTGAAACCTGAGTGGAGTTTAAAGGTGAAAGAAGAAATTGTGAAACAATTTCAAGCTGGCATTATCATGGTGTCTACATATCTGGAATGGATATCCAACATTGTTCCCGTGCCTAAACCAGGAGGAAAGGTGCGAGTTTGCGTGGATTACCGGGATTTGAACAAAGCTTGCCTTAAAGATAGCTTTACCGTGCCCTTTATCCACGTTCTTATTGACAATACTACTCAATACGACATGTACTCCTTTGCGGATTGCTTCACGAGGTATCATCAGATTATGGTTGCTAAGGAGGATCATGAAAAAAATACTTTCATCACGCCTTGGGGAACCTTCTGCTACAGACGGTTGTCATTCGGCCTCATCAATGTCGGGGCAACCTATCAGCGAGCTATGATTGCTCTTTTCCATGATTTAATGCATAAAGAGATAGAGATCTATGTGGATGACATTATTGTCAAGTCCCAAAGGGAAGAAGACCATTTAGATCATCTCAAAAAGCTCTTCAATAGGTTGCGTAAGTACAACTTGAAGTTGAATCCAGCAAAATGCGCCTTTGGCGTTAAATCAGGCAAGTTGCTAGGATTTCTAGTCAGCCACAAAGGGATTGAGTTGGATCCCACCAAAATCCAGGCCATCAAGGATATGCCCATTCCTCGACATGAGAAAGAAATACTGGGATTTTGGGGAAAATCAACTTTATTAGCGGTGTTTATCTCTCAACTCACAAAGAACTCGTGAGCCCATCTTCAAATTATTAAGGAAGAACTCCTCCATGAAATGGAACGATGAGTGTTAGAAAGCCTTCCTTATAATCAAAGAACAGCTGGTTAATGCTCCTATTTTGGTACCTCCCAGGGATGATGTTCCCCTGTTCATGTACCTATCCATTAATGACAATGTTATGGGCTACATGTTGGGGCAAAAAGATGATAGAGGCCAAGAACGAGCTATCTAGTACCTCAACAAAAGATTCAGTTGCAGTGAACATAAGTACACTCTGATTGAGAAGACTTGTTGTGCTTTAGCGTGGGCGTCCATGAGGTTACAACATTACCTCCATGGTCGCACAACCCATCTCATATCCCGCGTGGATCCTCTCAAGTATGTGTTAAGTAAGCCTATACTGAATTGTCGGCTGTCCAGATGGCAGTTGATCCTACAACAATTTGACATCATCTACGTGACGCAAAAGTCTGTCAAATGTTAAGGAATTGCAGATCAACTGGCCGCCGCAC
The DNA here is from genome assembly GCA_020205605.1 of Panax ginseng. NCBI lineage: Eukaryota > Viridiplantae > Streptophyta > Magnoliopsida > Apiales > Araliaceae > Panax > Panax ginseng. Next base: position 132,717,049 of record CM035139.1, read on the forward strand.
CTGCAGGGGATTACAAACTCTTGGAAACATATTTCCCCGATGAAGGGGTAATGGCAGTTCAACAACACCATCAGTATGATGTATGCCACACATGGAAAATGTATTTTGATGGAGCTGTTAACACGAAAGGTTCTAGAGCTGGAGCAGTTCTAGTATCCGGTACGGGGGAGCAGTATCTCGTCGCCATCAAATTACAGTTTGTCAGCACTAACAACACACACCGAGTATGAAGGTCAGATCATGGGGCTAAAACTTGCCCGTTCAATGGGCATCAGGCGGTTAACTGTCTTTGGGGATTCAGAGTTGGTAATCAAACAATCCACAAGATTCTATCAAACCAAAGAATTATATTTGCTGCCTTACCATCGACAAGTTCTACAGATGGCTTTGGAGTTCGAAGAAATCTCCTTTCTCCACATTCCTCGTAATAGGAATGATTTTACAGATGCATTCGCAACATTGACCTCCTTGATTCACATACCAGACAAGGAAGACATGTCAAGCATCCCATTTTCCCTGCAAAAGGCCCTAACTTATTTGAACTATATTGGAGAAGTATCGGATGAGCTACCTCCCATCCACAACCCTTGGTATCAATATATCAAGAAGTATATGTGAGATGGATCTACACCCGCTGAGGCGAGCCTGATTGAAAAGAGGCGGATCCATCGACTTGCTATAAAATTCTACCTGAGTGGAGATGCACTCTACAAGAGAGATACAGGATTAGGTCTCCTCAGTTGTTTGGACAAAGACCAAGCTCAGAGACTCATGGATGAGATCCATGGTGGAGTATGTGGCCCACACATGAGCGGACCCCTACTTGTTAAGAAAATCCTCAAAACAGATCATTATTGGCTTACGCTCAAAGATGACTGTGATGATCACGTCAAGAGGTGCTATCAATGCCAAATTTATGGGAATGCTATCCATGACCCTCCAAGGGAACTCCATAGTATGAGTTAGCCATGGCCCTTCTCAATGCGGGGAATGGACGTGATCGGTCCCATCGAGCCCAAAGCTAGTAATGGACATCAATTCATATTCACCATAATTGACTACTTCACCAAATGGGTAGAAGCAGCCTCCTTCCCTAGGGTTACCAAAGAAGTCATCATTGTTTTCATCAGAAATAATATCTTCTGTCGATATGGACAACCAGAGGTCATTGTGTCAGACAATGCTAAGAACCTTAACAACAAAATGATGGAGGAGTTTTGTAGTAAATTCCACATCAAACACCTTAACTCCGTCATCTATAGTCCAAAGATGTATGATGTTGTTGAAGTGGCTAATAAAAACATCAAGAAGATCATGCAGAAAATGTCCACCAATCACAAAGGATGGCCTGACCTCTTACCTCTGACTTTATTAGCATACAGAACTTCAATGCGTACTTCCACTGGGGCAACACCCTACTTATTAGCCTATGGGATAGAAGCAGTGATCCCCATAGAGGTGGAAATGGCATCCCTCAGAGTGTTTATGGATGCTTAGCTGAATGAAGACCAATGGATACAAGACAGGTATCACCAATTATCTCTAATAAACGAAAGGCGAACCGCGACTATCTTTCATGGTCAACTATATCAACAAAGGATCACAAGATCCTACAATAGGAAAGTCCGGCTACGACATTTTAAATAATACGACTTGGTTTTGAAGAAGGTCATTGACAACCAAGATCAATCTAAGGGAAAATTCGCTCCTAATTGGGAAGGCCCGTTTGTTGTCAAGTAGGTATTGACAGGAGGCGATCTTAGACTACAAGAAATGGATGGCGATGAATTTCCATAGCTTATCAACTCGGACACCGTAAAACGGTACTATATCTAAAGTTATCATCAAGAAAATATCTTGGTTTTGGATCATCAAATCACCAGTCATTCCAATTTTCTAACCCTTTTTACATACTCTTCTACCCCTCAGGGAAACATACACTTTAAACCAGCAGCCTGGTTTCACCTCATTTCAAACCTTTCACACAATTTTGCCCCATGGATTAAACCTTTCACATATGCAGTTTATCCTGAAGACGGGATTAAACTTTTCCATGCTTGTAGTTTGTCCTAAAGACGGGATCAAAAATTTTCACATCTGCAGTTTGTCCCAATCAATGGAACAAACTTTCTTCTCCCCGCAGTATAGCCTACACATGGGATTCATACTTCTCTTCGGCTGCAATTCGTCTTGAGGGGCGAACTATGTCGACCTAATCTCCCTAATACCCGGGAGTACGTAGGCAACCATATTCTATATGGCCAGGTCGTAATAAAAAAAACAACAAAAACATTTCTACCATTTCTCTACAAAAACAAAAACCATAAAAACACTTTTACACCCTTCTTCATCAAAAAAGCTTTTATACCCATCTGCCTTTCACATTCAGCATTGAACCTCTTACACCAGGTTCGAACTACGCAGACCTGATCTCCTCTTCAATAGGAGTACGTAGGCAGCCATTTACAGTTCGGTTTAACCCCCTACCAGAACAAAAAAAAACTTGTCACATGATACTTGGATCAAACTTCAATCAACCACATTTCATCGGCTTCAGACCAAAGGGATGGGACTACGTAACCTCTCCTCATAAATAGGAGATTCGACGACCATCCAAGATGCGGTTGTGCCTCAAAGAGAAACACCGATCCATCAGAGATGGAATTAACTAGGCTTCTCACAAATAGGAGTATTGGTGACCATCTGTGGTGTGGTCAATCTCAGAGAGGAAAAACCACATTCCTCTCCACATTTCCATACAGAAACCAGTCCCAAGACACCAAAGATGGTAGGGATACACACAGATCAATGATCCATTCTGAAAGATCTTGCGACGTCTCAATGTCCACACATCAAGGATGAGTTCAGAATGCATCAAGATCACAAGCCCTGAAGAAACAGGAAAATATCAAACAAGTATCAAGGCACAACTGAAAGGGAAGTAAATCAAAATATATTTCTCTGCCATATATAATATTGTTTGATATATACAATATGTGCAGTACATGACAAAATGGCTAAGCTAGTCTGCGCAGGAAAATAGAAGTCTATCTACGGATCTGTGTGTATGCGGACTATCAGATCTAACATAGCATTCCTCTCTGAAGAAGGAGGTAACGCTGCAAGCTCCTGCCCAATGGTATCTACACGAGCTAGCAAATCTGAGGCTAACTGCATGGTGGCATGATTCTCATCAATATATGCACTCATATCGGCAAGGATGCCAATTGTGTGGGATCTCACTAAAGTACTGTCTGTGACAGTGATATCCCGGGCAGATAGGGCATCATCCCGCTTTACAATCAATGCATCTCTAGCTGATCTAGCCTCGTCTCTCTCTAATAGAGTTGCATCTCTCCCATCGAGAGCTGTAAAACATCAAGGCCCTAGCCTAATCTCTCTCAAAGGTCATCAGATGTAGAATCTGCTCCAGATACTGTGCTGAATGTTGAATCACAGTAGCAATCGTAGTGGGAGAATCCATTACAAATGCTGGAAACCCAACAGTCAAATCCTCCTCGATGGGAATATCAGCCTCCTCCATAGGCTCCTCATCATCGGAATCAGTCCCCTGCACTGTGGTTACTACTACAGCTGATGCAGTCTCTGTCTCCATCCATGCGAAATACTCTGCAAAATAACCCGGATGACTGACGAAAAACTTAGCTAGCTCTCGCTGATCTCAACAGGCATACAGCCTGGATATGTCCTCTGCAGATAAGTGGCGAGAAGCGAAGCGCTAACTCGATGCCCCCTCAAAATGATGAAAATCCCAAAACTGGTCAAACTGACACATCACGGCCAGTGGGTGGTAAGTGATCATGCCTCTCAAGCCAACAAGAGGAAGATAATCCATGCCTGGAGCATGAGTGATGAAGTTGTAGGGTGAACTAAGCCCTGTACACGGTAATATAGCAAACGGATCTCCGATCCTTGCTAGGAAAGCTGACCAAGATGCAACATCTATACACTCCGCAAGCTGAAAAGAGTATGACAAGGCTATATCACGGGTGAAACAATACCCATGTCGTCTAAAAGTGCCAATCGGTCTCAAGTGTGATATAAACCACACGTACAGCATGACCGAGCTGCCTGTAAACACTCTCTTCGGATAAGTGTAACACTTTGTGGCTGACCTCAGAGTCTCTGCTATGATCATCGGTATGATGGTATGACCCTCCCTAAGAGCTCTCACAGCCATGATTACTCCTATGTCCAACTTATCCATGTACCGTGGCATGTAGACATATGACAGTACGCACAATAGCAGTACATCTACTCTGGCCAAACGCCAATGATCCTACAGTGTGGTGAAATCCCCGGAATGTCGTGTATAACAATCCTCTGAGCCAAATCTATCAAACAGAAAATTCTGGGATATAACGTGGCTAGATGTGAGCTCATCCTGTACCACCCTACGCCTCAATCCAGTGAGGGTCATAAACTACTTACTCATGTCTCCAATCGTCATCTGCACGCAAGGTATGTCCAATGTCTGCATCATCAAACGTGCATACTCCTCCAGAGTAGGAATTAACTCATGGGTCCCACTCCTCCAGCTCAGTTCAGTTTGAGTTGCAAAGGAGGTCCCACAAGCTGAAAAGGCCAAATCAGGAATAAAAACGCTCCGCGATTGAGCAGAATAGCCTAAAATCCTGGTTTTCACGGGCCAAACTCTGGCTCTGTACATCACTCATTGGTATTCGCCTGAATGCAAGGTATACTATACCGATGAGCTTAACTTTTGCAAATCATGCTCGGAAATGCTTCACACAGGTCTGATGTCGCCAAACACAGGGTCGTAACCCTAAAAGACCTTCCCCGGCGGGGTCACAACGTCGATTTCCAAACATTGACATAATCCCCGGTGGGGGTCACAACGCAATTCAACCATTGATGTACGTGTCAATGAATGTCAAGAAGCCTTGATGTCATTTCAACCGATGGCAAGTAAACCCATCGAAGCATCGGAGGCCATTCGATGATCTTATCCATCAGTGTACTTATCCACAACCTTCCCCGGTGGGGGTCACAACATAATTCAACCATTGATATATGCATCAATGAAAGTCAAACAACCTTGACATGTTCCCCGGTGGGGGTCACAACGCAATGCAACCATTGATACTCACATCAATGAACGTCAAGCAACCTTAACAGTTTGCCCAGTAGGGATCTATCCAGTGATACACACATCAGCGAATGTCAGGCAGCCCTAACAATATACTATTGGCAGTAACTTCGACAGAATCATGGTATATATTATACACATCCTCAAACAGACAAAGCTTTATCCCTATAGATCTCTTTCACACGAGAGGTACATCTTCAGAATAAAGTTTGTATCAAAGATCCAGGACTTTGGTGATAACCCAAACGTCAACATTCTTGAAGACATGGATCGCATGTCCAAGACATCACTGATTGTCATCCCTGGAAGGATTAACAGGGAAACAACAATCATTTCATCATGTTGGGAAATAATCCAACAACATACATGCATCATGCATTTGCATCATGTTGCTGCACATAGCATCATGTTTATCTTGTTGCATTTCAAGTGTCTAGGATTCTTTATCCTATCCATGCCTTGCATTTCATGAATATGATAAAGAGGGGCATTTGTAGACACTTGAAATTTTTTTCACACCTGTTACTAATATTGCAGGAGGGCAGATTCGTCTTTCGTAGATAACCCTGGAAGACAGCTCACATCCATTCTGGATACTACCGTAAGTTCAGTCTCAACCCCGAAACACACACTGGGAGTATCAATTCCAACCTCGGAGATAACCCCGAGTTTCATCCTTAGTGATAACCCCAAGGAATACTATTGCAATTCCAGTGATAACTCCGGAAATGCTTGTTTCAAAATGCATGCAATCAGCTTCAATCTCAGACCTCCTGCAGAGGCACTCATTCCAAAGACCCGGAGCTAACACCGGGAAGACATGCACACTTATAGATGACCTTACAGAATTTAAACACTTGTAGCAGCCCAATCTCAGATGTAACCCTGAGTAACGTCAGTTATCAGCCCAAACCGGAGATAATCCAACTGAAGAGTAAAATCATCATCTTGCCACCTCAACCCCAATGCACCATCTCAACATTTCATACATACATTTCTACACAACACTGTCCCACAAGAGCCATGGAGTTCCAATCCAAGTGACTATTACGTGTGGAAGCACACCGGATAGAATTTAAAGCTTGAAGACCATGGGCATGGTCCCCTCTTCCTGACTTCGTACAACCTCTAATCTCATGTCATTGCGAATCTCTCGAAAAAAAGCAGTCCGAAGAAGGTCTTATAAACCTCATTTGGATGCTCGGATTGAAGTTCTACAAGTTCGAGCAGACATCACAGTGCATGAGTGCACGTACTTCAAGACGGTGGGACCCATGGAGTCTAGGACACCTCGGGCAGCCGCAGGTGCATCTACGACTACTGCATGTACACCTGTGGCTCCCAGCTCTATAAATATAGAGCTATGGGTGGCCATTTCAAAGAGAAAAAAGAGGCGAGGAAGCCTTGTCCAATTTGCTCTGTACACACCCCATATTGAGTGCTTTCTCATTTTAAACACTTGTTAGCTCACATATAACTATATTTTATCGGCGGGAGCTGAGTGTTTATCCATCTAGAGTCATAGAAGCCTGTCTTGGCAGCCCACTGTAAGCCTTCTCACACTCTATAAAGCCTTTCTCTTCATCTTTGCACACACTATTCTTCACATTGAGAGTCATGTTGTGTGTGTATGCCTGGACTTCGGTCCGTGGTTTTCATTTCTGTCTGTATATATACTTATATATGTATATATTTTTATATATGGACTAACAAATCACTTAAATGATAAACTGAACCGGGATTGAGAAACATCATGTGCGTATATCGCTTATATATATATATATATATATATATATATATATATATATATATTTACATTTCTGTCAGGTCTGGAGTTTACTTCGAGACCATTTACTACTTTATTTACATTTAGTCCCGCCTGGAGTTTACTTCGTGGTGGTTGATCGTCTTACTACTTTCTTTACATTTAGTCCCGTCTGGAGTTTACTTCGTGGCGGTTGATCATCTTTTATAGATTTATTTACTTTTTTGATCCCCCATGGAGGTGCTTCATGGTGGTTGATCATGTCTCTCTATATATATTTACCACTTTTATATATTTACATTTTTGATACCCCGTGGAGGTGCTTCGTGGTGGTTGATCATGTCTGTATATATATATATATATTTACAATTTTTATATATATAACTCATTACTGCTTTTCATATAAACTGCGGCATCATGTGAGCCTAGGAATCATGTGATCACAGATTCAGTCTACTGAATCTAGATTCGGTTCCCATGATGGACATTTTCAGCTGTAAGCAGTTTGTACATTATTCACGATGTTTGAATTTCCTTAGATGGCTTTCATGCCCATGAGGAGTTCGGCACTGCTATATATTATTTTCTCGAAGATGCTTTGCATCTCGAAAATAAAAGCAAACAAGCCGAACATTTAATAATAAAATGGAAGTATGAAAAGGTCTCAATTACTATTGAGCACAGGGTTTAAAAAAACCTCTTTTACAAAACTTCACTGCTATATCATGTTTAATATTGAATTTTTCATACAAATTCAAACCCTTTGTATATAGGTGCGAACGAGGCCTCGCACCACTTCCAAATAAATTGTACATTGATCCACACACACACACACATATATTCATATAACAGTTTCTTGAAAAGTAACGGTCACCGTGGCAACACGGATGTCGGGGGGTGCCTAACACCTTCCCTCCGCATAATCAAAACCCCGAACCCAAATAAATCTCGGTTTCACAGACCCGTTTAGCAGTGTCACATCACTGGGTCAATGTGCAAACCTTTTCTCGGTTTCGTTGGTGCAACCAGTTAAAAACACCAATTGGCGACTCTTACAGTCAAATCGTCAAAATTATACATGTTAGACCTTTTTCACTTGTTTTTTCAAACAAATCTCATGTAACATGAGAACACCAAAGAACAAGAATCGAAAAAGGAAAAAAAAAACCTGACGTCGACACATATGATCGAAGATTCAGCCTTTGAATCTAAATTCGGTTCCCATGATGGACATTTCTCAGCTGCAATCAGCTTGTATATTATCTACGGTGTCTGGATATCCTTAAATGGCTCTCATGCGCACAAGGAGTTTGGCATTTCTATGTATCTTATTTTCTCAAAGATGCCTCACATCTCGAAAATAAAAGCAATCAAGCCGAATACATAATAAAATGGAAGTATCAAAGGCCTCAATTACTATTGAGCATAAGGGTTTGAAAACCTATTTTCCAAAATATCATTGCTATATCTTGTTAAAATTAAACTTTTATATACAAGTCAAATCATTTGCATATAGGTGCAAACGAGGCATAGCACTACTTCCAGATAATTGCACATAGGCCCAACACACACACACACACGCATATAAAAAGTTAATAAAAAAGTTGCGATAACCCTATTTTCATAGAAGTCAGGGGGTGCCTAACACCTTCCCTCCGCTTAATCAAGCCCCTGAATCCCATGGATCTCGGTTTCCACGACCAGTTAAACAGTGTCCAACCATTGAGTCTTTGTGAAAACCTTTTCAAAAATTGGCTGAGTTGGTATAACTGTGAGACCCCAAATTTTATGAATAAAGATTTAATTTTCTCAAAATATTTTTTTTGAATATTATGGTGTGGATTTGATATAATGTTATAATTGTGGGTAGTATTTAAAAATTTTGCAAAGTAAGCAAGTTGTTATAAAATATTCGATTGGTCGGCAAATATTCGTTTTAGCAGGGAATATTCGTACAACGACACCATCATTGGTGGACCCCGCAACAGAATTATTGTCGGATTGAGAAAACGACAAAAATATTTTATGAAAATAACGGCGGAAGTTTTACCATTAACTATTGAATCACCCGGTGTTAAAAGTACAGTAATACGCGTGGTTGCATAGTAGCACACGGTTTTGATTATTGATGTTTACGTGAGAAGTCACTCAGTTTTGTTCAATTATTGCTATAGTAATTGTTGCATAGTATCTCATGTTATTTGATTTAATTATTGTCGATATTTAATATATTATTAAATCAATAATTGAGATAACAAAGTTATTAATATTATTATTTGCAATATTAACGATGTCTAGAAGTTCTGTCAAAGAGAGGTTTGGTCACCTAATTGCGCGCCAATAGGGAGAAATCCTTATTGGAAAGCCCCCTCTTTCCTGGAAACGACCTGATCGATTAATATTGTGAATTATAATAATGATGATAAATGTTGTTAAATATATTGAGGTGTCTTTTTATGAAGTAACGGAAGTTTGTATATATATATAAAAATTTTATTTTATTAGTATTATTAATGTAATAAAACGAAAAAGCTTTTTATATAAAATAGAATACTTTTATAAAAGTTATTTGTTTTATTAGAAAATAATTAGAATTTATTATATTCTATTATGCATAGTGTTTTGCATAGTAAAATCTTTTTATATAAAGACAAGATATACTTTTATAAAGTTATTTGTTTTATTAGACAATAATTAGAATATATTATATTTTATTATGCATAGTGTTGCATAGTGCACGCATAATGTTTGCATAGTAAAAACTTTTTATATAAAATAGAATACTTTTATAAAGTTATTTGTTTTATTAGACTATAAATAGAATATATTATATTTTATTTAAAAGATTTTGTTTTATTAGAATATTTTATTAATACTGCATAGTAAATCAATATGGACCGTCCGTTTAAAAGTAAATCAATCTGGACCGTTCATGAATTAGTTACTATTCAGTCCATTCTCCTATAACTAGAAGCTCATTCCTTCATTATTTCTTACGAATTCACTGAAACTCTAGAGAGAGAAAGTATAAAGAGAAAGAAGAAAAGTATTTTACTACTTCACTACTCCTATATCCAGTTTCTTCTAAGGTAAGGGGTATTATTTCTTTCATATTCATGAAGAGAACTTCTGTTATTCCATTCTTTATTATTCTATTGGAATAACCTGTATACGTGAGCTACCCTATACTTGGTGAAATTCTTCTGTTATTCCATTCTTTATTATTATGTTGGAATAACCTGCATATGCGAAGTACCGCATACATGGTGAAATTCTTCTGTTATTCCATTCTTTATTATTATGTTGGAATAACCTGTCTATACGAAGTACCGCATACATGGTGAAATTCTTCTGTTATTCCATTCTTTATTATTCTATTGGAACATCCTGTCTGTGAGTTTACGCATGACCTAGTTCCGTTATTTATTATTCTGTTGGAATATCATGTCGGTGCGTATTACGCCTGACCTGGTTCCATTAATTATTATTCTGTTGGAATGACATGTCTATGCGGTCTATCGCATGCATGGTGATTTATGTTGTTATTCCATTCTTTATTATTCTGTTGGAATATCCTGTCGGTGCGAATTTCGCCTGACTTGGTTCCATTATTTATTATTCTATTGGAATAACCTGTCTGTGCGGTTTATCGCATGCCTGGTGATTTCTTTTGTTATTCCATTCTTTATTATACTCAGTTGGTTAAAGTTTTGACTTCTATACTCCATGAAATTAGTGGAATATCCTTGATATTTGCGCTTCATCCAGTATCTTTTCATGGAAATATTCTTCTGAGCATTCTTGAATTTTACTCTACAAAGAAGTATCATGTTGACAATTTGGACGTTATTAGTTCCTGGATAAATTAATTCTTGAACTTGTTTTATTGAATTCTTATATCTTTGTCATCATCCTGATGTTTATTTTATGTTGAAAGTCATATGTGGCCTATAGTGCATAGATGGACTTGGTATGATTATGACCAGGGATTAATCGGTATAATCATGACCGTAATATTACAAATAATGTGGTAAAAGTCCTCATAGGCCCGTAGTGCATTGATGGACAGTTGTTGGCATGATCATGACCATTGATGAATACACGAATATCCTTGGCCCGTAGTGCATGGATAATTTGTGGTTGTGATACTAATAAATATCCTTGGCCGTAGTGCAGGGATGATGTGGATTATTTATTAAGTTTGAGTCTCAAATGATAAAAGTGATGAAAAACCTTTTAAATCATAAAAGATAGTAGATTTTATTCTGTACTTGACTCTTTTAATGAATTGCTTGTTCCGCTGCAGTTAAACTTGATGTTTGTTATATCTTATCAATTTAACATTGTTGAAGACTAATGATAATTTATTCTACATTATCTTAGTCATAATATTTCTTCTTGGCTAGTTGAGCTCACCCTTTCTTTCACTTTTCTCTCTCAGAAATGAGAACGTGGCCGGGACTAGTCGGGAACGGAGTGACGGTCCAGATGATAGTATTAGTAGTCCTCACTATTCGGTTAGATAGTGTGACAATAAATGTAATGAGGACTCCTTTAAGTGTGGATATTGTTTAAATGACAATATTCTTATTAAAACTCTCAGTTTATGTCATATTTTACACGACAGTTGTATTATTAAGTTGTATTTATATTTTTGTATCATGTATTTGGCGACTCAAGATGGGTGATGTATACCTATTTTGGGGGCGTCACAATAACCATTTCAAATCTACCAACTGGCGACTCTAAAAGTTAAATCGTTGACATTCATATGTTGGAACACCATCCCGACATCGACAATAAATAGTTGGGAAAAATATAGATATATAACATATATATGCATATGTATATCTCCCACAATCTCCTAATTTGTCTCTTTAATCTTTTGAATATCTATCCAATATCTCATTTTTCTCTTTCATATCCTTACTAAATCTTCCCAAATCTTTGAAAATAAAATCACATGTGCTCAAATACTCCCTCCTTGCAATACCCGGTTCAATGCTCCATTTTTAACCCATTTTTAAATTTTATTTAATTGCTTTATTAGCTAATTAATTTTCTAGAATGTCCATATAAATTAGGCCAAGTTTGGGCCATTCCATAATTCATTTGGGCTCTCTAATTAACTTGTTTGGGCCATGTAAAATGGCATAGTCCAATACATCAATTTTACCTTACCCTAATTATTTAATTAGGGTTTCTAATCCACTCATTTGAATTTTAAATAATTACTTAGATATATTTAATTATATAACCCAATTAGATTTTGTTAGTATAAATAATTAGTTGAGAAATATAAATAAATCTCTTAGGGTTAGTTTACTAGTATGTAATTTAAATGCTAGTATTCTTCAATTACTATAACCCTTTAGTTATTTAATTCTCATTCCTAATATATAATATTAGGTTATATAGTTTTCTTTTCATTTCTCTTTATAATATATATATATATATATATATATATATATATATATATATATATATATATATATATAATCACATATATACTTCACATGAATCACAAAATATTTACTCTCTTTTAAATCATTTGGGTCACATTAATAACTTGTGTCATGCTTACAAGTCTATTAAATAGTTAAATATCGAGGCTTGTTTACTATATTCATATGGTTTGCCATATTTGTTAATTTGGTTTGAAATATTCTTAATCCCTTTTTGGACTTATATTAAATTTTTAACACTTGACTACTAGGTTAGGCTTAATCTAATTACCACCATAATCCCTAGATTATCTCTTCTCAATTTAATATTTGTGGGTTCTATTAAATTACCATACAAGACATAATTTTCACAAGCTTCTATAATTAAGTTTTTCCTTTATTCTTGTATAATTAATTTTAATTAATCGATTTTCTTATTTGGCTAGAAAAATATAAATAGCACATTCTTAAGTATATATGTATATATACATATACACATTTTCTTTAACCTTATAATATCTCTTCATTAGAAATTTATTTCCTTAATAAATTTTCCACATATATTATTACATAATCTCTTTCACCGTTTAATTCACATAAATTTAAAGGTATCCTAATACCTTATTCTTAATATACTTCAAGTGTATATATTAATCCATTATAGGTTTTTGGATTTTCGTAACCCATATTTTCTCACTTTTATTCTCTATCTTCTCATTCTTTAATTCATATTTAATTTCTTTACATTGCTTCAAAAATCAAACCATATAGGTTCTTTTAAGAAATTTTTTTAATCAATCCTCTATTTCCAATCTAGGTTTTATTCTTTAACCTTTATTTAATCATTCAAGATTTTATTTATAAATCTTATAAATAAAAAAATATGGGTTGTCACAGATACTGCTCGGATGCTATTTCACTAACAAACCTCTTCTTGCCATATTGCTTGGAAGGCTTAAAAGAGGATTTTAAACTTTCATAGGGGTGCCACTTTGAAGACTTGATTCAATCAATTGTGTAACATAAAGCCACTAAAATTTTTAAGTAGCAAGTCTAACCAAGTACACAACTAGCCAATAATATCTCTCCCACACAAACTATCAAACATCTAACATGCAATATCCAGTTCTTCAACAATAAGCACCCAAACTCCCAAATATTATAGCCACGATTACACCTCCAGAAGTTGTGCTTCGTTGAGATAACATCATCAAAATACAATGAGCAGTAGTTGACATGCTCTTCCTCCGTATAACATTCAACAATGGAACCCTCTACATGAGATTTGTTCTTGACTTTCTATTTTAATCGACGCATATACCTAAAATACGTTGATTGGATATTAGTATTATTAATATGATCAACATAATGAAAAATGAGTATTATTAATATGATCTGTAAAATGCAATTTGTAGATTATATTATCTCTCAAAATGATACATGCATCGATATTGCACCGGTCTTCCAAGTTTGAGTTCATATAGTAGATAAATGGGCAGATTTTCCATCGAATCAAAGAATCCTGAAGGGAAGACCATTTTGAGCTTGCAAATGAACGTTCATATTGATTGCAGATTAAGGCTAAAGTGAAGGGTGTTCTGAATTATTCTATTTCTCTAGTCTTATATTTGTAATTGAAAGGATGATATCTTTAATTTATTCAGTTATTATTTCATTGATGATGAACTAATTTTCTTTTTAGGCTTAGGATTGATCTTTAAGTGAACCAATGGTTTTGTAACTTTGATTTTCAATTTAATAAGTTATTATCCAGTTTATCTATATTAATTTGAGCTTGAATTTATGAATTGCCTGATCAATAGTTCTTTGTGGACTTGTATGAATTTGAGAGAGGAAGTACGAGTCTAGACTTAATTAATATAGCATGTGTTCTTGAATTTTGTGAATAAATAGAATCTTGATGAATGTTAGGGTAGAGATATGCTTGACATCGCATGTAATCACATAAAAGGCTTAAGCTTAAACCTTCCCTAATTATAATTCGCATATAGATATAGTGAGTTAGTTGATTAAGGTGTTTAACTTGTTTCTATCTAAATTGTGGATTTGAGTTAATAAGGTATTAGTACATCGAGAGGTGGCTAGTGCTACATACGTGTTCTTGATTAATAAACTGGGATAGTGAATTGTACTGGAATAAAGGTGTAAAAATTAGAGTGAAGCTTAGGGTGAAGTCGTAAGCCTAATTCTCCAATAATTGTTTGAAATTTTAGTTTTTAATATTTGTGATTATTTTGTGATCTTAGTATTTTTAATAATTTAGTTTTAATACTTTTAATCATTAATTTGAATAGTTTAATAAAATTAGGATTAATAAGAAACTGATAATTGGGGGGTTAAATTCTTACTAAAATTTCTCTGTGGAAACGATACTCTACTTACTATTATATTACTTGTTAACCACGTATACTTGTATGTTGTGCGTAATTAGATTTTACCCATAGTGATAGAGATTAATTTCCAAAATGTGGATAGAGAGTGGTGAATATGGAGTTTCAGTTGCGGAATGGGGAAGTTGAGGTGTAAATGTAACGAATAAATTTTTCAAGTTGTGATTCTGGGGACATAATCCTTTTAAGGAGGGAAGGATGTAACGATCGAGAAATTTATAATTTCATTTAAATATTTATTAAATTAAATAAATATTTTAAATAATTTATTTATTGATAAAAATAAATAATTGATGAATTGTGATGTAATAATTTAGTTGAGTATGTGTGCTAACTAAATTAATGAATGGTAATTTTATTATTTAAGGATTTTATTTAATGAAATAATTAAATAAATCGTTTAAATTTAAAGGAATAAATAAATTAAATAAAATGTTGTTTTGATCTAATTTATTAATTAAATTAGATATGTAAAGATTTATTAAGTATATTACAATGGGAATTATAATTATTATAATTATAAGTATGAGTTAATTTAATGGTGTGACACATGAAATCATATAATATAAATAATATAAAAATAATCTAGTTTGGGAAAATAGGTGGTAGCCAAACAAGGCCTTGTGGCCTTTGGCTTATTCTAACTGACGCATAAGTATTATTTTCTAATGGAAGAGTACGCGGGAGAGTGGCCATTTATTTCTACGCGTCTTATTTTTCCCTAAGGCTAGTTATCAGAGAAGAGCAGAGAGAACTAGAGAGAGAGCAAGAGAGGAAACATAGTGAATTGGAATCTCTGTGATTGTCAAGGAGAGAAATTTCTAAACATAGTCATCATCTTTTGCTAGCCAACAATCAAAGAATAAGGTATAACTTACTTAAATTTTAACTCTTATGTTTGGAATTTATATTGATAATTGTGTTGGATTGATACATATACATGTATGTATGGTTTTTACTCTGTTAATCATCACATGTGAGTGTTGTTTGATGATTAAAATTCATGTAAATTGGTTTGTAGGAAGAAAAGTATATCACAATGTTTATACATGAAAAATGGCTTTAGAAAGTACAAAATTTCATGTTTAATATGTGTGATAATCTATAAATTGATGTTGGATTATGTTAGTATGTTAAGAAATGAAAGAGGCATAGTTTGAATCATGTCAATTGGTTAAGAAACGAAGTCATGGCGATCAAATTCGCTAAAAGCATAAATAATGATGAAATTGGGGTTTTGATCCCTTAAAATTGAAATTATGTAATGTTTATGTAGTTGGTATAGTGTATAGCATGCTTAGCTATGTTGTCACAAAGTTTTAGTTGTTAGGTTTCTTGATTTCTGTAGGAAATTGGGTTGATTTGGTGACTGTTGTGTAAAAGAGTCTGTCATCAGAAGTTTTCTTTCTGTGCACAGACGTACACACAATTTGCAAGGCATTACCATTAGTGAAATGGCTCAATTTGCCTCAGTAGGTCTTCTCATGAATCTCATAGAGAGTAAGAATTGTGTAGATTACCAAGGCTTGGGACAACAGAATGTTACGTCGTGTGCTGAGCCTAAGCGTTGACTTCGCATATTTGTAGGTCATGAGTAATGAACTTAATCTAGTTTGGCATGCATGTTAATGATGTTAAGATATAGCGTAGACTACAACAACAGATTGTAATATGTTGTAATACAAAGTGTGAAGATTTTTAAGTGATTGTTAATTAAGTTTTGTAATGAATCAAAAGTGATGTTTATGAAAGTTAAAGATAAATGATAGGGTTTATGTTAGTTTATTATGAGATTTCAGATTCGTTAAGGATGTTAACCAACATGGTTAGGTGCTAAGTTAAGGTTATGCCCTAAATGATGGGTTAAACCTATAAAGCTAATATTAATACAACTAATTGTTATTACGATTGCAATGTTATGTGTAGGGTAATTGGAGAATATTATTACACTTGTGTAACTTTCATACAAGGCAAGTTTCTTATCCTAAACTTTTATTGAGCAAGTTTCCTAACCTATTCAACTTTTTTATTCAGTAAGGTTTACCTTTCGTTGTTATGTTATACTTATGCAAGTTTTCTAACTTCATTCTCTTCGTATTAAATGCAAGTCTCCTAAACTTTTATTGAGCAAGCCTATTGATTCTATACTTATGTATGGTTAAATAAGCTCTTGTAAGCTAATTCGTTACATTGAATGAGTTTCATATTCCTATGTCTTGTTATTGTTATTCAAAGCATATGTTGTTCTAATACATTAATTCAATTAAAGTTGTTCTAATTCTTTTGAATATGGTATCTTGCACGTATACCATGTCTATTCAAATATATAATGTTGTTGTTCAATTCTATATTGTTGTATTAATCCTTCAAGTAGTAAGTAAACTCTTATTGATTGAACTAGTCTATTATGGAATAGTGTTCTAAAATTCTAGAACCACTGATAAGTTAGTTTTGAGCTAAACTTTCTTTAGTACGGAAATTCTAAATTCAAATTGAAACGAACAACCCTAACATAGGGGATTTTTTACATGTAACATTTAGATGTTTATGCACAATACATGGTACAAAGGGCTGATCCCCCTAAGTACGTTAAGAAGGGTCTGTATAGTCTAAATGACTCTTAAGGTTGGGGTAATAATACCTAAATACCGGAGACATAGTTCGTGGTCTTAAGACCCTCAGATATTAAAGTTCGAACTTGTTTTCTATTTTTGATTCGTAGAACAAGTTCATTATTGTTCAGCATTCATTGTTCATTCTCATGTTGTTATCATTACTACTCTCTATATCAGTGAGCAATTGTTTGCTCACTCTTGCAATTAACATTGCAGCTAAAGTGGAGAAAGTTGATGAGCCATCTACTAGCAAAGGAAAGGGAAAAATGTCCAAGTGTTGAAGACTTATGAGAAATTTATTTAAATGTATTATGTTACTAGACTTGTTTTATTCTATGACGTATTCCGTAAACTGATATAATAAATTTAAGGTTAGATTACCTGGGATTGTTTTATGATGATGTAACCCTTTAAAGGGAAGATTATGGTTTAAGTTATTTAAATTATGTTTATCCTTTGTTATGTGTAGTTAGATGTAATGGTTTTGGATAGTGAACACAAAATCCTATAGGAATGGAGTACCTGGATTTTGGGGTGTCCCAATAAGAGCAATTAATGTAACTGTTGCTTTGGGTCTCTTTAGAATCCGGACCCTCGCCCCGACGGGGGGTAATACGCCTAAAAGGCCCACCCCGATGGGCATACGTTCTGTTAATGGACTTGAGACCCCCGCCCCGACGGGGGATATTAAGCTTAGGGAGCCCGCCCCAGCGGGCATAGGTTCTGCCAATGCACCTTATTTTTCTCATTCCTTCCCTTCAACTCTAAACCATGATCAAGTTGAGTTCCTGAAATACCATTAAACATAAATGTGAGTAGATTTTTATCAATCTTAAACATGGTTATAAGATTATCTAGAAAATGCAACTTAACTAATTAGTTAATGAACTTATTCTATATTACTAATTCTTCTAAACTATAATTTGACGAACACGAATAAAAATATGAAGAATTAAAAGTTCGTTCAGCCTGACTACTACATGTTTACGGTACATCGGCAAGTGTGATTGCGATGACATCCATATTGGAATCGCCACCCCAATAATGCTTTAGCCTTTGACCGTTGACCTTGAACATTTCTAATGGATTCCTACTATAGAGTTCAACGGCACCATGTGAGAAAACTCTTTTGATGGTTAATGGACCCAACCATCGTGATTTTAGATTCCCTGCGAACAACATCAACCTTGAGTTGAACAGTAGTACTGATTTCTCCGGTTCAAACGTTCTTTGTATGATTTTCTGGTCGTGCCATTTCATGACCTTTTCTTTGTATAACTTAGAGTTCTCGTAAGCTTGAAGTCTTAATTCATCGAGCTCATTTAGCTGAAGTAGTCTCTTTTCGCCCACATCTACTTGATCAAAGTTAAGTTTCTGAATAGCCCAGTAGGCTTTGTGTTGTAACTCCACAGGCAGGTGACATGTTTTCCCATAGACCAATTGGTGTTTTGTACACCATCCGGTAGGCCCATAGTGCATCGTCCAACCTGAGAGACCAGTCCTTTTTATCAGGGTTTACCACCTTTTCTAGGATTCTCTTCACCTCCCTGTTTGAAAGTTCAGTTTTCCCACTTGTTTGGGGATAATATGTCGTCGCCACCTTATGGTTGACCCTATATTTCGCCAAGAGAGCTGTAAATGATATGTTGCAGAAGTGACTACCTTCATCACTTAGAATGGCTCTTGGCGTGCCAAACATTGTAAAAATATTCTTTTGCAAGAATTTAAGAACCACTTTGGCATCGTTAGTTGGGAGTGATACGACTTCAACCCATTGTGATACATAGTCAACCGCAAGCAATATGTACTGATTATTAAATGAGGAAGGGAATGGCCCCATAAAATTCATGCCCCATACATTAAAAATCTCAACTTCTAAGATTTTTTGTAGTGGCATCTCATTCCTTTTCAATATGTTGCCCACCCTTTGACATCTATCGCAGCTTTTTACGAACTGGTGGGCATCTTTAAATACTGAAGGCCAATAAAACCCATCTTGAAGAACTTTCGATGTTGTTCTCTCACTTCCGTAATGTCCCTCGTATGTAGACGAATGACATTCATGCAAAATATTATTCACCTCGCTATATGGTACACACCTTCTAATCATTTTGTCGGCGCACTGTTTAAATAGGTATGTCTCGTCCCTATACCACTTGACGTCATGTAGGAATTTCTTTTTCTGCTAACGTGTAAGATCAGGGGGAAGTATATTGCTCACTAGATAATTAGCGAAATCTGCATACCATGGAAATTCCGCATTTACTCCAAACAGTTGCTCATCCAGAAATAAATCATTGATTACACATTTATCTTCTTCATCTTTACCCTGATTTTCTAGCCTCGATAAATAACTTACAACTTGATTCTCCGTCCCCTTTCTATCTTTTATTTCCAAGTCAAATTCTTGTAGAAGGAGAATCCACTTGATAAGGCATGGCTTAGCATCTTTTTTTGAAATTAAGTACCGAATAGCCAAGTGATCTGTATAAACTACCACCTTTGTTCCGATCAAATATGCCCGAAATTTATCAAAGGTATATACTACTGCAAGTAATTCCTTTTCCGTAGTTGTGTAACTCATTTGGGTTTCTGTAAGTGTCTTACTTGCATAGTATACAGCATGAAATACCTTCTCTCGGCGTTGACCCAAGACAGCCCCAACCGCATAGTCACTTGCATCACACATTAACTCAAACATCATTTTCTAATCTGGTGCGACGATAACTGGAGCTATAGTCAATTTCGTCTTCAATAGCTCGAATGCTAACTTACAACCATCATCAAACTTAAAAACTGAATCCTTCTCTAAAAGACTGCACAATGGTTTTGCAATCTTAGAGAAATCTTTTATAAATCTCATATAGAACCCGGTATGTCCTAGAAAGCTGTGTATTCCCTTAACTAAAGTTGGTGGTGGAAGGTTTTCAATCATCTCCATCTTTGCTCTATCAACTTCTAACCCTTTCGTCGAGACCTTGTGACCCAAAATTATCCCTTCCTCAACCATAAAGTGGCATTTTTCCCAGTTAAGTAACAAATTTGTTTATGTGCATCTTCTTAACACCATCACCAAGTTCTCCAAACATGCATCAAAATCATCTCCATAGACAGAAAAGTCATCCATGAAGACTTCCACATTTTTCTCCACCATGTCTGAGAAGATGGCCATCATACACCGTTGGAAGGTAGCGGGTGCATTACACAAGTCGAAGGACATTCTCCTGAATGTGAATGTGCCGTATGGGCACGTGAAAGTGGTCTTCTCTTGATCTTCAGGAGCAATGACTATCTGATTATACCCCGAATACCCATCCAATAAGCAGTAAAATTCGTGGCCTGCCAATCTATCCAACATATGGTCAATAAAAGCCAAAGGTGTGACGCCCCCAAAATAGGTATACATCACTTATTCTGAGTCACCAAATACATGGTACAAAATTTGAATACAAACTTAATTATACAATACGACCAAAAGCGTATATGAGAGTTTTTACACGAATATTGTCTTCTAGACAATATCCAAACTCAAATTCAATATTATTACATTTATTTTCACAGTATTTCACAAAATAGTGAGGACTACTAATGCAAACATCTAGACCATCACTCCGTTCCCCGACTAGTCCCAGTTATATTCTCATTTCCTGAAGAGAACAATGAAATCAAACGGTGAGCTCAACTAGCCCAGTAAGAAATATTATGACTAAGATAATGCAAAATAATTTATCGTTACCCTTCAACAGTGTTAAACTGATAAAATACAATAGACATCAAGTTTAACTGTAGCAGAACAAACAATCCATTAGAAGAGTCAAGTAGAGCATGATATCTACTATCTTCTATGATTTAAAAATTTTATCAATAGTTTTATCGCTGAGACTCAGCTTAATAAATAATCCACATCATCGAATCATCCCTGCACTACGGCTAAGGATATTCATTAGTATCACGACACAAACTATCCATGCACTACAGGCCAAGGATATTCGTGTTTTCATCAATGGTCATGATCATGCCAACAACTATCCATCAATGCACTACGGGCCAATGAGGACTCTTACCACATCATTTGTAACATTACTACCATGATTATTATACGAATAAATCCTCGGTCATAATCATACCAAGTCCATCTATGCACTACGGGCCAAAGATGACTTTCATAACAATATAAGCATGAGGATGATGACAATGATATAATAATTCAATTAAAAGAAAGCAAAGGATAAATTTTTTAAGATTTATAATTTCATTTATCCAGAATTCAATAATGTCCAAATTGTCAACATGATACTGCTTTGTGGAGTAAAATTCAAGAATAATATTGTATCAAAAATAATTTGAACCAAAAAGAAATAAATTTTTGTCATGAATAGTACCCCGGGTGAATAGTATTCCATGAATAGTACTTCATGAATAGTAACCCCGTGAATAGTACTCCGACATGAAAAAGTTAAAACTTATCAAGAATACTCAGAATAATATTTTCATGAAAAGATACTGGATGAAGCGCAAATATCAATATGAATACTGAACAAAAATAATATCCCTTACAACTGTCGAACGAAAATAATATTCCTTACGAATATTAAACGAATATAATATTCCTTACGAATATTAAATAAATATAATATTCCTTACGAATATAATATTTCTTGCGAATATTGAATGATATAAAATTTCTTACGAATACGAAAAATAATATCGTAAGTGAATATGATATAAATAATACCCCTTACCTTGAAAAGAAGAGTATTCCAACTGATATAGTGGGGATATTCTTGAAGAAAACTTTAACTATTTTCTATGCTCAAAGCTTTCTAAAACTCGAAAGAAATAAGCTCAATATTATAGAAGAAGAATTCTCTAATTCTAGTGTGATTTTCAATTCTAACTAAGCATCCTATTTATAGGAGAATGGAAAGGATAATATTTAAAAATATTTCACGGACCAACAATAAATATTCGGACGAAGTTCACGGGCAAAAGAAAAAAGGAATTCAGACGCCCATGTTTATTTTTTAGTTATTAATAAAATGTTAAATAAAATAATATATTCTATTTTTCATAAAAACAAAACTTATTATAATATATATATATATATATATATAAAAATATAATAATAATAATAATAATAATAATAATAATAATAATAATAATAATAATAATAATAATAAACTCCCTCCATTCCCGACAACTTCCCCCACATTTCCATTACCATTATATATATATATATATATATATATATATATATATATATATATATAAATATACTCCACCCGTGACCATTCCTTTTTCCTGACAATCCAATTTTCATCACACGTGGGCCCCACCCATGTGTTATCATCACATGTGGGCCCCATATTTTATTAATATATATATATATATATATATATATATATATATATAATGAATAATTTTCTACCGATTATTTTGAAAAACGGGTGAATGGGGGTCCATATAATAAGCTAAATTTACATCAAATACTTCATAAAAATCCCCTCAATATTTTTAACATCATTAATCATCATTATTATAATTCGCAATATTTAACAACCAGGCCGTTCCCAGGAAAGATGGGGCTTTCCAATCAAGATTTCTCCCTATTGGCACACAATTAGGTGACCAAACCTCTTCGCAACAGAACTTTCTAGACATCGTCAATATTA
Source organism: Panax ginseng (assembly GCA_020205605.1). Classification (NCBI taxonomy): domain Eukaryota; kingdom Viridiplantae; phylum Streptophyta; class Magnoliopsida; order Apiales; family Araliaceae; genus Panax; species Panax ginseng. The sequence goes on from CM035139.1 coordinate 132,740,087, forward strand.
CAAATAATAATATGAATAACTATATTGTCTCAATTATTGATTTAATAATATAAAATATTGACAATAATTAAATTAAATAATGTGTGATACTTTGCAGCAATTACTATAGCAATAATTGAACAAAACTGAGTGACTTCTCACGTAAGCATCAATAATCAATACCATGTGCTACTATGCAACCACGCGTATTATTGTAACGCCCCGAAAAATTGAACCTTTGTAAATACTTTTAATAATTAATAAAATAATATTATTTATTATTATTACGTGTTGATAAGACGAATGTCGTTCTATAACTTAGAAACGTCAGAATGTTGTAGTATTTTAATTACGTGAATGAATTAAAGTGTTTGAATTTCTAAGACGAAAATAAAAGCTTTCCGAGAAATTTTCTGAAAAACACTATTCATTGATTTCTACTCGGGAATTATTTTTGAACTTCCGAGAAATGTGTAATGTTATAATATCAAGGTGAGATTGATTATGTAATAATAATCTAAGTATGGAAAATGTAATATTTTGCATGCGGACCTAATTTGAGAACGTTAGGTTTATTAAGCGTTAAGGAAATAAAGTATTAATCTAAGGATGTGTATGCATTGTAGGAGATAATGAACGTAAGTATAATACGATGTATTATACTATTAAGAATGGAGAATGAAATAATGTATATTATGAATAAATATACGAGCTAGCATACAAGAATTATATGTTGTGTATATATGTTAAGTTGTTAATTAAATGTAATGGACTTGTAGGATTATTAGCTTAATGATAGAAGTCCAATAGAATGTGATACTCAAGCCCAAGTGTTTGATAAATCATAAGTCCTATCTATTGTAATGTAAGCCCAATAAGAAATAAGCTAGATAATTAGCAAGCCCAATGTGATTAAGTTATGATCCATGGGGCAAACCAGGTAAGAAATGGGTAGACTTGATGGGCAAACATTTTGTGTGGTGACCAAGTGTTGTGATGGCCAAGAATTAGAAGTAACTAGCAAGTTTACTTAGTTGTTAGGTTATGAATAGTAAGGAGGTGGAAGTTGAGGAGGTTAACTAAGGAGGTGGGATGGCCTAAATGTCCATAATGCCCTAACTTAGGATTGCCTATAAATAGAGAAGCCTCACTTCATTTGTTTCTTGATAAAATTTCTCCCAACTCCTCTCAAGATAAGCAACTTAATTGATAGAGAGAATAAGCCACATAAGCACTTATAAGTCATTTCAACCTTTAATAGATTTTCCAAAGTGAAGTGAAGTAATAGTCTTCAAGGGTAAGACTCATGTCTATTATCTTTATCTCTTCTATGATAGGATTGATAGAGAAGTGGGATTATTTAATAATAACATGTAATAAGTCATTGATAAATGAGCTTAAGCCGGATAAGTGGAATAAGCAAGTTGAACATAAATAAGTTGATAGACTTGTGAAGAAACTTATCATATGTTGGTCATATGATGTTAGTATGTTCAATATAGTATGAGAACATTGATTGGATGACTTAAGTCCATAGTAAGTCATAAGCATGAGAATTTGTATTTCATAAGTTAAATAAGTCATTAACTTATGAGAATAAGTCAAAACCTACTTTGATAATAAGTCGGTGTAATAAGTAACTTGAAATGTTCATGTGAAGATTAAAATCCATTTTGAATCATTAGTAATGAGGTTTTGCCGGAATTCACACGATTGGATGATAATCGTCGAATTCGTGAAATTCTCGGAATGGAAGTCGTATTTTGTGTTTGAAGTCAGAAAAGTTGGTTTTCAATGGAGACACGTCATATTTGGTATTATAGAGTTGTGGACTCAAAAATGACCGAATTCTGACTTAGAACGAAGAAACGAGCGTTGAACGTTCACGGACGTTTATCATTTTCGTTAAAAATGAACAAATAGGTGAAATTTTAGCAAACGAATTTAAATAGATAAAATTCTTGCATGAACGCATAGATTATGTAATTTATGAACCGTAGGCTTTTGAACGAGCCCATTCGGACTTATAACGAAGAAGTTATGCGTCCGGGAGTTTCACCAAAATTGAAAAAGTCAGAATTTTTCTAAGGCACGAGTTGGCATGCAATGCCAACAAACCTAAGGCCAAACTGGTGGCGGCTGCAGATCTTAAATAATAGATGTTAGGACATATCGCTAACTCATGACAATATTAAAGATGAAGAAAAACTAAGTGTGGCGCCGCGACGCCAGTCCCAGAGTTTACAAGTATAGAATGAAAGATAACTCATTAGCAATGAACTAAGGTATAAATATAACATTGTTAAGGCATTGTCAGACACTTAATATATGATGATTAAAGGTTAATAATCAATTGAAAATGATTGTAATGAGGATGACGTAATGAAAAGTCGGAAACCATAATAACAGATCTTAGTCAGAATTTAGATTGAGATGAAGGGTAAGATATAATAATACACCTACTTGATTACACGTGACCTAATGTGGTACGTTACATGATCATGTATTATAGAGACTTAGAGACTTAAAGTGTACGTGTGATAATCAGTAAGCAGACGCTGAAGGCAAGTATTCTAACCCTTGTTACAGTTTAGTCTGGACAAGCTTTGTAATTCATGTATCCTTTCGCATGAATTTTTGTATGAGGAAGTCAAAGCCAATTCTTTCGGTTAGACTTAAATTATGTTTCTATCAAAGCATGTACAATGTTTACCAAGTTATATTGGTATAGTTTTCAATTGAGACCTAGTATGCTAAAATGTTTTCGCTGCTTAACGGCAGCACGTGAGGTTGCCACAACTTAAACGTATACACGCTTAATGAATGTAGTGTTGATCAACATAGAGTACTATGGGCTGATCACCCAGAAGTGCTCGTAAGTAATGTCGGACTTACAGACTTGGTGCCGGGATGTCCTTTTCAAAAGAACTTATGAAATGCTCAAGGTCTTGGACTGGAACTGATGTTTTAATAAATATTGTTGTTGTAAAATGTTTTGAATGAAAAGAAGTGCTATTTTGAATTATCGATAGTACTTCGTAACTATTGTTCAGTTATTGAAGATATACGAATTCTGTGTTTCAAGCATGTTGTTTATTAGAATTGTAGTACTTGTTGAGCTAGACATGCTCACTCTTTCTTGAACCTCACTCTTGCTTGAACCATATGGACACAGCTAAGATCGAACGGACCGAAGGCTCCGGCAAGGATAAAGGCAAGGCGAAGACGAACCCTTAGAGTTCTGATGTAATAGTATAGGTAAATGATTGTAATATATTTGATATTATGACAAGAACAAATGTATGGGTTATAAAGAACCTGGGGGAATGTAATATTATTTCTAATATATTGAAGACATATTCGTTCTTTTGAGACTTTTCAATTGAATGTATGTGTGAATGGTAGTACCGTGTAGCACCATCTGTCGGGTTGGAAGATACCCGGATTTGGGGGTGTCACAGGTTGGTATCAAAGCATTAGGTTATAAAACTTAAGGGGGGATTAAAAACCTTAAGTCATAACCTTAAGAGAAGTCAAAGAAGTACAAGAAGAAAGTAACCTTATAAAAATGCATTATGATTATGTTATATGTTTTTATTATTCTATTGACGTGTACTAATCAACTTAACTATTTTGTGTAGATGTCAGGAGTAAACGAAATGTATGTAGATGGTCAAGCCATTAGTGAAGAGTCGGTGAACCAAGTAGAGGTTATACCAAACCCCATAGCGGTAGAGCCTGAAGTTGTGGTTATTGAGTCTGGAGAGTCAGATGATGCTGACTACATGTCAGTATTCGACAGGATGATAGAGGAGGAAGTGGAGACAGTGTCCCTTAATCCAGTAGCTATAGCAGCCGAGATAGCTCCTGGGGGGTTGATGATGTCTTTATTCATGTCAGTATTGGATAGAAATATCCATTACTATCAGGAGGTTAAGGAGCTGAAGGAAGAGCTCCAAACTGTTATAGAGGACAAGACTGATGTAGAGTCCATGTGGGAGCAGGAACATGATGAGAGGATTTTGGCTAAGGACAAAGTCCACGAGTTAAAACATGAGGTCTTTGAGCTGAAGGAGGAGCTAAAGACCAAACTACAGAAGATAGGGAGAATGTCCTATATCCATAGGAGTTCTCACACAGATTTCAATGACAGTAGTTGGTTATCCCAGCAGAGGTGGGGCAGACGTGGCATACTATCAGCCATGATATTATTGTCGGTCTTGCCAAGGTAGATTTCGAGAATGCCTTGAGACAGATATAGACTAGTAGTAGCTAGAGTAGTATGTAAATATGTTGTAATTAATAGTAACATAAAGCCCCTTTTGTATAGTAAAGTGTAGTCTTTTGTAAATCCCAATTTTTGGAAAGCGATAGCGAGAAAGTAATGTAATCAGCTTAAGCTGTGTATGTAACCGATGTAGAATTAAACTACAAAGAATGAATATAAGTCCTTTTTATGGAAAGTAATGAGTAATGGATGTTGGAGTTATTGTTTAATATTAAATGATAACTAATAAAGAAAGGAATAATAACGAAATGTGTTTATTGTATCAGCAAAATGCCGTCGAGAAGAGTACAATGCAATCAAGGTGCTAACGTGAATTAACCGGAGGGAGGTCTGGTTAATCCAATACAGGAGTTTGTTAACCTGTTAACAGCCACATTTAATAGAACAGGGGCTAATATCCCCGTAAATCCAGGAGTAGCACGAGCTAATACCTTTAAGGATTTCAAGAGCATTGGTCCACTGGAGTTCAAAGGAACTACGGACCCTATTGAAGCCCAAACGTGGGTTAAGGAGATAGAGAAGGCATTTGTGATAGCAAATGTCGACGAGGCCCAAAAGGTTGCCTTTGCAACCTATATGATGAAGGGAGAGGCCAACTTTTGGTGGGAAGCCAATCAGGCTAGGGTTGGGATAGCAAATCTGATGTGGGATAGGTTCAAGGAGATATTCTTCGAGAACTACTTTCCCACGAGCATGCAGGGAAGGATGGAGATGCGGTTTCTGGAATTGAAACAAGGGGACATGACAGTTCCCCAATACGCCGCCAAATTTAATGAACTGGCAAGGTTCGCTCCACATCAAGTGGATACTGAGGTGAGGAAGGCGCGACAGTTCGAGTAGGGCTTGAAACCCTGGCTCTATAACCGTATTTTGGTGTTCCAAAGTACTTCTTTTGGAACCATTTTAGAGAAGGTGATAATCGCCGAAGGTGGTAGTGAGGCTCTAAGTCAATACCACAAGGACAAGAAGAGTAAGGGGAAAGTGGATGGGGGAGTAAAGATCGAAGGAGCCAGTGGGAGTGGTGAGGGTCAGAAGAGGAAGGTGTTTAGCTCTGGGAATATTGGAGTGAAGCAAGGAGACCCGAAGAGGAGGATGGAGGCCTGCAAGACCTGTGGGAAGACTCACTTAGGAGTTTGTCTCAGGGGGAAGGTCGTCTGTTACAACTATGGACAGGAGGGGCACATTGCGCCTAACTGTCTGAGTCCGAAGAAGAATCACGGATGCTTTGTGTGTGGATCAATCGACCACATGGCAAAGAACTGCCCGAAGAAGGGGACATATGGGAACCGGGGCACTAATAGAGGTAAGTTAGCTATTGGGGGTCCAGCGCAGCCGGGTAGGCCGATGGGCCATTCCTTTAACATGATAGTCCATGATGCAGTTGCATCAGGGGACGTTGTCGCAGGTATTATTCTGATCAACGACATAAATGCTTATGTGTTGTTTGATTTGGGTGCTACTTGTTCGTTTATAGCATTCAATTTTTCTAGACGATTAAGATTTCCCAAAAAGTTGCATATGCCTTTAAATATTAAGGTAGCAAACAAAGAGATAATTCCTATTGAAGATATTCATAGGAGTTGTTGCATAGACATACGGGGTTGTAAATTATCGATAGATTTGTTACCGATAAAGTTAGGAGAATTCGACGTAATTCTTGGAATGGATTAGTTATTTAACCATGGGGCAATTATAGATTGTCAAAAGAAATGTGTGAACACTAAATCGTTAAGACAACCTCAGGTAGTATTTTACGGGAATAGATCGCCGGGACGTTCGTGTGGTCTAACCGTGAGACAAACTAGGAAATTACTGAGGAAGGGATGTGTAGGTTACCTATGCCATGTTGTTGATACCCAGAGAGTGGTAGCAACCATGGAACAAATACCTATAGTGAGAGAATTCGCTGATGTATTTTTGAGTGAATTATCGGGTCTTCCGCTGGATAGGGAGACAAAGTTCATAATAGATATTGTACCAGGAGCGGCACCAGTTTCCAGGGCACCGTATCGTATGGCGCCAGTAGAAATGAAGGAGTTGATGGTGCAGTTTCAAGAACTGTTAGACAGGAAGTATATTCAACCGAGTGTCTCGCCGTGGGGAGCACCTGTACTATTTGTCAAGAAGAAAGTTGGATCGTTAAGACTTTGTATCGACTACTGAGAGTTGAACAAGTTAACGATAAATAATAAATACCAATTGCCCAGGATCGATGATCTCTTTGATCAGTTGAAAGGGGCTAAGTATTTTTCAAAAATAGATTTAAGAATGGGGTATCATCAGTTGAAGGTTAGGAAGGAGGATGTACCAAAGATAGCATTCAGGACTCGTTATGGTTATTACGAGTTTCTGGAGATGTCATTTGGGTTGACAAATGCACCAGCTGCATTCATGGATATGATGAACAGAGTGTTCAAACAATATTTGGACAAGTTTGTTGTGGTGTTTATAGATGATATTCTAGTCTATTCTAAGACGCCAGAAGATCATGTTGAACACCTAAGATTAGTGTTAAAGACACTGAGAAAGGAGAAGTTGTATGCGAAATTCATGAAGTGTGAATTTTGGCTAGAGAAGGTACAGTTTTTAGGTCATGTCAGTGATCAAGAAGGGATTTCAGTAGATCCAGCGAAGGTGGAAGCCGTGATGAATTGGGAACAACCGAAAACGCCAACTAAGGTGCGGAGTTTCCTAGGGTTAGCGGGTTACTATCGGAGATTCATCCAAGATTTTTCAAAGATTACTACTCCATTGACTAACTTGACGAGGAAGACGGTGAAATACACTTGGACTGACAATTGTGAGGACAATTTTCAAGAACTGAAGAAGATGTTGAGTGAAACGCCTATTTTGTCATTGCCTGATGACACAAGAAATTTTTGTAGTTTATAGTGATGCTTCGTATAGAGAACTTGGTTGCGTGCTCATGCAGCATGGCAAGGTCATTACGTATGCATCTAGGCAGTTGAAGAATTATGAGAAAGTTTATCCTACTCATCATCTGGAACTGGCCGCAGTAGTTTTTACTCTAAAGATATGGAGACAGTATCTTTATGGAGAAAATGTGAGATATACACAGACCACAAGTGTCTAAAATATATCTTCACACAGAAGGAGTTGAATATGAGGCAGAGGAGATGGTTGGAGTTGATAAAGGATTATGACTGTGAAATCCTGTATCACCTTTGAAAAGCCAATGTAGTTGCCGACGCCTTAAGTAGGAAGGGTTGGGAAAAGTTGTCTTTGTTAATGGCTCAAACTGAGTTAATAACAGAGATGGCTAGGTTGGAGTTGGAAGTGAAGCTGCCAAGTGAAGTAGGACAAATGCTATTTACGACGAAGATGCAATCTACCATCATAGAGAGAGTTAAGGAGGTACAACTTAAAACTGATGAGTGTGACCGGATGAAGGAGCGGTTGGCCAATGAAAAAGATACTAAGTACAGTCTTGATAATGAGGGATTATTAAGATTTGAAGGAAGAATTTGGGCTCCGGATGATATGGAATTAAAGGAGCAGGTGTTACAAGAGGCTCACACTTTGAGGTTTTTAATTCATCCTGGTAGTACTAAGATGTATCAAGACCTTCGACAGAGTTTTTGGTGGCCGAACATGAAGAGAGAAATAGCATAATACGTGAGCAGGTACTTGACTTGCCAGAAAGTTAAGGCCGAACATCAACGACCAAGTGGCTTGTTACAGTCATTGGAAATTCTGGAGTGGAAGTGGAAAAATATCACGATGGATTTTGTGCTGGGACTTCCGACTACAACCAAAGGGTATGATGCAATTTGGGTAATAGTAGACCGATTGACAAAGTCGGCTCACTTTTTGCCAATTAGGGTCAAGTATAACTTAGACTAGTTAGCTAGACTCTATATTAAGGAAATAATTTCCAGACACGGAGTACCAGTATCGATTATTTCAGATCGTGATCCACGATTCACATCAAATTTTTGGAGGAGTTTACAAGAGCAGTTAGGAACGCAGTTGAAGCTGAGTACGACATATCATCCACAAACGGATGGACAGAGCAAGAGAACAATTCAGACGTTAGAAGATATGCTAAGATCTTGCGTCATGGATTTCAAGGGTAGTTGGGATGATCATCTACCATTAGTGGAGTTTGCGTATAACAATAGTTATCATGCAAGCATAGGTATGCCACCTTACGAAGCTTTGTATGGGAGGAAGTACAGAACGCCACTGTATTGGGATGAAGTAGGAAAACGCCGAATGCTGGGACCAAAATTGGTGCAACAAACAGCGGACATTGTTAAACTGATACGGATGCGTTTGGTAGCAGCTCAAGACAGACAGAAGAAGTTTACGAATTCGCATAGAGAGAATAGAGAATTTGAAGTAGGTTCGTACGTATTTCTAAAAGTATCTCCCTGGAAAGGAGAGATACGCTTTGGAAAGAAGGGAAAGTTAAGTCCGAGGTTTATAGGACCTTTTAAGGTATTAAAACGGGTGGGTGAGGTAGCATATATGATAACATTACCTCCAGACCTAGAACGAATACATAATGTATTTCACGTATCCTTGTTACGTCTTTATAAGTCAAATTATAAGCACGTGATAGAATATGAACCTATTCATATCGAGAAGGACTTAACGTACGAGGAAACGCCAATTTAAATTGTCGATAGAAAAGAACAAGTTCTGCGGAATAAAGTCATACCTTCCGTGAAGGTGATATGGAATAACCACGATGCAGAAGAAGCAACGTGGGAGTTAGAAGAAATGATGAAAAAGAATTACCCTCATTTATTTGTATAATTTTTTTTATATAGCGAGATTATGGGGACAGAATCCTTATAAGGGGGAGAGAGTGTAACGCCCCGAAAAATCGAACCTTTGTAAATACTTTTAATAATGAATAAAATAATATTATTTATTATTATTACGTGTTGATAAGATGAATGTCGTTCTATAACTTAGAAACGTCAGAATGTCGTAGTATTTTAATTACGTGAATGAATAAAAGTGTTTGAATTTCTAAGACGAAAATAAAAGCTTTCAGAGAAATTTTTCGAAAAACACTATTCATCAATTTTTGCTCAGGAATTATTTTTGAACTTCTGAGAAATTCGTAATTTTATAATATCAAGGTGAGATTGATTGTGTAATAATATTCTAAGTATGGAAAATGTAATATTTCGTATGCGGACCTAATTTGAGAACGTTAGGTTTATTAAGCGTTAAGGAAAGAAAGTATTAATCTAAGATGTGTATGCATTGTAGGAGATAATGAATGTTTATACTATTAAGAATGGAGAATGAAATAATGTATATTATGAATAAATATACGAGCTAGCATACGAGAATTATACATGGTGTATATATGTTAAGTTGTTAATTAAATGTAATGGACTTGTAGGATTATTAGCTCAATGATAGAAGTCCAATAGAATGTGATACTCAAGCCTAAGTGTTTGATAAATCATAAGTCCAATCTATTGTAATATAAGCCCAATAAGAAATAAGCTAGATAATTGGCAAGCCCAATTTGATTAAGCTATGATCCATGGGGAAAACCAAGTAAAAAATGGGTAGACTTGATGGGCAAACATTTTGTGTGGTGACCAAGTGTTGTGATGGCCAAGAAATAGAAGTAACTAGCAAGTTTACTTGGTTTCTAGGTTATGAATAGTAAGGAGGTGGAAGTTGAGGAGGTTAACTAAGGAGGTGGGATGGCCTAAATGTCTATAATGCCCTAACTTAGGATTGCCTATAAATAGATAAGCCTCACTTCATTTGTTGCTTGATAAAATTTCTCCCAACTCCTCTCAAGATAAGCAACTTAATTGATAGAGAGAATAAGCCACAAAAGCACTTATAAGTCATTTCAACCTTTGCTAGATTTTCCAAAGTGAAGTGAAGTAATAGTCTTCAAGGGTAAGACTCATGTCTATTATCTTTATCTCTTCTATGATAGGATTGATATAGAAGTGGTATTGTTTAATAATAACATGTAATAAGTCATTGATAAATGAACTTAAGCCGAATAAGTGGAATAAGCAACTTGAACCTAAATAAGTTGATAAACTTGTGAAGAAACTTATCATATGTTGGTCATATGATGTTAGTATGTTCAATATAGTATGAGAACATTAATTGATGGACTTAAGTCCATAGTAAGTCATAAGCATGAGAATTTGTAATTCATAAGTTAAATAAGTCATTAACTTATGAGAATAAGTCAAAACCTACTTTGATAATAAGTTGGTGTAATAAGTAACTTGAAATGTTCATGTGAAGATTAAAATCCATTTTGAATCATTAGTAATGAGGTTTTGCCGGAATTCACACGATTGGACGATAATCGTCGAATTCGTGAAATTCTCGGAATGGAAGTCGTATTTTGTGTTTGAAGTCAGAAATATTGGTTTTCGATGGAGACACATCATATTTGGTATTATAGAGTTGCGGACTCAAAAATGATCGAATTCTGACTTAGAACGAAGAAACGAGCGTTGAACATTTACGGACGTTTATCATTTTCGTTAAAAATGAACTAATAGGTGAAATTTTAGCAAACGAAGTTAAATAGATAAATTTCTTGCATGAACGCGTAGAGTATGTTATTTGTGAACCGTAGGCTTTTGAACGAGCCAATTCGGACTTATAACGAAGAAGTTATGCGTCCGGGAGTTTCGATAAAATTGCAAAAGTTGTAATTTTTCTAAGGCACAGAGTTGGCCATGGCCAACCCAAGGCCAAATGGTATATTGCATGCGGCTTGCAATAAAGATGTCGTAGAGATACTACTAACTTTCAAACATGTGCGAGATGAAGAAAGTAAGTGTGGCCGCGCGCCAAATTCCCGTCAGTTTTGACAGACAAGAATGTTTACAAGTATAGAATGAAAGATAACTCATTAGCAATGAACTAAGGTATAAATATAACATTGTTAAGGCATTTTTAGACACTTAATGTATGATTATTAAAGTATAATAATCAATTGAAGATGATTCTAACGAGGATGACTGTGACAACCCGATATTTTCTATACAAATAAATCATAAATTACCCGTATAATTTTTTTATTTAAAATAAATATGGGTGATATGTGCCAAGGTAATATGTATATGTTTATATGTGTCATAAATAAAATTTATTTATTATATTAATTATTACGTATAATTTTATTTTAGAAATATTGATTATTATAAATTATATTCTTATTATAATTAATTTTATATTAGAAATGTTTTATTAATTATTTTTCCATGAAAATATAAGTATATATTAATTAAATAATATATGAAATGATTTTGAGAATAATTATAATAATTATTTTATTATATGAATTTTGTTCAGGTTATTAAGTTAATTATTAATAAGGTTAATTATGACAAATAAATCAGATATGGAATCCAAACCCTAATTCTGGGTTTTGATCAATGCATGAGAATAATATTATACTATTAAATATATTTTGATTTTTCAGTGCTATAAATATGTACTATATGTACGTATTGATAATGATTGGTTAATTATGGTAGATTATGAACAAAACCCTACTAATATTTTATAGATCTTAATTTCGATGTCAAACGAGATTTTTAAAATGTGTTAAGTTACTGTGTATGAAGTGAATGATGTGTACTAAAAGGATTTGATGCTACTTAGGAAACCCTAATTGTAAATTAAAACTCTTGTTTAATAAATAAAAACCCTAATTGCGTATTAGTAACCCTAATTATTATAATCCTAATTGCTATATTAGCAAAGTTAATTATGATTAGTGATTATAAAACCTAATGTTCCTATATAACATAATTATTAATCTAATCTAATTAACAAACCTTAATTTTTAAATTTTAGAAAATAAAATAATTTTATTTTACTATTCTCAAACCCTAGTTGCTAAAACCTATTTATGCTTTATGTCTTTAAACCTTGGGGTTAAACCCTAAGGATCAAACCCTAAGGGTTTGTCAAGATTTAAGATTGCCATTAATTTTGCAAGGCTATGGACCAAAATACCCTTATGTGCATTCTTTAATAGCTTGCTTGTAGAATTAGCTAAAACTTTAGTTGTTTACCAAACCATACTAACCCCATGTGACTTAAAATTTGCCAGCAATTGAGCTCTTTATCATCCAAATACATTGCACATTTGTAGTATATATAGATTAGAGAGAGAAATATTTCATTTGTTCACTAACTTTTGCCCAACACTCAACCAATCCTCTCTGTCACTAAAACCAATGATTTTAGCAAGCATTTCAGTTCCATTTTCAAGCCCCGCGAAATCCACTAACAGATTCATAAGCTAAAAATTAGAAATTAAGCATTTCAGGTATAAACCCTAGCCTTGATTTCTGTTCTATAATCTGTTGTTAGATCTTGTGTTTAAGTATTAGATTATGTTGGTTTTAGTGTTTATAGATGATCTGGGTTGGTATCTTACGGATCCATAATATCTAAATACTCAAATTAATGATTTTCAAAAATCTGGAAAATTTTGTTTTTGTGCCTGACAATGAAATGTCAGACACTATAGATCTTTGGTTGTTAAGTGTTTTTGTTGTTTTCAAGTTGTTATTGGTAGCCTTTGAATGTGTTCTTTAATCCCCAAGTGGAATCATGTCATTTGATCTCTAGATTTGTAGATATTAGCGAATCAAAAGTTATTGGCCATTATTGGCCGTCCAAATCTGGCAAACCGTAAAGTTAAAAACTCAAATCGACAATGTTTTTCAAGGCCCGATCCGTGATTTTGATGTTTTTAATGTTGATATTTGGTACATTATGTAGCCGGTTATGTGGACTATAGATCTGGGTCATTATATCTCTTAAAACATCAGTATATTGATCAGGTTAGGTGGTCAAACTAGCCAACTGAATCGATTTACTGCTTTGGAATTTCCGAGCAACGGAAAAATATGTTTTTCGACATACTTTGACCGACCCATAACATCTTGATCCGTTGTTTTTTGATGATGTTTTGTAATAGAACTCTTTAGTTACATCTTTTATACACCTTTGAAGCTTATAGATCACAAAACCATTGCAAGATTAGCATGTAGTGTAGGCTCAAAGTATCACTCATGATCATTCTTCTTCATTTCTAGGTAACCCGAAAATGAAGAATCGATCTGACAACTTTACTTTTGGAGGCTCGAGATCTCGCCGCTTATATGTTTTATGAACTTTTTGTTGTTGAATCTTGTAGTGGCATTGCATTAGTACTACATTATTTGACCAACAACTTTTCCGTAAACACATCACACACTATTATAATCTTGGTCAAACCATGCAACTTGAAAATCGAAATGCGACAAAGGTGTTCTTGAGCTCAAGAACACCTAAGACGACAGACTTGTGTCGCTATAGGCTATAAATGACGGTTCTATTTATTTTATTTTCTGTTTTTTTGAAAATGATTAAAAATTAGAAAATAAATTATAAAAATTATTAAAAATGGTTTTAAAAATTATTTTAAATTATGAAAAATAATTTCTAATTATTTGGGCTATTTTTCATTAATATTTATAATTAATTGAATATTAATTATATTTAATTTATTTATTTAGTATATTAAATAAATTAGAAAAAAATGATATAATATTATGAAAAATCATTTTAAATAATAATAAGGTATTTAAAAATATTTTAAGTTATAAATATAACTTTTAATATTTAAAGGTTGAATTCATTAATTAATTATTATTAATGATATTAAAGTTATTTAATAATTATATTAAATAAATTAGTTTAAAAATGATTTTTAATGTTATAAAAATTATTTTAAATGAAAATAAAGTGTTTAAAGATATTTTAAGTTATAAAATATAACTTTTAATATTTAAAGGATAATTTCATTAATAATTTAATATTAATGATATTTATTTAACATTAATGATATTAAATTTATCTAATAATTATATTAAATAAATGGTTTAAAAATGGTTTTATTAATTTAAAATCATTTAAAAAGGGATATAAATGAATTAAAAATATTTTAAGTTATATTTAATGACTTTTAATATTTAGATAAATAGTACATTAATATTTTAATATTAGTGGTAATTATTTAAAATAATTTTAAATATTTTAAAAATCATTTATGGGTAATATAAATATTTTAAAAATATTTTGAGTTATTATAAATAACTTTAATATTTTTTGCAATGGTTTCATTAATAATTTAATATTAATTAAATATTAATGATAATAGAATTGTTTAATATTTAAATCATTTAATTATGATATCGGTGTTTGAAAATTTATGATAAATTATAATAAATGTTTTAAAATTATTATAAGTCATAATATGACTGATATTTACAGATGTTGAACTTTGAGATAGAGTCTTAGACTCGATAATTACCCGATAAAGCTGTCGATAGACCGACATGTTTCAGAAATTGATCTGGACTTAGATAATTTGATTAGTTATGTGTTTATGATCCAAAAATTGTTGGACCTATGTGATTAGGTAATGTGTTGACTATAATAGGCAGTGTTATGTGTTACGATATATTATACTAATCAGTAAAATGATCTGATTAATGATAGGTGATTTCATAAAAGATAAAACTAAGTTGAGAATTGTAAGCAGCGTATCAGGCAAGTATCCTACCTTTGCATTTTCTTTATACAATGGACATGGGTAAGAAGTTCAGAATTATATTATTATTGTATAGATTGTTAAACCTATATTATATACGCTCTTTGATTATCAACATGTTAGTATATGGTAATTCAGATACATATATTCTGTTCGTTAATTTTTATAAATGGTTATACAAGTGTCCCCACTTGGATAATCATTGTATTTAATCACATGTTGATACACCTTTGTCAATTACCCGTATATATATATATGTGTTGAATTATAGATTATTGTTGAACAAGATAAGACCTTTGTTATGGAACCCCGACAAGTATGAACATCCCATACACGGGAAAAATTTTATGCACCCAAGGTGGGCAGAATGAACGATAACATCGTTCTTGAAATGTACTATTGATCAATGCAGGGCACAACGGGCTGATCACCCCTGTGTTCGTAAGTTATGACGGTTTATAGATGAAGTTCTGTTTAACCTTTTCGAAAATAGAAAACAATGTTCATAGTCTGTCAACTGATCCTCATTTATAGTCAATACGTAGTTTCAAAATTTTGAAATCAAAATGATATGTTGTTTATTATTGGTTTAGTTTACTTCACAACTGTTGATTCGTTGTAGAAGTATCATTCAAAGAAAACATTTAATTCATTCAGTTAACTGTTATTGTTGCTTTTACTTGCTGGGCACTCAAATGCTCAATCTTGCTTAATTTAAATGTTTTCAGCTAAATGTGAACAACCTGAAGGCTCTGCCAAGAACAAAGGAAAAGGGAAAGTCGCTGAATGAATGTTTAAGCTATCCTATGTAATAGTTTGACTTTATGATAAGGATGATAAATATTATTATCATGTAACGAATGTTTAAAGGTTTCGTACTTGGGATTTGAAAAACTCTGATAATATGTAAATTAAATTTGATAATCTATATTATTGTTATTACTATTAGTATTATTCCGCTCATAGAAATGGTATCATGAAGCACCGAGTTCGGGTTTTAAGTACCTGAATTTGGGGGCGTCACAATGATGTAATGAAAAGCCGGAAACCATAATAACAGATCTAAGTCAGAATTTAGATTGAGATGAAGGGAAAGATATAATAATACACCTACTTGATTACATGTGACCTAATGTGGTACGTTACATGATCATATATTGTAGAGACTTAGAGACTTAAAGTGTACGTGTGATAATTAGTAAGCAGACGCTAAAGGCAAGTATTCTAACCTTTGTTCTAGTTCAGTCTGGACAAGCTTTGTAATTCATGTATCCTTTCTCATGAAGTTTTGTATGAGGAAGTCAAAGCTAATTCTTTCGGCTAGACTTAAATTATGTTTCTATCAAAGAATGTACAATGTTTACCAAGTTATATTGGTATAGTTTTCAATTGAAGACTGAGTATGCTAAAATGTTTTTGTCATTTAACGATAGGCACGTGAGGTTGCCACAACTTAAATGTATACACGTTTAATGAATGTAGTGTTGATCAACATAGAGTACTATGGGCTGATCACCCAGAAGTGCTCGTAAGTAATGTCAGACTTACGGACTTAGTATCGGGACGTCCTTTTCAAAAGAACTTATGAAATGCTCACGGTCTTGGACCGGAACTGATGTTTTACTAAATATTATTGTTGTAAAATGTTTTGAATGAAAAGAAGTGCTATTTTGAATTATCGATGGTATTTCGTAACTATTGTTCAGTTATTGAAGATATACGAATTCTATGTTTCAAGCATATTGTTTATTAAAATTGTAGTACTTGCTGAGCTAGTCATGCTCACTCTTTCTTGAACCATATGAACACAGCTAAGATCAAACGGACCGAAGGCTCTGGCAAGGATAAAGGCAAGGCGAAGACGAACCCTTAGAGTTCTGATGTAATAGTATAGGTGAACGATTGTAATATATTTGATATTATGACAAGAACAAACTTATGGGTTATAAAGAACCTGGGGGAATGTAATATTATTTCTAATATATAGAAGACATATTCATTCTTTTGAGACTTTTCAATTGAATGTATGAGTGAATGGTAGTACCGTGTAGCACCATCTGTCAGGTTGGAAGATACCCAGATTTGGGGGCGTCACAATTACTGTACTTTTAACACCGGGTATTTCAACAGTTAACGGTAAAACTTCTGCCGTTATTTTTATAAAAAGATATTTCTGTCATTTTCTCATTCTGACAATAATTCTGTTGTGGGGTCCACCAATGATTGTCCCGTCGTACGAATATTCCTTGTTAAAATGAATATTCCCTGACCAATCGAATATTATATAACAACTTGCATAATTTGTAAATATTACCCACAACTATAACATGATATTAAATCCACACTATAGTATTCAAAAATGATATTTATAGAAAAAAAATTCATCTTTATTCATAAAAGTTGGGGTCTTACAACCTCCCTTTCTTATGAAATTTTGCCCTCAAAATTAGGGTACATACCTGATATGTCGAAGAGGTGAGGATACCTTGATTTCATTTCAAATTCTAACTCCTAGGTCATTTCCTCAACATCGTGATTTCTCAACAAAACTTTGACTTGAGTTATAACCTTGGAGCGTAGAATATGTTCTTTCTTATCCAAGCTTTTAACAGGAACCTCTTCATACGTTAAATCTTCCGCTATTTCATCCGGTTCTAACTCAATAATGTGGTTTGGGTCTTCCACATATTTACGTAACATGGATATGTGAAAAATATTATGAACACGAGACATACTTGGAGGTAAATCGAGTCTATAGGCCACAGTTCTTACTCGATCGATGATTTCAAATAGACCAATAAAGTCGAGGGTTGAGATTTCTTCTCTTCGTCGATTCTTAATTCTAGAATAAAGCCCTCTTGAACCTTTTTCTTCACATTCATAAGCTCCGAGTTTGTAGCTTGAGAGTCTTTAACTTTATCGATTAAAGTCGGTTCTAATCATATATTCGCTATCTTCACGTAAGTTCTTTGAGTCTTTAACTCTATCTCCATCTTTTGTAAGTCGTATGAAATGGGTTTTTGTGTTAACAACGTCATACTCATAAACGTATACGATCTTCTACTCAATGCGTCAGCTATGATGTTCGCTTTTCTAGGATGGTATTAAATGATATTGTCGTAATCTTTCAACAACTCTAGCCAATGACTTTGGCGCATGCTACATTCATTTTGGGTGAAAAATATTTGACGCTTTTATGATCCGTATAGATCCCACTTTCTCCCCATATAGGTAATGCCTCCAAATTTTAAGTGCGAAGACAACAGCTGCCAACTATAGATCATGAGTAGGATAATTCCTCTCATATTCTTTGAGTTATCGAGAGGCATAGGCTATGACTTTCCCATGTTGCATGAGAACACATCCTAACCCTTTGCCCGAAGCATCACTGTAGATGACAAATCCCTCCGAGCCAAATGGTATTGTCAGAACATATGCTTAAATTAGTCTTCTCTTGAGTTCTTGAAAACTCTTCTCACATTCCTTGCTCCAACCAAATTTTGTACCTTTTTGAGTCAACTGAGTTAATGGAGTAGCGATTCGAGAAAACTCTTCTACGAATCACCGATAATAACCAGCTAAGCCAAGAAAGCTACGTATTTCGGTCACTAATTTAGGTTGCTCCCAGCTTTGAATTGCTTCAATCTTTGCTGGGTCAACAGATATTCCATGACATGATACTACGTGCCTAAGGAATGATACTTCCTTAAGCCAGAACTCACATTTCTTCAACTTGGCATATAACTTGTTCTCACGAAGCTTTTGGAGTATAAGCCTCAAGTGTTGCTCATAATCTTCATGACTCTTTGAGTAAATGAGGATGTCATCAATAAAGATGACTACAAAGTTATCCAAATATTCCTTGAATACTCAGTTCATCGTATCAATGAAGGCAGCAGGAGCATTAGTCAATCCAAAAGACATGACTAGGAATTCGTAATGTCCGTACTGAGTTCTGAAAGCAGTCTTTGGGATGTCATCAGTTTTAATCTTTAACTGATGATATCCGGAATGAAGATCAATCTTTGAAAAGAATTTGGAACCTTACAACTAGTCAAATAGGTCATCGATGCGAGGCAACGGGTATCTATTTTTGACAGTGACATGGCGCAACTCCCGATAATAAATACAAAGTCGCATACTCCCATATTTCTTCTTCACGAATAGAATAGGAGCACCCCAAGGAGATGTACTAGGACGAATGAAACTAATGTCTAATAATTCCTGTAGTTGGGTCTTTAACTCCTGAAGTTCAATAGGAGCCATTCGATATGGGGCTTTGGAAATGGGTTTTGTATCGGGTTCAAGGTCGATACAAAATAAAATTTCACGCTCTGGGGGTAGGCCATGAAGTTCTTCAGGGAATACGTCAGGAAATTTATTAACAGTAGAAATATCATTCAAAATTGACGTATTTTTTGTTTAAATCCGTGACATGAGCTAAGGAAGCTTGATATCTGTTTTTCAATAAACGAATAGCTTTATGGCCTGATATGACAATGATTGATTTTAATGGTTTGGTTTCTTGAATTCGCATAATAGGTTGGTTAGGAATATGAAAGCTAACAACCTAACGAAAATAATCAATTTTTCCATGATGAGTAGTTAACAAATCAATCCCTAGAATTACGTCAAATGCAAGTATTTTTTTAGGAAATAAGATCGACGGGTAATGTGAGGGTACCGATTTTAACCAAACAACACTTATAAATAGTGGATGTAATGAAGGTTTCTCCCAATAGAGTTTTAACAGATAAGTCAAAGTCTAATTTCTCTGGAGTCAAATTTAAACGTTGAGTGCAAGTAAGAGAAATAAAAGAATGGAATTGAGATTTATTGAATAAGGGCCAACACTTACTTGGAGAAAAGAATCAATACTTTGTAGTTGATTAAGGTTGAAATCCATTGCTTCCTTTGATTCCAATGAACTCCAATTGATGAAAATTTTGAGATCAATGTAGCTATATATAGGATATGTAGAGATTAAACGAAAGGAGGACTTATTGGAGTAGAAGACTTTGGGCATGAAGTTTAATTGGATTAGGATTTATAAGTAAAGTCCCACTTTGTTTTCATATTATTGCATTTTATTTTTCAATTCTACAGACGCAACGCTATAACGTTCTAACCCATCGCTGCAAAATTAGAGTTGCAGAACACTTGGGCTCATCTAGCATTGCGGTGTTGGCCTTATGTGTTGTGGCACCGGTGCCCTAGCGTGCCTGCTCGCGTGTGCTTTCTTGTGTGTGCCTGCATACTGCTATGCCCACGTGCTGCCTGTTACGTATATTGCGGTGCTAGCACTAGGCGCTATGACGCTCGAGTCGCAGAATGCTTTTTTTGCGTTCATTTGCCTGTATATTGCTATACCATCTCTTTTTACATGCACTTGGATATCCCTTTTCGGCATTCATGTGTGCTCCCATATTGTACTAAATTTGGTACCTAAATGCATTTGAGACAACTAATTAAAATGAAATAAATGAAGAAAAATCTTATATAATAAATTAAAGAGCCAAATAACTTAAAGAAATTTTTTTTTCAATAACTTAGCATAACTTGAATATCAAAAACTAAACCTAGCTAATATGCAACCAATTGAAATAAAATAAAAATACTTGGGTTGCCTCCCAATCAACATTTGTTTTTTAATTTTTAGCCTAACTTCTTCAAATCTTATCCTAGATTGGCTAGGGAGTCTGAGATCTCTTGGTGATCAATTTCATCACCCCAATTATGCTTTAATTCTCGCTCTTTCACTTTGAACATCAGCGTCGAATCAACTTCTTTGATTTGAATTGCTCCATACAGGAATACACTAGTTTTCTCCATACATAGTTCAACATCTATAAGAGGATCAGGCATACAACTCCTTACAAATACTTCATTGATCACTCATTCCACCATGTTTACTCGAAAGCACTCCTCAGCATCATTAAAAAAATTTAACACATTGAACATGACTGCCAGATCATTAACTCTCATGGTTAACTCGCCTCTTTTTCCATCAATGAGCGTTCTCCCAGTCGCTAAGAATGGTCGCCCAAGAATGATAGGGATTTCACGGTCTTCTTTAAAGTCAAGGACCATAAAGTCTGCTGGGAAAATCAATTTATCCACTTTTACCAACACAACTTTTACTATTCCCCTAGGATAAGTGATTAACATGTCCACAAGTTGCAAGGTAACATTCGTGGGCTTATCTTCTGTTAAGTCGAGCTTTTGATAAATTGACAATGGAATCAAATTTATACTAGCTCCCAAATAATATAGAGCTCCACTGACGAACTAGTTACCAATTATGCACAAAATTGTAAAACCTCCTAGGTCCTTAAGCTTTGATGGTAATTTTCTCTGAAGTATTTCACTACATTCTTCCGTGAGCGCCATTGTTTCAAACTCGCCTAGCTTTATCTTTTATGTTAGAATTTCTTTCATGAACTTCTCATAGCTAGGCATTTTCGATGATGCTTATACGAACTAGATGTTGATATGCAGCTTTTTGAACACCTTTAAGCACTTAGAGAACTGTTTTTCTATCTTTTTTTCTTCTGTTGTTGTGAAAAAGGCACAGGGGGAACC
The DNA here is from genome assembly GCA_020205605.1 of Panax ginseng. Taxonomy (NCBI): domain Eukaryota; kingdom Viridiplantae; phylum Streptophyta; class Magnoliopsida; order Apiales; family Araliaceae; genus Panax; species Panax ginseng. The sequence continues at coordinate 132,761,521 of CM035139.1, forward strand.
ATAAGAATATACTTACTAGCACTAGGACTCAAAGTTGGATCTTCTCCTACTCTCTTTTCATTGTCTCCACTCTTTCTCTTATCCTTTTCAGCATCAACATCCTTTTCCCAAACAATTTTTGGCTTTTGTGCGGGTGCTACAATAGTCTCGTTTAGCATCTTACCACATCGAAGTGTAATCACGTTGCAATACTCCTTACCATCACAACTAAGGTTAATCTATGTGTAGCTTGGCGAAGTCCCTAGAGGGCAATTATTGATTGCAATACTCCTTGTCTCATTTTGAGCTTTGAACCTAGTAAGAAGTTCGTCCAAGTTTGACTTTTTCTCTTGTTGAGGAGGAGCTTGAGTCTATAATCCTGGAGGGTATGGTTGTCTCGGAGTATAGGGTTGGGCTTGATTATAATTTCTCCATGAGAAGTTTGGGTGATTCCTCCATCAATAATTATATTTGTTGGGATTGTTGCTATTTTGTTTCCTAATGTAGTTACCAATGTAATGTACCGACTCTAAACTGTCGACACCGGGAAATTCTCTTTTCCTAATTTGCTCTTACTCTTTTTATTTTGCTACGTTGATTTATTTATTTACAAGGAGAGTTTTAGAAAAGGACTGACATAAATGTCGAAGATTTAAAAAGATTAATTTTAATGATTGGGCCAAATTAGACAGAGCCACCAATTTGTATGAGTTAAAAAGGTTGTACCAACTCAACCGAATTTTGAAAGGTTTTCGTAATATGTCCCAATATGTGATTTTGTTTAATTGGCCTGAAACTTGAGATTCATAAAGGTCGGGGGCTTGCTTAAGAGAGGGGAAGGTGTTAGGGACCCCCAAACTTCCATGAAACATGGTTACTGCTACTTTTTCATTCCTTAAGCATGATGTGTGTGTGTGTGTGTGTGATTTGAGCTTTGAAAATGTGTTTGAGTGCTTTATTTTGAAAGTAGTGATGTGCCTCTTTGGACCTATGTACAAAGGGTTTGATTTATATAAAAGTTTATTTTTTAGATAAAGCTTATGAAAGTGAGGTTTTAAAATTTGGTTTTCAAACCCTTTTGCCAAATAGGAATCGAGGCCCTTTGATACTTCCAATTTGTTCTAGAAGCGGTTTCGTTTGATTTTAATCGAGATGCAAAACATCTTTGATGAAATTAAAGTTATTATTTACAAGGGTCAGGCTCACTGTGGGCATGGAAGCCATCGAAATGAGCCTGAGCACCCATGAACCATGATTTCACTATTTCGGGGCCTTAAATTCAGATATCTTTTTATGGCCCACGATTACATGTACAATAGATTGCAAGTTGACTGTAAAACTTAAACAAGTCCATCACGGGAACCAAGTTTTAGATTCATTGATTGAATATTTAACCGTATAGTACCTAAGCGCACCTAACATTATTTAAAAGCTTGCACGATGTATATTTTACATAATATATACATATAACTCAGAACATCACTAAACAAGTACTTTATTGATTAAATCCTTATATGCGAGTAAATAAGCTTCTCGCTTCTTCTAGATACAGATCTAGGGTCACTGTTAGGTTTGTATATAGCAGGATCATGCAATAAAATTACATAAAAGGTGCGAAAGTGCAATACAATAGAATTTAAATTTTTTTATACAAACCATCACCATGATCATACTTTGTGCATAATTATCAATCAATAGAAAAGATATGGATATCAGATTCATACCCGTAGAAACGAGCTTCCTCAGGTACGAGTTCACCTCTAATTCATTCCACGTTCTTCATGAATTCACTGGGTTGGATTCCTTCCTTTGATCAACGTAAGCCACCCAAGTGTTTGGCCTCTAGAGGTAATCCACTAAGGAAGAACAAGTATTCAAGAAGATGGGTGTTTGAAAAAAATTCCTAAGTCAGTTTGTATAGAATATTGTGTTCTCTCATAATTCTTGGAATTTTCAGCAAAACCCAAATCAAAATAAGACTCCTCTTATTTATAGATGTAGGTAACCCTCCTAAACAATTTAGGAATAGGGTTTTATTTTAATTAATTAAACTCATTTAATTAATTAGGCTTTATAATCTTATTAAGAATATATGAGAGTACTTATATTAATTAATTTTGAAACTCTCAATTAGAATTAAATAATAATAATAGTAATAATAATAATAATAAGACTCCTCTTATTAATTTATATTTACTATTTTAAAAATATTAAATAATAAATATTAAAATATTTAATTTATTCTATTACCATAGATTAAATTAAATACACTTAATTATTATTACGAATATGCCATTTACTTCATAAATAAATATTCTTTCTTTTATTATTGTGTGACTATTTAGGTTCTCCATATTAAGTCGGTTGTGATATAAATCAATTAGAAAAATTCTAATCTTATTTAAATATATTAATTAAAATATTTAATTTATTTAAATAAATAACATATATTCTACAATAAGGATAAACATCCTTAGCAAACAATGACTTTCCAGAAATAGTTACCGTACAATTCAATCATTCCATCATATAATGTCCCAATTAAATATAAGACATGAAATTACTGTGAAGTCTTATTTTATTTAATTATATCTATTTCAATTCTCAAATGCACAAATCCAAATAATGCAAATTAGAAACTAATTTCTAATTTCATTCTACCTTAGCCAAGGACTACTGGGTTATCATTTATCGAATCACATAGGACATTCTCTTCTTTTACTAGAAGCGGTAGATTCTTTGTTGATCATTCATTTTCTTCATGAACAAATTATTATACCCAAGCATACCCCTTGATATACCCTACGGGTCTTAAGAGACATGTCAAAGTATGACTCATCATACACAAGATACTATGATGATCACAAGTTAAAGGATCACTTGTACTACTATCGCTACAGGAATTCCTATTGACAGACAAGTAAAACTCCATTAAGTATTCATTAGCGAGCCAGGTTTAGTGAACTTATTCTCCAATAAGCACATACATACTTGCTTTAGCGTCTCCACACAAATGATAATGGGATCAATCATCCTCATCTAATGAGCAAGCAACATATGTACCAATATATCTAGTTTCAGTAATCCACTTTTTAGTAATCCAACAATTAGGAACAATTTTAGTTTGTGAGTTATCTAAGAATTTAGATCTCATTAGCATGATCTTCATCATGATTCTAAAAACATTGCTCAAAACTATAGGTTTATCATATACTATAAAACAACACCATGTAGATAAATTAAAAGCCTTTAATTAAACAATTCTTTTATTAATAAATGAATAAGATTGTTACAAAGTATATGCTTTATCATTAAACATGATTGGATTTTGTTAGAGTTTATGCCCTAGAGGCCAATTATTTGATATAATTGCTTAACGTTTTGATATTATATTTGATTGAATAAATATATGATTTTATTATGGTTTTATTTACTGCGTAATATAATTGTTAACATAATAAAATTCCTTAGAATAATGATACAAATTATATAGTTTCAAGTATGTGACTTGAACATGAGATTATATATTACCATTAGTATCGGTGTTCTTAAATGTCCCTAATCGAGTATCATTGTTGATGGGACAACAATGATGCATTGAGACTAATATGTGGATCGATTGATGACCAAATCTCATGGGTCATAAATATATGAGATATTAAGTCAATGCATAGGTATATGTTAGAGAACGATGTCTTTGGATGGACCCACCATGAGAATTCTATATGGAGCATTATGCGAAAGTGTCATTAGCAATTCTTATAGTGACAATGATGTAATGGTCCTCCCAATTCACGAAATCGCTATATTACTACTACACGAGAATTTATGTACTTTGATATCATCAAATGTCACCTTTAATAGGGTGGACTATAAAGGTGATTATTGGGTTCATCATTAATCGTGTGAGAAATATGAATGATCTAGATGGAATTTAACCATCCTATATATTATGGGTGATATCCATAGGCCTCTTGATTGAGTAGGACTATGAAATGCATGGCCATGCTCAAATAGTGATTTGTTTCATATAGTCTACTCATTGATCAAGAAAACTTCAGATTAAATTATGAAGAGTATGACACATTCCATGACTCGAGTTTAATCTAGGATATTAAGGTTAAAAGGATTAAATTACATTGAAACATTGGTCACGAAAAGGTTGCATCGAATCATCGATCTTATTATTACTTGGGTAACGATGATGCATTACTAGATGCAGCTCCACCGCTTATAATTTTATAATATGATTTTAAAATTATTGCCAACGTAATAATAACCTATAAGGTCACACACATAGAAACGTTATTTAAAGGGAATTAATTTAAATTTTAAAGATTTAAATATATTAATATGATTAATAGTATTTAAATCACAATTTAAATTAAAAGGATAATTGTATATATGTATATTAATTAAGTAAGACTTAATTAAGAGATATATATATATATATATATATATATAAATTCGGATTTTATGAAATTAGGTTTTGATTTGATTAATTCCTTTTAACTACTATATATATGATATATATAGCGACTACTTAGGGTAATATATATCATAATTGAAAAACCCTAGCCGCTTTTAGAGAGAGACTAGAGAGAAAACAGCTTTGTAAAATCCATTCCTTTTGGTGGCTAGTCACCGCAAGTCCTTCTTATTGCGAGAATCTTTCACGGCGGTTAGATGCGGAGTTAGGTGTGATACCGTAGAGGCGTTAATCGGTTTGTATTATGTTGGACATTCAAGGCGCAATCGGTTTGATTCTCGTTTTTCATATCTCGGTATAATCTCTAAACCTCTCGATTAATTGATTTTTCGCATGGATCTGTTTTAGGGGTTTGAAAATTGCTTTAAAATTTTAATTTCATTTGTGCGTTTACGTCAAGCCCAACAAAGGGTATCGAGAGCTACTTGCGAAAAGATTAATTCAGATACGTGTTTTAATTGTATTCGATATATATGATATATGATGATGCATGTTTACTGATATAAAATTGAATATATGATATTCCGTTGTATGTATTACGGTAATATATATGATGATCTTTACGTTAATCGTATCTTTAATCGGTGGAATAACAATATAACTATTCTAATCGGATTAGAAGCATGAAGAATCGTTTTAATATGATTAATCGAACCGAAATATATGATAAATTATGGGTGTCTTGTTATTCGTTTTAATATGATTAAATCGAAACGAAAATATATGATAAATTAAGGTGTCTTGTTATTCATTTTAATATGATTAAATCAAACCGGAAATATATGATTTGTTATTATGGGTGTTTTGGTGGATTAAAATGTATGATTCTCAAATCTATTTGAGATTCAGATGGAAAAAATTCTGCTATACAGAATGTAATTCAAAATTTTTTTCGGTATTTGCCGCTTCGATTCCCATTCATCGACCCAACAATGAGACCACCCATTGGTGACCGATCACCGGACCACCGCCGAGAGAGACCCCCATGGACCCCCCCGTAAGAAGCATTTATGGTCGTGTCCCCTATATTTTATATATAGTTTTCTTTAATTATATATAAATTGTTATGTGCTTATTGTGATATGCATGGTGCATGATTATGGCCTTTTGACCCATAGGTTAGTGGTTTTTTTTTTGAAATACGGCTTGCATGTCGTGCCTTTCTATAAATTCTAATGTAATATTCTCTTCTCATCTAAATCCCCTCGAATGTAACTCAAGGTTTCTTTATGTCATGTAATAATCAGTAATTGATGAAGATGTCAAGATGGAGAACACAATGGAAAGATGATGATGGAGAGGAGGCGCGTCTGAGAGGAAGATCCAAGGAAGCTATTTATTTTAAGATCTTTTACCACCTTAGATTAACCTTCAATCTTTCATTAGCTTGAAAAGATTGACGAAAGGATTGGGCCATAATCGCATGACACATTTAATTTTGCACTTTATTTATACTTGTATGCGATATGATATGATTAATAATGTGCATGCTTAATAAGATTAAAATTGGTGAGATCTAAATTAATAAAATCCCTCATTAAATTATTAAGTCTAAATCGGATGCCTTCCAATGAATAACACTCATCAAGACCTTGATCAATAGATGTAGGTTTGCCAAAGCAAAAGTACCCTATTTATCTAGGTAAGATGCGATAGGATAATTGTGATATCCAAACTATTAAAATCATTGGGCCCGACTTAACTAAGTTATCTCAATAGGATTGTGGACTTAGAGGCATAGAGTTTGGTTGGTACCATTAGATGGACTAGAAACAAATGTTGTTTACCAAACTATCCAGGAGTTATATATGATATAATTGACAAAGGGTTGTCTACCTAAATAATTATGTTTTGAGAGAATAGCCAAAGCTAACTTAAGGCATAATGAAATATGGATCTTGGCTCACTAGAAAGATTTAATAGAAAATGCTTTCCGAATTAATGGTGAGGGATATTAATTTGAATAAAATAGTGGGAGGTATATTTTGAATGTACTATTATCAATTATATAATATCAACTCTATAATTTGACTTATTATTGTTGCACTTATAAATTATAGATATCAAATGGCAAACAACAACAACAACACAAATAGTCTTTCATTACGATCAGTCCTTGAAAAGGACAAGCTAAGTGGAATTAATTTCCTTGACTGGCATAGGAACTTGAGGATTGTCCACAAACAAGAGCGTAAGCTATATGTCCTTGATGGGCCCATTCCTGCAGCACCAGCTGTCACTGCACCACGTGCGGAGCACAATGCTTACAAGAAGCATCAAGATGATGCTCTGGATGTGAGTTGTGTCATGCTAGCAACCATGAACGCTGAGCTTCAGAAGCAACATGAGTTGATGGTTGCTTATGAGATGATCGAGCATCTCAAGAAATTGATCGAAGGGCATGCTCGACAGGAGAGGTATGATACAAGCAAGGCGTTGTATCACTGCAAAATGGGTGAACGTGATCCAGTTGATCCAAATGTGCTGAAAATGATTGGGTATATTGAGTACCTTGATAGGTTGGGTTTTCCAATCACTCGAAGCCCAAACCCGACCTTGTTTTGCAATCTTTGAGCAATGACTACTCTCAATTTGTTATGAACTATCTTATGAATGAAATTGAGAAACCCTCACTTGAGTTATTGAGCATGTTAAGAACTGCCGAGAACAACATGAAAAAGGCGGGGACCGCTCCCATAATGATGGTGCAAAGGGGAATGCTAAGGGAAATTGGAAAGGCAAGAAGAAGATAGGATCTAAATCTTTTGCCAAACCCAATTCCAAAACCAAACAGGCTTTAAAACCTAAAGGTGGGGTGGCTAAAGAAGGTGAATGTCACTTCTGTGGAAAACCTAAACACTGGAAAAGGAGTTGTCATGCTTATCTAGAAGAAGTGAAGAAAAGAAAAGGAAGTACGACTTCTGATTCAGGTATATATGTTATAGAAGTCAACTTGTCTACTTCTACATCATGGGTATTGGATACTGGATGTGGTTCTCACATTTGTGTTAATGTGCAGGGACTCCGAAGGAGTAGAACTTTGGTGAAAGGAGAGGTTGACCTACGAGTTGGAAATAGAGCAAAAGTTGTTGCACTGGCCGTAGGAACTTATCATTTATCTTTGCCCACTGGGCTAGTTTTAGAATTAGAAGATTATTATTTTGTGCCTGCTATAAGAAAAAACATTATTTCTGTTTCTTGTTTGGACAAGAAAGGTTTTTCATTTATAATAAACAACAATCGTTGTTTGTTTTACTTAAATGATATTTGTTATGGTGTTTCACAATTGTTTAACGGTCTCTATATTCTTGATTTAGAAATGCCTATCTATAACATAAATACAAAACGATTTAAATAAAATGATTCAAATCAAGACATATCTCTAGCATCATCGTTTAGGCCATATAAATGAGAAACGCATATCCAAACTCCATAAAGATGGGTTCTTGGATTCATTTGATTTTGAATCATATGAGAAATGCGAGTCTTGTTTATTAGGCAAGATGACTAAAGCCCTTTTCACTTTGACACGATTGAAGCAGACTAGCGATGTATTGGGACTTATACATAGTGATGTATGTGGACCCATGAGTTCGATTAGCAAGAGGTAGGTTTTATTACTTCATTACATTTATTGATGACTTTAGTAGATATGGATATGTGTATCTTATGAGACACAAATCCAAATCCTTTGAAAAGTTCAAGGAATTCAAGAATGAAGTTCAAAACCAATTTGGCAAAAGCATAAAAGCCCTTGATCCGATCGAGGAGGTGAATACTTAAGCCAAGACTTTGATGACCTTCTAAAGGAGTGTGGTATTATATCACACTCACTCCACTTGGAACACCGCAATGGAATGGTGTATCCGAGAGGAGGAATCGAACCTTGTTGGACATGGTACGATCAATGATGAGTCATCGCAGATCTTCCATATAAGCTTACGGGTCATGCCTAGAGGATAATTTGCATTCACACTTAACCGTGTTCCTACAAAGACGGTTCGAAGACACCATATGAAATGTGGACTGGGAAGCGTCCTAGTATATGCCGTTCATGAAGATTTGGGGTTGCGAGGCGTTAAATAAAAAACGTCCCTCATTTCGACAAGCTCGGACCCAAATCGACAAATGTAATTTTGTGGGATACCCAAAGGAAACAAAAGGGTATTATTTCTACAAACCTTACGAGAACAAAGTGGTTGTTGCTCGAATGGTATTTTTCTAGAAAGAGAATTTGTCTCTAAAGGAAGCAGATGGGAGGAGGAAAGTAGAACTCAAGAAATTTGAGAACCACAAAATATCATTGAACTGAGTTGGAACATGAGCAGAACCACAAGAAATTGTGGAAAGTGAACCTGCTCAAATTACACAAGTCATTCGTAGATCTGGTAGGACACGCCAAGAGCACGAGAGATATTATGGATATCTTGTGACTCAAAAGCAGCGATGTGATGCTCATAGATCAAGATGAGCCCGCTTCCTACTAAGAAGCTATGAATGGACCAGATTTACGAGAAATGGCTTGAAGCCATGAAATGCGAGATGGACTCCATGTATACTAACCAAGTATGGACTCTGATTGATCCACCAAGGGGTAAAACCAATCGGTGCAAGTGGGTTTTCAAGAAGAAAACCGACATGGATGGTAATGTACAAACCTATAAAGGCCGACTGGTAGCAAAAGGTTTCAAACAAATTCAAGGTGTTGACTATGATGAAACCTTCTCTCCGGTGGCAATGGTTAAATCCATCGAGATCTTACTTGCTATTCAGACTTTTTATGATTACAAATCTGGCGATGGATGTCAAAATTGCTTCCCTTAACGGAAATCTCCTTGAGGATGTGTATATGACACAACTTTGAGGGTTTTGTCACTCAAAGGATCTTTGGAAAGGTATGTAAGGCTGCGGCGATCCATTTATGGATTGAAGCAAGCCTCTCGGAGTTGGAATCTTCGATTTGATGAAGCAGTCAAAGAATTTGGCTTTATTAAAAAAGAAGATGAACCTTGTGTATATAAGAAGGTTAGTAGGAGTCACATTGTATTCCTAATATTATATGTTGATGACATATTAATTATTGGGAATGACATTCCTTCCTTACAGGCTGTAAAAACATGGTTAGGAAAATGTTTCTCCATAAAAGATTTGGGCGATGCTGCCTACATTTTAGGTATCAAGATCTATAGAGATAGATTAAGAAAAATGCTCGGCCTAAGTCAAAGTACATATATTGATAAAGTGTTGAAACTGGTTCGAAGATGCAAGAGCGAAAAAAGGAAACTTACCCGTGACTCATGGTATAAAGATCTCTAAGGCCCAATGTCCTAAATCACAAGATGATGAAGCGGCGTATGAGAAAGATCCCTTATGCTTGACAATTGGATCTATCATGTATGCAATGATATGTACTGTCGTCCGGATGTCTCGTATGCTTTGAGCATGACGAAAGCGATACAAATCGAATCCGGTGAAGGTCATCGACGTGATCGAGAATATCCTCAAGTACACGAAAAGGACTAAGGATTCATTCTTGGTATATCGAGGTGAAGACGAACTAGCGGTAAAGGGTTACACGGATGCTAGTTTTCGATGACAATGATGACTATAAGTCTCGATCGGGTTTTGTGTTTTGCTTTAATGGTGGTCTTTGTTAATTTGGAAAAGTTTGAAGCAAAAACGATGGTGATTCTACAACGATGGGTTGAGTATATTCTTTGCTTCTAAATGCGACCAAGGAGGTCAGATGGATTAAAAGTTCATCATCGAACTTGGTGTTGTTCAACCATTATTGATCCGGTTGCTTTCTATCTTTGTGATAATAATGGAGCCATTGCTGCAGCTAAGGAACCCGGATCTCACCAACGATCCAAGCATATACTTAAAGGCGGTACCATCTCATCCGTGAAATCATTGATAGAGGAGATGTACATATAAGAAGAGTGCCAACAGATGATAATGTTGCGAGATCCACTAACCAAGGCTTTGTCGCAAATAGGCTTACACGACGGTCACAATAGTTCCATGGGTATTAGATACATGAGTGATTGGCTCTGGTCTGCAAGTGGGAGACTGTTAGAGTTTATGCCCTAGAGGCCAATTATTTGATATAATTGCTTAACGTTTTGATATTATATTTGATTGAATAAATATATGATTTTATTATGGTTTTATTTACTGCGTAATATAATTGTTAACATAATAAAATTCCTTAGAATAATGATACAAATTATATAGTTTCAAGTATGTGACTTGAACATTTGATTATATATTACCATTAGTATCAGTTTTCTTAAATGTCCCTAGTCGAGTATCATTGTTGATGGGACAACAATGATGCATTGAGACTAGTATGTGGATTGACTGATGATCAAATCTCATGGGTCATAAATATATGAGATATTAAGTCAATGCATAGGTATATGTTAGAGAACGATGTCTTTGGATGGACCCACCATGAGAATTCTATATGGAGCATTATGCGAAGTGTCATTAGCAATTCTTATAGTGACAATGATGTAATGGTCCTCCAGAGCACGAAATCGCTATATTACTACACGAGAATTTATGTACTTTGATATCATCAAATGTCACCTTTAATAGGGTGTTCTATAAAGGTGATTATTCGGTTCATCATTAATCGTGTGAGAAATATGAGTGATCTAGATGGAATTTAACCATCCTATATATTATGGGTGATATCCATAGGCCTCTTGATTGAGTAGGACTATGAAATGCATAGCCCATACTCAAATAGTGATTTGTTTCATATAGTCTACTCATTGATCAAGAAAACTTCAGTTAAATTATGAAGAGTATGACACATTCCATGACTCGAGTTTAATCTAGGATATTAAGGTTAAAAGGATTAAATTACATTGAAACATTGGTCACGAAAAGGTTGCATCGAATCATCGATCTTATTATTACTTGGGTAACGATGATGCATTACTAGATGCAGCTCAACGCTTTATAATTTTATAATATGATTTTAAAATTATTGCCAACGTAATAATAACCTATAAGGTCACACACATAGAACGTTATTTAAAGGGAATTAATTTAAATTTTAAAGATTTAAATATATTAATATGATTAATAGTATTTAAATCACGAATTTAAATTAAAAGGATAATTGTATATATGTATATTAATTAAGTAAGACTTAATTAAGAGATATATATATATATAAATTCGGATTTTATGAAATTAGGTTTTGATTTGATTAATTCCTTTTAACTACTATATATATGATATATAGTAGCTACTTAGGGTAATATATATCATAATTGAAAAACCCTAGCCGCTCTTAGAGAGAGACTAGAGAAAAGCAGATTTGAAGATCCATTCCTTTTGGTGGCTAATCTGCAAAGTCCTTCTTATTGCGAGAATCGTTCGACGGTTCGATGCGGCGTTCATGTGGATACCGTAGTAGAAGCGCATAATCGGTTTGTATTGCATTGGACATTAAGTAGCGATCGGTTTGATTCTCGTTTTTCATATCTGGTATAATCTTTAAACCTCTGAATTAATTGATTTTTCACATGGATCATGTTTTAGGGTTTCGGAAATTTCTTTAAAATTTTAATTTCATTTATGCGTTTAATCTTAGAAAGCCCAATGATTTTGTGCATACTACTTTCAATCTCCCACTTGCACTAAAGCCAATCGCCATGGTATCTCAACCCTTATTCTCTATATAGAGATCAACTTGTTGTTGGATAAGCTTCATTTAATGGATATATGATACTGTTTTTGAGTGTCCATTATCTCTATAGTGACTTCTCCTCTTCCAATGATTCTATAATAAAATGAAAGTGTCGCAACACATGTTTAGATCCAAGATGAGACTTAGGAACTATTCCTAGTTGTGTAATGAACTTTTCATCCAAACAATCAACTTTCAGCTTCATTTATAGCTATATACTTTGTCTTTGTCACTAAACCAGTAACTCTTTACTGTTTAGAACCTTTCTAATTCACTACATCACCATTTAAGGTAACGATGTACCCTAAAATAGATTTCCTGTCATCTTGGTCAGTTTGAAAAACTTGAGTCTGTTAAGCCCTCTAGTTTTAATTCAGACCCACCATGAATTATGATCACATCCTTAGTGTCGATTAAGTACTTTAAGATGTTTTCACTGTCTTAAAGTGATCTTCTCCAGAATATGACCAATCATCATTAGGTCTCGTACATTTCATTGCATACATGATAGTAACTCATGCAATCTCTCTTTTATTGGGGAAAATTTAGAGAGATTCACTCCATGACTCATTATTATGAGACCTCCCTTGGATTTTTCCATGCTAATCAAATGAATATACATTCCTCGGGTTAAGTTGAGCATCCTTTTAAATCTATTTATATAGATCTATATCCCCAATTAAGATACTATTCCTAAATCATTCATGGAAAAATGTTTAGGCAACTTTATTTTTACTGATTGTAGCATTAGTATGTCATTCCTTATCCATAGTATATCAACATATAATACTAGAAACCCTTTTGTACACACTAGGTTGATTGTTGTAGCTCATATACATGATTTACATCAACCGTTGAAACAAATCCATCTGGTTGTATCATACATACACTCTCCTCTAATAATTTATATTTGAGGAAGGGCGTCTCCACGTCCATTTGCCAGATTTAGTAATAATAAGCTGCAATCACAAGTAAAATCCTAATGGACTTGAGCATTACTACCGGTAATAAGGTTTTATCACATTCAACTCCTTGACTTTATTTGAAACCTTATTCAAACAGGTCTAGTCTTATAGGTCTCCATCTTGCCATTTGCTCCAAAGATCCATATAAGATTTTATGGTCATCTAACATTTCTCTTAGTATCTACAACTCCTAGCCTCATCGTATATAACTGAATCATCATCTTCTATAATGTTTACCTCATCATCATCATCTATGATGAATCCATACCTCCCAGGTATCTGCAGTACTATTCTAGATTTACGATTCGGTTGTGGTACAATAGGTTTATCTACAGGTTCCTCTTTTTAACTTATAGAGTTTTATGGTTCTTGATCTCTTCAAGATCTATTATCCTCCCACTAGCCCCTTAAATGATAAACACCTTTAACTTAGAAGGCTGCATATTTCGCAACAAATACCTTTTGCTCAGTAGGATTATAGAACATATATACCCTAAACATACTTTAAGATGTCTCATAAATCTGCACTTGTCAAATTTTGTCCCAAGCATATCCTTTTGAAACCTTTTCACATAAGCTGGACAACTCCTTATTTTAACATACTTAAGATTAGGAATCCTCCATGTTCATAACTCTTATGGAGTCTTGGGTTCGGATTTTGAGGTTACCTTTTTCGTAGATATTCAGCCATTTCTAGGGAATGACCCCAAAAAGATACTGGAATGTCGGTAAAACCATTATTGACCGCACCATGTTTAACATGGTACAATTTTTTCTTTTAGATACATTAATCAATTATTGCGTATCAAGAGGCGTCCATTGTGAGAAAACCATATAAGTTGATCTAGAAATTCATTGCACAAGTATTCCTTCCTCGATCTAATCAAAGAGTCTTAATACTTTGCCAATTAGTTTCACCTCTAAATTCTTTGAGCCTTTCAAATGATTCAGACTTGTATTTCATCAAATATAAATATTTAACTCTTTGAATGATCATTTCCTTTTCTTGTACTAGTTTGTTTAATTTGCAAAATAATTTTTCATGTAAGTCAAGTATACAAAGTCCTTTAAATAATATTCTAGTTCTATACAAAATATTTTTATTATAAATAGAACAACAATTGTTCTTACATATAATTCTCCCTCCGTTCCTAAATAAGTGTCGTTTAAGGTTTTTGCATATGAATTAAGAAAGTCATTTAATACTATCATTTAATAATTAAAATTTGTGTTAAATTCCATCACTACCCCTTTATGGGAAGTTGAAAACTATTAATACATGGGAGAGAATTTATTGGGACAATGAGAGAAGGTAAGGGTGATATAGGAAAGTAAATAATTTATTCTCTTAGAAAGTTGTAAACGACAAATAAATTGGAATAAATTTGTTCTTCTAAAATGTCACTTATTTAGGAACGAAGGAGTACCAAATTTTTTTTTGTCCAACAACAAAATGAAAATAATGTTTCTAACGAGAACTTAAATACAATAACAACTTATTGACTTAATAGACTTTCCCGTAGGCAATGCTAAACTATAAGTTTCTGTAATACCCGAGAATTTCCACGTCTTAATAAATAAATATTAATGGAAATGAATATTTATTTGAGTATAAATGATTTTTGTATTACGAGATGAGTTAACTCAATTCTATTAAATAATTAAATAATGGAAGAATTGTGGAGTTTGTAATGAACTCGTTGAAAGCTTTGTGTGGCATGGTGATGGAAAATATTAATATTAATATTAATTAACGAAGGAATTATCAAGTGAACAATTAAGTAATATTAATTGTTAATTTCTATTGTAGAATATTAATTAATTATAAATGGTGATTAATTAATAATATGTGATTATTATTGTTAGCCATGTATTTGTGAAAATAATAAAATAATTAATTGTTATAGAGATCCATAATTACATTAATCAATATTGGTATTAATTAATCAAGAAGGTGATTAGATTAATTATTTGACAAATAAGTAAGTTGTTAATATAATAATATTATATTAACGGTTAGGTGCAAATGTGCAATAATTAAAAATATAAAATAAATGGAATACAACTTTATTATATAGTGTAGTGTGACACTCATGTAACTATACTATATATAGCAACACAATATTAAGTTTTATTAAACTATAAAGCAATGTGAATGAACATATTGGAACTATATGTTATAAATAAATCATGAAATGTGTATGTGACAATATGTATGGGTGGGAACCTTAAAAGATGTACTCTGTCAAAAAAATTCAAACTATTCCAATAAGTGAGTATAATTAGAATAATAAAGTTTTAAGGAGATCTTAAATTACTAGTGTTTAATTAAATGGAGTCCATACATGTTATAAATATTAAATTGACTAGACTAATGTACATGGATTATAAGATGTGAGTACATAAATAATCCCTAACTCTCCATTGTGTAGTAGCATTAACACTTTAAAATTTAATTTTTGGGAGTATAAGGGAACACACAAAGCATTTTAATCACTATGTTGGGATTTAAAACCCGTGTCCCAAAATCAGTGACCTTAATAGTATATACATAGTAGCCTATGTCTTCTTTCCGTGAACTCAAGCAGCTACAAATCCATGATGATGATGGCTATGGATTGGCAATTGGCCAACTCCTTTCTTCCCATTGTTCTCTTTCAATTTTCACTAAATCAAACCATGATGCAAGAGTATTACCTGGACAACCAATTCTCTATAGAAAGAACACTCCTCTTCCCATTTTCTGTTGCTTGAAAAATTGTCTGAGAAGTGCAGTAGAGAGTGTGAGCTACTGAGAAATTGAGGGAGTATAATTAGAGTAGTGAGAAGTCCAATTTAAGCTTCAAGAGGTATAATTCTACTTTGATATTCTTGAGCTTGAGTTTTGTCAAAATTCTAGTAATTGTTGAATTGTCTGTTAATTGATGTAGAATAGCATGCCATTATGTTATCTTAGTTGGTACACATGTTTTGGAACATGGTAGCTGGTTTGGTTACAGGTTTAGCATTTCATGTGTTAAGGCTCTGCAGAAGTAGAGCCATATTTTTTCATTACATTTCAGAAGTAAGCGGCGCTTTAATTCTATAGTCTAAGATCGTAGCGGTACCGCGTGGTGTTTTTCCCAGATCTTTGCTTTAATGTTTCTGTATTGTTCTGAGCATGCTAGGATAGTTAGGATATGCATGTAAGAGACCCTTTCAGGTGATGGGATGTTGTTGTGGACATAAAAAGTTATCTTAGCTTGATTTAAGTTGAGTTTTCAAGAAAACTTCAAGATTTGGAAAACTAGAAATTATGAACTTGAAGTAATGCATATTCTGACCTTGCAAGCATGTTAGTATGGTATGGTTTTGAAATGCATGTCGAACATACTAACTTCAGTACATGGGTTTCATATTGAAGCATGAGCATGTTAGATTCATTAGTAAGTTTTACTAAATGAAAATATGAACTTTGAACGTGAATGTTTATATACTATTTTGAGAGTTAGAATCTGATAATTGTGAACATGTTGGATGATATATACTCTTAGACTCCCTCGTGTATCATAAATATATATATATCATTATACTTAGGTATCGTAATTCAAAGAAAGCATAAACGAAGAATATTTCAAAACAAAACGATGTTAACAACATGTATGTGATATAAATACTCACAAGCATGTCTAATATGAGTTATATGACTGATTTATATGTTTAAGAATCAAGCATATTGAACTTTGTGGATTCATAACCTTAAATGGCCTTAATTTGTTGAGATGTCCAACTTAGGACCGTATTATGCAAGACGGGACCTAGATTAAAACTAGAAAGATGTGATAGGACCCTTAACATGTTAATATGTGTTATGTATGTAAGGATGTGCAAGCTAGGCCAAGCAAATAATTTCTCATTACAGGTTGAATCGGGACCAGCAGCTGCGCTTCTCCCTTAGTCTAAATCGGTAGCGACCGCCGCCCATTCTGCAGATTTGGAAAGTGACTTTTGTGATTTCTGAAGTATGTAGCATGCTAGTATAACTTCATTATGCTTATTTCAGTCCATGATACACTGACAAAGGTAGATTTTCATGTTAACACCTATCTTAGCTTGAATTGACAAGGTGTTTTAAAATGATGATGTCTAACGATAGATTCGAGCTACGTAATAACATATGTATAAGGTTTCTTGATTTAGTCGTGTGTGTACACTTGATCTATATATATCAAGATTGTTTACCAAAAATTTTTAACTAATGAATATCTTATATACGTATTACATTATGTTAGGATTTGAAAGAGTATTATTAAGCGATATTTTGGTAAACTGCGCTTGAGGCAAGTATCCTAAACCCCTGCATTACTTTATTCGACGCATATCGTAAGCAAGTTCTCTTGTGACGCCCCCAAAATAGGTATACATCACCCATCTTGAGTCGCCAAATACATGGTATAAAATTCAAATACAACTTAATTATACAATAGTCGTATAACACACGGCAAAACATAATCTAAGAATTTTAATAAGAATATTATCATCTAGACAATATCCACACTCAATGGAGTCCTCATTACATTTATTGTCACACTATTTAACAGAATAGTGAGGACTACTAATGCTATCATCTGGACCGTCACTCCGGTTCCCCGACTAGTCCATTTCGTTCTCATTTCACAGAGAAATAGTGAAAGAAAGGATGAGCTCAACTAACTTTCGATGAAAAATATTATTACTAAGATAATGCGAGAATAAATTATCATTAGTCTTCAACAATGTTAAACGATAAAATATAATAGACATCAAGTTTAAGCTGCGGTGAATAAGTAATCCATTAGAAGAGTCAAGTAGAGCATGATATCTACTATCTTCTATGATTTAAAATGTTTTCATCAATTTTTATCGATGAGACTCGACAATAAATAAACCACATCATCAAGTCATCCACCTTTTCTGACCAGGGATATTCATTAAATCATCAATGGTCATGACTATACTGAATAATAATCTCTGGTCATAATCATACCAAAACTATCCATTAATGCACTACGAGGCTACTGGAGGACTTTTACCACATCATTTATAACATTACGGTCAAGATTATACCGAATAATCCACGGTCATAATCATACCAAGTCCATCATGCACGTAAGCCAAAGATGACTTTCATCACAATATAAGCATGAGGATGATGACAATGACATAATAATTCAATAAAACAAGTTCAAGAATAAATTTTAAAGATTTATAAGTTAATTTATCTTGAAATCAATTACGTCAAATTGTCGACATGATACTACTTTGTGGAGTAAAATTCAAGAATGCTCGGAAGAATATTTCCATGAAAAGATCTGGATGAAGCGCAAATATCCAGGATATTCTACTAATTTCATGGAGTATAGAAGCCAAAAATTTAACCAAATGAGTATCATAGAATATATGAAACTGCAAATGGATTTTCACCCACCATGCGGTAATCCACGTAGACAGATCATTTTCACAATTTAATAAGGAATGAATACGAAGGATCATTCACCAAGCATGTGATAATCAACATAGACAGGTTATTCTAACATAATAATAAAGAATGGAACCAGGTCATGCATAATCCGCACAGAGAAGATATTCCAACAAAATAATAAGGAATGGAATAACAGAAGAATTCACCATGCATGCGATAGACCGCACAAACAGGTTATTCCAACAGAATAATAAAGAATAAAACCAGTTCTAGCGTAATCCGCACAGACAGGATATTCTAATAGAATAATAAAGAATAGAATAACAAAGAATTCACCATGCATGCGATAGATCGCGCATAGGCGGAGTTATTCAACGAGAATAATAGAGAATGGAACCCGAGTCTAAGCGTAATCCTTGCAGACGGGATATTCAACGAGAATAATAAAGAATGGAATAACAGAAGAATTTCACCATGTATGCGGCACTTCACATAGACAGGTTATTCCAACATAATAATAAAGAATGGAATAACAGAAGCTCTCTTCATGAATACAAAAGAAATAATACCCCTTACCTTAGAAAGAAACTGGATATTGGAATAGAGAGGTAGCAGACTTCTCTTCTTCTTTCTCTCTATAATAATTGCTCTATAGGTTTAGTGAATTGGTGAGAAATGAAGGAAGAATGAGCTTCTATTTATAGGAAAATATAGTTTCGATAATTGCACATTTTGGGTCTAGAAATATTACAGTATAATACCTTCCTCTTTTTCTTCATTTTTAATTTAGTCCTGCAATTATTATCAAACTTGCACCACCTCCCCTAATAGAAAATAATGTGAATCAATAGTTCAAACATGTGAATCAATAGTTATAATCATGTGAAAATACTAATTACAATATAGTACCTCCATCTATACCTCCATTTTTAACTTAGTCATACAAGTATTATCAATCTTGCACCAACTCCCCTAATAGTACAAGAATGTGAATCAATAGTACACACATGTGAACAAATAGTTATAATCATGTGAATTAATAGCAATTAATTGCTCATTTATCCAGTTAATTACCCGAGTAGTCAGTATAACTTCCAGACATCAATTAATATCGAAATAAATGTCGATTTCCATTAACACTAATAATTCCTACACAATGGAACTATCAATTTCATCTTTAATGAACACGAACTTATTCATCATTAATATTATAACTCACAATATTTAACAACCGTCGTTCCCCAAGAAAGGAGGGGCTTTCCAATAAGGATTTCTCCTTATTGGTAGCAATCATTAGTGACCAAACCTCTCCTTGATGTAACTTCTAGACATTGTAAATATTGCAATTTAATAATATGAATAACTTTGTCGTCTCAATTATTGATTTAATAATATATCATATTATCACGAGATGATCTTTGTGACAATAATCGAATCAATAATATGAGAAATATGATGCGATAATTATTTATGAGCAAAAATTGAGTATAACTAAGTGACTTCTCACATAAGCATCAATAAGCAATACTGGTGTTACTACTATGCAACCACAGCGTTCAGACATTACTTTGACTACCGGGTAGTTCAACAGTTTAACGGTAAAACTTTCGCTGTTATTTTTATAAAAAGATAATTATGTTATTTTCTAACTACGACAATACTTTCGTTGTGGGGTCCACCAATAATTGTGCCGTCGTACGAATATTCCCTGTTAAAATGAATATTCCTCGACCAATCGAATATTATATAACCACTTGCTTACTTTGCAAAATTTGTAAATATTACCCACAACTATAACATTATATTAAATCCACACCATTTTATTAAAAAATATATTTCGAGAAAATTATTCTTTATTTATAAAAGTTGGGGTCTTACATCTCTAACCTTATTCAAATCTATATTGAGCAAGTACCTGAACTATCCTTTTAATGTGCGAGTATCCTAACTTACACAACTTTGGATGTTGTGCAAGTTCTTGAATTTCCTGTAATTCAAATATTGATTACAAGTTATCTTACTCCGTTCATTGGAACTAGCATGTTTAAACTATTGTGAAAACTATTATTCATGTTGAACTTGGTATTGTTCTTGAATATTGTGAAATAGTCGATGCCATTTGATTCGACTAGACTAAATGCATGTTTATAAAATTGTCCAAATCCATTTGATTGGTGCGGAAATCTTAAAAACTGAGTTGAACAACCCTTATGGTAAGGGGAGTGTATGTTGCTGGAAACCCCAACACATGAGTGGGTTATTATTGTGGTGTTATGCATAACTTAGAGTATTGTAGACTGATCATCTATAGTACTTGATTCTTTTGGGTTATCAGTTTAATATTGGTAATTCTAGTAGAAGTTCAATAGTCCTTAGTGACTGCTCAATATAAATTATTTATCCAGTTGGATACATTGATAGTCGTTGAATTCATATATATCTGTTGATTTATATTGAATTATCGTTCTTATTCCGAGAATTATTGATATTCATTATTCATGATATTATTCTGAAACTCTGAACTATCTTAGAGATGATACTTCGATATTTCAAACTCGTGATATAAAACTCTTTACCCTTGTTGTATATTACTTGATGGGCAATTTATGTTCATCCTTTCTTATTTAAAACCTTTCAGTTAAGGCGGAACAGGGAGGTGTCTCTGGAACAAACAAGGGCAAGGGCAAGGCTACCGACTAGCCTGTTCCACTATGTTAAAATTTGTGTGTTGTATAAAGACTATTTTTAGACTATGTTTAAGCTTAAGTATGATTATGTAATAAGTCTTTATTCGATATTATTATATAATCTATTAAGTACTGTAGGTTGCGAGACTTGGGGAATAATTATAATAAATCATTGTATATTATTCTAAATTAGATTTCCGTTGTGAACGTGTTATTTAGTTATTATGGTATTACCATGAGAACGTGATGAACCAAATTTGAGTGACCACGTGGAGGTCCGAATTTGGAGGCGTCACAGGTTGGTATCAAAGCTATAGTTATAAACTTTTGGAGCGAGTGTCCTTAGATTATAATTCAGGAGAACTTAGAAGTTAGGAATGAGATAAAACTAATGTATAGTTTTCCTTGAGGGATTTAGTGTGTTATAAAATGAAACTTCATTTTATACAATGAACTTATGTTTATTTAACATTCTGATGGAGTTGTTGTTTGTCTTGTCTTATGTTGGTGATTGTAGGATAACTGACATGGGAGGACCTAGCCGAGTAGTAGAGGAGGAGCCGCGTGATATCCACATAGTCTATGAGGCACCATTGATAGCGAAGCCTATTTCAGTAGTGGCCCCTATTGATGATGATGATGAGGAGGAGGAGATGGAGCCATTACCCGAAGAGTCTGACCCTGAGGAGTAGCCCGAACCTATGGAGGATTCCGACGAAGCTACCTTTGAGGATCGGATGTTGGGGGAGTATGAGGAGCAGATTTTAGAGTTTGGATGTACAGTAGAGGAGCTAGAGGCTGAATTTAGGGAGAGAGAGTTTGAGTTCCAGAGGTTGAGGGATGAGGACAATCAGAGAAAATTGGCGATGTAGGAGATGGAAGTTGAAATTGCTCACCGTAAGAAGGCAGGGATCCAGATGGGAGCTTGGTTCCAAGTTATGGATGAGGAAAGAAAGGCGAGACGCTTCAAGCAAGGGTTGAAGCCATGGTTGAATAATAAGGTATCAGTCTTCCAGATTGATTCCTTTATGACATTGTTAGAGAAAGCAATCATTGCGGAAGGTGGCAGTGAGGCCTTAAGTCTATATCGTAAGGAGAAGAAGAACAAGAACACTAGTAGTGAGCATCGTGGAGGAAGCAGCAGCGAAGGGACTAATTCTGGAAAAAAGAAATGGGAAAATAATAACAACAACAACATAAATAATAATCAAGGTGGAAGTCAACAGGGAAACTTTAAGAGAAGGGCTGAAACTTGTAACAAGTGTGGAAGAAGTCATCAGAGGGAGTGCTGGAAAGGAAAGAACACGTGCTATAATTGCGGTCAAGAGGGGCACATATCGCCAAATTGCCCAAAACCAAAGAAGATCATGAGATGTTTTGCTTGTGGATCAACAGAGCACCAGATAAAGGAGTACCCGAAGAAAGAAAGCGATGGAGCTGGCGGAAGCCATGGATGAGGAAACAATTTAATGATTGGCGGACCTGAGCAACCCAACCGATCGACCGCCCGAACCTTTAACATGACCGTCCAGGACGTAGTAGCTGCGAAGGACGTGGTGTCAGGTATAATCCCAATCAATAATATAAATGCTTATGTATTATTTAACTCGGGTGCCACCTGTTCATTTGTATCCGAAGAATTTGCTAGTAAACTTAGTACACCCCGAGAATGTTTAGAAGATCCTTTGAACATAGAAGTTGCGAGTAAGGAATTAATCCCTGTAGAATACATCTATCAAAAATGTCGCGCAAACATTAGGGAACATGAACTGAGCATAGACTTGATTCCTATTAGACTATGAGAATTTGACGTAATACTGGGAATGGATTGGTTATATAACCATGTGGGGGTAATTGACTGTCAGAGCAAGTGTGTGAACCTTCAAACTCCGTGTAAGTCTAAGGTAGTGTTTTATGGTAGCTCATCGCTTAAGCAATCATGTTGCATTACGATGATGAAGGCCATGAAATTGTTAAGAAAAAGGTGTGTAGGTTATTTAGCTTACATCGTGGATACTCGAAAAAAGGGAGTAGAGATTAAAGATATACCCATAGTGAGTGAATTTCAAGATATGTTTCTGGACGATCTGCCTGGCCTTCCGCCAGACAGAGAAATTGAATTCGTAATAGACTTAGCACCAAGCACGACACCGATTTTGAAAGCTCCATATCGCATAGCGCTAGTAGAAATGAAGGAATTGATGATACAACTTCAAGAGTTATTGGATAAGGGTTACATTCGACCAAGTGTGTCTCCTTGGGGAGCACCAGTGTTATTCGTTAAGAAAAAGGAAGGATCGATGAGGCTCTATATCGATTATCGAGAACTAAACAGAGTAACAATCAAGAACAGATATCCGCTACCAAGGATAGATGACTTAGTCGATCAACTGAAAGGAGCGAAGTGTTTCTCGAAGATCGACCAGCGGACGGGATATCACCAACTGAAAGTGCAGGATGAGGACATTATGAGTTTTTGGTAATGTCATTTGGTTTGACGAATGCTCTGGCAGCATTCATGGACTTGATGAATCAAGTTTTTAAGCCATACTAGGATAAATTTGTGGTGGTTTTCATCGATGACATTTTGATCTACTCGAAGACAGAGGAAGAACACGTAGAACATCTAAAGGTTGTTTTGGTGGAACTACGAAAGGAGAAGATGTATGCGAAATTTTCTAAGTGCAAATTTTGGATGAAGAAGGTTCAATTCTTAGGCCACATGGTGGATGAGAATGGAATCTTAGTAGATCCTGAGAAGTTTTAAGCAATAAGTAATTGGGAACAACTGAAAACTCTGACGAATGTGAGATTCTTAGGGTTAGCTAGGTACTATCAAAGATTCATCCAAGATTTTTCTAAGATAGCGACCCCGTTGATTAATCTAATAAGGAAGACGGTAGAATTTGTATGGAACAACAAATGAAAAGAAAGTTTCCAAGAGTTAAAGAAGAAATTAAGCAAGGCGCCTGTATTATCATTACCGGATGATACGGGAGGATTTGTGGTGTATAGTGATACATCGCATAGAGGACTGGGTTGTGTGTTGATGCAGCATGGCAAAGTCATTGCGTATGCGTCATGACAATTGAAAGATTACGAAAAACGATACCCTACCCATGACTTGGAGTTAGCGGCAGTAGTTTTTGCGTTAAAGATATGGAGACATTATTTGTACGGAGAGAAATATGAGATATACACGGACCACAAAAGTTTGAAATATGTCTTCACACAGAAGGAGTTGAATATGCGTCAGAGAAGGTTGTTAGAATTGATCAAAAATTATGACTGTGATATTGTTTATCATCCGGGGAAGGCAAACGTAGTTCCTGATGCTCTGAGAAGGAAAGGAAGGGAGATACTGATGCAATTGACGAATCAAGAAGAGTTAAGAAGAGATATGGAGAAGTTGGAAATAGAGGTAAAGGGACCCGAGAGGTCTGAATAGAAGTTATTTATAATGGAAGCTTGTTAGACATTATTGGATAATGTAAAGGAAGCACAGGAGAAAGATGGAGAATATGAGAAAATTGGGAAAATGATCACGGAAAATGAGGTAGAAAAATTTCGAATAGATAAAGACGATATCTTAAGATTCGAAGGGAGAGTGTGGGTACCGGCAGTGGCTGAATTAAGAGAGGAAATTTTTTATGAGGCTCATAATACGACGTATTCCATTCATCCGAGAGGCACAAAGATGTACCGGGACTTGAAGCAACATTTTTGGTGACCAAATCTGAAATGAGAAATTGCGAAGTACGTTAGTAGATGTCTTACGTGTCAACGAGTCAAGGCGGAGCATCAGCGGCCGAGTGGTTTACTACAACCATTGGAAATACCAGAGTGGAAATGGGAGAATATTACGATGGATTTCGTGGTAGGACTTCCAGTCACACAGAAAGGTTTGGATGCCATTTGGGTTATTGTTGATTGACTTACGAAGACCGCACATTTCCTACCGATCAAGATCCACTACATTTTAAATCAGTTAGCGGGTATGTACATAAAGTAAATTGTTTCACAACATGGAGTGCCGATATCGATTGTTTCTGACCGAGGTCCGCGCTTCACGTCAAAGTTCTGGAAAAGCTTGCAAGAGAAGATGGGAACATAGTTGAGGTTGAGCGAATAATACAAATGCTAGAGGACATGCTTAGGACTTGCGTGATGGACTTCAAGGGAAATTGGGATGACCACCTACCCTTAGTGGAATTTACGTATAATAATAGTTACCATGTGAGTATTAGCATGCCACCGTATGATCTTTACGGAACGAAGTGCAGAATGCCTTTATGTCGGGACAAAGTCGGAGAACGACGAATACTCGGACCAGAGTTAGTACAACAAACCGCAGATGTGATGACAGTGATAAGGGCCAGACTAGTAGTAGCTCAAGATCACTATAAGAAGTACGCGGATTTGCATCGGCAAGACCGAGATTTTAAAGTTGGCATTTTTGTATTCCTGAAGGTATCTCCATGGAAAGGAAAGATCCATTTCGGCAAGAAAGGAAAACTGAGTCCAAGATTCATAGGATCGTTTGAGATACGAAAGCGAGTGGGCGAAGTACCGTACAAAGTTGCACTACAACCTGAGTTGGAGCACATCCATAACGTGTTTCACATATCCGTGTTGCGTCTGTACAAGCCTGACTACAAGCACGTGATTTCTTACGAACCCATTCAAGTGGAGAAGAACTTTGCGTATGAAGAAATTCTTGTCCAAATTCTAGATAGGAAAGAGTAAACTTTAAGGAATAAAGTTATTTCCTCTGTAAAAGTACTTTGGCGTAACCACGATGTTGAGGAGGCAATGTGGGAGTTAGAAGATAGGATGAAGAGGGATTATCCCCATCTATTTGTGTAATCTTGTAGCAATTCAGGGACGGAATTTTTATAAGGGGGGAGGATGTAATACCCGAGAATTTCCACGTCTTAATAAATAAATATTAATGGAAATGAATATTTATTTGAGTATAAATGATTTTTGTATTACGAGATGAGTTAACTAAATTCTATTAAATAATTGAATAATGGAAGAATTGTGGAATTTGTGATGAACTCGTTGAAAGCCTTATGTGGCACGGTGATGGGAAATATTAATAGTAATATTAATTAACGAAGGAATTATCAAGTGAACAATTAAGTAATATTAATTGTTAATTTTTATTGTAGAATATTAATTAATTGCAAATGGTGATTAATTAATAATATGTGATTATTATTGTTAGCCACGTATTTGTGAAAATAATAAAATAATTAATTGTTGTAGAGATTCACAATTACATTAATCAATATTGGTATTAATTAATCAAGAAGGTGATTAGATTAATTATTTGACAAATAAGTAAGTTATTAATATAATAATATTATATTAGCAGTTAGAGTGCAAGTGTGCAATAATTAAAAATATAAAATATATGGAATACAACTTTATTATATAGTGTAGTGTAACACTCATGTAACTATACTATATATAACAACACAATATTAAGTTTTATTAAACTATAAAGAAGTGTGAATGAACATATTAGAACTATATGTTATAAATAAATCATGAAATGTGTATGTGACAATATGTATGGGTGGGAACCTTAAAAGATGTACTCTGTCAAAGAATTTCAAACTATTCCAATAAGTGAGTATAATTAGAATAATAAAGTTTAAAGGAGATTTTAAATTACTAGTGGTCAATTAAATGGATTCCATACATGTTATAAATATTAAATTGACTGGACTAATGTACATGAATTATATAATATGAGTACATAAATAATCCCTAACTCTCCATTGTGTAGTAGCATTAACACTTTAAAATTTCATTTTTGGGAGTATAAGGGAACAAACAAAGCATTTTAATCACTTTGCTGGGATTTAAAACCCGTGTCCCAAAATTAGTGACCTTTAGAGTACATAAACAGTAGCCTATGTCTTCTTTCCGTGAACTCAAGCAGCTACAAATCCAAGGTGATGATGGCTATGGATTGGCAGTTGGCCAACTCCTTTCTACCCATTGTTCTCTTTTAATTTTCACTAAATCAAACTGTGATGCAAGAGCATTACCTGGACAACCAATTCTTTATATAAAGAACACTCCTCTTCCCATTTTCTGTTGCTTGAAAAATTGTCTTGGAAGTGAAATAGGGAGTATGAGCTACTGAGAAACTGAGGGAGTATAATCAGAGTAGTGAGAAGTCCAATTTAAGCTTCAAGAGGTATAATTCTACTTTGATATTCTTGAACTTGAGTTTTGTCAAAATTCTAGTAATTGTTGAATTGTCTGTTAATTGATGTAGAATATCATGCCATTATGTTATCTTAGTTGGTACACATGTTTTGGAACATGGTAGCTGGTCTGGTTGCAGGTTTAGCATTTCATGTGTTAAGGCTCTGCAGAAGCAGAGCTATATTTTTTTTATTATGTTCGAAGTGGCGCGGTCGCGCCACTTCTATAGTCTAAGACCGCGCGGCCGCGTGTGGTGTTTTCCCCAGATACTGCTTTAATGTTTATGTATTGTTCTGAGCATGCTAGGATAGTTAGGATATGCATGTAAGAGACCTTGTCAAGTGATGGGATGTTGTTGTGGACATAGAAAGTTATCTTAGCTTGATTTAAGTTGAGCTTTCAAGAAAACTTCAAGATTTGGAAAACTAGAAATTGTGAACTTGAAGTAATGCATATTCTGACCTTGCAAGCATGTTAGTATGGTATGGTTTTGAAATGCATGTCGAACATTCTAACTTTAGTACATGGGTTTCATATTGAAGCATGAGCATGTTAGATTTATTAGTAAGTTTTACTAAATGAAAATATGAACTTTGAACGTGAATGTTTATATACTACTTTGAGAGTTAGAATCTGATAATTATGAACATGTTGGATGATATATACTCTTAGACTCACTCATGTATCATAAATATATATATCATTATACTTAGGTATCGTAATTCAAAGAAAGCATAAACGAAGCATATTTCAAAATAAAACGATGCTAATAACATATATGTGAAATGAATACTCACAAGCATGTCTAATTTGAGTTATATGACTACTTTATATGTTTAAGAATCAAGCATGTTGAACTTTGTGGTTTCATAACCTTAAATGACCTTAATTTTTTAAGATGTCCAACTTAGGACCGTATTATGCAAGACGGGACCTAGATTAAAACTAGAAAGATGTGATAGGATCCTTAACATGTTAATATATGTTATGTATGTAAGGATGTGCAAGCTAGGCCAAGCAAATAATTGCTCAGCCCTGGTTTGAACTGGGAGTCACGCGGTCGCGAGTCTCCTTAGTGCAAATCAGGCGCGGTTGCGCCGTTCTGCAGATTTGGAAAGTGACTTCTGTGATTTCTGAAGTATTTAGCATGCTAGTATAACTTCATTATGTTTATTTCAGTCCATGATACAATGACAAATGTATCTTTGCATGTTAACACCTATCTTAGCTTGGATCGACAAGGTGTTTTAAAATGATGATGTCTAACGATAGATTCGAGCTACGTAATAAAATACGTATAAGGTTTCTTGATTTAGTCGTGTGTGTACACTTGATCTATATATATCAAGATTGTTTAACTAATGAATATCTTATATACGTAATACATTATATTAGGATTTGAAAGAGTATTGTTAAGTGATATTTTGGTAAACTGCGCTTGAGGCAAGTATCCTAAACCCTTGCATTACTTTATTCGACGCATATTGTAAACAAGTTCTACAAGTTCTCTAACCTTATTCAAATCTATATTGAGCAAGTACCTGAACTATCCTTTTAATGTGCGAGTATCCTAACTTACACAACTTTGGATGTTGTGCAAGTTCTTGAATTTCCTGTAATTCAAATATTGATTACAAGTTATCTTACTCCGTTCATTAGAACTAGCATGTTTAAACTCTTCTAAAAACTATTATTCATGTTGAACTTGGTATTGTTCTTGAATATTATGAAAGAGTCGATGCCATTTTGACTCGGCTAGACTAAATGCATGTTTATAAAACTGTCCAAACCCATTTGATTAGTGTAGAAATCTTGAAAACTGAGTTTAACAACCGTTATGGTAAGGGGAGTGTATGTTGTTGGAAACCCTAACACATGAGTGGGTTATTATTGTGGTGTTATGCATAACTTAGAGTATTGTAGACTGATCATCTATAGTACTTGATTCTTTTGGGTTATCAGTTTAATATTGGTAATTCTAGTAGAAGTTCAATAGTCCTTAGTGACTGCTCAGTATAAATTGTTTATCCAGTTGGATACATTGATAGTCGTTGAATTCATATATATTTATTGATTTATATTGAATTATCGTTCTTATTCCGAGAATTATTGATATTCATTATTCATGGTATTATTCTGAAACTCTGAACTATCTTAGAGATGATACTTCGATATTTTAAACTCGTGTTATAAAACTCTTTACCCTTGTTGTATATTACTTGCTGGGCAATTTATGCTCATCCTTTCTTATTTAAAACCTTTCAGTTAAGGCGGAACAGGGAGGTGTCTCTGGAATAAACAAGGGCAAGGGCAAGGCTACCGACTAGCCTATTCCATTATATTAAAATTTTTGTGTTGTATTAAGACTATTTTTAGACTATGTTTAAGCTTAAGTATGATTATGTAATAAGTCTTTATTCGATATTATTATGTAATCTATTAAGTATTGTAGGTTGCGAGACTCGGGGGAATAATTATAATAAATCATTGTATATTATTCTAAATTAGATTTTCCTTTGTGTACGTGTTATTTAGTTATTATGGTATTACCATGAGAACGTGATGAACCAAATTTGAGTGACCAAGTGGAGGTCCGAATTTGGGGGCGTCATAGTTTCTATGGATAATACAACAACCTTTGCTTCATATCCCACATATAGGATTACTTATCCTTTGTTTGGCTTCCTACTTCTATTTGGTCCCTCCATAAATCTATATTTATGATAACCAAAGCCGGTATCCAATACCCAAGCAAAACCTTAACTTATAGAAAGATTTATTTCTGTAACCGGAGTTTTACTAATCTTCTTCTTGTTAGCCACTGCAAGATGTTTCTCGCAGTTTCTTTTCTAGTGGCTTATTACAGTGGAAGCAAGCTCATTTTCTATCCGTATCAGTTTTTGTTCTTATTATCCTTTGCTTTTGCCTTTCCATTTACCTTCTTTGAATTGTTCTTCTTTTCAGAAAATCTTTTTGCCCCTGCCAGTAAGACTTGGTCTTTCTTGGTTGGAAAGTGACTCTCAACTGTTTTCAACATGTTAAGTAAATCAACGAGGCTAAAATCTAGCTTGTGCATGTGAAAATTTACAACAAATTATGAGAAGGAGTCTAGAAGTGACTGCAAGATAAAATCTTGGCTCAACTCTCCATCCATGACAAAAACCTTATTGTCCTAATTAATCAATCAAATTGATCATGTTTAGGACATATGTCTGTACTGTAGTGTCATCGATCATTCTAGATCGGAAGAGCTCCTTAGATATCTAATATCTAGCCATCCTACTTTTCTCACCATCAATTACTTAATGTGCAGGAATATAGTAGGAGTATCCATAGTTTCATGCTGACGCTGAAGCTCGTTACTAATGGATGGGAGCATGATACATTGAGCCAACTGTGCATCATCTTGCCACTTTTTAAAAGTAGCAATATCTTCATCAGAGGCATTGTCTGCAACCATTATAGGGATAGGCATATTAAGGAAATAAGATAACTTTTTAGCCATGAGATCTATTCTTAAATTCCTTAACCAATCTGTTTAATTCGGTCTGGTTAATTAGCAACTAATATGCTCTGCAGTGATAGTAATTTAGACATTGTAAAATTCTTTAAATGAATTTGTAATTTAACAACATTATATCATACATTCATTTTATTAATTAAATACCAAAATAAATTAGGTCTTGTTTTAAATTGGTATATGCCACTATTTTCTTCAAACTATATTACCCTCAATATATAGCTCGACAAATCTAATTAAAGATTAGTAAGTGAGAATAAGGATCTAATTTCAAATGTATATAGCCTTGTGGGGACACAATAAACTATATATAAACAAATAGGTAAATAACTCTTGTCCATTACATCAATTATGTTGCTCCTTTTATTTTACCTCTTAGATTATTTTGATCAAGTGGTGGCACATCCGAATCAAAATTATCCAAGTTAAGTCCAACCTAACACTTCATATATTCGAAAAAAAAAAAACAATGTCCTTGTAGTGACACAACAAAACAACATCGTTCAATCTATTTATAAGCATCAAATGTGATAAAATAACAACTCACAAAAATAAGATAAGCCTTATGGTGACACAACAAACATATAATAATTAATTGATACTCTATTATTTGTATCATGCTAGAAGGCAATGTTCGATATTCCAAATATCATTAAATGTTTAGAACTTAATATAAAATATTTGAAGGGTTTGTTATTAATTGTCTCATAATTTTAGTGCACATGCGCGCGCGCGCACACACACACACACACATACACACACACACACACACACACACACACACACACACACACACACACACACACACACACACACACACATATATATATATATATATATATATATATAGTCTGGATCCAGTCCGGGATCCCAGACTTTCTTAAAATACAGACCTTTTTTTTTCTTTTTTTTTAAAACAACTAAAAAAAAGTTTAATATTTTATGGAACTGGAATTTTTACATAATACAGTATTTTGGGAATGATTTGGATACATATAACAAAATAGGTATGTATAGTCTATACATACCATTTTTATATGTATCCAAATCACACCCAAAACAATCATATTATGTAAAAATTCAGTTCCATATAATATTAAACTTTTTAGTTGTTTTTAAAAAAAATCAAAAAAAAAAGTCTAGATTTTAATCAAGTCCGGGAGTCCGGACCTGATCCGCTATGTGTGTGTGTGTGCGTGTATCTATATATATATATATATATATATATATATATATATATATATATATATATATATATTATAAGCATGCAAATGTAGAATACTATATTGTATCCGGATTGATTATGGACTTTATTTTAGTTTGGTTCACTAAAGCCACCAATTTAACCAAAAGGTCAACTGTGACAACCCGAAAAATCAGATTATCCTAAAAGTTAAGTTTAAAGCATTATTAATTAATAAAATAAATTTTTATTAATAATATTATGTAATATGTGTTTATTAGTTGTTCTATAACCTAAGATAATTATAAAATGGGAGGATCCTGACTATGAGCTTGAATAAATGTATAGAACTTTGAAGATGAAAATAAAATTTTTGCGAGGAAATAATTTTTCCATGAAAAGAAGAAATAGTCACTATTCATCTGATGAAGCCTAAGGGTTTTGGGTTTGAATAACCTAAGTTGTTTTGAGAGTTAGGTATGTCGGAATGACATTCTGGTTAAAAATTTGCATGTAATATGTCGTGAAAAGTTATATTAGCCAGTAAAAGTTATTCTAAAAAAACGTGCAGAAAGCAGACGAAATAAAAATGACAAAAGTATTATTATGTACTTTTCAAACGTTTAGTTTTGTTTTAGGAAAATGTTGCGGAAAATGCTATTTATCAAAAAATATTTTTCAGTTTTTTAGAATTATGAAGAACGCGCTAACATTAGAAGGACGAAGAATGACGGAATGTCAAAAAAGATTTGGAATCCGAGAAACGCAGTTTTTCAACTATGTAATAATTAAAGAGATTTAATTAATGAGAATACGAGTATAATATGAATTATTATACAAATATAGTTAGAGAAGCATACACGTATAATACGAATTATTATCCGGGAAGAATACAAAAAGTCAAAGTCAAAAAGTCAAGTCAACAAAAATGGCTAGTGTTTGCACTTTCCCACCATATAACCACACTTG
Source organism: Panax ginseng (assembly GCA_020205605.1). NCBI lineage: Eukaryota > Viridiplantae > Streptophyta > Magnoliopsida > Apiales > Araliaceae > Panax > Panax ginseng. The sequence continues at coordinate 132,794,686 of CM035139.1, forward strand.
GGTTACTGTTTATTCAAGGATGGTTAACTTAAGAAAACTTGGAAGCATTTTTTTCAATTTCTGACAAATGCATAAAAGTTAATCTGTAGAGGAAAGACAAAATATCTTAAAAAAATAGATTCGGAGAATGCAGTTTTTCAATTGCCGGAAAAATTTTTGAAACACAGAACAACGAATCTTCCATGAGAAGCTTGGTTGATATTTGTGAATAGTAAGAAGGTGTGAATGGTGAAAGTTGGGGGTGTTTTGTAAGATTCGCAAACCTAAAGGTTTGGACTATACAAGACTAAAAGTTAAGTGACCAAAATGTTAACTGGTGAAAAGTTATATAATGACCAAAGTGCCCTCACTCTTGGTTTTCTATGTAAGGCAAGATATTTGTGTCGATTAGTTAATTTTGATCAACTGACACATTTCAAAGAGAAAAGAAAGCAATATTAAGAGAAAGAGAGTTAGAGAGATCTAGATGAAGAAGAGGAATGAAGGAAAAGCTAGCAAATCGCAAGCTTTGTCTAAAGGAAGAAGAATAATGCAGAAAAACAAGAAGAAAGGTATCAAAACCTATCCTTAATACAATTTTTCTTTAAGTTTCCTATATCGAAATACATAGCTTAATGAAAATGGAAGTAAATGTTGTTAAGACACAATTTTCAAATGGTTTAATCATAAGAAAATGAAGAAGTGAGAATTTAAAGTTTAGTTTATAAATTTCTTTTAAAAGCATTCATATGAAGTATGAATTATTTGATGTTATTGGACGGTCCAGATGAATCCTATGAATGATCTAGGGCAATAAGGAAGTATTGGAGTTTTATAACACTAAAATCCATGAAAAAGTGAAATTATAATCAAAATATTGATTAAAAACGAAGAACGAACGAAGAATGCGAAGAACTTTATTGATGGAAAAAGTGAAAACCATCCTAATTAGAGCTTGTTATTGATGGACAAGTTTAAAACCATCTTATATATATTTGTTGGTATATATTTGGTTAGGAAATGTAGAATTGAAAGAAATGTTCCTTTGGAACGAATTGAAATTAGGCTATAACGAAGTTGTGGAGAAATTTCGCAAAAGACGAACGAAATTAGAAAGTAAGTTAATATACCCTAATTAGTAAGGTTTCATAAGAATGTTGGAAAACATTGAAAACATGAGTCGTAGACTTAAGAATGAATGAATTCTGAGTTCGAATAATCGAAATACGAACAAACAAACGAAGAACGTTAATAATGTAAAACGAACGAACGACAAAATTTGAGCTAATGGAAATCCTCGTTAAGGACTTGGAATAAAATTTTGTCTTTAGGAAATTCGAGTATGTAATGAAAGTAAGAAAATAGTTTTGGAACGAATCTATTCTGAGTTATAACGAAGAAGTTGCGAGATTGCAAAGTAGGCGATTTGTAAGTGTTCCAACACTTGGAAAAAATGCTAGAAAAAACTAAAAATTTGGCCTGGCGCTACAGCGGGAACCGACGTCGCGGCGCCGGTGCAGGGTGATGCCCATAAATGAGCTTTTAACTACTCAACTCTTGGGGAAAGTGTACGGAAAGATTATGTACGTAAAGTTTACGTAATGTAATACTTAAATAAGTGATTTAAGCCTTAAGTAAAGGTTGGACGAAAGTTTAAAAGATGAATAATGTGAACGTAAAACACGTAAACCGATGAAGGCAGTTCGTGTACGCGTGAAGATAAACGTGCTGAGCATACACATCCGTGTATGGTTTGTACGTGTAGTAATGAAGAGCTATGAATGATGTGTAAATGAAGTGAAGCTGAGTTAATAAATTTAACTTGAAGAATGTTCTGAGTAACTGAACTCGACATTTTAAAATATTAAATGAGGTAATGTAAAATGCTTGAACGCTATGAACACATAATATTGACATTAAATGATCACTCTTATCATACCAAAGATTGTATGACTTAGAGGATAAAGAATAATCCTGAGGTATGACATTTATTTTTTAGAAATCCATAAGTAATGGTAATTGACGTAACGAACATTACAGTTATAATTCTTCGAAAAAGTTGAGCTAGAAAGAAGGAAAGGTAATGTAAATCTATCATAGATATTAATTGTAAGAATTAAGACATCTTCGTATGTCGTAACGCTGAAAGACGATCAAGAAAATTTGTTGCATGAACTTAAGTTATAGAACGCGAACCATACGAAGTAAAGTTAATGTAAACCAATGTGTAGATAAATATATGACTAATTGGTATGTGTTATCCTTATGTAGTAAATAGGAATTTCGAAGAGCCGTACATCATAAATTGTAATTATATGCAGCTCTTAAGGCAAGTTTCCTACCTTCATTCATATTTGAAATAAATTCTAGTTTCTTAAACTTACTCAGATATTGAACTTGAGAAAGTTTTACCTATGTGCAAATGTGTTATGTTTATGCAAGGTGATAGTATGTATAAGGCATATGCCAAATTTTCAACACTTATATGTTTCTGTGAGATGAATTGTTCAGTGATTGAACTGTTTAATGTGATAGAGTTATATTTATTCATGAACAGTTAATGTTAAGTCTATGCTAACGAAGTTAACTAGACAGGATATAAATGTGACACCCCCAAAATAGGTCCAATCCACCCAACCCATTCTGAGTCTCCAAATACATAGTACAAAAAACAACTACAAACTTCATTATTATAATTATCATGCAAAATACGATAACACATAGGCTGTGAGTTTTAACACCAACTGTGACTCTCATCACTTTACTTAAATAGCACCTCACATTGATACCTTACAATGGTACCTTACATAAAGGTACAGTCAATAACTGTTTTAGAAATTAAAATCTTTGGAAAATGCTCAAGGAAACCTTCATACATGAGAGGCCATGCATCTAAGTTATAATAGATATCATATGACTTGAGAATCATCCTTGGTTGACCCAATAAACCCAAAAGAAAATCGAGAAGATTACTATCATGTTCTTGTCAATGGTGAGTCTCCTCTTGTCATATAATTATCTCTATTGTCTCCAATTGAGAATTATATTTCAACCAAACTCCAATATTATATAGGTAGTGCTCAAAGATATAATCAACAACTGGATGTACACAACCCTGTCTTATGATAACACGAAGTCGTATGTTATTAGACATCTTGTATGATAGTGGCAAAACACCCTTCCAAAGTTAGCTTCACCTCACCCTATTCAGTTCACCAAAATAACCTGTTAAAATAACGTATAAAATACGACACACTTATATAAAATTCTCGTTAAAATTATTTCAATACTATTTTAGGGGAAACCTCAACATCTATAGACCACCATTCTATTCCCATGTTACCCCCGCTCGACCCAGCTACACTCTTATTACCTAAAAGGAATTGTGAAGCAAAAGGGCGAGCACAACTAGCCCAGTAAAGAATATCATGATTAAAGATAATTAAATTAGTAATAGTCTTCGTCAGTAATAAATCAGAGATTTAGAACATATGGTATATGATAAAACTTTTCAACCATAGTTGCAGTGGAACGAACAATCCATTAGGAGAGTCAAATAGACTATAGAGTCTATTATCTTCTCCATGTTAAAAGTCCACTAACAATGTTCTAAATTCCTCTTCGCACCCAGGACGAAGATAATTTTCATCACCTCTCTTTACCTGAAATATTAAAGATCATGGTTATACTAAATCACATTTCTTGTTTATAATCATATTAATACATTCATCTTTGCACTAAGGGCCAAAGATATTCATTAACAGTTCATCTTTGCACTACAAGCAAAAGATATTCAACAACAGGTCATCTTTTCACTACAGGCCAAAGATATTAATATCTAAAAGAAATATATAATCATTTCAGAATTTATATAAACAATAATTATAACTATGTTGATCAATTCACCTTCGCATTTAAGCTAAAGATATTCAATTGTAAATTCAGGAGTCATGATCATACCAGTCAACCATTCATCATTGCACTACTTGTGACAACCCGAGAAATTAGTCAATTTATTAAAATCTTAAATGATGGATTTAAGGTCAAAGAATAGACCTAGACAGAAAATAAGTGTATGCGTTTGATATTTTTTGGAAGGAATTTTGAGGATTTCAAAATTCTGTGAAGGATTTTGGTGAATTATTCAGGATTAAGTGTATATGTGTATATGTTCTGTGAATATGGTATTATATGTCTACAATATGTGGTTAAGGGTTAAGGTTTGACCAGATAAACTATATCTGCGACAAACCCTAAGTGTGACGCCCCCAAATCCGGGTACTTGAAACCCGAACTCGGTGCTTCACGATACCATTTCTATAAGCTGAATAATACTAATAATAATAACAATAATATAAAATTCAAACTTAATTTACATATGCATCAAAGTTTACTCCCAGGTACGAGACCTTTAAACATTCATTACATCATAGATAATAAGTATCATTGACTTAATAAACTATAACTATTACACAACATATTATAAATCTCATTCAAACAAACTTTCCTTTCCCTTGTTCTTGCTTTTGAGCCTTCTAGTTGATCATACTTAACTGAAAACATTTAATTTAAGCAAGAGTGAGCATTTGAGTGCCCAGCAAGTAATAACAATTATAAATATTAGCTGAAAGGGTTAAATGTTTTCTTTGTATTACCCTTCTACAACAAGTCGATAGTTGTGAAGTAATCTGAACCGATAATAGTAACATAACAACTCTCTTTCAAATTTTTGAAACTACGTACTGACTATATATAGGGTTAAGGTGATATACTATGAATATTGTTTTCAATTTTTGAATAGGTTTAGCAGAACTTCATCCGCAAATCGTCATAACTTACAGGCACGGAGGGTGATCAGTCCGTTGTACCCTGTATTGATCAATACTACATTGCAAGAACGATATTATCGTTCACTCTTTCCACCTTGGGTCCATAAAAAGTTTTCCCGTGTAAGGGATGTTCATACTTATCAGGGTTCCAAACCAAAGGTTTTATCATGTTCAACAATAATCTATAATTCAACATATATATATACGGGTAATTGACAAAGGTGTATCAACATGTGATTAAATACCATGATTATCCAAGTGGGGACACTTGTATAACCATTTACAGAAATTAACGAACAGAATATATAACTGAATTACCATATACTAACATGTTGATAATCAAATGAGAGTATATAATATATGTTTAATAATCTGTACAGTAATAATATAATTCTAAAACATTCTTAATCATGTCCATTGCATAAAGAAAATGCAAAGGTAGGATACTTGCCTGATGCACTGCTTACAATTCGCAACTTAGTTTTATCTTTTATGTAATCACCTATCAGTAATAAGATCATTTTACTGATTAGAATAACATATCACAACACATAATACTGCCTATTGCAGTCAGCACATAACCTAATCACCTTGTCACACATATTCCGCAGTCATTAAGTCACTAACAATCATTAATACAGTCAAAATATCTAAGTCCAGATCAATTTCTAAAACATGTCGGTGTACCGATAGTCTTATCGGGTAATAATCGAGTCTAAGACTCTATCCAGTTAGTTCAATAACTGTAATTATCAGTCATATTATTTTTAAATGACTTAAAATAATTTTTAAACACTTATAATAATATATCATGAATTTTCAAATATCGGAATCATTATTAAATGATTTAAATATTAAACTATTCTATTATCATTAATATTTAATCAATATTAAACTATTAATGAAACCATTGCCAAAATATTAAAATTATTTTTTTTAAATGATGGTAGTTAAATGATTTTTAAAACATTTAAAATCATTTTTAAATAAGTACCATTAATATTTAAATATTAATGTACTATTTATCCAAATATTAAAAGTCATTAATTATAACTTAAAATATTTTTAATTCATTTATATCCTTTTTAAATGATTTTTAAATATTTAAAACCATTTTAAAACTATTTATTTAATATATTTATTAAATAAATAAAATATCCTTAATATTACATTATTATCATTAATATTCAATTATTAATGAAATTATCCTTAATATTTTATAACTAAAAATATCTTTAAACACTTTATTTTCATTTAAAATGATTTTTCTAATATTAAAATTATTTTTAAACTAATTTATTTAATATAATTATTAAATAACTTTAATATCAATAATAATAATTAATTAATGAAATTTAACTTTAAATATTGAAAGTTAGATTTTATAACTTAAAATATTATTAAATACCTTATTAACATTTAAAATAATTTTTAATACAATAAAATCATTTTTAATTAATTTATTTAATGCATTTATTAAATAGATTAAATATCAGTAATATTCAAATAAATATTAATATTAATGAAAAATATGTCAAATTATTAAAAGTTAATTTTTATAACTTAAAATAATTTTTGTAATTTTCAGAAATTAAATTAATTAAATTATAGCAAGTCTGACGCTAAAGCCCTTTTGCGACAGTAAGTGTTGCCTTAGGTGTTCTTGAGAAAACCAGGCATTCATAGTCAGTGTTCGAGTTAGCCTGTTTGACCAAATCTAATTCTCTGTACAAGTTGTTTCTGGACATTCTATTGATTAACTATTATAGTATGTATGCAAGAGTACAAGTTCACAACAATATCTGGACCAAATCATAAAACATAAGGAAGATTTAAGCATCAGAACACGTTGTCAGACTTGTTCATCAAGATTCTGGGCTGCCCAGAATTTTCAGTCATGGCCGGTCAACGATATTGATGGCCTCATTCTAGTCAATCAGTTCATGTTATGGGTGGTCTACACATCGGGATGTGTTAAGTAACTAACACAGAACATTATTCAAGCAATATACGAGTCTAAACATCAACAACAAGAAAGTTTTCAGTCATCAAACTCATCGTCGAGAGAGTTTACGGTTTTTCCTTAAAACCCAAAGATTCGACCTATCACTTTCATGCTCGAATTTATTTGTGTACTGGCCATGATTTATATCTTTTAATGGTTCAAATATATAGTATACATGACAAGGAATAATATAATATCATCAAATCATCATAACATCAAAACAAGAAAGATCTATGGGTCGGTCAATGTAGTGCCTAGAAACTGTTCTTAAACATTTCTGGGTTTTCTAGAAATGTTCTTGAGCAGTTTAGTCAACCCAAGTTTGACCAACTCTCAATTCGATTCTATTTCGTATTTGGGTATTATAAATATATATATATATATATATATATATATATATATATATATATGTTGTACTCATGTCAGTCTACAAGAATATAACAAGAACATGGCCATACTATAATGGATCGGCAAAGAATGAAGCTCTAAAATGATATCCGAAAATTCGGGTTTTTGGGTTGCCCAGAAACTCAGAATTTCTGATCGGTCAACTCACTTTGACCACGAATATCTTTTAATATACAACAGATATGGACTTGATTCAAGTTCTAGATAACAGAACTCATAGCACACTACATGTTCAAACATTAAAAACACAAAAACACAAAAATACATAATAGATGGAGATCTATGGGTCCTGACATTCACTGTTAGACCCTTATTTTCAAAAATTTCCAGATTTGGAAAGTCATCAAATCTGAGCCTCTAGATGTTATGGATCTAATATCTAGCAACCCAGATCATTGATTAACACCCCATACAACATGTTTATCACAAAAAAATTACATCTAACATAAGATCAAAAGATTTTCAAATTTTAGGGTTCACACCTTTTCTAAGCTTTGATCTTGATTCTGCTCTTCTGATCTGATATTGGTAATTGTGGGGCTTGATTGGGGACTGATCTAACACCAAAATTTCGTGGGTTTGAGCTTGAGAGAATATGGCTATGTATTTGTGATCAAATAGCTTTGTTTTGTGATTTTCTCTCTCTTTAAATCTATTCAATCCATTAATGCATGAACCTGCAGGCTAATAGCTGATGTGCTGGAATGTTATAGCTGATAGCTTGGTAGACTAGGGTGGTTGGCCAGATTTTGTAAGATTTAGCTAGCAAATAATGCACAAATGGGATAAAAAGGGCATTTTAGTAATTTCACTTATAATTTCAAGGGTATTTTTATCCAAGGTGCTTAAATCTAGGGTTTAATCACTAGATTTTAAATCTTAAGGTGTCCCAAATAATTTCTAGCGTTTAACAAATTAAAATAAAAGTGTAATAAAATTTTAATTAAACACACTAATTTAAAATTAGGGTTTTTAATAGAAAAATAGGGTTTTTAAATTAGGGTTCCTTAATATTATTAGGGTTCCCAAATTAACAAGTAGGGTTTCCTAATTAACATTATAATTTACTAAAACAAAGAATTACGGTTTCTAATTTCAACAAATTAGGGTTTTCAAATAATAATTAGGTTTCTCCAAATTACGTAAATTATTATATAATACACAAGAAATTCATATAACACAATTACTACATAGCCTTTGAACTCATAACTGAGTTTAAAAATTAGGGTTTAATAACATGATATAAGGGTTGTGACATAATTTACCATAATTGACCAACATTAACAGTCTACACATTTACAGTACATATTTATAGCACTGAAAAATCAAAATATAATTAATATTATATTATTATTCTCATCCCTTGATCAAAATCCCAATTTAGGGTTTGGATTCCATATCTGGTTTATCTTTCATATACAACATCAATAATTAAGCTAAAATAATTAACTTAAATATTCTGAACAAATTCATATAATAAAATATTTATTCTTCTAATTCTAAAAATCATTTCATATATTATTTAAATAATATAAAATCATGTTTTCATGGAAAATAATTAATAAAAACATTTCTGCTTACAAAAATTAATTACAATAAGAATATAATTTGTAATGATTAATAATTCTAAAATGATTTATATTTTTTTTAAATACTAAATATATTTGTATTTATCATACACATTACTTGACACATATTCTCATTATTAAAATAAATAATAAATAAATAAAAATTTATATGTAAAATTTCTTATTTATTTATATGAAAAATATCGGGTTATTACACTAAGTATATATTTAGAACATCAATGTTCAGTTAGAAAATTTTTACGATTTATAAGAAACCCTAAAACCGGTTCTGGAAACCCTAATTTCAGTTTCCAGGAATTTAAAACCCTAATTTCTGGATTTGAAACCCTAATTTATAATTAAGGAAAACCTAATTGTTACTTTAATAATTTTAATTTTAATTATGAAACATTAATCCTAATTATCAAGTTATAAGTAATTAGAAAACCCTAATCTAATTAAGAAACTACTTTCTAAATTAGAAAGATTATTTAAAACCCTAAGTATTGGGTTATAAACCCTAAGGTACAATGACCCAAATTGATAAATTAGCATATTGTAATTAGGAAATATTAATCCTAAATTTTTTTTAGTCTTAGTGTGATTTGGAAATTATAATATAATTAGGAAGCCCTAATTATAATTTAGAAATCATAATTTTCTATTTTATAATCAAATTAGAAAATTTTAGAAATTTAATTTGCAAAATCTTTAGTGTTAAACCCTAAGGGTTAAACCCTAAACCCTAAGGGTTAGGGCAAAAGACAAGAATGCCATTAAAACTAAAAGACAAATGACATTTTTACCCTTGTTACATTATTTGGACTTAGCTTTCAAATCTTGCCAAATCAAGAGTTGGTGACCAACTCAATTGACTTGCATGACCTAAAACCACAACCATCAGTTATAAACATCAGCCCATTTCATTTCATTCAATATATATATATATATATATATATATATATATATATATATATATATATATATATATATATATATACTGATTAAGGAGAGAGAAAATCAAGAAAAAGCCTCATTTGTTCACCAAATATTCAACCAACACTTTCTCTCTCTAGACCCACGAAAATATTAAGTAATTCAGTCATTAGTATGATCCCTAGCAAGCCATGATCAGATCATGTTGATAAGATTCAAGATCAAAGCATCAAAGTGGTATAAACCCTAAACCTAGAAATCTTATGATCTGATGATTTATGTTGTTAATGATTGGTTAAAGTTGTGTATTAGGGTGTCATTGAGTGATCTGGGTTGTAATATCTTAGATCCATACCATCTTGTTGCACGAAAATCAAATTTTTGAAATTGATCTATGAACCCTAAAACATGGCCTGACAGCCGAATGTCAGGGCTCATAGATCATTGGAAGTTAATTATTTTTGTGTTTTAAGAGTTTATACTTGTAGTATGTTGTAAGGACTTTGATCTCGAACTTGAATCAAGTCCAGATCAAGTGTAGATTAAAATTTATAAGTGGTCAAAACCCGTTAACCGTTCATGAAATCTGGTTTCTAGGTAACCAAAAAACCCAAAATTTCTTACAGCCATTTTTGAGGGCTGAGATCTTGCAAGTGTTAGATAGTTGTTCCATTTTGTTGTTTGAAACTTGTAGTATGACATGAGTACTACACAATAAAGCCTTTATACTACCAAAATCATAAACAGGAACAAAAATAATCAAGGTCAAAGTAGCGTTGACCGACTAACTTATGAAGAAATCTGGAAAACCCAGATTTCTCAAGAACATGATTCTGTCAGAGTTTGACCAGCTTTAATCTTTCATATGTGATGTTGTAAGATGGATCTAATGCTATGTTATTATACTCTGACACCTCTACTACAAGTTTAAATTAATAGATCACATAAACAATTCCTTGAATCAAAGATATAAGGATGCAAAGTAGGACCCTTACTACTGCTTGAGTTTCTGGACAACCCAGAAACTCAAGAACACGTCTGACAAGGATTTTTGTAGATTAGATCTTGCTGGTGTGTTACGATTTGGCCATGGAACTTGTTTAGGGTTGTAGTACTACATCAGTTGTGACGCCCCCAAAATAGGTATACATCACCCATCTTGAGTCGCCAAATACATGGTACAAAATTCAAATACAACTTAATAATACAACTGTTGTGTAAAATACGACAAAACATAAACTGAGAGTTTTAATAAGAATATTATCATCTAGACAATATCTACACTCAAAGGAGTCTTCATTAAATTTATTGTCACACTATTTAGCAGAATAGTGAGGACTACTAATGCTATCATCTGGACTGTAACTCCGTTCCCCGACTCGTCCCAGCTATATTCTCATTTCCTGATGAGAATAGTGAAAGAAAGGGTGAGCTCAACTAGCCCAGTAAGAAATATTATGACTAAGATAATGCAGAATAAATTATCATTAGCCTTCAATAATGTTAAACTGATAAAATACAATAGACATCAAGTTTAACTGCAGCGGAATAAGCAATCCTTTAGAAGAATCAAGTAGAGCATGACATCTACTATCTTCTATGATTTAAAATGTTTTCATTAATTTTTATCACTGAGACTCAGCTTAATAAATAAACTATATCATCGAATCTTCCCTGCACTACGGGCCAAGGATATTCATTAAATCATCAATGGTCATGACTACACCGAATAATCCCTTGTCATAATCATACCATAAATTGTCCATCAATGCACTACAGGCCACTGAGGACTTTCACCACATCATTCGTCATATTACGGTCATGCATGATTATACCGAATAATTCCTGGTCATAATCATACCAAGTCCATCTATGCACGTAAGACAAAGATGTCTTTATCATAATATAAGCATGAGGATGATGACAATGACATAATAATTCAATAAAACAAGTTCAAGGATAAATTTTAAAGATTTATAATTTAATTTATCCAGAAATCAATAACGTCCAAATTGTCAACATGATACTGCTTTGTGGAGTAAAATTCAAGAATGCTCAGAAGAATATTTCCATGAAAAGATACTGGATGAAGCGCAAATATCCAGGATATTCTACTAATTTCATGGAGTATAAAAGCCAAAACTTTAACCAACTGAGTATAATAGAATATATGAAACTGTAAATGGATTTTTGGCCGCCATTTGGTAATCCATGTAGACATATCATTTCCACAATTTAATAAGGAATGAATACGAAGGATCATTCACCATGCATGCGATAATCCACATAGGCAGGTTATTCCAACAGAATAATAAAGAATGGAATAACAGAAGAATTCACCAGGCATGCGATAGACCGCACAGACATGTTATTTCTAACAGAATAATAAAGAATTGAACCAGGTCATGCGTAATCCGCATGAATGTGATATTCTAGAAGAATAATAAAGAATGGAACCGTGTCATGCATAATCCGCATGCATGTGATATTCCAAATGTAATAATAAAGAATGGAATAACAACGAAATTCACCGAGGCATACGATAGATCGCATGATAAGGTTATTCCAACAGAATAGTAAAGAAAGGAATAACAGAAGAATTTCATCATGTATGCAGTACTTTGCATAGACAGGTTATTTCAACATAATAATAAAGAATGGAATAACAACCCTTACGAGTATTAAAAGAAAATAACTCTCTTCATGAATACGAAAGAATAATACCCCTTACCTTAGAAAAAACTAGATACTGGAATAGTGAGGTAGCAGACTTCTCTTCTTCTTTCTCTCTATAATTTCTCTTTATAATAATTGCTCTATAGCCTTAGTGAATTGGTAAGAAATGAAGGAAGAATGAGCTTCTATTTATAGGAAAATATAGTTTCGATAATTGCACATTTAGGGCTAAAAATATTACAGGATAATACCTTTCTCTTTTCCTTTATTTTTATTTTAGTCCTGCAAGTATTATCAAACTTGCACCACCTCCCCTAATAGTAAATCATGTGAATCAATAGTAAATCATGTGAATCAATAGTTCTAGACATATGAAATTACGAATTACAGTATAGTACCTCCATCTATACCTCCATTTTTAACTTAGTTATGCAAGTATTATCAATCTTGCGCCACCTCCCCTAATAGTACAAGAATGTGAATCAATAGTACACACATGTGAACAAATAGTTATAATTATGTGAATTAATAGCAATTAATTCCTCATTTATCCGATTAATTACCCGATTGGTCAATATAACCTCTAGACATCAATTATTATAGAAATAAATGTCGATTTTCACTAACACTAATAATTCCAACACAATGGAACTATCAATTTCATCTTTAATCAACACGAACTTATTCATCATTAATATTATAACTCACAATATTTAATAACCAGGTCGTTCCTAGGAAAGAGGGGGCTTTCCGATAAGGATTTCTCTTTTTTGGCGCCCAATTAGGTGACCAAAACTCTCCTTGACAGAACTTCTAGACATTGTCAATATTGCAATTTAATAATATGAATAACTTTGTCATCTCAATTATTGATTTAATAATATATCATATTATGTAGATAATACTGTGACAATAATTGAATCAATAATATGAGAGATATGATCACAGTGATTCTCGTAGCAATAATTGAGTATAACTGAGTTACTTCTCACGTAAGCATCAATAACCAATATCGTGTGCTACTATGCAACAATGCGTATTACTGTACTTTTACTACCGGATAGTTCAACAGTTTTAACGGTAACACTTCCGCCGTTATTTTTATAAAAAGATAATTTTGTCACTTACTACGACAATACTTCTGTTGTGGGGTCCACCAATAATTGTGTCGTCGTACGAATAATCCCTATTAAAACGAATATTCCCCGACCAATAGAATATTATATAACCACTTGCTTACTTTGAAAAATTTATAAATATTACCCACAACTATAACATTATATAAAATCCACACCATAATATTCAAAAATATATTTCGAGAAAATTATTCTTTATTCATAAAAGTTGGGGTCTTACAACCTCCCCTTCTTATGAAATTTCGTCCTCGAAATTAGGGTACGTACCTGGTATATCGAAGAAGTGAGGATATCTTGACTTCATCTCAGATTCTAACTCCCGGGTCATTTCTTTCACATCGTGGTTTCTCCACAAAACTAGCGTAGAATATAATCCTTCTTATCCAAGATTTTAACAGGTAACTCCTCATATGTTAAATCTTCCTCTATCTCATCTAGTTCTAGTTCAATAATATGGTTCGAGTCTTTCACATATTTACGTAACATAGATATGTGAAAAACGTTATAAACACGAGACATACTTGGCGGTAAGGCGAGTCTATAGGCCACAGTTCCTACTCGTTCGAGAATTATAAATGGGCCAATGAATCGAGGATTGAGCTTTCCTCTCTTTCCAAATCTCGTAACTCCTTTCCATGGAGCAACACGTAACAACACATGATCTCCAATATTGAATTCCACATCCTTTCGATGAAGATCAGCAGCGGAATAAGCAATCCATTAGAAGAGTCAACTAGAGCATGATATCTACAATCTTCTATGATTTAAAATGTTTTCATCAATTTTTATCGCTGAGACTCAGCTTAATAAATAAACCACATCATCGAGTCATCCCTTCACTACGGGCAAAGGATATTCATTAAATCATCAATGGTCATGACTATACCAAATAATCCCTGGTCATAATCATACCAAAAACTGTCCATCAATGTACTACAGGCTATTGAGGACTTTTACCACATCATTTATAACATTACAGGTCATGATTATACCGAATAATCCCTAGTCATAATCATACCAAGTCCATCTTTGCACGTAAGCCTAAGATAACTTTCATCCCAATATAAGCATGAGGATGATGACAATGACATAATAATTCAATAAAACAAGTTCAAGAATAAATTTTAAAGATTTATAAGTTAATTTATCTTAAAATCAATTACGTCAAAATGTCAACATGATACTGCTTTGTGGAGTAAAATTCAAGAATGCTCAGAAGAATATTTCCATGAAAAGATACTGGATGAAGCGCAAATATCCACGATATTCTACTAATTTTATGGAGTATAGAAGCCAAAACTTTAACCAAATGAGTATTATAGAATATATAAAATTGCAAATGGATTTTCACCCGCCATGCGGTAATCCACGTAGACAGACCATTTCCACAATTTAATAAGGAATGAATACGAAGGATCATTCACCATTCATGTGATAATCCGCATAGACAGGTTATTCCAATAGAATAATAAAGAATGGAACCAGGTCATGCGTAACTCGCATAGACAGGATATTCCAACAGAATAACAAAGAATGGAACCAGGTCATGCGTAATCCGCACAGAAAGGCTATTCCAACAGAATAATAAAGAATGGAACCGGTCGCATGCGTAATCCGCATGCATAAAGATATTCCAATGAATAATAAAGAATTGAATAACAACAAAATTCACCAGGCATGCGATAGACCGCACAGACAGGTTATTCCTACAGAATAATAAAGAATGGAATAACATAAGAATTTCACCATGTATCCGATTAGATTGTGATGCAGTTATTCCAACATAATAATAAAGAGTGGAATAACAACCCTTACGAGTATTGAAAGAAAATAACTCTCTTCATGAATACAAAAGAATAATACCCCTTACCTTAGAAAGAAACTGGATATTGGAGTAGAGAGGTAGCAGACGTCTCTTCTTCTTTCTCTCTATAATTTCTCTCTATAATAATAGCTCTAAAGCTTTAGTTAATTGGTGAGAAATGAAGGAAGAATGAGCTTCTATTTATAGAAAAATATAGTTTCGATAATTTCACATTTTGGGGCTCAAAATAATACAGTACAATACCTTTAACTTTTCTTTCATTTTTAATTTAGTCCTGCAAGTATTATTAAACTTGGACCACCTCCCCTAATAGTAAATAATGTGAATCAATAATTCAATCATGTGAATCAATAGTTATAATCATGTGAAAATACGAATTACAGTATAGTACCTCCATCTATACCTCCATTTTTAACTTAGTCATGCAAGTATTATCAATCTTGCACCAACTCCCCTATTAGTACAAGAATGTGAATCATTAGTACACAATGTGAATAAATAGTTATAATCATGTGAATTAATAGCAACAAATTGCTCATTTATCCGATTAATTACCCGACTGGTGAGTATTACTTCCAGACATCAATTAATATCGAAATAAATGTCGATTTCCACTAACACTAATAATTCCAACACAATGGAACAATCAATTTCATCTTTAATCAACACAAACTTATTCATCATTAATATTATAACTCATAATATTTAACAACCAGGTCGTTCCTAGGAAAGAGGGGGCTTTCCGATAAGGATTTCTCCTTATTGGCGTGCAATTAGATGACCAAACCTCTCCTTGACAGAACTTCTAGACATTGTAAATATTGCAATTTAATAATATGAATAACTTTGTCGTCTTAATTATTAATTTAATAATATATCATATTATGCAGATGATACTGTGACAATAATCGAATCAATAATATGAGGGATATGATGCAGCAATTACTGTAGCAATAATTGAGTATAACTGAGTGACTTCTCACGTAAGCATCAATAATCAATACTGGTGTGCTACTATGTAACCACGCCAGACATTCTTTGATTTTTTACTACCGGGTAGTTCAACAGTTTAACAGTAAAACTTCCGCCGTTATTTTTATAAAAAGATAATTATGTCATTTTCTAACTACGACAATACTTCAGTTGTGGGGTCCACCAATGATTGTGTCGTCATACGAATATTCCCTGTTAAAACAAATATTCCCCGACCAATCGAATATTATATAACCACTTGCTTACTTTCCAAAATTTGTAAATATTACCCACAACTATAACATTATATTATATCCACACCATAATATTCAAAAATATATTTCGAGAGAAATTAATCTTTATTTATAAAAGTTGGGGTCTTATAACCTCCCGTTCTTATGAAATTTTGTCCTCAAAATTAGGGTGCGTACCTGGTATGTCGAAGAGGTGAGGATACCTTGATTTCATTTCAGATTCTAACTCCCAGGTTATTTCCTCAACATCGTGGTTTCTCCACAAAAGTTTGACTTGAAGTATAACTTTAGAGCATAGAATATGATCCTTCTTATCCAAGATTTTAATAGGTACCTCTTCATATGTTAAATCTTCCTCTATCTCATCTGGTTTTAATTCAATAATGTCGTTTAGGTCTTTCACATATTTACGTAACATAGATATGTAAAAAAATGTTATGAACACGAGACATACTTGGTGGTAAGGCGAGTCTATATGCCAAAGTTCCTACTCAATCGAGGATTAAAAATGGGCCAATGAATCGAGGATTGAGCTTTCCTCTCTTTCCAAATCTTGTAACTCCTTTCCATGGAGCAACACGTAACAACACATGATCTCCAATATTGAATTCCACGTCCTTTCAATGAAGATCAGCATAACTCTTTTGTCGATCTTGTGAGGTTTTTATATGTTGTCGGATCGTTTGAATCTTTTCCGTAGTCATACATACCAAATCCGGTCCCAACAACGTTGCTTCACCCACCTCATCCCAGCATACTGGAGAACGACACTTCCTTCCATATAACGCCTCAAATGGAGCCATGTCAATACTTGTTTGATAACTGTTGTTGTAGGAAAACTCCACCAGTGGTAAGAACTTGTCCCAACCTCCCTTGAAGTCAAGGACACAGAGTCTTAATAAATCTTCAAGAGTTTGAATAGTCCTTTCCGACTGCCCATCCGTTTGAGGATGATATGCCGAACTAAATCGTAAATATGTGCCCATAGCTTTTTGCAAACTAACCCAAAATCTTGAAGTGTGAATCTTGGGTCTCGATCAGAAACTATGGATACTGGCATACCATGCAATCTTACGATCTCATTTATGTATATACTAGCAAGACGTTAAAGTGTAAAAGTTTCTTGTATCGGTAAGAAATGAGCAGACTTGGTCAATCTATCAACAATGACCCAAATCGCATCTATACCTTGGGAAACCTTGGGAAGACTAGAAACGAAATCCATGGCAATGTGCTCCCACTTCCATTCTGGAATTTCAAGTGGTTGCAATGGACCTTTTGGCACTTGATGCTCCGCCTTGACTCGTTGACAAGTTAGACACCTTGAGATAAACCCCGCTATCTCTCTCTTCATATTGCTCCACCAAATTGTATGTCGAAGATCACGATACATTTTGGTACTCCCAGGATGGATTGAAAATGGTATGTTGTGCGCCTCCATCATGATTTTATACTTCAAGTCAGAATTGTTAGGAACACAAAGTCTAGAGTTGACTCAAAGTATTCCTTCTTCATCGATTCTTGCTTTCGGAATAGCTTCTTCTTTCACTTTCTTCTTCATACGCATCAGATCCAGGTCTGTAGCTTGAGCAGCTTTAAGTTTATCAATTAAAGTTGGTTCTACTTGTATATTCGCCATCATCATATGGGTCCCTGGAGTCTTTAACTCTATCTCCATCCTTTGTAAGTCATACAAAATGGGTCTTTGCGTTGACAATATCGCACTCGTACCCGCATATTATCTTCTACTTAATGCGTCAGCTACTACGTTCGCTTTTCCAGGATGGTATTAGATGGTATGATCATAATCTTTCAACAACTCAAGCCATCGTCGTTGCCGCATATTGAGTTCCTTTCGAGTGAAGAAATATTTGAGGCTTTTATGATCCGTATAGATCTCCAACTTCTCTCCATACAGGTAATGCCTCCAAATCTTAAGCACAAAAACGACTGCTGCCTACTCTAGATCATGAGTAGGATAATTCCTCTAATATTCTTTGAGTTGTCGAGAGGCATAGGCTATGACTTTCCCATGTTGCATGAGAACACATCCTAACCCTTTGCACAAGCATCATCATCAGATGACAAATCCCTCCGAGCCAGATGGTATTGTCAGAACAGGTGTTGAAATGAGTCTCCTCTTGAGTTCTTGAAAACTCTTTTCACATTCCTCGCTCCAACCGAATTTTGTATCTTTTCGAGTCAGCTGAAGTAATGGAGTAGCGATTCGACAAAACCCTTCTACGAATCTCCGATAATAACCAGCTAAGCCGAGAAAGCTACGTACTTCGGTCACTGACTTAGGTTGCTCCCAGCTTTGAATTGCTTCAATCTTTTGCCGTCAATAGATATTCCATGATTTGATATCACGTTCCCAAGGAATGCAACTTCCTCGAAGCGAACTCGCATTTCTTCAACTTGGCATAAAGCTTGTTTTCATGAAGCTTTTGGAGTATCGACCTCAAGTGTTGCTCATGGTCTTCAAGGGTTTTGGAGTATATGAGGATGTCATCAATAAAGACGACCACAAAGTGATCCAAATATTCCTTGAATACTCGATTAATCATATCCATGAAGGCGGCGAGGAGCATTAGTCAATCCAAAAGACATGACTAGAATTCATAATGCTCGCATCGAGGTTCGAAAGCGATCTTTGGAATGTCATCGGTTTAATCTTCAACCGATGATATCCTAACGAAGATCAATCTTTGAAAAGAATTTAGCTCCTTGCAACCGGTCAAACAGTCATCAATTCGAGGCAACGGTACTTATTTTGATGGTGACATGATTCAACTCCCGATAATTAATACAAAGTCGCATACTTCCATCTTTCTTCTTTACGAATAGAACAAGAGCACCCTAAGGAGACGTACTAGGACGAATGAAACTGATGTCTAACAATTCCTGTAGTTGGGTTTTTAACTTCTGAAGTTAAATAGGAGCCATTCGATATGGGGCTTTGGAAATAGGTTTTGTACTAGATTCAAGGTCGATACAAAATTCAATTTCACGCTCTGGGGGTGGGCTAGGAAGTTCTTCAGGGAATACGTCAGGAAATTTATTAACAATAGAAATATAATTCAAATCTGATGTATCTTTATTTAAATTCGTGACATGGGCTAAGAAAGCTTGACATCCATTTTTCAATAAACGAATAACTTTATGGCTTGATATGACAGTGATTGATTTTAGTGGTTTGGTTGCTTGAATTCGCATAATAGGTTGGTTAGGAATATGAAAGCTAACAACCTTACGAAAACAATCGATTTTAGCATGATGAGTAGTTAACCAATCAATCCCTAAAATAACATCAAATGCAAGTATTTTCAAAGAAATAAGATCGACAGGTAACGTGTGGTTACCGATTTGAATCAAACAAGACTTATAAACTGTGGATGTAATGAAGGTTTCTCCCAACGGAGTTTTAACAGATCAGTCAAAGTCTAATTTCTCTGGAGTCAAATTTAAACGTTGAGCCCAAGTAGGAGAAATAAAGGAATGGGTAGAACCGGTATCAAATAAAGTATAAACTTTGCTAGAGTTTATGATTAGCTTACCCGTGATCACCTCGTTCGGATTCCTCGCATTTTGGGAGGTTACAACAAATTCTCTCCCTTGAACTACCGATTTTGTCTTATCTGGGACACCCTTTGATGCCTCCATCCCAACTGGACTTGACTTTGGTGCACGACAAAATCGGGCTAGGTTACCTTCTTTTCCACAATTATAACACGCTTTGGACTGCATCACGCAGTTTGGACTGATATGTCCCTCCCCTCCGCATTTGTAACATACGATTGGCGGTCGTTCTCCTTCCTTAACAATAGGTGCTGGTACTAATGTCTTTCCATCATTGTTGAATCTCCTCTTCTTGAAATGTCCACTCTTATTGTCATGGCCATGATTACCACCGAAGTGATTACCATTTTTGGCATGTTGATTCCCTCCACGCTTTTTGTCACCATTTCGATGACTGCTACCACTGGTATTATCGACTTATCGGTTGCTCTCTCTTGGTTGGGTTGACTCATTATCGCGCTCTAATAACTGAGCCCTATTCACAACATCTATATACAAACACAGTTTGTGAGAAATTAGGTATTGACATATCACGGGTTTCAAACCTCTTAGAAACATCCGCATCATTCTCTCCTCATTATCAACCTAGTGGGACGTAAACCGAGATAACTCGGCAAACTTAGCTTTGTACTATGCCACGGTCATATTGTTTTGCTCAAGCTTGATGAACTCTACCTCCTTCATATGACGAATAATTTCAGGAAAGTACTTGTCGTTGAACAGTTCTTGGAACTTCTCCCAAGACATTTTGAGTGCGGCAGGTTGAGTACGCTTTACAGATTCCAACCAGTAATCTGCCTCTGCTCACAACATGAAGGTGGCAAAGGGAACCTTTTGCTCCTCAGAGCATCCCAAGACATCAAATATCTTGTTGATATGATTTATCCACGTCTCCGCCTTAAGTGGTTTTGGCTCTCCAAAAAACTCCGGTGGCCCCAACTCCTTAAACTGCTTAGCGGTGACCGTCCGAGAGTTATCAGTGTTTCTACTTACATTTTGGACAGGAGCCGCCCTCGCCTGATGTTGCATGAATTACATAAAACCTCTGAACATCCCATCGTTCATCATTTGATCGTTGTTGTTTACCTGAGGATTATTGTCCTCCTGTTGCACATTATCCTGAGTATTAATCTGTGGTGACTCAACGATCTCATGTGCTTCATTGCTTATCTCAACATTTTCGGATGCCATTTTCAAATACTACCACAAAAAAAGGTAATTAACATATCACATATTATCCCTATACTCTGACCAACCAATTAAATACCAAATAAACTTAGGTAGGTTATACTAGTGAAGGAATTCCCCATCTCTCCCCTCCTAGTTCTTGTCTCACATCTCAGCCAGGGATCATATCCCTAAGCTTTGATACCAATTGTGACGCCCCCAAAATAGGTATACATCACCCATCTTGAGTCGCCATATACATGGTACAAAATTCAAATACAACTTAATTATACAACAGTCGTGTAAAATACGACAAAATATAATCTAAGAGTTTTAATAAGAATATTGTCATCTAGACAATATCCACACTCAATGGAGTCCTCATTACATTTATTGTCACACTATTTAACAGAATAGTGAGGACTACTAACGCTATCATCTGGACCATCACTCCGTTCCCCGACTAGTCCCGGCTACGTTCTCATTTCCTGGAGAGAACAGTGAAAGAAAGGGTGAGCTCAACTAACCCAGTAAGAAATATTATGACTAAGATAATGCAGAATAAATTATCATTAGTCTTCAACAATGTTAAACTGATAAAATACAATAGACATCAAGTTTAATCTGCGCGAATAAGCAATCCATTAGAAGAGTCAAGTAGAGCATGATATCTACCGCTTCTATGATTTAAAATGTTTTCATCAATTTTTATCGCTAAGACTCGACAATAAAAAAACCACATCATCGAGTCATCCCTTCACTACGGGTAGAGGATATTCATTAAATCATCAATGGTCATGACTATACTTAGAATAATCCTGGACATAATCATACCAAAAGCGTCCCATTAACGTCTTTACAAAGCATTTGAGGACTTTTACCACATCATTTATAACATTACAGGTCATGATTATACTGAATAATTCCTGGTCATAATCATACCAAGTCCATCTATGAACGTAAGCCTAAGATGACTTTCATCACAATATAAGCATGAGAATGATGACAATGACAAAATAATTCAATAAAACAAGTTCAAGAATAAATTTTAAAGATTTATAAGTTAATTTATCTTGAAATCAATTACGTCCAAATTGTCAACATGATACTGCTTTGTGGAGTAAAATTCAAGAATGCTCAGAAGAATATTTCCATGAAAAGATACCGGATGAAGCGCAAATATCCAGAATATTCTACTAATTTCATGGAGTATAGAAGCCAAAACTTTAACCAAATGAGTATTATAGAATATATGAAACTGCAAATGGATTTTCACCCGCCATGCGGTAATCTACTTAGACAGATCATTTCCACAATTTAATAAGGAATGAATACGAAGGATCATTCACCATGCATGTGATAATCCACATGATGCGTTTATTCCAACCAATAATAAAGAATGGAACTAGGTCATGCGTAACCCGTCTGATGCATGGATATTCCAATGTAATAATAAAGAATGGAACTAGGTCATGCATAATCCGCATGCATGTGATATATTCCAATGTAATAATAAAGAATGGAACCAGTCATGCATAATCCACAAAGATAGGATATTCCAATGTAATAATAAAGAATGGAATAAAATCATAATTCACTGTGGCATGCGATAGACCCATGCATGCATGAAAAGTTATTCTAATGAATAATAAAGAATGGAATAATAGAATAATTTCACCATATATGCGGTAGATTGCATATGACAAAGTTATTCCAACATAATAATAAAGAATGGAATAACAACCCTTACGAGTATTGAAAGAAAATAACTCTCTTCATGAATACGAAAGAATAATACCCCTTGCCTTAGAAAGAAACTAGATACTGGAGTAGAGAGGTAGCAGACTTCTCTTCTTCTTTCTCTCTATAATAATAGCTCTAAAGCTTTAGTTAATTGGTGAGAAATGAAGGAAGAATGAGCTTCTATTTATAGGAAAATATAGTTTCGATAATTGCACGTTTTTGGGCTCGAAATATTACAGTACAATACCTTCAGCTTTTCTTTCATTTTTAATTTAGTCCTACAAGTATTATCAAATTTGCACCACCTCCCCTAATAGTAAATAATGTGAATCAATAGTTCAATCATGTGAATCAATAGTTATAATCATGTGAAAATATGAATTACAGTATAGTACCTCCATCTATACCTCTATTTTTTACTTAGTCATGCAAGTATTATCAATCTTTCACCAACTCCCCTAATAATACAAGAATGTGAATCAATAGTACACACATGTGAACAAATAGTTTTAATCATGTGAATTAATAGCAATTAATTGCTCATTTATCCGATAAATTACCCGACTGGTGAGTATAACTTCCAAACATCAATTACTATCGAAATAAATGTCGATTTCCACTAACACTAATAATTCCAACACAATGGAACTATCAATTTCATCTTTAATCAACATGAACTTATTCATCATTAATATTATAACTCACAATATTTAACAACCAGGTCGTTCCCAGGAAAGAGGGGGCTTTTCAATAAAGATTTCTCCTTATTGGCGCGCAATTAGATGACCAAACCTCTCCTTGATAGAACTTCTATACATTGTACATATTGCAATTTAATAATATTAATAACTTTGTCATCTCAATTATTGATTTAATAATATATCATATTATGCAGATGATACTGTGACAATAATCGAATCAATAATATGAGAGATATGATGCAGCAATTACTATAGCAATAATTGAGTATAACTGAGTGACTTCTCACGTAAGCATTAATAATCAATACTATGTGCTACTATGCAACCACACGTATTACTGTACTTTTACTACCGAGTAGTTCAACAGTTTAATAGTAAAACTTCCGTCGTTATTTTTATAAAAAGATAATTATGTGGTTTTCTAACTACGACAATACTTTCGTTGTGGGGTCCACCAATGATTGTGCTGTCGTACGAATATTTCCTGTTAAAAATAATATTTCCCGACCAATCGAATATTATATAACCACTTGCTTACTTTGCAAAATTTTTAAAAATTACCCACCCCTATAACATTATATTGTATCCACACCATAATATTCAAAAATATATTTCAAGAGAAATTAATCTTTATTTATAAAAGTTGGGGTCTTATAACCTCCCGTTCTTATGAAATTTTGTCCTCGAAATTAGGGTGCGTACCTGGTATGTCGAAGAGGTGAGGATACCTTGATTTCATTTTAGATTCTAACTCCCAGGTCATTTCCTCAATATCGTTGTTTCTCCACAAAATTTTGACTTGAGATATAACTTTAGAGCGTAAAATATGATCATTCTTATCCAAGATTTTAATAGTTACCTCTTCATATGTTAAATCTTCCTCTATCTCATTTGGTTTTAATTCAATAATGTGGTTCGGGTCTTTCACATATTTACGTAACATAGATATGTGAAAAACGTTATGAACATGAGACATACTTGGCGGTAAGGCGAGTCTATAGGCCACAGTTCCTACTCGATCGAGGATTAAAAATGGGCCAATGAATTGAGGATTGAGCTTTCCTCTCTTTCCAAATCTTGTAACTCTTTTCCATGGAGCAACACGTAACAACACATGATCTCCAATATTGAATTCTACGTCCTTTCGATGAAGATTAGCATAACTCTTTTATCGATCTTTTGAGGTTTTTATACGTTTTCGGATCGTTTGAATCTTTTTCGTAGTCATACGTACCAAATCTGGTCCCAACAACGTTGCTTAACCCACCTTATCCCAGTATTCTTTATTATTCTGTTGGAATATCCTATCTGTGCGTATTACGCATGACTTGGTTCCATTCTTTATTATTCTATTGGAATAACTTATCTATGTGGATTATCACATGCATGGTGGATGATCCTTCGTATTCATTCCTTATTAAATTATGGAAATGATCTGTCTACATGGATTACCGCATGGTGGGTGAAAATCCATTTGTAGTTTCATATATTCTATGTTACTCATTTGGTTAAAGTTTTGGCTTCTATACTCCATGAAATTAGTAGAATATCCTGGATATTTGTGCTTCATCTGGTATCTTTTCATGGAAATATTCTTCTGAGCATTCTTGAATTTAACTCCATAAAGCAGTATCATATTACCAATTTGGACGTAAATGATTTCAAGATAAATTAACTTATAAATCTTTAAAATTTATTCTTGAACTTGTTTTATTGAATTATTATGTCATTGTCATCATCCTCATGCTAATATTGTGATGAAAGTCATCTTAGGCTTACGTGCATAGATGGACTTGGTATGATTATGACCAGGGATTATTCGGTATAATCATGACCTGTAATGTTATAAATGATGTGGTAAAAGTCCTCGATGAGCTTTGTAGTGCATTGATGGACGCTTTTGGTATGATTATGACCGTGATTATTCAAGATAGTCATGACCATTGATGATTTAATAAATATCCTTGGCCCAGTAGTGCGAGGATGACTCGATGATGTGGTTTATTTATTGTCGAGAGTCTCGGCGATAAAAATTGATGAAAATATTTTAAATCATAGAAGATAATAGATATCATGCTCTACTTGACTCTTCTAATGGATTGCTTATTCTGCTACAGTTAAACTTGATGTCTATTGTATTTTATCAGTTTAACATTGTTGAAGACTAATGATAATTTATTTTGCATTATCTTAGTCATAATATTTCTTACTGAGCTAGTTGAGCTCACCCTTTCTTTCACTGTTCTCTTCAGGAAATGAGAACGTAGCCGGGACTAGTAGGTGAACGGAGTGACGGTCCAGATGATAGCATTAGTAGTCCTCACTATTCTATTAAATAGTGTGACAATAAATGTAATGAGGACTCCATTGAGTGTGGATATTGTCTAGATGAAAATATTCTTATGAAAACTCTTAGATTATGTTTTGTCGTATTTTACACGACTGTTGTATAATTAAGTTGTATTTGAATTTTGTACCATGTATTTGGTGACTCAAGATGGGTGATGTATACCTATTTTGGGGGCGTCACATGTAATGTTACAAATGATGATGTAAAAAGTCCTCATTGGCTCGTAGTGCATTAATGGATAGTTATTGGTATGATCATGACCATACGTTATCTTCGACCAAGGGTGCAAAGACGAATTGTTGTTTGGCATGTTCATGACCATTGGTGAAAACACGAATATCCTTGGCACGTAGTGTATGGATAATTCATGGTTGTGATACTAATGAATATCCTTGGCCCGTAGTGCATGGATAATTCAGTGATGTGGATTATTTATGAAGCTGAGTCTCAGCGATAAAATTGATGATAAACTTTTAAATCATAGAAGATAGTAGATATCATGCTCTGCTTGACTCTTCTAATGGATTGCTTGTTCCGCTGCAGTTGTTGATCTAAAATTTGTTGCCTATTGTATTCTATCATTTGTTATATTGTTGAAAGCTAACGATAATTTATTCTGCATTATCTTAGTCATAATATTTCTTACTAGGCTAGTTGAGATTACCTTTTTCTTTCACTGTTCTCTTCAAGAAATGACAATATAGCTGGGACTAGTCGAGGAATTGAGTGACAGTCCAGATGGTTGCTTTTGTAGTCCTCACTATTCTGTGAAATAGTGTGATAATAATTATAATGAGTATTGAATTTGAGTTTGGATATGGTCTAGAAGACAATATTCTTGTTAAAACTCAGCTATTCTATTATCGTATTTTGCACGATAGTTGTATTACTTAAGTTATTTAAGTTATGTACCATGTATTTGGCGACTCAGAATGGGTGATGTATACCTATTTTGGGGGCGTCACACCTAAGATAACCCCAGGGACAACGGCAGGGGAGGATCGAAAGGAACGTCTCAAAGCCCTAATCATGCACAATCTCTCGATACTTTGGATGAAGGGTCTAATATAGAGAGTGTATGTTGAACCAGTTCCCTGGAGGCCGTGTAAAGCCGGGAACCAACATCATAAAAGAAAATCAACATCAGAATCCTTGCTCCTCATCAATAAAAAAAAGGAAGATTAGATCCAGCTATTACCTCGTTCGCCTGCAAGTAGACCG
The DNA here is from genome assembly GCA_020205605.1 of Panax ginseng. NCBI lineage: Eukaryota > Viridiplantae > Streptophyta > Magnoliopsida > Apiales > Araliaceae > Panax > Panax ginseng. Next base: position 132,822,035 of record CM035139.1, read on the forward strand.
AGGGGTGGCGACTCAAATCATTCAGAAGCTCTGGAATCATCACATTAATGCCTAGAAGATCCATGTGGGGAGCGTGAGCAGTAGGAGTTGGGGCCGCAACCGGTACGTCCTCCTCCTCGTCCTCGACATCCGGTACCTTAACCTGGATAAGACGAAGCACTGCCTCCACCAATCGACGAGGCTATCGAATTGCGCGAGGCAGAGGCACATCAGAAGCTTGCCTCCTCACACCTAAAGTGGTCCTGCGGGAACTACTCGGCTGATCCGGATAGATATATCTGGATACTAGTCTCCAAATCACCTCAGAAAGGGTATGGTAAATTCTAACCTGGAGCTTTTCAAATGCATTTTATGACTATATGCATGCATGCATTACTTTAACGTACGCCTACAGTAGAGTTAAAAATGCATGTCTACCCAATTCCTAGGCTCATGGAAAATTTTTGTCAAAGTCTCCTTTGTAAAAAGGACTATCCACATGCACGTAGGCATGACTAGGTGGCCATTCAGTAGCACACCAACCCACAGTCATCAACATCTTATATACATAAAAATATCAAAATCATAATCCGTAAAGGTAGCCAAATTACTAGGATTACTTTTCTTTACAACCTTTGCTCATTTATCCTCAAATAGGATAAGAAATAGTAGAAAAAGATGCCAATTTGACTGTTTCAAAAGTCAAATTTTTTTCACATCAATATGTTCAGCATGGTTAAATACTAACATTTACTATGTTGAATATTTTTTATCAAGTCATATGAGCATGAATATTCACTACTATGTGTTTAGAAGCATTTCAAGTGATAACTCCTTTTCCAACGGACAAAAACTGGAAAAGAGGACATGCATACGTTACCAGAATATTGTAGAACACTTGTACGATGACGAATTTTGCAGAAAGCTGCCCGAACTCAGCAAATCTGAAGAAGAACTCTCAGATTCTCTGTGTGGCGTAACTTGAAAATGACTCTCGAATTCCCCGAGGAATCCAATCGCAATTCCGGAGATAACCCCAAAAAGTGCTTTATATCCCCGTGTCGACTTCAACTCTCGAGATAACCCCGAGGCACTCGATCCCCAAACACGGAGATAACCTCGGGAGGTCGAGCACACCTCGAGACAACCACGAAGACATTCAAGACTCACAAAGCAAATTTCAATCTCATAGATAACCCTGAGCAACGACTGCTAAATTAGCCCAGAGCCAGAGATAACCTTGATGAGGGGCAATAATATATATATATATATATATATATATATATATATATAGAAGGATCATGTCCGGGAGTCTGGACAGTGTTAAAATGCGGACTTTTAATTTATTTATTTATTTTGCTTTTTTTTTAAAAAAAATAACTAAAAAAAGTTTAATATTTTATGGAACTGGAATTTTTTCATAATATAGTGTTTTGGGCGTGATTTGGATACATATAACAAAATGTACAGACTATTTTGTTATATGTATCCAAATCACGCCTAAAACATCATATATGGAAAAATTCGATTCCATAAAATATTAAACTTTTATTTAGTTGTTTTATAAAAAAGCAAAAATAAAAATAAAAATTCAATTTTAAGAAAATCAACTCCCCGACTTGAACCTACTATATATATATATATATATATATATATATATATATATATATATATATATATATATATATATTTACGACTTTATATATATATAATCATTTATAGCTTTTGTACATACTACGTCATCATGTGAGCCTAGGAATCATGTGATCACAGATTCAGTTCTAAATCTAGATTCGGTTCCCGTGATGGACATTTTCAGCTGCAACCAGCTTGTAAATTATTCACGGTGTTGGAATTTCCTTAGATGGCTTTCATGCCCACAAGGAGTTCGGCACTGTTATGTATCTTATTTTCTCAAAGATGTTTCGCATCTCGAAAATAATAAAAGCAATCTAGCCGAATACATAATAAAATGGAAGTATCAAAGGCCTCAATTACTATTGCGCACAAGGGTTTGAAAAACCTATTTTATAAAACCTCATTGCCATATCGCATTCAAATTAAACTTTTATACAAAATTCAAACTCAAACTCTTTGTATATAGGTGCAAACGAGGTATAGCACTACTTCCAGATAATTGCACATTGACCTACACACACACATTCACGTAAAGGTTGAAATTAAAAAGTGGCGGTAATCATGTCACCACGAAAGTCAGGGGGTGCCTAACACCTTCCCTCCGCCTAATCAAGCCCCCGTACCCTAAAGAATCTCGGTTTCACAGACCACTTAAGCAGTGTCACATCACTAGGTCATTGTGCAAACCTTTTCTCGGTTGAGTTGGTGCAACCATTTAAAAATACCAACTGGCGACTCTTACAGTCCAATCGTGGACATATATATGTCGGACCTTTTCAAACTTGTTTTTTCAAACAAATCTCACATAACATAAGAACACCAAAAGACAAGAACAGAAAGGGACAAATAAAAATCTCGATGTCGACAAGTCTTATTATGGATTTAGGTTACACACTTCATTCCAAGAGTTGGGAGAGTACACATTATTCTATAGAGATAGAATTAGGGTTTTGTCAAACACTCATTTTCTTAAATACTTGTTCTTCGTTAGTGGATCGCCTCTAGAGGCTACACACTTGTGTGGCTAACGTTAATCAAAGGAAGGAATCAAACCCGGTGGATTTAAGTTGAACGTGAAAAGGAATTGGAGGTGAACTCGTACCCGAGGAAGCTAGTTTCTACAAGGGTATGAATCTTATCTCCATCTCATTTCTATTGATTGATGGTTATGATCATGGTGATGGTTTGAATAAAAAAATTTAAATTTTGTTTTATCGCGCTTTCGCACCTTTTATATAATTTGATAGCATGATCGCGCTATATACAAACCTAACAATCTTAACTGTAATATTTGATGCTCTACACTTTCTTGTACTAGCTTGTATAGCTTGGAAAAATGAGTAAGGATCTTGCTCATTCACTACAAAAAAAATGGACATTGGGCAACGATTTTTCGGGTAACGACTTATAAAGTGGTTGTCAAAAATACATCTTTAGCAACAAAATTTGTCATTCATTGCAGTTTGTGAAAGTCTTTCATTTTTCGTAACGAAATTCACTTGTCTTTGCAAAATTTCGTTGCCAATTCGTTGGCGGGAAAAAAAACCCCAGCCTATTTAATTTTTTGTTGTCGATGGGATTTCTCCTTATCGTGGACAACGAAAAGTTTTTTGTTGCTATATTTTGTCGCCTAATATGAGTTACAGTCATTGTCAACAATTTTTTTCGTTACGTATTTTGTACAATGTTTTACAACAACTAGTAAATTGTTCCCCAAAATTAAGATAATCTCAATAAGCACATTTTGGCCTTCTCTTTTCCCCTCAAAACGTATCATTTTGCATTTTAAAATTATTATTTATTTGGACAAAAAATTTATATATTCAAATGTTTCACTCCATCCATCTCAAAATAAATGCCCAATTTTAAGTTTTTTTGTCAGAGTTATTATTTTTGAAATTAAAATTGAGCAAATATAAATATATTTTCTAATTTACAAAAATTAGAGTTTGTAGTTAATTGGATGTAGTTTATAATGATAATACTCGTTCACTTATAATTTTGAAAAAAAAAATACTTCATTCCTTAAATAATTTATATGAATTTTTTTCTTGTAACTCATTGTTTTACATATATACGTTTTGACAAGGGCTTAGTAAGGAACCGAAATCGCCCCCCGAAATCACACCAAAAATATATCAAACCACACCGACTAAGCCGCACCAATGGTTCCGACGTAGACGCTTCCTTTTCTATTAATTCATTAATGATTAACTTTTCCTTATTTCTATTATAAGTATAAGAAAAAGGGCCTGCAATGAAGGATAAATCCATCACAAGAAATAATATATCACTCACAAAAGATTTATTGTGAAGAAAATTTTCATTTGCGCAATTCCTCGCATTAGAGTTCCTCGCTAAAAGTATCCTTCAATGAGTTAGTGACTAAATATTTTTTTGTGAAAGATATATTGTGAAGAATATGTTCTTCACAAATTATATATTCTAAAAGATTACTTTTGTTTAGTGAAGTGATGATTTCCTCATAATTAACATTTTGAAATAACTAGTAAAAATGTCTTCCTTCATAAATAACAATTTGTGAAGAACATATTTACTTTAGAAATGTTAGATTTCCTTCACTAATTACATATAATAATTTTTTTTATTTAACGAAAAGAAATTTATTTGACAATGTTGTTATTAAATAATCAAATCATTGCAAATTAAAAATATTTTTAAAATTATTGATTAATTTGTAATCAACATCAAATAAAATATTATGTTATATAAATAACAAATTGTACAATCCACAACTAAATATGTAATAATCAAGTATTAAAATGTACAAGACTTGTAATCAAAACAAATGTACGTAGGTGCCTCAAAGGCCTAGTATGTGACGCCCCCAAAATAGGTCCACCCGACCCATCCTGAGTCGCCAGATATCACACTATAGAAATCAAATACAAACTTCATTTATACAACTGTTGAACTGTCGTGTAGAGTACGACAACACATAAGCTGTGAATTTTAATACAATTATATATAACTCTCATGGTGCCTCAACCATAACACCTTACAATGGTACTTTACATAAAAGTACAGTCAATAACTGTTTTAGAAATTAAAATCTTTGGAAAATACTCAAAGAAACCTTCGTACATGGGAGGTCATGCGTCTAGGTTATGATAGATATCATATGTCCACAGAATTATCCTTGGTTGACCCAATAGTCCCCAAAGAAAAACAAGAAGATTGTTATCCTCTTCTTTCCAATGGTGAGTCTTCTCTTGACATATAATTATCTCCATTGTCTCCAATTGAGAATTATAATTCAAACAAACTCCAAGATTATATAGGTAGTGCTCATAGATATAATCAGCAAGTACATGTGCACAACCCTATCTTATGATAACACGAAGTCGTCTGTCATTAGACATCTTGTATGATAGTGGCAAAACACCCTTCCAAAGTTGGGTTCACCTCACCCTATTTGGTTAACCAAAATCAATGGTTAAAATGACGTATAAAATACGACACATTTATCTAAAATTCTCAATAAAACTATTTCCATACTGTTTTAGGGGAAACCTCAATAGCTATAGACCACCGTTCTAATCCCCTGAAAGGAATTGTGAAGAAAAAAGGGTGAGCACAACTAGCCCAATAAAGAATATCATGGCTAAAGATAATTAAATTATCAATAGCCTTCATCAGTAATAAATCAGAGATTTAGAATATATGGTAGATGATAAAACTTTTCAACCATAGTTGCAGCGGAACGAGCAATCCATTAGAAGAGTCAAATAGACCATAAGGTCTATTATCTTCTCCATGTTAAAATTCCACCAACAATGTTTTATCCCTGTAACATCAATCAACAATTCCTGTCCACAATCATGTGAATAACTCATAATCATAATTGTGATTCTAAATTCCTCTTCACACCCAGGACGAAGATAATATTCATCACATGTCTTTACCTGAAACATCAAAAATCATGGTTATACCAAATCACAATTCTTGTTCATAATCATACTAATAAATTTATCTTTGCACTATGGCCAAAGATATTCATTAACAATTCATCTTTGCACTACAGGCCAAAGACATACAATTGTATTTTAGAAGAGTCAAGTAGAACATGATATCTACTATCTTCTACGAATTAAAAGTGTATAATTAATATTTTATCGCTGAGACTTAGCTTAATAAATAATTCACATCATCGAATCCTCCCTCCACTATGGCCAAGGATATTCATTAGTATTATGACCACGAATTATCCATGCACTACGGGCCTAGGATATTCGTGTTTTCAACAATGGTCATGATTATACCGAATAATCCCTGGTTATAATCATACCAACACCTGTCCATCAATGCACTACGGGCCAATGAGGACTTTTACCACATCATTTATAACATTACGGGTCATGATTATACCGAATGATCCATGGTCATAATCATACCAACCAATAGTTCATCTATGCACATAAGCCAAAGATATACAACTGTAAAACCAATAATCAATAGTCCATCTTTGCACATAAGCCAAAGATATACAACTGTAAAACCAATAATCAATAGTCCATCTTTGCACGTAAGCCAAAGATGACTTTCATCACAATATAAGCATGAGGATGATGACAATGATATAAGAATTAATCAAACAAAATCAATGATAAATATTAAAGACTTTAAATTTTTCCAGAGTTTAAAAATATCCAAATTGTCAACATGATACTGCTTTGTGGAGTAAAATTCAAGAATAATATTCATGTACCAAAAATAATTTGGACAAAAAAGAAACATATTTTTCGGGTGAATAATACCCCGTGAATAGTACCCTATGAATATTACTTCGGGAATAGTACCTCGTGAATAGTACCCCGACATGAAAAGTACCCCAAATATCCGAGTAAATAATATTCGGGTGAATAGTAATTGGGTGAATAGTAACTTGTGAATAGTAACTCGTGAATAGTACTCCGGCATGAAAAGTGCCCCGAATACCCGAGTGAATAATATTTGAGTGAATAGTAACTGGGTGAATAGTAACTCATAAATAGTAACTCATGAATAGTATTCCGTCATGAAAAGATCAATAATTATCAAGAAAGCTCAGAATAATATTTTCATGAAAAGATACTGGATGAAGCGCAAATATCAAGGATATTATACTAATTTCATGGAGTATAGAAGCCAAAACTTCAACAAAATGATTATAGAATTAAAAATTTGAAACGAAATAATATTACTTACATACTACAGAGTATGGAAGAAAATATTATTTCAAGCGAATATTGAACAAAAATAACATCCCTTGAACGGAAATAATATTCCAACGAATATTTAACGAAGATAATATTCATACGAATATTGAACGAAGATAATATTCATACAAATACGAAAAATAATATCTCTTCAGAATATGAAATAAATAATACCCCTTACGACTGTTGAACGAAAATAATATTCCTACGAATATTGAACGAAGATGATATTCCTTACGAATATTGAACAAAAATAATATTCATACGAATACGAAAAATAATATCTCTTCAGAATATGAAATAAATAATACCCCTTACCTCAAAAGAAGACTGGATACTGGAGTACTGAAGTATCAAACTACACTTCTTCTATCTCTCTATAGCTTCTCTCTATATATCTTATCTCTCTATAATTGTTCTTGTAAGACTTAGTGAATTGGTGATAATGAAGGAAGAATGAGCTTCTATTTATAGGAAAATATAGTTTCGATAATTGCACGTTTTGGGGCTCAAAATATTACAGTATAATACCTTCATCTTTTCCTTCATTTTTAATTTTGTCCTGCAAGTATTATCAAACTTGCACCACCTCCCCTAATAGTATATCATGTGAATTAATAGTACAATCATGTGAATCAATAGTTCTATACATGTGAAAATACGAATTACAGTATAGTACCTCCATCTATACCTCCATTTTTAACTTAGTCATGCAAGTATTGTCAATCTTGAACCACCTCCCCTAATAGTACATGAATGTGAATCAATAGTACACACATGTGAACAAATAGTTATAAACATGTGAATTAATAGCAATCAATTGCTCATTTATCCGATTAATTACCCGATTGGTCAATATAACTTCCAGACATCAATTATTATCGAAATAAATGTCGATTTCCACTAACACTAATAATCCCAACACAATGGAACTATCAATTTCATCTTTAATTAGCATGAACTTATTCATCATTAATATTATAACTCACAATATTTAACAACCAGGTCATTTCCAGGAAAGAGGGGGCTTTTCGATAAGGATTTCTCCTTATTGGCGCGCAATTAGGTGACCAAACCTCTCCTTAACAGAACTTCTAGACATTGTCAATATTGAAAATAATAATATGAATAACTTTGTCATCTAAATTATTGATTTAATAATATAAAATATTATGCAGATGATACTATTACAATAATTGAATCAATAATATGAGAGATATGATGCAGCAATTACTGTAGCAATAATTGAGTATAACTGAGTGACTTCTTACGTAAGCACCAATAATCAATACCGTGTGCTACTATGTAACCACGCATATTACTGTACTTTTACTACCGGGTAGTTCAACAGTTTAACGGTAAAACTTTCGCCGTTATTTTTATAAAAAGATAATACTGTCGTTTTCTAAATACGACAATACTTTCATTGTGGGATTCACCAATGATTATGTCGTCGTACGAATATTCCCTGTTAAAACGAATATTCCCAGACCAATCGAATATTCCCCGACACAACGAATATTTTATATCAACTTGCTTACTTTGTAAAAATTTTAAATATCACCCTTAACTTTAACCTTTATCAATTTAACCATTTACTAAATATCATAATAATTATAAGAAAATTGAATACTTTCATTTCATTAAATTCGGGATCTCACATAGTACCTAAGATATTTAATCATTAATACAAGTTAAGAGGTAAGAAAGACAAGCTATAAAAACTTTGTAGCTTTGTCATGTTAAGTCCTCTCTTCATTGTCATAATTTTCTTCAATGCAAGGTTGGTTTTGTAAATTTAAGCCTGGCAAAGAAAAAAAACACCAAAACTTAACTTGAAATATTTGAATGAAAAGAATATGACAAGATTAAACATGTAAAAAAATTAAGAAGCAATTTCACAAGTAAAAGTTAAAGTTCCACAAGATCTGTCTCACATAAATAGTAAAATGTAACCCATTTATGTGAGAATAAAATTTTGAAAATATAAAATTTTGTTTGTGTGTGTAAATATCAATGCCTTAATTAAATGAGAAATATTATTAAAACAATAAAGTATGAGAGCTTGGTACCTATGTATATACATTTATAACCAAGTACACAAATAAATGTGCAACAGGCTTCTTCTTTCGCCGCTTCCGCTCCTTCTATATGGATATAAGGAAAGTAAGCTCTCCCCCTTCTCTCTTTATGCTAGATATCATTATGACCTTTAGGAAGGTTGAACGTCAACACCATAAAAATAAAGGTAAAGGACTCAAATCACTAACATATGGCATAGTCTCACTACTTTTCCACGTCTGTCAAGATAACATGTCTCTGACTACATAAGTCAGACTCCCCCCATTTTATACATATACATAATAAATTTCCAAGAGATGCAGATGATAATCAAACCATAAATAAGGAGAGCTTGAGAGAAAATATTTAAAACATACTACTAAAAAAGTTATAGGTGTATAATTGTATTTATTCCACATTGATAGAAAAAAGTAATGAATGGGAATTATTTCAAACAATTATCAGCTACCAAGAGACTTACTTTCCCATAACTAATTTTCTATTTAATGTCTTAGAGGAACCTAGAACTGATGATATACAATAGTGCAAAACATTATTGAAGTGGGACTCTTCTTAATTACTACATATCCCATTTTTACACATGTTGAAATCATAATTCGGCTGAAAACTTTTGCAATGTATACACATGTATTGTATCTGTTGCATTTTGAAATTGAGATTGTTCATGTTTTAACTTTTGGCAGTTTGGCTTACTCTGGAGTTTCTTAAGTGGGTCAGGTGCATGAAATTGGAAATTTTTAATGCTATGTTTGAAACTATGAACAAAAAAATGTGAAGAAGAACAAAGGAAGATCAGCACATAAGCTGAAATTTTACAACAAGGCTGTAAGACCCCAACTTTTATAAATAAAGATTAATTTCTCTCGAAATATATTTTTGAATATTATGGTGTGGATATAATATAATGTTATAGTTGTGGGTAATATTTATGAATTTTGCAAAGTAAGCAAGTGGTTATATAATATTCGATTGGTCGGGTAATATTCATTTTAACAAGGAATATTCGTATGACGGCAAAATCATTGGTGGACCCCACAACGGAAGTATTGTCGTAGTTAGAAAAAGACATAATTATCTTTTTAAAAATAACGGCGGAAGTTTTACCGTTAAACTGTTGAACTACCCGGTAGTAAAAGTAATCGTAATACTGCTGTGGTTTACATAGTAGCATGATGATTGATTATTGATGCTTACGTGAGAAGTCACTCGATTTATACTCAATTATTGCTACAATAATAATTGCGCATCATATCTCTCATATTATTAATTCGATTATTGTCACAAGATTATCATCATAATAATATGATATATTATTAAATCAATAATTGAGATGACAAAGTTATTCATATTATTAAATTGCAATATTTACAATGTCTAGAAGTTCTATCAATGAGAGGTTTGGTCATCTAATTGCGCGCCAATAAGGAGAAATCCTTATCGGAACCCCCTCTTTCTTGGGAACGACCTGGTTGTTAAATATTGTGAGTTATGATATTAATGATGAATAAGTTCGTGTTGATTAAAGATGACATTGATAGTTTCATTGTGTTGGAATTATTAGTGTTAGTGGAAATCGACATTTATTTCGATATTAATTGATGTCTGGAAGTTATACTGACCAATCGGGTAATTAATCGGATAAATGAGCAATTAATTGTTATTAATTCACATGATTATAACTATTTGTTCACATGTGTGTACAATTGATTCACATTCTTGTACTATTAGGGAAGTTGGTGCAAGATTGATAATACTTGCATGACTAAGTTAAAAATGGAGGTATAGATGGATGTACTATATCTTTTGTAATTACGATTTTCACATGATTATAACTATTGATTCACATGATTGAACTATTGATTCACATTATTTACTATTAGGGAGGTGGTGCAAGTTTAATAATACTTACAGGACTAAATTAAAAATAAAGAAAAAGAGGAAGGTATTATATCTTGTAATATTTCGAGCCCCAAAACGCGCAATTATCGAAACTATATTTTCCTATAAATAGAAGCTCATTCTTCCTTTATTTCTCACCAATTCACTAAATTTTTAGAGCTATTATTATAGAGAGAAATTATAGAGAGAAAGAAGAAGAGAAGTCTGCTACCTCTCAGCTCCAGTATCCAGTTTCTTTCTAAGGTAAGGGGTATTAATTCTTTTGTATTGATGAAGAGAGCTTCTGTTATTCCATTCTTTATTATTATGTTGGAATAACCTGTCTATGCGAAGTACCGCATACATGGTGAAATTCTTCTGTTATTCCATTCTTTATTATTCAGTTGGAATATCCTGTTTGTGCGAATTACGCTAGACCTGGTTCCATTCTTTATTATTCTGTTGGAATAACCTGTATGTGCGGTCTATGGCATGCATGGTGAATTCTTCTGTTATTCCATTCTTTATTATTCTGTTGGAATATCCTGTCTGTGTGGATTACGCTAGACCTGGTTCCATTCCTTATTATTCTGCTGGAATAACTTGTCTGTGCGATCTATCGCATGCATAGTGAATTCTTCTGTTATTCCATTCTTTATTATTCTATTGGAATATCCTGTCTATGCGTATTATGCATGACCTGATTCCATTCTTTATTATTCTGTTGGAATAACCTGTCTATGTGGATTATCACATGCGTGGTGAATGATCCTTCGTATTCATTCCTTATTAAATTGTGGAAATGATCTGTCTACGTGGATTACCGCATGGCGGGTGAAAATCCATTTGCAGTTTCATATATTCTATGATACTCATTTAGTTAAAGTTTTGGCCTCTATACTCCATGAAATTAGTATAATATCCAGGATATTTGCGCTTTATCCGATATCTTTTCATGGAAATATTCTTCTGAGCATTCTTGAATTTTACTCCACAAAGTAGTATCATGTTGACAATTTGGACGTAATTGATTTCAAGATAAATTAACTTATAAATCTTTAAAATTTATTCTTGAACTTGTCTGTGCGGTCTATCGCATGCATAGTGAATTCTTCTGTTATTCCATTCTTTATTATTCTATTGGAATATCCTGTCTTATGCGACATGTATGAATGACTGATTCCATTCTTTATTATTCTCTGGAATAACTTTGCATATGGATTATCACATGCGTGGTGAATGATCCTTCGTATCCATTTCTTATTAAATTGTGGAAATAATCTGTCTACGTGGATTACCGCATGGCGGGTGAAAATCCATTACAGTTTCATATATTCAATAATACTCATTTGGTTAAAATTTTGGCTTCTATACTCCATGAAATTAATGGAATATCCTTAATATTTGCGCTTCATCCAGTATCTTTTCACGAAAATATTCTTCTGAGCATTCTTGAATTTTACTCCACAAAGCAGTATCATGTTGACAATTTGGATATTATTGAGTTCAGGATAAATTAAATTATAAATCTTTAAAATTTATTCTTGAACTTGTTTTATTGAATTATTATGTCATTGTCATCATCCTCATGCTTATATTGTGATGAAAGTCATATTAGGCTTACGTGCATAGATGGACTTGGTATGATTATGACCAGGGATTATTCGGTATAATCATGACCTGTAATGTTATAAATGATGTGGTAAAAGTCCTCGAGAGTTCAGAAGTGCATTGATGGACGCTTTTTGGTATGATTATGACCGTGGATTATTCGGTATATTCATGACCATTGATGATTTAATGGATATCCTTGGCCCGTAGTGCAGGGATGACTCGATGATGTGGTTTATTTATTAAGCTGAGTCTTAGCGATAAAAATTGATAAAAATATTTTCAATCATAGAAGATAGTAGATATCATACTCTACTTGACTCTTCTAATGGATTGCTTATTCCGCTGCAGTTAAACTTGATGTCTATTGTATTTTATCGGTTTAACATTGTTGAAGACTAATGATAATTTATTCGCGCACTATCTCACCATAATATTTCTTCTTTGGGCTAGTTGAGCTCACCTTTCTTTCACCGTGTTCTCTTGAGAAATGAGAACGTAATGGGACTAGTCGAGGAACCGGAGTGATTTCATCCGATGATAACATTAGTAGTCCTCACTATTCTATTAAATAGTGTGACAATAAATGTAATGAGGACTCCATTGAGTGTGGATATTGTCTAGATGACAATATTCTTATTAAAACTCTTAGATTATGTTTTGTCGTATTTTACACGACTGTTGTATAATTAAGTTGTATTTGAATTTTGTACCATGTATTTGGCGACTCAAGATGGGTGATGTATACCTATTTTGGGAGCGTCACAAAGGCAGTGAACTTACCTATGTTGGGCTCAAGGAAATGGACTTACCTAATTCAATCCTAGCTTTGGAAGGGCATTTCTCCTTGCCTACAGCTCTCAAAGAACATGTGTAAGCACTCCAAATTAGTAATGGGTCGGTTGGTTTTGAAGTTAAGTTGTAGCAACTTGGAGATCTGTGGAGGGTCTGTATATAAGAGGTAGGAGGAATTAACATCAAATTTGTGGACTTGCATCTCAAAAATGTTAATCTAGGAGAAAGTAACTTAAAGGAATCCATCTCAAACAGGCTATATATATGGGATCTTCTTTCAACCATTGATTAGTGAATACAAGCTATTTTGTGCACAAGTTCGAGGGAATTTTCTTGAGATTTCGATGGGACGATTTGGATTTTTATTGTGTTGCCACGTCCGAGGATGCGCAAATCTCCTGTATCTATTACTGTTGTGTTTATTTTGGTTCGGGAGATTAAAGCTTCATATCACCATGATATTTGGACGATCAGATAATACAAAAAAGATAAACTCTTCCTTAACCCATTCTTTATTGTGAGGTTCATCTCCACTTCAACATGTCATCTTAAATTATACAATGGGTTCAGATAGCTTCGTCACTTGGACTTTGGTCATCATTTATTCTCTCTTCAACACGAAAATAAAATTAGCAAAGGGATAAATTTTTTGGGCATGAAAGATAAAAGCTTTGTATTTGATTCGAGCTTCTTTTCTTATTCGGGCTAAATTGACTGGGGACAGGATATACCAGCTTGGTATAAGCCTCGACGGTCTAGAATGTTCAATCATGACACTTTGGGCAACAACAACCCACTTCAGATGATATCAGTTTGCTTCAGACTATATCACATCGACTTCATCATATCTTTGGTCATCTATATTTAGAGATATAAAATTGAATCAAAGCCTCCAAATGGGCAGGGAAGGAAATTTTAGCGTTATATGGTCGGATGGTGTTCTAAGGTCGGACAAAAGCCTACGGGTTGGGAAGACAATTTTGACGTTATAAGGTTAGATGGAGTTATAAGGTCGAAAAGTTACTAAGAACGAATATTTTTTTATTAGAGTTTAGTGGTATATTCAGTTCCTGGGAATTAATATTTTTTATTGAAGGTTGGTGGTATATTTAATTCTTTGGAACGAATATTTTTGTTAATGGAGTTCGGTGGTATATTCAGTTCCTGTGAACGAATATTTTTTTTATTGGAGTTCGGAGGTATATTCAGTTCCTGGGAGCGAATATTTTTTTATCGGAGTTCGGTGGTATATTCAGTTCCTGGGAACGAATATTTTTGTTAATGGATTTCGGTGATATATTTAGTTCTTGGGAACGAATATTTTTGTTAATGGAGTTCAAGATATATTCAGTTTCTGAGAACGGATATTTTTAAGGAACGGCGGAGTATTCAATTTTTAACAAATACTTAGATTTATTTTGTTTAAGTGTTCAGTTCAGTGGATGGACTCTTTTTGTTCGGTTCTTAGAACGTGCCCTTTAATTATTCTGCATACTTGTTTGTTTCTCGAATGGATTTTCTGTCATTTATTGTATATAAAAAGACATATGTGTATCTCTTCGGTTGTGATAAGGATGGTTATTTATATCTTCGGTTGTGATAAGGTTGGTTATTTATATCTTTGATTTTGATAAGGATGGTTATTTATATATTTGATTGCGATAAGGTTGGTTATCTACATCTTCAGTTGTGATAAGATTGGTTATCTATATCTTCGGTTATGATAAGGTCGGTTATTTATATCTTCGATTGTAATAAGGTTGGTTATCTATATCTATGATAAGGTTGGTTATCTATATCTTCACTTGTGATAAGGCTGATTATTTATATCTTCAGTTATGATAAGGTTGGTTATCTATATCTTCGGTTGTGATAAGGTTGTTTATTTATATCTTCGGTTGTGATAAATTTGGTTATCTATATCTTCGGTTGTGATAATGTTGGTTATTTTCGATTGTGATAAGGTTAGTTATTTTCAGTTGTGATAAGGTTGGCTATTTATATCTCCGGTTGTGATAAGGGGTGATAAGGACGCTTGTTTATTTATCTTAGAATTGAATAGAGGAGTGGAGCGGTAATATTGAGAGCTGAAAGTTTCTATTTGGCTTATGGGGTTTGGGTGTGACAGTTCGTCTTCGGCAGATACATATCTTTTATTGGTATAAATTTGTATACTCTCTTATTTTAAATTTCTTATAAATAAAAAATTGGGGGGCAATGTTGGCATGGGATTATTTGGGTCTAGCAAAGGTGTAGCCCAATTTATTTAATGGACCGAATATGGTGTTAGCCCATATACATTTATTTTGATACCTTGTTCAAATAGTGGGAGAGTCCTTATTACAATAAGATTGTGTTTCCTTATTTTGTGGGATAAAGAGATCTAATTTGGGAAGTAATCGATCAATTATTAATTACAGTTATAAGGTGATTCTAAAAAGGACTTCTACTCCTAATTGAATTTGGGTGGACATGACAGCTATAAATACAACAATAAGCAAGGGTTTGGAGAAGACAATAACATATGACACAAATAAACAATTTGTATCTCTCTCCGTGATTTTTTCCTAATTGGGTTTTCACATAAATTTTTGTGTCCGTATTTTATATCTTTTATAATGATGTGTGTATGTTTATCTATGCGTATTTCGTGAGTTTGATTTCACAACAATACAATCAACTGTTAGCGCTATTTTAACCTGCTGTTTTAGTAATTTCGTCAGGCGTTATCAGTTCTAATAACATAAGCCTACAAGTATTGTCCGAACATGAAACAATAATTGACCTAATGACATCTTTTCATTTACTAAATATTATTTAATAAAAAAATTATTCTATTTGATCCTATTGACTCGACCTGTGCTGATCGATTATAGTAGTTAAAGACAATAGTTTAATACATATTATAGAAGTTCACTCTTTCTTATGCCTAAAAATTGATTTAAATAAATTCTGGACAAAAGGAGGTAATGGATTTTAGACAAAATCACACTAGTCAATCTGAGCAATTACACAAATTGCAATACTAACAATTGCGTTTAATTTACAAGAAAATTAAAACTCTCATCACTAGAAAGAAATTATATATATATATATATATATATATATATATATATATATATATATATATATATAACCAACTAGCTCGATACAAACAATCCAATCTTGAAAAACACACATTTATTAAACAAAGAAGTAGATACTAAGGATTTTATGGCTCAGTTATTTTCACTTTGTCCAGTGCTATAGTCCCATTCTGAAAGCACTCAAAGTTTATAGCTGCATAGTTTTTCACTTTGTGGTACATTTGTGGCCTTTCTTTGTCTATCAATCCTTGAGCTGGTTCAATCTCTTCATCTGGATTAGGAATGTAAAACACAGCCAAAGATATTCTCTCTTGTCGTGAATTAGCTACAACCTTGTGAAGTGGACTTTTGAACATTCCATTGCTCATTATCTGCTCAAAATATAGTAGTTAATTTAGAGCATTCCATGATACCAACTTGAAGCTTGCGTTTTCTTAGTTTCGTGTCACGTTCTAGTCATATGATTATTTAATGAGGGTATACTTGTCATTTAACGATGTAAAATACTTAATTCTCATGATTAACACATGAACGTACTAGGTATTTTACATATTAAAATGTCAAAGATATAATCATTAAACAAGCACACATGCCTAGAATGTGACACGAAATTGGAAAAAAGACGACCAAAGTGTTATACCAAGAATCTAAATCAAAGGATTGCATTGTAAGAAAGAGGGAGGATGATTATATATAGCTCTTGATTATACTAGAAAAAAAGCAAATAGTTTTCACGAATTTAGTATTTGCTCACTTAAAATATTTGTTAATCAGTATTCACTTATATATAAAAACTAATGAGCTTAATACAATTAATAATCCCATGATTTTAGGGATGGATATACTAATTTACATAATAGCACAATTCTAGGGATTTCAGTCATTTGTTTAAGATTCTTGGTATAACACCAAGTAATAGAATTGACACTAAGTGACAATTATAAGAGGCAAATATTTATTTTAATAATTGGTGGGCTACTTTGAAACTGGTTGCCAACTTGTAATGATAGATTTGTAATTCAGCCATTAAAAACAATTTTTCTTTTATGATTATTTTAAAATTAGAGTTACATTTTTATTTTAAGGTCATAACATGACATTCCCAGTTTACCTTTTCTTTCAAAACAATTCAAGTGCTTAGTTATTTTTTAGTGAAAAATGACATATCTTACAACTTTATGTATCAATTTTTTTGTTATCGATTACGTACATAACTATTAGTGATAACTAGCTCTTCATCTCGTGCGAAATAGGGTTTTGTTACAACATTATTATATTATTTATATATTTTTGTATTATACTATACTAATATATTAATTATTAATAATAATACATTAATATTGTGTATACGATTATTTTCTTAAAAATCAGTTTCTTCTAAAATATATTATTTATCTAATCATCCATAACTAATTATTGATTAAAGAAACTAAATAAATTTAAAACCTGCAAAAATAGTGCATCTATTTATATATAGTATAAATGATAGTATCCATCTTTGAATTAATGATTAATGTGTTTATATATTAATAGATTTATCTATTTATGTAACAATATTATTTTATTAAAACTCAAATAGTTATACTTATATAATTTAATAAAAAGAATTATTATATAATTAAATATTATTATTAGCAAGAATATATATATATATATATATATATATATATATATATATATATATTTTTAGGGTTGACAGACTATTTTTTAAATTTTAGGGTTGAGAGACCATTTATCTAATAATGTATAATTAATTATTTATAAAAAATCTAAATAATTTTAAATCCTAAAATAATAGTTCATCTATTTATATAGTATGAATGATAGTATTTATCTTTGAATTAATAATTCATTTGTTTATACATTAATATATTCTATTGATATAATAATATTATTTTATTTAAACATAAATAGTTATACTTATATAGTTTAATAAAAAAAGTTATTATACAATTAAATATTATTATTAGCAAGAATATGAATTTTAAATAGCACTAACTAAATTAAAAAATAATTGTATGAGATTAAAAGATAGTGATAAGTTGATAATTATGATAATAAAATGTATATGGAAAGATTTTAAACTCAAATTATACTTAAATTTTAGGGTTGAAATACCATTCATAAATTTTAGGGTTGAGAGAACAATATGTCCTATTAATTACTTAAGAAATTATTTATATACAAATAAATATATTGAAGTTATTTAAATCCAATTAAAGTTGGGGTATTTAAGACATTACTCATTAGCTACTAAGAGTAGCGAAAATTAAAGTATTTAATATTTTTCCTCATACAACTAGTAAGAGTAACGAAATGTATGTTTTATCTCGTATTGGACAGTGGGAAATGGGATTGCTAAAATAAAGTCCATAACAAACTATTGTTATGAATCACTTTCCTATATATATGTTTGAAATGCTATTCCTAAATTTTAGGGTTGAGAGATGTCTATTTTGTGCGATTAATTATATATAGATATTTTTAATCATGTATCATATGATGGGTCAACTTTATAATTCTATCCAATTTCATGTATTGATATACCTCATAATCATAAGTCGGTAAAAAAAAATTCACAACATATAGAGACTCTATTTTAGTATATGAAGTGTTGTCCTTTTTAAGCGTAAAATAGTAAGCAAGGAATCTTTATGCAATATTGGCATAAAGTAAAGTGACTAAAACATATTGATGCATGAGGATTTCTGGCCGAAAATCCTGAATGGTTGGATAGTATGATGATGATGCTAAAAGACCAAATGTTAAGGGATCAACGTAACGATGTCGGTTGACTTCGGGGTCAGGCGTTCGGTTCATGTCTTCTAGGTCAGAGTTCGGCTTCGGATGGTGTCATGACTTCGGGTGTGGCGAACTTCTTCTAAAGAGGCATCATGACTTCAAAAGTTGATGGACTTTATTATTATTATTATTATTATTATTATTATTATTATTATTATTATTATTATTATTATTTAGTCTTTTATAGTAATAGTATTTTATTAGGTAGTAAATCTTTTATAATAAGTTGTTACTTGTTAAATTTTTATTTCCGTATTTTTAGGAAGTTTGTTAGGATATCTTTCTGTATCTCTAGGAGGATTTTATTTTCATATCTCTAAGAAGATTCTAGAGTGACTTGGAGAGAAAGTTTTGTTAGCTATATATAAAACCAGCTTGTGGGTTGAATTCGATGAACTTTGATTTTGATAAATATATTATACACATTAGAGAGACTTCTCTGTGTTTTTTCGGTGAACCTCTTCCTTCTTCCTATGAATTTATTTGTTTACCTAGCCCATAGGATAATCACTATCCCGCCCGACGACAGTTGGTATCAAAGCTCAAGTATCTTTCTGGAAGTAGACTCATCGATTTTAATGGCTAGTGATCATGGTCATAGAGGGCAGATTTCGGCTGAGGAAGTCCCGAACCAGGATCGTAACATTCAAGACGCGATGATTGAGGAATTACAGAGACAGCTTGCAAAGTTAACCTAGCGTCTTAAGGCGCTGAATCGGGGTCGACGTGAACAGGTTCTGAAGGAGGAAGTCTTGCACCTTAATCACTATCGTGGACATTTTTTGGTTGAGGATTTCCCACACCTTGATTATGACGAGGAAGGGTATTATTCTCGTAGATAGTATCCGACTGAGGAAGTCCCAGAGTATTTCTCGTACCTTAATCGTGATGAGGAATTTTATAATTTTAATTCTGGTTTTGATAAAAAAAGAGTTGGTTGAGGAAGAAGTAGCCGAAGAAGTAGATGAGTATGGAGAACCTATATATGATGAATATGCAGAGGAAGAAGAAATTTATGATGAATATGAAGATAAAGGAGAACCTTATGGAGAACTTGAGTATGATGAATATGATGATGGCGACGAAGAGGAGAATGGATCGTATGAATATAGCCAGGAGACCCTGGTCGTTAAAATAATTGGTTGAGAACCAATATCTTTCAAACAACTTGCACCATAGAAAATAAAGTATGCAAGTTAATCATTAATGGCGGCAGTTGTGAGAACGTAGTGTCCGAAGAGGCTGTCAAAAAATTGCAGTTGAAAATGGATTGGCATCCTAAACTATATAAGTTTTTGTGTTTAAAAAAGGTAATGAAGTAATAGTGGATAAAAAGTGCTTAGTATCTTTCTCCATTGGCAATAAATTTTTTGATAATGCTTTCTGTGATGTGGTGTTTATGGATGCATGCCATGTGTTGTTGGGCCGACCTTGGTAATATGATCGAAGTGTTATTTATAATGGTCGAAAGAATACATATTCCCTTAGTATTAAAGGGAAGAAGGTTGTGTTAGCACCTCGGCGAGAAGAAGACAGTTCGGCTCGAGCAGTCGGGAATACGAACCTATTGTCCGTGATTAGATTCCTATCAGAGGCTGATCGTGAAGATGTGATGTATGTTCTACTTCCTTGTGGGTATAGTTTAACAAAAGAAAGCACTGAAGTGTCAGCCGATGTGCAGGAGTTTCCCGAAGAGCTTCCCTCGAGACTATTGCCGATAAGGAATATTCAACACCAGATATATCTTATCCCATGATCGAATCAAAAGGAAAATATTTCAGTTGCCAAAGCCTCTTCTCTTACAGTTTTCATTCTATCTGTGTCGAACTCGAGGACAAGTTCTTTCCAACACGGAGAGACTGATGTAGGAGGATTTCTGGCCGAAGATCCTGATTGGTCGGATAGTACGATGAGGATGCTAAAGGACCAAAAGTTAAGGGATCAGTGCAACGGTATCAATTGACTTCGGGGTAGGCGTTCGGTTCATATCTTTGGGTTCGGAGTTCGGCTTCGGATGACGTCTTGACTTCGGGTGTGGCGAACTTCTTCTGAAGAGGCGTCATGACTTCAGAAGTTGATGGACTTTATTATTATTATTATTATTATTATTATTATTATTATTATTATTATTATTATTATTATTATTATTATTTAGTCTTTAATAGTAATAGTATTTTATTAGGTAGTAAATCTTTTATAATAAGTTGTTACTTGTTAAGAGTATTTTTAGGAAGTTTGTTAGGATATCTTTTTCGTATCTCTAGGAGGATTTTATTAGATTCTAGAGTGACTTGGACATAAAGTTTTGTTAGCTATATATAAACCCGGCTCGTGGGTTGAATTCGATGAATTTTGATTTTGATAAATATATTATACACATTAGAGAGATTTCTCTGTGTTTTTTCCGGTGAACCTCTTCCTGCTTCCTGTGAATTTATTTGTTTACCTAGCCTGCAAGATAATTGTAATGACCCAAAAAAATTCTATATAATATTCAATTATTAAAATATCAAATTTTGAGTATAATTTTTTTTTTTAATTATACTTAATTGATGCGGCATTATAATTATTTATTACTTAATAATTTGTTGAGTAGATTATGAATGGTAAAGGAAGGGAAGAATGATATACATTATTATAATGATATTCAAATATCAAGAATGAAAATGAAAACAAACATGGCTTAATTGAGAAAGATTCTTGATATTAAGCTACTTATGTGTCCAAGGAATAATTATACTATGATATAATCAATTCCATCCAAAAATATTATTTAGTGATATATAAGGTAAATGGTGTATACTACCATGAATATTTGAATTACATGGAATTGAACCTCTATTTTTGATTATGTGAGTGCTATATATTTAGCTAGCCCAAATAAAAGTGATAGATAAATTTCATGTATATTACCAGGTAATATGAGCCCATATTAAATATTGGACCAGATTAAATGGGTTATGTGAGCTTGCAAATATACTATTTTAAATTTTAGTAATTATGGACCCATGTCTTACTTAAAGAGGTGTAAAAAAAGAGTCCAAGTTATATAAGTGGTCCAAATGAATTTTCATGTAAGTTTGCAAGCCTTCCTTATTTTATTAAAATATGAGATAAGCATACTAAGCCCAAATTAAAGCCATATTTGTTCCTTTTTTTATCGAATTCGACAGCCTATGTTGAGGGGGGGGGGGATAAGGAACTAAGTTTGGGATTAGTTAGTTTATTAGTTAGTTAGTTGGTTACTATTCAGTTAGTAGCTATGTAATATAGGTTGGCTGATAGGAGTTGGATAAGGGCCAAGTAGAGTGTCTCAAGCTAAGTCTAATAGCAGACAACTGACTATTGTGTTAGGGGGATGAATAGAAGCCATAACATAGCCATGTAGAGCAATGATGGAATACAGGTTAGAGGCCAAGTGGAATATTGAGAGAGAGAGAGGGAGATTAAAATTAGCCATATTTGGTAGCACATGGCACCCCAATTCAGTTGGCTACGTATAATCTCTAAATTCCAAAATCAGTAGCAGTAGAGAGAGTGAAGGAGAACCACGGTTGGGAAGTAAGAAGAACTGAGTAGCCCAGTACCATTAACCTCTAAGAGCCCAGCAAAGTAAGTCATTCAGGCCTTTTTTATTCATTTTCCATGTTATATTAATAGTAAATTAGACTGTAATAGGTGAATCACTTGAATATGCATTACATGTATATATATATGGACTGCACCCTACGTGTTTGATAAAATGCCAAAGTGTTGATTGTTATGTGCTAAAGGCATGTTAGCTATGCAAACAAGTTCAAAACCATGTCCATATGCTAAGATAATAAACCCATGTATACATGTATGCTTATATGCTAAAAGGAGAATGGTTAAGATTAACTTGAATAGTTAAGAGGTTTCATGCTTAAAACTTAAGTGAAAAGAGGGTTGTTTTGGTCAAGTTCAGAACCTAAAATTATAAGACAATATAGAGGTCAAAGAATGTCTATAATAAGCATTTAAAAAGGGACCCTTAACTTAGCGGAGGTTCATATTGAGTGTTACTCAATTTTCATGTCTAAAATCATGAAAAGTATACTTTATAATAATAATGAACACCAAAATGAAGCACCACCATACCTGAACCATGTAGACAAGTTTCAATAGTTATAATGTGGGATAATTAAGCTACACATGCTATAAAAACCAAGTCTAAAATGTTTTGAGCATTAGACTTGTCAAAAAACTCATTTTTAGCCTGTAAATGGACTGTTTTGAAGAAATCGCGACACTTGAACTTATAAGACTATGATGAACATATATAAAGATGTTAATGTATGCTTATAATGGTTCCCAAACTTTGTAAAGACCAAAGCTAGCAAGAAAACCAAGTTAGGATCTACTTTCAAGCCTAAAGTGAGTTTTGATTGGTCAAAATTGTTTAAGTGATTAAATAAATTGTGGTGATGCTAAAAGTATCCTTAAGTAACTTAAATACCCATGCCTAGACTATCCAAGTAGCCAAAACTTGAAGAAAATGGAAAATTATCAAAATTAGTTTTTTGAAAAAAGTGTTAAATTGTCCAATTTGAGTCTCAGTTAAAGTAGGCCTAACAAAGATGAATGAGGAACCTAAACCATTATTAAAATATCTTGATATGTGGTCTAGAAGTAGAGTTAGATGGTTGAGCCAAAAGCTTAACCAAGAGATTCAAACAAATCATCAAAGTAGGCAGTAAATTCAATTATGCTACAATTGGATAGTGGAGTGAAAATCGTGGAGTGAAAATAGTAGAGTGAAAATCGTGGAGTGAAAATGGTAGAGTGAAAATCATGGAGTGAAAATCGTGGAGTGAAAATAGTGGAGCGAAAATCGTGGAGTGATAATCATGGAGTGAAAATAATAGAGTGAAAATCGTAGAGTGAAAACCGTAGAGTGAAAACACTTATTTTGGCTTGCTATTTTAAGAGGCCTTATTTAGTTGTTCCAATGGTCCAATGATGGAGTAAAATAATACAAAGTAAGGTCTATAGGTATGCCCAAAGTTCAGATCTAAAATTTTAATACAAAAATTCCTAAAAATCATCAAAGTAACCTTGATAATCATAAAAATTATAGATTTTGCTAAGTAAGAAAATGTGTAAAATAACCCATTTGGGGTATGTTCTTGAATTGCTTAACTTGATAGTTTTAAAGACCTAAACTAATAATGAAATAATATGATATGGGGTTTATAAAATTGCACAAATGGGAGGCTAAAGAAGGTTACTATATAAATTACAAAAAATCCTCAAAGGTACCTCAAAAATCATAATTTTGTTTTTGAGTTATATATTAAAAGTAAAGATTAAGACTTGTAAATGTCTTAACATGACTAAATAAGATATTAAAAGTGTTTTATGATCTAAGATCTATATCATGACATGTTTAGGGTGAATCAAGTGTGCTTTGTAAGATATTTGAACTTTAAAGGTGTTATGTTAAACTATATGCCTATGTGTGCTAAGCTATATTTGCAACTAAAAGCTGATTGTATACTTGGCTAATATTAGTAAATAACATACATGTTACTTATTGGATATAACTTCAATAACCTTAGTAAAGCTATGTGTATCAATAATATAGACCTTGAGCTATAAGATAACTAAGAAAGCCGACACTGTATATATGTAGGCTACTCAGTGGCAAGTCACTTTCTTTATTAAGGTTTAAACGATGCAAGAGGCAAGTACATCAACCTTTCTTACTCAAATACGTTTATATTGCAAGTACTTAGTTCAAGAGCTTATCTTTTCAAGTTATTGAATATATTAAACTGCAATACTTCAGATTCAATTATTCTTATGATATTGAAAGTATTTCAATGCCATTATTTCGGCTAGACAAACGTTGAGATATAATGATATTATTCATTCATGAAAATCTCATTTAATGTTCTCCAAACCATTTTGTTGTGGTGCGGACTCTTATATAATTCTGTGAACGAACAACCCTTTTATAGGGGCATATGATGCCAGACATTATGATTTTGAAGGACATGTAATGTGTCAATTAGACTGTTATATTGTGCATAATATAGGGTACTTAGGCTGATCCCCTAAAGTACAAGTCTAGGATATAGATCAGTTTTAATAACCGTTTGTGTCCATGGATTACAGTGTTAGTACTGTTAATTCTAGTACAGAGTTCACTGGTCATTTGACCTTACAGGATGCTAAAGCCTGATTTTCATATTCAAAACTTTTAAAGAACTTTTTTGTTCAGTATCTATTGATTTATATTCTCTTTATTATAAATATTTTTGTTCCATTATATGCAACTGTTTATTTCCTTGATGAGCAAGCTTTTGCTCACCCTTGCGTTGAATATAATGTTTTCAGTTAAAACCGAGAAAGTTGGTACGTCCGGAAAAGATAAGGAAAAAGGCAAAGTTACAGAATAAATATTTATTAAGATCATGTGCTTATATGAACTCAAGTATTTGATGCAGTAAATAATTTTAGTATTATATTTTGTAATATTATTAGGTATTTAAGTTATGTAAAGGTCTATAGAACCTGAGATTTAAGTAAGATATTTATGTAATCTAAGACAGGTTTAAGTTAGTAATCTAATGAAATGAATGGTTATCACAATAATCACTATCCCGCGTGGCGTCACATATGAATTACCCCAAATTATCTACTCCGATAAAAGATGGGATTTCATACCTGCAATTGATCCCCAACATTGACCACAAAAGCATGAGGAATTATTCCAACCATATACCACTTATCCTCTTTGAGTACTTGAAGTCCTTCAACTTCTTTGTCTTGCAGAAGGATGGTGATTCCTGATCCGTCTGAATGTGCTTTTGAACCCAAAACTCTATCTGGTTTGGAACATACAGGGTAAAAATTAAACCTTGCATGCATTTGTGCTCGTCCTCCAAACTGTTTTAAGAAACTTTCGGCTTCCAAGTGTAATGACTTTGCTAGGGCTATCAATATGCGGTGTGTCATTAGCTCCATTTTTGTGCAGTATTCATGCAGTAGTTCACTACATATCAATTAATCACCATATAAAAAAGGCTTGTTAGTGAAAATTGAATAGACAAATATAATTTTGTTAGGTAAGTAGATAAAAATTATTTAGTTTAATCAAATAAAGTATTGACAAATTGTATGCATGAACGTAGGAAGTTTATGGCCCAAGGGACAACCTACCCTAAAAAAATTAAGACTATAAATTTTAACATTTTTACTTCATGCAACCCCAAAATGTATGAAAAAAAATAAAGAAATATGTAATATTATTTGCGAAAATATATGAAAGTATTTCTCCTGTTCCAAATATAAGAGATATTTTAATTTTTTTAAGTTGACTTAAATATGGGTAAATTCAAAAATATCATTCTTTCATTTTATTTTATTTTTGGTATTAGTATATAAATATCAAATTTTATGGTCTCCCTTTCCTCTATTGTGTACTATAAAGGGTCCATATATATTGTATCATAAAAAAAATCTTATTTCAACCAAAAATTATAAAATAATTTACAAAATTTGGACCTATTGTAAGACCCCGACTTTTAATAAATAGAATTTAATTTCTTATAATTATTATTCTAAACAGTAATGTGTTAAATTAATAAACTGATAAAGCTAAGGGTGATATGTGCAAATTATAAGATTAAAAAATATATGTTAGGAAATATTCATTTTGTCAGGAAATATTAGGTAAAATACGATGGCGCTGAAATAACCAATCATTGGTGGACCTCACAACGGAATATTGTCGGTTGTAAAAAACGATATAAATAACATTTTAAATAAATAAAATTGAATGGTACTATCACCTTTAACTATTAAGATATCCGGTGATAAATAAACAGTAGGACACGGTACTCTAAAATATCACACGACAACACACAGTATTGTTATTGAATCAATAATTGTCACAGCAGCAACTGCACAATATTTTATATTATTGAACCAATAATTGTCATCATAGAAAGGGTAGTAATGGAAAGTTTCATAATTAAAAGTCATGAGTATTAAGTACTTAGACAGACTTGTTATTTGAGGAACACTAATATATGTGGTATTAATACATTAAGTCAATAATACATCAAACAGATAATATAATAATAATTGATTAATGATATAGATTAATTAAAGATAATCTTGAAAATTGTGAATAATGGATTAATAAGTGTGAATCATTAGGAATAATTAAAAATGTGTGAATAATTGATGAATAAGTGTGAATCATTATGAATAATTAATGAATATACAAAAAAGATGTGAGTAATGGATAAATAATATAAAGATGTAAATAATAGATGGAAAATGTGTGAGTAATGGATAAATAGTATAAAGATGTAAATAATGGATGAACAATATATGGAAAAAGTGTGAGTAATGGATAAATAATATAAAGATGTAAATAATGGATGAATAATATATAAAAAGGTGTGAGTAATAGATAAATAATATAAACATGTAAATAATGGATGAATAATATAAATAAAAGATAAAGATGTAAATAATGGATGAATAATATATTTAAAATGTGTGAATAATGGATGAACAATATAAATAAAATATAAAGATATAAATAATGGATAAATAATATATTGAAAATGTGTGACTAATGGATGAATAATATAAATTAAAGATAAAGATCTAAATAATAGATGAATAATATATTAAAAAGGTGTGAGTATATAATGGATGAATAATATAAATTAAAGATATAAATAATGGATGAATAAATTAAAGTGTGATAATTGATGCATGGTAGATATTGGTTAAGTTTTGGCTATAAATAGGGGGCTTAACATAAAGAGTTTCATAAGTTTCTTGTTTATCCTTCATTTCACCCTCTGAAAGTTTCTTAGTGGAAGTATCTCTCTGAGTGTACTAGGACTACCTTAAGTTTTAGTGCATATCAGTTAGAGTGTAAGAATTGTTTAGGTTAATCAATTTCATAGAAAGAAAAATCTAGTCACGTGTTATGGTAAGGGATTAGTAATT
Organism: Panax ginseng; assembly: GCA_020205605.1. Taxonomy (NCBI): domain Eukaryota; kingdom Viridiplantae; phylum Streptophyta; class Magnoliopsida; order Apiales; family Araliaceae; genus Panax; species Panax ginseng. Next base: position 132,850,122 of record CM035139.1, read on the forward strand.
TTCTTCCATACTCCTAAATTTATGGTAAGAAAATATTATTCGTTTCTACAGCCTTATCATTAAACGATGAAAATTCTTGAAATGATTAGAATTTTCTTAATAGTTGATGTTTCATCTATTATCTTTTGACCTGAATCATCCATTTTTGAACGGTAAACTTTATATATTATTCTTGAACTTGAATCGATATTCTGAATATCGTGTTGAAAATCTAGACGAATTAAACTACAAATCTTTAATATTTATTCTTTATTTTATTATTCTAATTATTCTGTCCATTCTTCATATCATTGTTATTTTTACTTATCATCAAGACTAAATTTTGGTGAATGTCTTTAGCCTGGGTGCAAAGATAGCATGATTGTTGAGAATCTTTAGCTTGTGTGGCAAAGACACGTGGTGAAATTTCTCTTTGGCTTGGATGCAAAGAGGAACTGTTGATTGACATGATTTTGACTAGGAATTGTGGATTGGCATAATCATGAACATTGGTGTTACAGTTGACTGTCTTTGGCCTGGGTGCAAAGACAATATGATTGTTCAGTGTCTTTAGCCTGTGTGGCAAGGACACGGTGTGAAATCTCTCTTTGGCCTGGGTGCAAAGAGGAACTGTTGATTGGTGTTACATGGATAAAATATTGATGGTGAATTTTCAAATGGGAAAAGATAGTAGACATTATGGTTTATTTGACTCTTTTAATGGATTACTCATTCTGCTGCAGTTGTTATTAGAAACTTATATTATCTTTAAATCTCTGATTTATCGCTATTGAAAGCTAATGATAAATTATTATTCGTTATCTTATCATGATATTCTTTACTAGTTATTTAAGTTCACACTTTTATTTCATAATTTCTTTTAGGAAATGAAGGGTAGCTGGGGCTAGCGAGGAGAACAGAGGAATGGAGTGATGGTTTGAGTTAATAGTTGTAGTAGTTCTCAATACATCGTAAAATAGTGTGACAGTAATTGTACTAAGAACTTAAAGTTGTAGATTCTTTGTTTGGTGATTTTGAAAATGGAAAGATTTCAACTTTAAAAAATTTAATTCAATATATATCTCCAATTGTTTTCTATTTCTTCATCAATAAGAAAATATTCTATCATACAAGATATCCAACCACGTACAAAATCCTTTTACTATAAGATATGGTTGTGCATATCCACTTTCTAACTATATTTTCGAGCATTACCTATATAATCTTAAAGTATGGTTGGAATATAATTCTCAGTTTGACGTGATGGTAATAATTATTTGGTAAGAAGATGCACACCATTGGAATGAACATGACAATAATATACTTATGTTTCTTTTGGGACTAATGGGTCAACCAAGACTAATTATTCATTCCTATAATATTTATTATAACCTAGAAGCATGACCTCCGATGTACAAGGGTTTCTTTGATCATTTCCCAAAAATTGTGATTCCTAAATTAGTTATTAACTGTACTTATATGTAGGTTATTATTGATTTTGGGTGTGAATAATGTCGTACTATTTGCGTCATTGTAATAAATTTTAAATAGAAGAAATTTGTTTGTAGTATGTATTTTGACAACTTAAATTGGGTGGTATAGACCCGAATTTGAGGGCGTCACAACCATACTCATGATCTTATAGTATTATATCTCAAACCACCCTCATATATATATATATATATATATATATATATATATGTGTGTGTGTGTGTGTGTGTGTGTGTGTGTGTGTGTGTGTGTGTTAACGCCAAGATTCGTCCACGCACCTCAATCACAAATAGCTCGTTCAATCCTGCACAGAAACGAAGTCACACTAAAAAACTTGATGGCCTGGGATGCCAGGGGATAGCTCCGGTGTGAGAATAAGTACATGTTGAATAAGGTTTAACAATGGAGGTATTAAGTTTTAGTTTTGGAAAATAATGAGATACCAGAGAATTATAGTTTATCCTTATATTTAGAGTGATCACACCTCCTCCTACATGTCCTTCCCCGCATGGAAATAGAATTCCTCATTAGGATAAATTCTTTAATGGGATAAAATTGAATCTCGTTAAAGAAAGGAAGACAGATTATATCCTGACTCTTTCCTTAGGAGTTAGAGATTAAATATAATTTGGAATCTTAGATTCCTTAAAGTTCTCCAATTGTTCAAAATAAACTCCTACGTAGGGAGACTTCCTCCACGTGTACTGTGGCCCCGAATCACCCGGACCCAAATAATCATACCCCAACATTGCTCCATTGTCTTCCATTATAATGGTATATTAATTGGAGGAATACATCATTTAAAGCCCAATAATTAAACATTAAATAAAGGAGCATGAAAGCCGAAGTTGACAATGCCTCCATACCAATCAACATCACGTGTCTCATCATTTTGGCCCAATTAATGCGTCTTCCTCAGAAAGTCGTGCAAAACCCAAAGGTCTATCACTTCAAAAAATCTTACTCCCCAAAAGTAAACACCACATTTTAGATCTGAACTTTCAAAATCACCTAAGCCTCCTTTGCAATCTCCCCTCCTTCACTAAATTGCCTCTTTCTCCAGCAAAGCTATCTACCGATCATCTTAATTTCCCAGTCAACAATAGCCACCACAAACGTCTCCTCTTCAACCGTTCCCACTATTTCCTCCACCATTCCAACCCCTGTGATAACTACTCCTATCACTGACAGCGTCGTCACTACTGACTCCACCATAATTACCACCACCACTACCTCAAATACACAACCATCAGGCCCATCCAAAGCTTAGCTTGAAATTCTGAAAATGCAAGAAGAATACTCCAATGAAGAAAATTTTTCCCATATCAACGTTTTCCACCATTGATGATCAAACCCTTTTTGAAATCCGCGGTCTATACTGAATCCCTGCCTCCTATGAACTTCTATCACCCCTCCCCAAAAGAAGGATGTACCTTCACCCCGATGGTTGGACTGTTATTTCCCTTTTTGCCCTTAAAAAAGGGTTCGTCTCCCCCTTCATGCCTTTCTTGTCACTCTCATGGGATTCATAGGAGTTGGCTTCACCCAACTTGTGTCAAACTTCTATATCCACATCACTTTTATCACCTTCTGATATGAATGTGGTGTTCCTCCTACCATCAACTTCTTTTTCACCCTATACTCCATGAGCCATTCTAGAGAGATAGGTTTTCATCAAATAAACAAGTAGCATACTAAGAAAATAGAAAAATAAGCCCTAATAAAAACCCCTTCAAGCAATAAAGGATGACATTCATAATGGTTTTACATCGACGGACCCAACATCCATTAACTGCCAAATTGGGTTAAAGCTTCCAGGCCCAACATTGTGTTTGACGAAATCCCCCGAAACTGCCTTGAAGAACTTATATCATTCATTTACAAACTCCCCCAAAAGGAATGGGACATCGAGCTACTCAGTGACCAAAAATGTAAGTCCCAAACCTCCCTTTTATTCATATAGAATCGTAATCTTTCACTAATATTATTTATCATCTTTTGTAGTGTCTTTGATCAAACCCACCCCAATCCTTGATAATCAACCTGCTTCTCCCCCAATCATCGAAAGCACCCCATTTTAATCTCAACAATTGTCAAATCCCCCATATTTGTTCCCCCATAAACATCTACTTCAATTACGACCCCTTCCTTTAGTGAAAAAATCCCCCCTGAATATGTCAGTTTTTCAAAGGAACACAATACTTCGGGTAAAGAGGAGGTGTCAAGAAAAATTGTCATCCAAAACCCACCTCCCCAATCATAACAAAACATCCCATCCGATCCCCCTACTTTCGAACCCCTTCAAATTATTATTTTTAACCCAACCCCATCCACCGAGCTAACCCCAACCAATGAACCAACCGAAGGCCAAGAAATAAAAAAACCTGAAGACCCTTCTAACGATCCCCCCGCCAAAAGGGCTTACACCGAAGCCACTCCTGAACGCCTTCTTTCCCCACCTCCACAATAGGCTTCTTCTTCCTCTAGCCAGATCTGAGAAGCTCAATCTTCAACGGTCTAACCTAAACACCCTAAAGATAACCCCCATGAGGTCTTCGAGAACTTTTCCCTCCCTAGGGATGAAAAGTGATTCAAAGATGTGAGCCTCAAATAGCTCATATACGTCAACTCTATGCACATAGGTTGGGTAAGTTATGACCCTACAAACACATATGTGTTCCCCCTTTCCTCTTTTAATCCTCCACTTATTACTTGCAATCAGCCGCGGTCACCTCCTGAATCCTAAGTTGACTTTCTCAAGTATCTGTAAGGGAAAAAGAACTGGAAGCCAAAGTCAAGCACTAGGAATTCAGGGTTCAAGCTACGATGTCTGACATTGAAAAAGAAAATATTCTTCATGCCAACGCTAAATTCCATTGCCATGAAATACAAGCCGAACTAAAGACGGTTAATTGGAAGGCCTCTAAAGACGAAGAACGTCGAATAGCCCTCCTAGCCAATCATGAAGAAATGAAGAAGGGGAATGATCAACTAAAGAAGGGGAATATGGCACTGCATAATCAAGTCAAAAAGATGCATGATCAAACAAAAAAAATGATAAGCATCCACAATGCTTTGGAAAAAGAATTTTTTGATTATAAAGATTCCTCCCCCATTCATCGAAGCGGCCAAACAAAAAATGTGTCAAGAATACAGGAAGTCCCCCGAACTGTCAAAGAAGTCATTTAGCAGTTCAGTGACAGCTATCAAAGTGCTCAAGATAAAGATAAAGAAAGAATACAAGTTGTCAGCCTTGATCCCTCTATTCTGGATTCTTCCGACGATGAGGCCGAAGCTTAGGGTGAACTTCCTTCTCCAAGATAACAATTTTTTTTAATAATTTTCTTATTATATTTTTTATATAATCAACTTCCCCGATGTACAAATATTTGACATGAATAAAAAATATATCTTTAAGAAAAATTGAATGTTTATTTTATTAATAATTTAGAAAAATTTACAGTCTTAAAAGAAACGTTTTAACATGCATTATTGATAATACTTCCTAAGCCTCCCAACATGTCAAGTGTTCTTTACTTTTATACCTTCCATTGATCGAAGCTGGTAAGTACCTGGCTTCAACACCTCAATGACTTCGTAAGGTCCCTCCCAATTTGGGATCAGTGTTCTGAGGTTTTTGGGCGACGAAACCTCTACATCTCAAAGAACTAAATCCCCAACCTCAAACCTCCTTTGCTTAACCCCTTTATTGTAATGCATGTTCATTCTCCTCTAGTAGACTGCTAGTCTTACTAAGACCGACTCCCAAACCTCCTCTAATAGATATAAATTGAGACGAAAGCCTTCATCATTATATAGCTCCTTATATTGTCTGACCCAAAGCAAAGGAGACCCGATCTTAACTAAAACAAGGGCATCGGTTCCATAAGATAACCTGAACGGCGAATCGCTTGTCGTTGTCCAAGGGGTAGTTTGATAGGCCCACAAAATATTGAGCAACTCTTTGGGTTAGCTTCCCTTGGCTTTGTAGTCCAGTTAGTGACTTCTACCTGGCCATTGGACTGAGGATGGGTCACTGAATTTTTCCTATGCTGAATACCCAACTCTATTAAAAATTCTTCGAACTTGGAACCCACAAACTGTCTTCCATTGGTCGATACCAACACTAAGCGTATACCAAAACACTACAAATTCTTTGAGAAACTTTAAACATTCTTGCTCCATAATTGTTTTAAATGATTTAGCCTCCACCCATTTAGTCATGTAATTAATAACCACCATAGCAAAGCTGACCTTCCCTTTAGCCTTCGTTATTGGAATCAATATATCAATCCTCCGAACTGCGAATGTGATCGGGGACAAAACCGAGAACAAATCTTTGGGCGACTGATGAGGAATAGAGCTATTCAACTAACATTTAGAACACTTCTGAACATACGTCTTAGCCTCCTAAAAGATTGTTGGACAATAATAACCCTATAAAATTACCTTATATGCCAATACCTTAGCTCCCATCTGATCTCCACAAATGCCTTCATGAACTTCCCGAAGTGCATACTCAACTTTGGATGGAACCAGTACACTTCAACAAAGGCGAATAGACGAATGCACGTCAATAAAGATCCCCGTCAATAAGTACGAAATTTGAACTCCTGTAATTTATCTTCTTTGCTAAAATCTGATCCGAAGGTAACACGCCATCTATAAGATATTCTATATAAGGCATAAGCCAGCCGTTCGAATGTTCTACTACTATCACTTCTGCCCTCTGAACACTTGGTAAATTCAAGACTTTCGAGTAAATCTACCCGCTGAAGGAGCTTGCATCTGTCTTACCTAAACTAGATAAAGCATCGACAACCATGTTATCCGATCGGTTAAATCCTTGGAAGGTGTAAGAATTGAAGTAATGCAGCCAATCTCTGACTTTGGCCAGGTACTTCGTCATCCTTTCCCCCCGTGCCTTATATTCATCAAAAGATTACTTGACCATCAGTTGAGAATCACTAAAGATAATCATCCTTTATACCTCTAAAATCCTAGACAACCTTAAACCAACCAAGATCACCTCATACTCAGCTTCATTATTTGTCACCTTAAACCAGAAGCGAATATCATATTGTATTTTAAACCCTTTTGTACTTGTTAGTATTACCCATGCACTGCTGACATCCAAGGTCGACGATCCATCCAAATACAATGTCGATGAGGTCTAAATTAGCTGAATATCCAAGACCAAACCCACCACCTTTGGTTAGTCAGTTGATTCGGGTTTGGAAAAAGAATATTCCACCACAAAGGCCAGTCCTAACCTTTAGTCGTCGTCTGAGGATGGTACTCCAAAATAAAATGAGTTAACTCCATAGCCCAAGCTATGAGTCATCCCAAGATACTTGGTTTGTTCAATATTTTCTTCAGAGGCTGATCTGTACACACCATTATCAATCTTTCCTGAAAATAATGTTGAAGCTTCCTACTGACTATTATCAACGCATAAGCAAACTTCTTCAGATTCAAGTATCTGGTCTCCAGATCTCGAAGGGCATAGTTAACATTATAAATGGGGAACTATTTTCCTCCAATCTCCTGAATCAATACCGCTCCCACTGCTAATGAGCTAGCCATCAAGTACAAATATAATGGTTCTGAAGGAAGGGACTTCATATCTAGCATCGCCTTAATTTTCTCTAGATTTGCCTCGACTCCACCCTTTATTACCAAATAACCAAAAAATTTCCCCGAACTGAGGCCAAAAGTACACTTCATCAAGTTAAGCCAAATATTGTAATGTCAAATAGTTTGGAAACAATCTTTTAATCATCCAAATGCTCTCAAACACATAAGATTTTGACGATCATATCATCCACATATACCTCCATACTCCGGTCTAACTTTTTCTGAAATTCATAGTTCATCATCCTTCGATATGTCACTCCAGCATTCAGAAATCCAAAGGTCATCTTCCTGTAAGCTTATATCTCCCGATGTGTAATAAAAGTCATCTTCGGGATATCCTCCTTATACATTAAAATCTGATTATACCCCGAAAAGGCATCCATACCCGAAGTGGCATATCATCCACATATACCTCCATACTTCGTTCTAACTTTTTCTATAATATGTAGTTCATCATCCTTTGATATGTCGCTCCACCATTGTGCAATCCGAAGGACATCTTCCTGTAAGCTTATATCTCCCGATGTGTAATAAAAGTCATCTTCGGGATATCCTCCTTATACATTAAAATCTGATTAAACCCCGTAAAGGCATCCATAAAACTCAGTAAAGCATACCTCGAAGTGGCATCTATCAGTCAGTCGATGTGAGGAAGTTGATATAAGTCCTTCGGGCAAGCCTTATTCAAATATGTGTAGTCGATGAAAATCCTCCACTTCTCGTCCTACTTTTGAACCAGTACCACGTTCGCCAATCACTAATCAATTTCAAATATGAAATTGGTCACAAACAACTTGGTCACCTCATCTTCAATAATCTTTTTTCTCTTCGGGGAAAAGATTCTCCTTTTCTGTCTGATTAGTTTCCTGGAAGAGTCTATATTCAATCGATGCACAGCCACAGACTCATCAATTCTTGGCATATCATTATGCACCTATGAAAAAATATTCGTATATACCCACAGTTGCTCGATCAAACTTGTCCAAAAAGGCTCCTGTAATCTCGACCTAATTTTGATCATTTTATCCTTCTTCCCAAAAATTAACTCAACATCCTCTGTCTCTTCGGCCAACAAAGCGAGGGGTTCTGTACTTCCTTTGGTAAATGATTCCACCTTGATCATCATTGTCTGCCTTTGTTTACTAACTTCGACACCATATGATATCAGCGAATTCTTGTAGCACTTACGAGCCATATCCAAATCTCCTTTGACGTCTCTAACCTTGTTTCACATAGGAAATTTCAACTTAAAGTGGGGGATGGATGTCACTGTCTGCAATGTCGTCAATGTCAATCGACCTAGAATGACATTATACGATGAATCCATATGCATCACAAAAAACCTGACATTGATTTCCACCTGCTGAGGAGCCATCCCAAAGATTATTGGCAACTTAATAATTTTTCTACCCGAACCGGATCATTATTGAACCCATACAAAGGGGGCTCCTGTAAAACCTCCATCCTTCGGCCTTCTAAATCCATACTCTGGTATGCATGAGCGTATAGTATGTCAACCGAGGAACAGTTGTCGATCATAATTTTCTTCATGTCCACCGAGTCGACCTGCGCAGTGATGACCAAAGCCCCTTCACATGGCTCAATGGGTTCCGATGGGTAATCCTCATCGGTGAAAGAAATTATCATGCCAAGATACAACTGATCCATTCTGGTAAGTTGTTCAAATACTGTTAGAACCGAATCCAACACCCCATGCCTCTTCTTTCTAATCATCCTTCAAATCGATCTACCTGGTATCACGTCAACCACTAGTCGAGCTGCTTGTGTCTGTTCGGGTTGTGGTTGATGGTTCTGCTCTTAATTATTGTTCTGCCTTAATCCCGAACCCTCTCTCCCTACAATGTATTGGACCAACTCTCCGCTCTATAAATTATTTTCGATCAGATTCTTTAAATTTCTACATACTTCGATGGAGTGTCCAGTAATCTGATTGTAATTGCAATATTTATTCTGGTTCCCCCTCTTCGGACGAGTGTTGTTCAGACACATTTCAAAATTTGGTGTATCCCTTATCTACTCCATTATTGTTTCTTGATCTGTGTTGAGTAGAGTATACACCTTGTTAACTCCTTGGTTCAAGAACGACGGTTGGCCTCTTAGCTTCCGAATCCACATTATTGTAGTTCTTTTTCATCTAATTTTTTGTCATGTTACTATTGTCTGATGTTGGATAGTTATTCATATCCCGATCCTTTGTCTTTTTTATCGTGTTCGTCTTTAAAATTCCTATAGCCTCCTCGATTATGATAAAACCTTTGGCTCTATCATGAGCTTCAGCCAATTCCTTCAGAATATTGAACATCAAATCTTTAACCAACTTACGAGATCTCACCACTTCTAACCTTATCTGGAAATATCCGAGGGCCTGGGGACCATTCAAGTCTATCACCTTTTCGACCGCCTTTCGATATCTCTTTACATAGTTGCTGAGAGTCTCGCTAAAATAATGTTTGATCTGGGCCAAAAAGCCAGTTGTCTTAACCCTCCTTTTTTACTTTTAAACCGACCATGAAACCTGTCGTAAATCTCCTTCCATAACGATATTGACGTCATCCACTGTCTAGCTTCCTTCCTCAGGGTGGTGATGAGCATCTGAGAATTGGCTGCATCTGAATAATCGTAATACTTCATCAGCCAGTTCTACACCTGGCTATGATCGTACGGATCTTTTGTACCATCATAACTCTCCATGTGCGGGGCCTTCTTAATCGGGTAGGCCTGAACCCTATCGATCTCCGGGGAAAACAGTGATGTTAGGTCAATCGGAGTCTCCTCCTAATTGGGGGTCGCAAGTCTCTTCTCCAGCTTTGCTACCCTCCGGGCAAGTGCATCGGACTCATTTCTCAATTCCTGGGTTCCGGAGAGGCCACCCACTTTCTCCGTTCAGACCTTCCTCTTCCTTCACTACTAGCTTTTCGAGAGCAGCTTCGGCGCCTGCTCCTTTCCTAATAGCGGCTTCGGTGCCTGCTCCTTTCTTTTCGAGAACCGTCTAAATGATGTGTCCTGAATCGGTTCCTTGATAATGTTTCCTGGCGAAGGTTATGGGTAGAAGAAACCTCTTCCCCATTCAACAATGCCAATTGTGCATCTAATTCCTTTCGTTGAAGATGAAGGGCTTCGACAACATCCTGATTCTCCTGTACCTTCTTGGCCAAGATCAATTGCCTGGTGTCCTGGCTACCTCGCCTGGAGTCCCGATCCTCCTAGGTACGTGTTCGGGATGGTATATCCTCGACACGATCATTGGGACCCAATTTCTTCCTTGTTGTTCAAAACAATCAACATCTGCCACGACCTATTAGAGTATTTTTTGGACCCACCAAATGACTTTTATCCTTTACGCGACTGGTTGACCCCAATTGATCTTTAGTCGAACCCCTGGGTTGAGCCGATGGGTTGATAATTGACTTTCCAAATCCAGAAACCGTCTTACTCATCGCCATTATTTCTTATCAAATTCTTGAGTGATTGAAAATTACGTAGCACTAAACACCCTCCTTCTAGCGCCAATGTTAATGCCAACATTCTTTCACGTGCCTCAATCACTAATAGCGCGTCCAATCTTGCACAGAAACGAAGTCACACGAAGAAATTTAATGGAATGGGCCGCCAAGGATAGCTCTAGTGTGAGAATAACTACATGCTGAATAAAGTTTAACAATTGAGGTATTAAACTTTAGTGTTAGAAAATAATGAGATACCTGAGAATTATAGTATAGTCTTGTATTTATAGTGATCACACCTCCTCCTAGATGCCCTTCCCCGTATGGAAATAGAATTCCTCATTAGTATAAATTCCTTAGTGAGATATAATTGAATCTCCTTAAAGAAAAGTAGTCAGATTCTATCCTAACTCTTTTCTTAGGAGTTGAAGATTAAATCTAATTAGGAATCTTAGATTTCTTAAAAGTATCTAATTGCCCAAAAATAACTCTAACATGTGAAGACTTCCTCTACGTGGACTATGGTCCACTGAATCACCAGACCAAATAATCATACCTCAATAATATATATATATATATATATATATATATATATATATATATATAGTCCGCTTCTTCAACGAACTGGAAGGAGCGGACTAAGAACGAACCGTCTATAGCGACGGCTTTTCCGTCGCAATATCATAGAAAGCCAGTTTTTTATGCTATAGCGGCGGAAAAAATAGTCGCTATAGTCGGTTCGCTCCCTCCAGTTCGCTGGAGAGAGCCGGACTATATATATATATATATGACTTCAACCCTAATAATATAGTACAACTTGTCGTAAACTAGATATATTTATGAAATGACTTGCCATTCCTCAAGTATACATAAATAGACTCGGAAAGGGATCATCATGACGACAGACATGGAAACTTAATTCCTCCTTTCCCCTCTCACCTCCTAGATTAATTGCTATCTGTCCTAGAAATTTTTTTAGTGAATTCCTTCTTAATTCCCTCTTTATCTCATGTATTTACATAAAATTGATATTTATTATTCCCATATATAAGCAAGACTCGTCTTGTGAATTAAGTCTTGATTATGGTTAAAACCAGACATGAATTTTAATATTAAAAAAGAAGAAGGTTATTTTAAAACTTTTTTTATATAATATTCTCACTTTCTTGATGTACATGTAATCTAAAGCTCACTTTCTTAACATATATACATGCAAATCAAAAGAAAACAATAACTAAAATGAGACGGAAGGAAAATGAGACATATACCTAAAATCAGATGGATTTTGTGGCCAAAATTTGAGATTTCTTTCATCCTCCGGGAGGAGCTGGAGAAAAAGGCGATCCGACCAATCTAAAACTTGTTTTTCGGACAAAATTGGATCATTTCCATACCCTTGAATTCCATCAGCTGATCTGGAATACTTCTCTTTCTTTTCCATTGGAAGAGCAAAGAAATTTTTTGTCAGATCTCTCACATTATCAAGTAAATTATTCGATATTCCATGACCTATGGCCTGTACATTGAAAAAGTTTGCATGTTAAGTAATTGGTTGCTAAATCTAGATTTTTTTATTAGGATTTTTAAAAAAAAAAAACTTAGTTTGTAAATTTTAGTGGGCTGAAGTCTCATATCGATTAAGTTTGATGAGACTCCTCAATTAAACATATATAGTGAATTTTCAGATCAAATTTAATCGATGTAAGTGATGGCGTCAAATACGAATACTTAACATATACAAAGTAATATCGAAATGTGCACCCAGTGGGAAGACACTTTTGGGTAACTTTATAATTCATGAGGAATAAAAATCCTTTTGGAAAAAAAAGTAAAAATAAACAATTAAATAACACCTCAAAACATCCCCATGAGAAATAAACATATAATCAGCAACATATATAATTCAAATAAAAATAAAAATTTATCGTTTAGGATGTAATTTATGAACTCTATCCAATTATATCCTTTTGGGTAAAGTTTATAATTCATGATAAATAAAAATCCATTTGCATTTCACCAAAATAAAATAAAATATAATAATAAATAAAGTTGTTATAGGTACTAGTTATTAACCAAAAAAAGAAATTAGAACAATTAATTAAATGAGACCTGAAAACATCCCCATGAGCTGAGAGCTGATCTGATTTTGTTAAGCTCATACTCTTGTTCACCAGCAGAAGATTCGTTGGTTAGTAAACTAAGATCCACTATAGGAATATTATGAGCTAATGGAGGTGGTGGTGTTGAATTTATCAAACTATAATTCATATCTTTTCTAACAATAAATCTCTGCGGCGGCTCATCACCGTCCATGGACAGCTGCTGGACACGCTTAGCCGGAGGATGTGAAACTCCTGTAAATGCCATTATACTCAAATCTCAAAATGACAATCAATTAGAATCAAGATTGAGAACTTGAGATGAGATGAGACGTACAGTGTCCTTGCAGGCTATGTATTTATATACTACCCCAACTAACATGATTTGAATAAAAATAAATAAATAAATAATAATAATTTAGTAGGTTTTTGACAAATCTATAAATTATTAAGTTTCTTGGAATAGTATATATTGAGTGCTTAATGCGGTTTAGCAAAAAAAATAGATATATAAAGTTTTCAAATAAGTAGAAGACTTGCTAGCTTGTATTCATTAATTTAAAACTTGTTTTTATATCTAACATGAATTAGTTGAATATATTTTGGTGATTGGAAGATTAATATATTTAGTGTTTAATGATGTAAAAAGAATAGATTTAAATTGTTTTCCCAAATAACTAGAACCTTGGAAAACCGTCCAAAAGAAGTTAGTTTTGAATAATAAAATGTCAATTTCTTTTTATTAATAGGACAAGAAATTGATAAAACGACAAAGCTATCATTAAGAAATATTCAAAACTACCTCCTCCTGTGCAAAGTTAGAGTTATATTTTAACTTTTTTAGTCAATTAGAGAAACTATCATTAATAAATATTCAAAACTATCTCCTCCAATGCAATGTTAGAGTTATATTTTAACTTTTTTAGTCAAATCGAAAAACCTAATTGATCAAAATTAATATAAATTTATTTAAGTTTAAAAGTAACAATTTATTACTTTTAACTAATATATACGGTAGTTATTTTTAATATTAAAATTTAATAAATTCATATCTATTCATTCAAACTAACTTAAATTTTTTAAAACATATCTCTAATTTATTAATAGAAATGGAGCGTTATTTTTTCCAATCATTGCCACAGCTAAGGTATCCTGATATAGTTATTATTTATACTAGGGATTAGTTGTGAAATTATTGTTTACCAACAATTACTGGTAAGAGATTAATACTTAATCGTGTGATTATCTTAGAAAAATGGGATTAAGATCCCTTTCATTACATTTATCTTATAATTTTTCTCAATACACATTCAGTGACATAAATATTATATTTACTGACACTTTTAATGCCACAATTGTTTACGACGAATTTTATTGTGTCACTATATGAAGAAAAGGACCTATAATAGTTAGCCAATAATTGATGTACGGTGATTGAAGAGGTGTTCAAGTGCGATGGTGGTGAATTATCGATGAAGGGTTGGTGCTTTCTGTGACGCCCCCAAAACAGGTATACATCACCCATTTTGGGTCGTCAAATATATGGTATAAAATTCAAATACAACTTAATTATACAACAGTCGTATAAAATACGACAAAACATAATCTAAGAGTTTTATTAAGAATATTGTCATCTAGACAATATCCACTCTCAATTAATAGAGTCCTCATTACAATTATTATCACACTATTTCACAGAATAGTGAGGACTACTAAAGTCACTTATCCTGGACCATCACTCCATTTTTCGACTAGTCCCAGCTATATTCTCATTTCCTGAAGAGAACAGTGAAAGAAAAGGTGAGCTCAACTAGCCCAGTAAGAAATATTATGACTAAGATAATGCAGAATAAATTATCCTTATAGTCATCAACAGTATAACAACTGATAGAATACAATAGACAACAAGTTTTAGATCAACAACTGCAGTGGAATAAGCAATCCATTAGAAGAGTCAAGTAGAGCATAAAATCTACTAGCTTCTATGATTTAAAAAGTTTTTCATCAAATTTATCGTTGAGACTCAGCGTAATAAATAAACCACATCATTGAATTATCCCTGCACTACGGGCCAAGGATATTCATGTAATCATCAATGGTCATGATTATACCGAATAATCACTGGTCATAATCACATCAACAACTGTCCGTCAATGAACTACAGGCCAGTGAGGACTTTTACCACATCATTCATTACATTATGGTCATGATTATACCGAATAATCCCTGGTCATAATCATATCAAGTCCATCTATGCACGTAAGCCAAAGATGACTTTAATCACAATATAAGCATGAGGATGATGACAATGACATAATAATTCAATAAAACAAGTTCAAGGATAAATTTTAAAGATTTATAATTTAATTTATCCGTAAATCAATAACGTCCAAATTGTAAACATGATATCGCTTTGTAGAGTAAAATTCAAGAATAATATTCATGTACCAAAAATAATTTGGACAGAAAAAGAAATATATTTTTCGCAAATAAGACCCAAGTGAATAGTATCTTGTGAATAGTACTTCAGGAATAGTACCTCGTGAATAGTACCCCGACATGAAAAGTACCTTAAATACCCAAGTGAATAATATTCGGGTGAATAGTAACCCGTGAATAGTAAACTCGTGAATAGTACTCTGACACAAAAAGTGCCCAATACCCGAGTGAATAATACTAGAGTGAATACTAACCGTGAATAAGAACTCATGAATAGTAACTCGTAAAAAAATACTAAAAAAATGATATTCCATGATTTAGTACAAAAGAAATGATATCTCATACGAGTATAATAGAATATACTGAAATCTATGAATGAATTTTCACCCGCCATGCAGAATCCACGTATGATGATCATTTCCACAATTTAATAAAGAATGAATACGAAGGATCATTCACCATGCATGCTGATAATCCACAAAGACAAAGTTATTCCATCGAATAATAAAGAATAGAATAACGAAGAATTCACCGGGCATGCGATAGATCGCCTTGCCGCATGACAGGTTATTCAAATGCAGAATAATAAATAATGGAACTGTGTCATGCGTAATACGCAGACGTGATATTCCAACGTAATAATAAAGAATGGAATAATGTAAGAATTTCACCATGTATGCGGTACTTCGCATAGACAAGTTATTCCAACATAATAATAAAGAATGGAATAACAGAAGAATTTTACCATGTATGCGGTACTTCGCATAGATAGGTTATTCCAACATAATAATAAAGAATATAATAACAGAAGCTCTCTTCATGAATACGAAAGAAATAATACCCCTTACCTCAGAAGAAAACTGGATACTGGAATAGTGAGGTAGCAGACTTCTCTTGTTCTTTCTCTCTATAATAATTGCTTTATAGCTTTAGTGAATTGGTGAAAAATAATGAAGGAATGAGCTTCTATTTATAGGAAAATATAGTTTCGATAATTGCACGTTTTGGAGCTCGAAATATTACAGTATAATACCTTCCGCTTTTTCTTCATTTTTAATTTAGTCCTGCAAGTATTATAAAACTTGCACCACCTCCCCTACTAGTAAATCATGTGAATCAATAGTTCTAGACATGTGAAAATATGAATTACAATGACAAAGACCTCCATCTATACCTCCATTTTTAACTTAGTCATGCAAGTATTATCAATCTTGCACCACCTCCCCTAATAGTACAAGAATGTGAATCAATAGTACACACATGTGAACAAATAGTTATAATCATGTGAATTAATAGCAATTAATTGCTCATTTATCCGGTTAATTACCAGATTGGTCAATATAACCTTCAGACATCAATTATTATTGAAATAAATGTCGATTTTCACTAACACTAATAATTCCAACACAATGGAAATATCAATTTCATCTTTAATCAACACGAACTTATTCATCATTAATATTATAATTCACAATATTTAACAACCGTGTCGCTCCTGGAAAGAGGGCTTCCGATAAGGATTTCTCCTTATTGGCGCCATGATTAGGCGACCAAACATCTCCTTGACAGAACTTCTAGACATTGTCAATATTGCAAATAATAATATGAATAACGTTGCCGTCTCAATTATTGATTTAATAATATAACATATTATACAGATGATACTGTGATAATAATTGAATCAATACTATGAGAGATATGATGCAGCAATTACTATAGCAATAATTGAGTATAACTGAGTGACTTATCATGTAAGTATCAATAATCAATATTGTGTGCTACTATGCAACCACGCGTATTACTGTACTTTTACTACCGGGTAGTTCAACAGTTTTAACGGTAACACTTTCGCCGTTATTTTTATAAAATGATAATTCTATCGTTTTCTAACTACGACAATACTTCCATTGTGGGGTCAACCAATGATTGTGTCGTCGTACGAATATTCCCTGTTAAAACGAATATTCTCCGACCAATCGAATATTATATAACAACTTGCTTACTTTGCAAAATTTATAAATATTACCCACAACTATAACATTATATCAAATCCACACCATAATATTCAAAAAAATATTTCGAGAAATTTAAATCTTTATTCATAAAATCTAGGGTCACACAATCTCCCCTCCTTATGAAATTTCGCCCCCGAAATTTACTTACGTACCTGGTATGCCGAAGAGGTAAGGATACCTTGACTTTATTTCAAATTCTAACTCTTGAGGTATAACCTTTGAGTGTCGAATATAATCCTTCTTATCCAAGATTTTAACACGTATCTCCTCATACGTTAAATCTTCTGCTATCTCGTCTAGTTCTAATTCAATAATGTGGTTCGGGTTGTCCACATATTTATGTAACATCGATACGTGAAAAACGTTATGAACACGCGACATATTTGGCGGTAAAATGAGTCTATAGGCCATTGTTCCTACTCGATCGAGGATTTCAAATGGGCCAATTAAATCGAGGGTTGAGATAACGTCTTCTTGAACCTTCTTTTTCACATTCATCAGCTCCGCGTCTGCAGCTTGAATGGCTTTTAACTTTATCAATTAAAGTCGATTCTACTCGTATATTTGATATCACCACATAGGTCCTTAGAGTCTTTAACTCTATCTTTATCATTTGTAAGTTATACAAAATGGGTTTTTGTGTTAACAACATCGCACTCGTAAACGCAAATGATCTTCTACTCAACGCATCAGCTACCACGTTCGCTCTTCCACAATGATATTGAATGGTATAGTCGTAATCTTCAACAGCTCGAGCCAACATCTTTGGTGCATTATATGTTCATTTTTGTTGAAGAAATATTTAAGGGTTGAAGAAATGGGTTTTATACTGGGGTCAATACAAAATTCGATTTAACGCTCTGGGGTAGGCTAGGAAGTCTTCAGAAATACTTCAAGAAATTTATTAACAATATAAATATCATTCAAAACTGTGACTCTCATCCCAAGACTTAGATAGCACATGAATGAAGGTTTCTACTAATAGAGTTTCAACAGATAAGTCAAAGTCTAATTTCTCCGGAGTCAAATTTAAACGTTGAGCGCAAGCAAGAGAGATAAAAGAATAGGTAGAACCGATATCTAATAAGGTATATACTTTGCAAGAATTTATAATTAACTAACCCATGCTAACTTTGTTCGGGTTACTCTCTTTTTGAGAAGTCACGAAAAATGCTCTTTCTGAAACCACCGACTTTATTTTGTCCGTATCCGCCTTTGGTGCCACCGTCCCAGCTGGACTTGATTTCGCTACATGACAAAATTGAGCTATGTGATCGTCTTTTCCACAACTAAAACATACCTTGGAAGGTTATGGACAGTTTGGACTTATGTGTCCCTCCTCTCCGTATCTGTATCATCAAACTGGTGGTTGTTCTCCTTCCTTAACAACAGATGCTGGTGTTGCTGTCTTTCAATCATTATTGAACCTTCTCTTCTGGAAATCTACTTCAATTATCTTGGCCATGATTACCACCGAAGTGGTTACCATTCTTGGCATGATAATTTCCCCCACGATGGTTATCATTGTTCCGATGGTCGTTGCCACCGATATTATTATTATCATGTTGTTGGTTGTTACCTTTTGGTTGAGCTGACTCAACGATCTCATGTGCTTCATTTCTTATCTCAACATTTTCAGATGTCATTCTCAATCACTGTCACAAAACAAGGGTTAATTGACATATCACATATTATCCATATACTCTGACCGACTAATTAAATACCAAATAAACTTAGGTAGGTCATACTAGCGAAGGAATTTCCCGTCTCTCCCTTCCTAGTTCTTGTCTCACATCTCAGCCAAGGATCATATCCCTAAGCTTTGATACCAACTGTGACGCCCCCAAAACAGGCATACATCACCCATCTTGGGTCGCCAGATACATGGTACATAAATCAAATACAACTTAATTATACAACAGTCGTGTAAAATACGACAAAACATAATCTAAAAGTTTTAATAAGAATATTGTCATCTAGATAATATCAACTCTCAATGGAGTCCTCATTACAATTATTATCACACTATTTCACAGAATAGTGAGGACTACTAAAGCCACTTATCCTGGACCATCACTCCATTTCCCGACTCGTCCCAGCTATATTATCATTTCCTGAAGAGAATAGTGAAAGAAAGGGTGAGCTCAACTAGCCAGTAAGAAATAATATGACTAAGATACTGCAGAATAAATTATCCTTAGCCTTCAACAGTATAACAAATAATAGAATACAATAGACAACAAGTTTTAGATCAACAACTGTAGCAGAATAAGCAATCCATTAGAAGAGTCAAGTAGAGCATAAAATCTACTATCTTCTATGATTTAAAAAAATTTTAATCAACTTTATCGCTGAGACTCAGCTTAATAAATAAACCACATCATCGAATCATCCCTGCACTACAGGCCAAGGATATTCGTGTAATCATCAATGGTCATGATTATACCGAATAATCCCTAGTCATAATCATACCAACAACTGTCCATCAATGAAACTACAGGCCAATGACGACTTTTACCACATCATTCATTACATTACGGTCATGATTATACCAAATAATCCCTGGTCATAATCATACCAAGTCCATCTATGCACGTAAGCCATAGATGACTTTAATCACAATATAAGCTTGAGGATGATGACAATGACATAATAATTCAATAAAACAAGTTCAAGGATAAATTTTAAAGATTTATAATTTAATTTATCCAGAAATCAATAACGTCCAAATTGTCAACATGATACTGCTTTGTAGAATAAAATTCAAGAATAATATTCATGTACCAAAAATAATTTGGACAAAAGAAATATATTTTTCGGGTGAATAGTACCCTATGAATAGTACTTCAGGAATAGTACCTCGCGAATAGTACCCTGACATGAAAAGTACCCCAAATACTCGAGTGAATAATATTCAGGTGAATAGTAATTTGGGTGAATAGTAACTCATGAATAGTAACTCGTGAATAGTACTCCGACACGAAAAGTACCCCGATTGCCCGAGTGAATAATACTAGAGTGAATAGTAATCGGGTGAATAGTAACTCATGAATAGTAACTCATAAAAAAATACCAAAGAAAATGATATTCCATGATGAGTACAAAAGAAATGATATCTCATACGAGTATAATAGAATATACGAAACTGCAAATGAATTTTCACCCGCCATGCGGTAATCCACGTAGACATATCATTTCCACAGTTTAATAAAAAAATGAATACGAAGGATCATTCACCATGCATACGGTAACCCACATAGACAGGTTATTCTAACAGAATAATAAAGAATGGAATAACAGAAGAATTCACCAGGCATGCGATAGACCGCACAGACAAGTTATTCCAATGTAATAATAAATAATGGAACTGTGTCATGCAATAATACGCGCACGATGGATATTCTAACAGAATAATAAAGAATCGAATAACAGAAGAATTTCACCATGTATGCGGTAGTTCGCATAGACAGGTTATTCCAACATAATAATAAAGAATTGAATAACAGAAGAATTTCACTATATATGCGGTACTTTGCATAGACAGGTTATTCCAACATAATAATAAAGAATGGAATAACAGAAGCTCTCTTCATGAATACGACAAAAATAATACCCCTTACCTCAGAAGAAAACTGGATACTGGAATAGTGAGGTAGCAGATTTCTCTTCTTCTTTCTCTCTATAATTTCTCTCTATAATAATTGCTTTATAGCTTTAGTGAAATGGTGAAAATAATGAAGGAATGAGCTTCTATTTATAGAAAAATATAGTTTCGATAATTGCACATTTTGGGGCACGAAATATTACATATAATACCTTCCTCTTTTCCTTCATTTTTAATTTAGTCCTGCAAGTATTATAATACTTGCACCACCTCTCCTAATAGTAAATCACGTGAATCAATAGTAAATCATGTGAATCAATAGTTCTAGACATCTGAAAATACAAATTACAGTATAGTACATCCATCTATACCTCCATTTTTAACTTAGTCATGCAAGTATTATCAATCTTGCACCATCTCCCCTAATAGTACAAGAATGTGAATCAATAGTACACACATGTGAATAAATAGTTATAATCATGTGAATTAATAGCAATTAATTGCTCATTTATCCGGTTAATTACCCGATTGGTCAATATAACCTCTAGACATCAATTATTATCGAAATAAATGTCGATTTTCACTAACACTAATAATTTCAACATAGTGAAACTATCAATTTCATCTTTAATCAACACGAACTTATTCATCATAAATATTATAATTCACAATATTTAACAACCAGGTCGTTCCTAGGAAAGAGGGGGCTTTCCGATAAGGATTTCTCCTTAATGGCGCGCAATTAGGTGACCAAACCTCTCCTTGACAGAACTTCTAGACATTGTCAATATTACAAATAATAATATGAATAACTTTGCCGTCTCAATTATTGATTTAATAATATAACATATTATGCAGATGATACTGTGACAATAATTGAATCAATAATATGAGAGATATGATGCAGCAATTAATATAGCAATAATTGAGTATAACTGAGTGACATATCACATAAGCATCAATATGTGCTACTATGCAACCACGCGTATTACTGTACTTTTACTACCGGGTAGTTCAACAGTTTTAACGGTAACACTTTCGCCGTTATTTTTATAAAATGATAATTATGTCGTTTTCTAACTACGACAATACTTCAAATAGGGGTCCACTTAATGATTGTGTCGTCGTCGCATTTAATATTCCCTATTAAAACGAATATTCCCCGACCAATCGAATATTATATAACAACTTGTTTACTTTGTAAAATTTATAAATATTACCCACAACTATAACATTATATCAAATTCACACCATAATATTCAAAAAAATATTTCGAGAAATTTAAATCTTTATTCATAAAATCCGGGGTCTCACACTTTCCTACATGTGCTCTCGATGGTGATGTTTAATTCTCGATGGGTTTAGCCAAGAATTGGTTTCGAGAGTGGTTGGCCGAGAAGTGGGATCCGTGGTGATTAAAGATAATATGTTACATTTATTACAGAAGTTGACTCGATGGAGATAAAATGTGACGCCCCCAAATTCAGGTACTTGAAACCCAAACTCGGTGCTTCACGATACCATTTCTTTGAGCGGAATAATAATAATAATATAAACATTAAACTTAATTTATATACATCAGAGTTTCCTAATCCCAGGTTCACAAACTTTAATACATTACATTACATGATAGGTAATAAATATCATTGTCTTAATAGAGTCTAAATATTATATAGGATAGCGTATAACTTATTCTGCAACCTTTCATTTTCTTTTGTTCTTAGCAGAGCCTTCAGGTTGATCACACTTAACTGAAAATATTTAAATTAAGTAAGAATGAGCATTTGAGTGCCCAACAAGTAATAGCAAGCAATAAAAGTTCGCTAAAAGAAGTAAACGTTTTCTGTGAATGGCACTTCTACAACGAATCAACAGTTGTGAAGTAAGCTGAAGCAACAATAAACAACATATCCATTTTATTTTAAATTTTTGAAACTACGTACTGACTATTAATGAAGAGCAAGAGTGCTTAAATGCAGACGATGAACATTGTTTTTAATTTTCGCAAAGGTTAAATGAACTCTTCATCTCAGAAACCGTCATAACTTACATGCACAGGGGTGATCAGCCCGTTATGCCCTGTATTGATCAATACTACATGTTCGAACGATATTTTCGTCCAGCATATCTGCCTTAGGCGCACAAAAGTTTCCCATATTCGGGATGTTCATAATTAGTCTGAATCCGAACCAAAATAATTTGGTTGGATATCAATAAGGTTCTATCATGTTCAACGATATTTTTAAATATGTGTCTAGATAAGTCAAATAGCTTAGACGACTTTTTAATTAACCTATACATACTGGAAACTAATAAGTATGTATCAACATGTAATTAAATACAATAATTATCCAAGTGAGGTCACTTGTATAACCATGCTTAGAAATTAACGAACAGAATAAATATTTGGATTGTACAATAATACTCATGTATTGATAAACAATGATCGGATAATTTAAGAACTGGCATGTCTACAAAGTATAGATACATGAATAATAATAGAGTTAATAAGCTAGCACAATAACAATATAATTCTGAAACTGGCTTACACATGTCCACTGCATAAAGTAAATGCAGAGGGTAGGA
This sequence comes from Panax ginseng, assembly GCA_020205605.1. Lineage (NCBI taxonomy): Eukaryota > Viridiplantae > Streptophyta > Magnoliopsida > Apiales > Araliaceae > Panax > Panax ginseng. The sequence continues at coordinate 132,873,436 of CM035139.1, forward strand.
TACTTGCCTGATTTGCTGCTTATACAACTTAGTTTTATCTTTTACACAATGACCTATCATTAATAAGATCGTTCTTTCGATTAGAATAACATATCATAACACATAGTATTGCTATTTGCAGTCAACACATAACCTAAGCACACTATCACATACTTATATCGGTCATTGAATCATAAGCAAACATGTATCTAGTCAAACTATCTAAGTCCAGATCAATTTCTGAAATATTTCGGTGTACCGATGGCTTTATCGGATAATTACTGAGTCTAAAACTCTATTCTGGAGTTTAATATTCAATTAGATAATTTAAATATCAGTCATATTATTTTTAAATAACTTATAATAATTTTTAAATAATTATTATAATTTATCATGATTTTTCAAACACTAGAATCATTATGAAATGATTCAAACATTAAATAGTTCTATTATCCTTAATATTTAAACAATATTAAAATATTAATGAAACCATTGCCAAAATATTAAAGTTATTTATAATAACTCAAAATACTTTTAAACTATTTAAATTACCCATAAATGATTTTTTTAAATATTTAAAATCATTTTAAATAATTACCATTAATATTTAAATATTAATGTATTATTTATCAAAATATTAAATGTCATTTATTATAACTTAAAATATTTTTAAATCATTTATATCCTTTTTTAAATGATTTTTAAATCAATAAAATCATTTTAAACTATTTATTTAATATAATTATTAAATAAATTTAATATCATTAATATTAAATTATTAATGAAATTATCCTTTAAATATTAAAAGTTATATTTTATAACTTAAAATATTGTTAAACACTTTATTCTTATTTAAAATGATTTTTATAATATTAAACTCAATTTTAAACTAATTTATTTAATATAATTATTAAATAAATCTAATATCATTAATTAATAAAATTTACTTTAAAATATTAAAAGTTATATTTTATAACTTAAAATATTTTTTTAATACCTTATTATCATTTAAAATGATTTTTAATATAATAAAATTATTTTTAATTAATTTATTTAATGTATTTATTAGATAAATTAAATAACAATAATATTCAAATAAATACTAATATTTATGAAAAATATTTCAAATTATTAAAATTTAATTTTTATAAATTAAAATTATTTTTGTAATTTTTAGAAATTAATTTCTATTTTTAAATAATTTTTGGAAATTAAATTAATTAAAATCAAAAAGTCTGTCGCTATAGCCTTTAGCGACATAAAGTGTCGCCTTTGGTGTTCTTGAACACCAAAAACACTCAATGTCAGTGATCAAGTAGCCGTATTTGACCAAGCATAATTCTCTGATTATTATGTTTCTGGGCAAGATAATGGTTAGATGTTGTAGTACTAATGTAACACTACAAGATCCAACAACAAACAAGGTCATAACATGTCCCAAATGCAAGATCTAAGCTCAAGAACAAGGTGTTAGAGCTGTTCTTCATTTTTTGGGTTACCCAAAAATGAAGAACAGTTCGAGTAGGCATATTTGGGCTTCCACAACTTGCAATCCATGTGATGATTTTGTGATAAAAGAGTTGCAGTGTGTAGCCAACATGTAAGGGTAGAAATCTAACACATTAAACACATAAAACAACAACTAAATAAGCAGATCTTATTCGGTTAAACCCTGTCAGAAATTACGCTCTTGAGTTTTCTGGGTTACCCAGAAAACGCAAGTCGTGATCATTCTGTTTGGTTTGACCATCCAGTAAAACCAACTTGTTTGATGTTTTAGTGACCTAAAAGCTTAAGCTTGTATTCCAAACAACATACTTCAACTTAGATGCAAAAACAAGAATAAAGCAACAAAAACCTGAAAAATCTGGGGCCATAAACTTCTTGTTAGACACGATCTGGACAGTTTCTGGGTTACCCAGAATTGCCCAGTCATGCTCGGTCAACTGTGTTTGACCAACAATAACATGAAATCTAAACCAGATCTGACCCTGATTCGAGTTCCAGATCAAAGACCACATGACATACTACACATACTAACCTTTAAAACACTAAAACACATAATCATCATAGATCTATGAAGTCTGACATTCGTTGTCAGACAACACTTTTAAATTTTTCCAGATTTTGAAAAACTTCAAATTCGAGCATGTAGATGTTATGGATCTAACATTGACCAACTCAGATCACTTAGTTACACATCATACAACATAATAAAACACAAAATCATAACTTCTAACATACAGATCAAGATCAGATTCAAAGTCTAGGGTTTATACCTTTCTTGAATAATGCTTGATTTTAGGTTTCTAATTTGTTTGTGGAGGTAGTGGGGACTTTTTTTGGGACTGAAATGTGTATCAATTTCGTAGGGTTGAAGAGAGGAAGACTTGGTTGGGTATAAGTGAACAAATGAGGCTATTAAAGTGACTTTTCTCTCTCTAATTCTATATATAACATGTTGCAATGAAGTGGCTGATGATTTGTGGCTGATATATATTATTTTTAGTAATTTGGGAAAGTCAAAAGATGTTGAACGACTAAAGTTTTGGCAAGTTTGACAAGTTAGCTAACAATAATGCAAGAGGGGCAATTTGGTCATTTTGATTATGATTTTAATGGCAATCTTGACATTCTATCCCAACCCTTAGGGTTTAACCCTAAGGTTTTAAAATTTTAGTTTATAGGATTTCAATTTAGGGTTTAAAATAAAAATTTAGTTTCTAAAAATAAAAATTATGGTTTCTTGATTAGCTTAGGTTTTCTAAGTACTTAGACCCACAAATTAGGTTTAATAATTCGTTAATTAGCATTAGGGCTTATAATTAGCTATTAGGGTTTCAATTTGATAATTAGGGTTACTAATTTAAAAATTAGGATTTCTAGTTAATTAGGATTTCTAGATATTAATTAGAGTTTTCCTAATTAACAATAATTCCTATAATACACAACATAAATCATATAACACACTCACTACACAGTCTTAAACTCGTATTTAACTTTTGAACTATGGTTTATTAAAGTATTGTTAGGGTTTTCTATTGTTTCACCACTATTGACCAACCATTATCAATACGTACATACAGTAAATATTTATAGCACTAAAATATAATTAATATAATATTATTCTCATTCCTTATTCAAAATCCAAAATTAGAGTTTTGAATCTATATCCGACTTTACATCGTATATATATACCATTATTAATTAAGTTAAAATAATTAACTTAATTAATTTGAAATAAATTCATATAATAAAATAGTTATTATAATAATTATATTAATCATTTCATATATTATTTAAATAATTTTATAATCATATTTCATGGGAAAATAAATAATAAAAATATTTCTACTACCAAAATTAATTTAATATAAGAATATAATTTATAATGATCAATAATTCTGAAAAAAAATTATTTATAATTATTCATGTAATAAATAAATTTTATTTATCACATATATACATATGCTTTACCTTATACATATTCCCACATTTAAAAAAAAATTATACGCAAAATTTCTTATTTAATTATATCGAAAATATCGGGTTATTACATTCACCCTCCCTTATAAAGATTCCGTCCCCGGAATCACCGTTTCAAAACTTATACACACTAGGGTAAATAGCATACTAAGTCATTTCAAGTAGATCTCGATCAGATTCGATCGAACTGATCTTTAACTATTCAGCATAAAGCTTGTCTATCTGATTAAAGGGAAAATTTGATTTCTAATAGAACTCAAATTTCTCCTTAAAAATTTCTTTATAAAATAATTTTACTATATATAGGAAAATCATATATAAGAAATAAAATTTATACGAATAATACCTGGAGTTCCATCTCCGGCTACTACTGTATCCTGAACTGTCATGTTGAAGACTCTTGCAGTTGATTTTGTTGGTTTATTGGTTGAAGTTGTTCCAGTTATCGCCAGAGTCCCGCTGCCTTTCCCCGTAGTCACACTCCCTGCCTCCATTTTCATTTTCAGACAGTCCTTAACCTTATGCTCCGTTGATCCGCACAGAAAACACCCACTGTTCATCCTAGGATTGGGGCAGTTGGGAGAGACATGGCCCTCCTGCCCTCACTTGTAACATACAAACTTACCTTTCAGACACTCAACTAAGTGATTCTTCCCACAATTCCCACACTGAACCACCTACTTCTTCACACCTTCCTGCTTCACCTGGATATTTCCAAAATTGTTCCCTTTCCTCTTTCTATTTCCACTCCTACTCCCACTATTAGTTTCCACCTTCACAGCTCCCTCGACTTTGCCCTTATTCTTTTTCTCCTTATTGTAGAGGCTCATGGCCTCACTCCCCTCCTCAGCTATTATAGCCTTTTTCCAAAAGTGTTGCAAAGTTATTGATCTGCAACACCGCCACCTTGTTGTAGAGCCAGGGTTTTAATCCCAGCTTAAACCTTCTCACTTTCCTAGCATTCGTATCAACTTTATGCGGAGCGAACCTAGCCAATTCGTTAAACTTTGTGGCGTACTATTAAACCGTCATATTGTCCTGCTTTAATTCTAAAAATTTAACCTCCATCCTAGCCTAGATACTAGATGAGAAATAGTTTTCAAAAAACAGAGTTTTAAACCTAGCCCAAGTTACCACACCTTCTCCTGCACTCGCTTGATTTGCCTCCCACCAAAAATTCAGGTTTTAACCTGAGTTTTAAACCACACCTTTTCTTGATCTTGGCATTCCACCAGAATGGCAATCTTGACATTTTATCCCAACCCTTAGGGTTTAACCATAAGGTTTTAGAATTTTAGTTTCTAGGATTTTAATTTAGGGTTTAAAATAAAAAATTTAGTTTCTAAAAATAAAAAATTTGGTTTCTTGATTAGCTTAGGTTTTCTAAGTACTTAGACCCATAAATTAGGTTTAATAATTCACTAATTAGCATTAGGGCTTATAATTAGCGATTAGGGTTTCCAATTTAATAATTAGGGTTATTAATTTAGAAATTAGGGTTTCTAGTTAATTAGGGTTTCTAGATATTAATTAGAGTTTTCCTAATTAACAAAAAATCCTATAATACACAACCTAAATCATATAACACACTCACTGCACAGTTATAAACTCGTATTTAACTTTTGAACTAGGGTTTATTAAAGTATTGTTAGGGTTTTCTATTGTTTCACCATAATTGACCAACTATTAATTATCAATACGTACATACAGTACATATTTATAGCACTGAAATATAATTAATATAGTATTATTATTCTTATTCCTTATTCAAAATCCAAAATTAGTGTGACACCCCTAAAATAGGTATACATCACCTATTCTGAGTCGCCAAATACATGGTACAGAATACAAATACAATCTTAAATATACAACATGAAATGTGATTTTAATACAAATATTGTCTTCTAGACAGTATTCAAACTTAAAATAAGTCCTCAATACATTTATTAACACACTATTTCATAGAATAGTGAGGACTACTAATGCTATCATCTGGACCATCACTCCATTCCCCGACTAGTCCCTACTACGTTCTCATTTCCTGAAGAGAACAATGAAAGTAAAAGGGTGAGCTCAACTAGCCCAGTAAGAAATATTATGACTAAGATAATGCAGAATAAATTATTGTTAGCCTTCAACAGTGTTAAACTGATACAATATAACAAACATCAAGTTTAACTGCAGCGGAATAAGCAATCCATTGAAAGAGTTAAGTAGAGAATAAAATCTACTATCTTCTATGATTTAAAAGGTTTTTCATTACTTTTATTGCTGAAACTCAGCTTAATAAATAAACCACATCATCCCTGCACTACGACCAAGGATATTCATTAGTATCACAACCACAAATTATCCATGCACTACGGGCCAAGGATATTTGTGTATTCATCAATGGTCATGATCATGCCAACAACTGTCCATCAATGCACTACGGGCCAATGAGGACTTTTACCACATCATTTGTAACATTACGGGTCATGATTATACCGAATGATCTATGGTCATTGATTTTATATGGACGTAGTGCATTGATTTTATCTTAAAATCAATTACGTCAAAATTGTCAACATGATACTGCTTTATGGAGTAAAATTCAAGAATGCTCAGAAGAATATTTACATGAAAAGATACTGAATGAAGCGCAAATATCAAGGATATTCCACAAATTTCATGGAGTATAGAAGTCAAAACTTTAACCAACTGAGTATAATAAAGACTGGAATAACAAAAGAAATCACCAGGCATGCGATAGATCGCATGCACAAAAGGTTATTCCAATGTAATAATAAATAATAGAACCGGTCATGCATAAACGCATTGCATGTGGATATTCCAATGAATAATAAACAATGTAAACCGAGTCATGCGTAACGCATTGCATGTGATATTCCAACAGAATAATAAATAATGGAACCAGTCATGCGTAAACGTCTTCGGCTGTGATGTTCCAACAAAATAATAAAGAATGGAATAACGTAAGAATTTTACCATGTATGCGGTATTTAGCATAAAACAAAGTTATTCCAACATAATAATAAAGAATGGAAGAAACGTAAGAATTTCACCAAGTATAGGGTAGTCACAGCGTATACATGTTATTCCAATGAATAATAAAGAATGGAATAACGTAAGAATTTCACCATGTATGCGGTATTAGCATAGATAGGTTATTCCAACATAATAATAAAGAATGGAATAATGTAAGAATTTCACCAAGTATAGGGTAGTCAAGCGTATATAGGTTATTCCAACGAATAATAAAGAATGGAATAATGTGTTCTCTTCATGAATACAAAAGAAATAATACCCTTACCTTAGAAGAAACTGGATATAGGAGTAGTGAAGTAGCGAATACTTTTCTTCTTTCTCTTTATAGTTTCTCTCTCTAGAGTTTCAAAGGAATTCATTCGTAAGAAATAATGAAGGAATGAGCTTCTATTTATAGGAGAATGGAAACGGACGGTCCATATTAATTTACTATGCCGTATTAATAAAATATTCTAATAAAATAAAATATTTTAAATAAAATACAATATATTCTATTTATAATCTAATAAAATGAATAACTTTATAAAAGTATTCTGTTTTATATAAAAAGTTTTTTGTTTTATTACATTTATAATAAAAATAAAACAAAACTTATCACCTTTATTATAATTCACAATATTAATCGACCAGGTTGTTCCCAGGAAAGAGGGGGCTTTCCAATAAGGATTTCTCCCTATTGGCGCGCAATTAGGTGACCAAACCTCTCCTTGGCAGAACTTCTAGACATCGTTAATATTGCAAATAATAATATTAATAACTTTGTTATCTCAATTATTGATTTAATAATATATAAAATATCGACAATAATTTAATCAAATAACGTGAGATACTATGCAACAACTACTATAGCAATAATTGAACAAAACTTAGTGACTTCTCACGTAAGCATCAATAATCAAAACAGTGTGCTACTATGCAACCACGCGTATTACTGTACTTTTAACATTGGGTGTTTCAACAGTTAACGGTAAAACTTCCACCGTTATTTTCATAAAATATTTTTGTCATTTTCTCAATCCGACAATAATTCCGTTGTGGGGTCCACCAATGATTGTGCCGTTGTACGAATATTCCCTGTTAAAACGAATATTCCCCGACCAATCGAATATTATCTAACAACTTGCGCACTTTGCAAAATTTATAAATATTACCCACAACTATAATATTATATCAAATTCATTCCATAATATTCAAAAATGACATTCATAGAAAAATTATCTTTATTCATAAAAGTTGGGGTCTTACAATTAGGGTTTCGAATCCATATCTGACTTTACATCGTATATACCATTATTAATTAAGTTAAAATAATTAACGTAATTAATCTTAAATAAATTCATATAATAAAATAGTTATTATAATAATTCTATTAATCATTTCATATATTATTTAAATAATATTATAATCATATTTCATGGAAAAATAAATAATAAAAAATATTTCTACTACCAAAATTAATTTAATATAAGAATATAATTTATAATGATCAATAATTCTTTAAAGAAAAATTATTTACAATTATTCATGTAATAAATAAATTTTATTTATCACATATATACATACGCTTTACCTTATACATATTCCCACCTTTAAAATAAAAAAATATATACGCAAAATTTCTTATTTAATTATATCGAAAATATCGGGTTATTACAAAAAAGACCTATAATAGTTAGCTAATAATTGGTGTACAGTGATTGAAGAGAAGTATTCAAGTGTAATGGTGGTTAATTCTCGATGAAGGGTTGGTGCTTCCTTTAATGTGCTCTCAATAGTGATGTTTAAATTTCGATGGGTTTAGCCGAGAATTGGTTTCGAGAGTGGTTAGTAGACAATTGGTGATCCGCGGTGATGGAAGATAAGATGTTTAATTCTTGACGGAAGTTGACTCGATGGAGAAAAAGGACCCAAAATAGTTAGCCAATAGTTGGTGTATTATGATTGAAGAGAAGTGTTCAAGTGTCATGATATGGTGGTGAATTCTCGATGAAGGGTTGGTGTTTCCCTTAAAGTGCTCTCGATGGTGATATTGAATTCTCGATGGGGTTTAGCTGAGAATTGGTGATCCGCGGTGATTATTGAAGATAAGATGTTTAATTTTTTTACGGAAGTTGACTCGATGGAGAAAAGGACCAATAATAGTTAGCCAATAATTGGTGTACGGTGATTGAAGAGAAATGTTCAAGTGAGGGGAAGATCTTAATGTGATGAACTCACTTGTGAGGGGGATATCACAAGCCTCACAAGTGAGTTGCAATCTCACATTGGATAAATAATGAAAGAGTGAAGAATTAATATAATACCTGAATGAGCCCAAGACCTAATGACTTAAACTTTGATTGAAGAGAAGTTTTCGAGTGAGGGGGAAGCTCTTGATGTGATGAACTCACTTGTGAACTTGTGAGGGGAATATCATAAGTGAGTTAGAGTCCCACATCGGATAAATAATGAAAGAATGAAGAATTAATATAATACATGAATGAGACCACGACCTAATTAATGAGTTAAGCTTTTGGAAAATGTTATATATGCCGACAAACAAAATTGGATTGTGAATAACATGAAATAGTATGCGATAAGATATAATAAATTAAAATGGGAACTTCTTAATTCTTACATGTTTGGGTTCTAAACATGTGTATTTGTGTATGTACAGTAACATGACAATAGAATATTATAAAAAATTGCTTACAAAATGATGTGGTTGATTGTGGTTGGTTGTTATCATTAGGTCTATTCATGTAATGTTGAATCATCCACTAATTATATTATGTTAAATCATTTTATAACTTGATTTTTATTTAAAAAAATTAAGAGTAACTGTAAGACCCGAAATTTTATAAAATAAAAATATTCAATTTTCCTATAATTATTATTCTATTTACTAATTGGTTAAATTGATAAAAGGTTAAAGTTAAGGGTGATATTTGAAAATTTTTCAAAGAAAGCAAGTTGATATAAAATATACATTATGTCGGGGAATATTCATTTTAACAGGGAATATTCGTACGACGACACAATCATTGGTGGACCCCATAACGGAAGTATTGTCGTATTTAGAAAACGACAGAATTATCTTTTTATAAAAATAACGGCGAAAATTTTACCGTTAAACTGTTGAACTACCAGGTAGTAAAAGTACATTAATACACGTGGTTGCATAGTAGCACATGGTATTGATTATTGATGCTTATGTAAGAAGTCACTCAGTTATACTCAATTATTGCTATAGTAATTACTGCATCATATCTCTCATATTATTGATTCAATTATTATCACAGTATCATCTGCATAATATTTTATATTATTAAATCAATAATTGAGACGACAAAGTTTTTCATATTAGTATTTGCAATATTGACAATGTCTAGAAGTTCTGTCAAGGAGAGGTTTGGTCACCTAATTGCGCGCCAATAAAGAGAAATTCTTATCGTAAAGCCCCCTCTTTCCTAGGAACGACCTGATTGTTAAATATTGTGAGTTATAATATTAATGATGAATAAGTTCGTGTTGATTAAAGATGAAATTCTTAGTTCCATTGTGTTGGGATAATTAGTGTTAGTGGAAATTGACATCTATTTTGATAATAATGGATGTATGGAGGTTATATTGACCAATCAGGTAATTAATCGGATAAATGAGAAATTAATTCACATGCTTATAACTATTTGTTCACATGTGTGTACTATTGATTCACATGCATGTACTATTAGGGGAGGTGGTACAAGATTGATAATACTTGCATGACTAAATTAAAAATGGAGGTATAGATGAAGGTACTATACTATAATTATTTTTTTCACATGCTTATAACTATTGAGTCACATGATTGTACTATTGATTCACATGATGTACTATTAGGGGAGGTGGTGCAAGTTTGATAATACTTGCAGGACTAAATTAAAAATGAAGGAAAAGATGAAGGAATTATACTATAATATTTTGAGCCCCAAAATGTGCAATTATCAAAACTATATTTTCCTATAAATAGAAGCTCATTCTTTCTTCATTCTCACCAATTCACTAAGACTCACAAGAGCAATTATAGAGAGAGAAGCTATAGAGAGAGAAGTTATAGAGAGAAAGAAGAAGAGAAGTCTGCTACTTCACTATTCCAGTATCCAGTCTTCTTCTGAGATAAGGGGTATTATTTATTTCATATTATGAAGAGATATTATTTTTCATATTCGTATAAATAGTATCTTCGTTCAATATTCATAAAGAATATTATCTTCGTTCAATATTCGTAGGAATATTATCTTCGTTAAATACTCGTTGGAATATTATTTTCGTTCAACAGTTGTAAGGGATGTTATTTTTGTTCAATATTCGCTTGAAATAATATTTTATTCTATATTCTGTAGTATGTAAGTAATATTATTTCGTTTCAGATTTTGAATTCTATACTCATTTTGTTAAAATTTTGGCTTCTATACTCCATGAAATTAGTAGAATATCCTTGAAATTTGCGCTTCATCTAGTATCGTATCACAAGGATATTTTCTGCACATTCTTGTTAAATTTTAAGCTTTTAATGCTGGAGTATTGTCCATGAGTACTATTTATTTAAACAGTATTATTCACAAAAGTACTATTCATGGATACTATTCACAAAGTACTATTCATAATGTACTATTCACGAAGTACTATTCATGAGTACTGTTCACAAAGTACTATTCATGGGGTACTATTCTCAAAGTACTATTCACGGGGTACTATTCACCCGAAGTACTATTCATGACAAAAATTGATTTATTTTCGGTTCAAATCATTTTTGATACAATATCATTCTTGAATTTTACTCCACAAAGCAGTATCATGTTGACAATTTGAATATTTTAAACTCTGGATAAATTTAAAGTCTTTAATATTTATCCTTGATTTCGTTTGATTAATACTTATATAATTTTCATCATCCTCATACTTATATTGTGATGAAAGTCATCTTTGGCTTACGTGCATAGATGGACTGTCGATTGGTATGATTGTGACCAGGGATCATTCGGTATAATCATGACCCGTAATGTTACAAATGATGTGGTAAAAGTCTTCATTGGCCCATAGTGCATTGATGGACAGTTGTTGGTATGATTATGACCAAGGATTATTCAGTATAATCATGACCATTGATGATTACATGAATATCCTTGGCCCATAGTGCAGGGATGATTCGATGATGTGATTTATTTATTAAGCTGAGTCTCAGCGATAAAGTTGATGAAAATTTTTTTAAATCATAAAAGATAGTAGATATCATGCTCTACTTGACTCTTCTAATGGATTACTTATTCCGCTGCAGTTTTTAATCTAAAACTTGTTGTCTATTGTATTCTATCAGTTGTTATACTGTTGAAGGCTACTGATAATTTATTCTGCATTATCTTAGTCATAATATTTTTTACTGGGCTAGTTGAGCTCACCCTTTTCTTTCATTGTTCTCTTCAGGAAATGAGAATATAGCTGGGACTGGTCGGGGAACGGATTCACGGTCCAGATGGTTGTTTTAGTAGTCCTCACTATTCTGTGAAATAGTGTGATAATAATTGTAATGAGGACTCCATTGAGAGTGGATATTGTCTAGAAGAAAATATTCTTGTTTAAACTCTCAGCTCATGTTGTATAATTAAGTTTGTATTTGATTTATGTACCATGTATTTGGCGACTCAAGATGGGTGATGTATACCTGTTTTGGGGGCGTCACAGTTGGTATCAAAGCTTAGGGATATGATCTATAATAACCCAATATTTTTAATAAGAAATTTTTGCGAATATTTATATATATATATATATATATATATATATATATATAAGGATGGGAATATGTGCAAAGTAAAGTATATGTACTTATGTGATAAATAAAATTATTTATCACATGAATAAGTGTAAATAATTTCTTTTTAAGAATTATTGATCATTATAGATTATATTCTTATAATAAATTAATTTTGTAATAAAAATAGTTATTATTTATTTTTTGTGAATATATGATTATTGTGTATATGATATAATTATTAGAATTATTATGAGAGATGTAATACCGGAGAATTTCCATGACTTATGAATATGTTAATGGAAATAAATATTTATTTGAATATAAATGGTTTTGTGTTACGAGATAAGTTAACTCAATTATATTAAATAATTGAATAATGGAAGAATATGTGGAGTTTGTGATGAACTCGTTGAAAGCCTTGTATGTCACGGTGATGGGAAATATTAATAATAACATTAATTAACGAAGGAATTGCCAAGTGAGCAATTAAGAAATATTAATTGTTAATGATTATATCAATTAAATATTTATGGTGATTAATTAATAAATTGTGATTATTAATTATTATTGTGAGTAAAGTAAATTTCATAACTAGGGTATGTATTATTTATTTAATTCATGTGTGCCAAGTATGTAGCAATGTTTAGTAATTACATTAAGAAGAGTGTGAAATGTGACACCTAATAATAACTATATTATATACCATAGAAGTTATATAATAAGATTAATAGAATGTAAAAGTTATTCAAATGATGCCTATGTGATCATGAAAATGTGTACATATTTTATAACTATGTGAATAAATAATATAATAAGGTTATTATATGGGTTGAGAGTAGTAGGGATAATTATGGAACTATCCGAAAAATAATGCCTAACTGCGATATTTTACTGTGTGTAGTTAAAATACATGGATTATATGTATGTTACATTTCCATATTACATCCACTACCTTGAAATATTAAATATGTAAATCATATTGTGGCACTAAGTTATAATGTATGGTTGATATGTGTATATAATATATAACATAAGAGTAGGAGATTGAATTAGTATTGCAAGAATGCTGAGTTAATTTGCTTGTCCCAAAATTAGAGTCCAATTTGCTCTTCATTTCTCCTTCACGTGTAAAACATAAAGGCTATAAGCTATTTTCCTTTTCTTCTTCCAAGCTCCTTCTAGCTCATGATTATAGGGGGAGTGGCTATGATGATGATCTTCAACTACCATTTACCAACTTTGTCTTAACTTTCATGTAATCCTTTCACCCATGAGTTTAATTTGGTGTATATATGCATTGTCTGTGTAAAATTCCTTCTATAAATATAAGCTCCATTTTCAGTTTTTGGTTGCTTAAGAAATTATCTGATAAGTGTAGGAAGAGGGTGAGTGTACTGAGCATTGAGGGAGTATAATTAGTGCTTTGAGAAATCAAATTAAACTTCAAAGAGGTATAAACTTTATTTGTGTTCTTGAGTTTAAGTTTTGTTAAATTCTTTCAATTACTTGAACTCTCTGTAATTGGTAGATGATAGCATGACATTGTGTTAATTAAGTGTGTAAGCATGTCTAGTAGTAGTCTATGTTGCAGCAGAAGATGTTGGCAATGCTTGTGTTTGAGGCTCTGCAAAAGCAGAGCCGTATTTTTTGCCTCTGGATGAAGTGGCGCGGCCGCGCCACTTCCTTAGTCCTTCACCACGTAGCCGCGTGGGTTGCCTATCACAGTTACTGCTGTTGATTCCTTGAAATGTCCTGAGCATGCTACTTAAGTTAGATTATGCATATAAATGACCCTAGCATGTGGTTAGATATTGTTTTGAACATAGTACGTTATTTTTGCTTGATTGAGTTGAGTTTTCAAGAAAACTTCAAGATTTGGAAAAAACTAGAAATAGTAAACTTGGAATAATGTATATTCTGATTTGGTGAGCATGTGTAAATAATCTAGGCAAGTACGTACATGAGTATAATATAAGGCATAAACTGAGTTGGTGTATAATAGAGTTTTCTAGCTTGGTTTTAAAGGATTTTGCTAAAGGAAAACTTGAAGATTTGTAAAACAAAGCATGATGAGCATTATGTTTTCAAATTTTGAACTTGCATATGTGCATAAATGAGTATGAAAGCATGATGTAGACTATGAGGAGTTATCTTGCATGCTTAAATAAGTTTTATTAATGGGGACTTAAAGTTTCAAAAACAAACTTAATAAAATATATACGATTGAGTTAGGAGTTTGTGAGCATGTTTATATGTTCTATCTATACATATGTGAAAATATGATGCATAGTAAGTAAAGTAGCTTTGCATACTTGATAGATTAACATAGTATTTTCAAGGAACCTGGAAAACTAGTTTTGTCAATAACTATATTACGAGTATTCTAGCACTTGACATACATGATTGAACTAATGCAAGTAGGTCTAGTAGAAACCTATGGACCACATAACATGTATGTAACGATTAACCGTAAGAAAAATTATGAATTTAACACTTAAAGTCTTGATCAAATAAAAATAGATGATGACGTATGCTAACGTTAGGATATAAGGTCAAACTTAGTTATCCACATACTAACACATATGTTTCGTATGATTATTCATTTTTGTGCAAGACGTGTGTTCACTGGTTTTCTTAGAAGCGACCATGTCTTGGTTTTTCACTGGGAGCAGCTACGGCAACACGCCACTCCCTAAGATAAACCAAAGTGGTAGCCACCACCTTAAAGTAGGATCAGATTTGTACATTATTGTACATGTTTATACATACTTGTTGATTTCCAGTATGTATACCTTAATTAAAAATCATCTAAGCTATTTGACTCGGGTAGATACATATTTAAGAATATCGTTGAACATGATAGAATACTATTGTTATCCAACCAAATTATTTTGGTTCGGATTCAGGCTAAGTATGAACATCCCGAATCTGGGAAACTTTTGTACGCCCAAGGCAGTTATGATGAACGAGAATATCATTCTAGTATGTAGTATTGATCAATACAGGGCATAACGGGTTGATCACCCCCCGTGCTCGTAAGTTATGACGATTTACAGATGAAGTTCTGTTAAACCTTTTCGAAAATAGAAAACAATGTTCATAGTCTGTCGACTAATCTCCATTTATAGTCAGTACATAGTTTCAAAATTTTGAAATAGAATTGGTATGTTGATTAGAATTATTTCAGTTACTTCACAACTATTGCTTCGTTGTAGAAGTGTCATTCAAAGAAAACATTTAATCCTTTCAACTAATGTTTATTGTTTGCTATTACTTGTTGGGCACTCAAATGCTCATTCTTGCTTAATTTAAATGTTTTCAATTAATTATGATCAACTAGAGGGCTCTGCCAGGAACAAACAGAAAGGAAAGCTGTCAGAATAAGTTGTGTTATCTTATGTAATAGCTAGACTTAAATAAGATGATGATATTTATTATCTATCATGTAATGAAAGGTTTAAAAGGTCGCGTACCTGGGATTTAGACAACTCTGATATGTAAATTAAGTTTGATATTTATGACAAAATTATTATTATTCCACTCAAAGAAATGGTATCGTGAAGCACTGAATTCGGGTTTCAAGTACCTAAATTTGGGGGCGTCACATGATCCCTGGCTGAGATGTGAGACAAGAACTAGGAGGGGAGAGACAGGGAATTCCTTCGCTAGTAAGACCTACCTAAGTTTATTTGGTATTTAATTGGTCGGTCAGAATATAGGGATAATATGTGGCATGTCAATTAACCCTTGTTTTGTGATAGTGTTTGAAAATGGCATCTGAAAATGTTGAGATTAACAATGAAGTACATGAGACCGTTGAGTCACCAACGATCAATACCCAGGATAATGTTTAACAGGAAGACAATAATCCTCAGATAAACAACAACATCGATTAGATGATGAACAATGGGATGTTCAGAGGCTTTATGCAATTCATGAAATATCAGACGAGAGAGACTCTTGTTCAAAATGCAGGTGGAAACACTGGCAACTCTCGGATGTTCACCGCTAAGAAGTTTAAGGAGATGGGACCACCGGAGTTTTTGGGAGAGCCAGAACCACTTAAAGCGGAGACGTGGATAAAGCAGATCACCAAGTTATTTGATGTATTGGGATGCTCTGAGGAGCAAAAGGTTCCCTTTGCCACCTTCATGTTACGAGGAGAGGCAGATTACTTGTGGAAATTAGTAAAACGTACTAAGCCTGCCGCACTCAAAATGTCTTGGGAGAAGTTCCAAGAGCTGTTCAACGACAAGTACTTTCCCAAAAGTATTCGTCACATAAAGGAGGTGGAGTTTATCAAGTTGGAGAAAAATAATATGACTGTGTCGCAGTACGAGGCTAAGTTTGCCGAGTTGTCCCGGTTCGCATCCTGTTTGGTTGATAATGAGGAGAGAATGACGCGAATGTTTCTGCGAGGTTTGAGACCCAAAATACGTCAATACCTCATTTCTCACAAATTATGTTTGTATTCAGATGTAGTGAATGGGGCTCAGTTATTGGAGCGCGATAGTGAGCCATCCCAACCAAAGGATAACGACCAACAATACAATAATAATCGTACCGGTGGCAACGGTCATCGGAACAATGATAACCATCGTGGAGGAAATTTTCATGCCAGAAATTGTAACCACTCCGGTGGTAATCATTGCCAAGATAATAGAAGAAATGATTCAAGTGGAAAATTCAAGAAGAAAAGATTTAACGATGATGGGAAGACGACGGCAGCAACACCAACACCAGCAACAAATTCTAGGGGAGGAGAACGACCGCCAGTTAGATGCTACAGATGCGGAGAGGAGAGACATATAAGTCCAAACTGTTCACAGCCTTCGAAGGTATGTTTTAGTTGTGGAAAAGATGGTCACATAGCTTGATTATGTCCTGTAGCGAAATCAAATCCAGCTGGGACGGTGGCACCAAAGGCGGATATGAACAAAACAAAGTCGGTGGTTTCAGGAAGAGCATTTTTTGTGACTTCTCAAAAAGTGTGTAACCTGAACGAAGTTAGCACGTGTTAGTTAATTATAAATTCTTGAGAAGTCTATACCTTATTAGATACTGGTTCTACCCATTCTTTTATCTCTCTTGCTTGCGTTCAACGTTTGAACTTGACCCCTAAGAAATTAAACTTTGACTTATCTATTGAAACTCCGTTATGAGAAACCTTCGTTACCTCCACTGTTTATAAATCTTATTTGATTTAAATCGACACTTTCACATTACCTGTCGATCTTATCTCTTTGAAAATACTTTCATTTGATGTGATTTTAGTAATCGATTGGTTAACTAATCATCATTATTTTCGTAAGGTTGTTAGCTTTCATATTCCTAACCAACCTGTTATGCGAATTCAAGCAACCAAACCACTAAAGTTAATCACTGTCATATCAAGCCATAAGTAAAGAGCCCCGATCCTTTCGTTGTTGACTTCCTTGTGTAGAATGCACCGAAGCCAGACTTTCCGTAGGCGACGCCGTGAATGACGATGGCAAGTTGATAGGTATCAATGTGACGTGTTATCCAAGTCTTGGATGAGAGTCATACTTTTGAATAATATTTCTATTGTTAATAAATTTTCGGACATATTTCTGAAGACTTCCTAGCCTACCCCTAGAGCGTGAAATTGAACTTTGTATTGACCCCAGTACAAAACTCATCTCTAAAACCCTCAACTAGTTTCTTCAACCAAAACAAATGTATCATGCGCCAAAGACGTTGGCTTGAGCTGTTTAAGATTACGATAATACCATTCAATACCATCCTGGAAAAAAAACGAACGTGGTAGCTGACGCATTGAGTAGAAGATCGTATGCGTTTACGAGTGCGATGTTGTTAACACAAAAACCCATTTTGTATAACTTACAAATGATGAAGATAGAGTTAAAGACCCTAAGGACCCACATAATGATGTCAAATAATACGAGTAGAATCGACGTTAACTGATAAAGTTAAAATCGCTCAAGCTACAAACCCGGAGCTGATGAATGTGAAGAAAAAGGTTCAAAAGGACGTTATTCTAGAATCAAGAATCCATGAAGAGAGGAAATCTCAACCCTCGATTTAATTGGCTCATTTGAAATCCTCGATCGAGTAGGAACTGTGGCCTATAGACTCGCTTTACCGCCAAGTATGTCGCGTGTTCATAACATTTTTTACGTATCGATGTTACGTAAATATGTAGACGACCCAAACCACATTATTGAATTAGAACTAGACGAGATTGCAAAAGATTTAACGTATGAGGAGAACGTGCTAAAATCTTGGATAAGAAGGATCATATTCGACACTCAAAGGTTATACCTCAAGAATTATAATCTAAACAAGGTATCCTCACCTCTTCGGCATACCAGGTACGTACGTAAATTTCGAGGGCAAAATTTCATAGGGAGGGGAGATTATAAGACCCTGAATTTTATAAAATGAAAATATTCAATTTTCCTATAATTATTATTCTATTTAGTAATTGGTTAAATTGATAAAAGGTTAAAGTTAAGGGTGATATTTGAAAATTTTGTAAAGAAAGCAAGCTGATATAAAATATTCGTTGTGTCAGGGAATATTCGTACGATGGCACAATCATTGGTGGACCCCACAACAGAAGTATTGTCGTATTTAGAAAACGACATAATTATCTTTTTATAAAAATAACGTGAAAGTTTTACTGTTAAACCTGTTGAACTACCCTTAGTAAAAAAAGTACAATGAATACTGGCGTGGTTGTATAGTAGCACACGGTATTTATTATTGATGCTTACATAAGAAGTCACTCAGTTATACTCAATTATTGCTACAGTCATATCTCTCATATTATTGATTCAATTATTGTCACAGTATCATTTGCATAATATTTTATATTATTAAACCAATAATTGAGACGACAAAGTTTTTCATATTATTATTTGCAATATTGACAATGTCTAGAAATTCTGTCAAGGAGAGGTTTGGTCACCTAATTGCGCGCCAATAAGGAGAAATCCTTATCGGAAAATCCCCTCCTTCCTAGGAACGACCTAGTTGTTAAATATTGTGAGTTATAATATTAATGATGAATAAGTTCGTGTTGATTAAAGATGAAATTCATAGTTCCATTGTGTTGGGATTATTTATGTTAGTGGAAATCGACATCTATTTCGATAATAATGGATGTCTAGAGGTTATATTGACCAATCGGGTAATTAATCAGATAAATGAGCAATTAATTCACATGCTTATAACTATTTGTTCACATGTGTGTACTATTGATTCACATGTATGTACTATTAGGGGAGGTGGTGCAAGATTGATAATACTTGCATGACTAAATTAAAAATGGAGGTATAGATGAAGGTTACTGTAATTATTTTTTTCACATACTTATAACTATTGAGTCACATGATTGTACTATTGATTCACATGATGTACTATTAGGGGAGGTGGTGCAAGTTTGATAATACTTGTAGGACTAAATTAAAATGAAAGAAAAGATGAAGGTATTATACTTGTAATATTTTGAGCCCCAAAATGTGCAATTATCGAAACTATATTTTTCTATAAATAGAAGCTCATTCTTCCTTCATTCTCACCAATTCACTAAGACTCACAAAAGCAATTATAGAGAGAGAAGCTATAGAGAGAGAAGTTATAAAGAGAAAGAAGAAGAGAAGACTACTACTTTACTATTCTAGTATCCAGTCTTCTTTTGAGGTAAGAGGTATTATTTATTTCATATTCTGAAGAGATATTATTTTTCGTTTTCGTATGAATATTATTTTCGTTCAATATTCATAAAGAATGTTATCTTCGTTCAATATTCGTACGAATATTATCTTCGTTAAATATTCGTTGGAATATTATTTTCATTCAACAGTTGTAAGGGATGTTATTTTTGTTCAATATTCGCTTGAAATAATATTTTCTTCCATACTCTGTAGCATGTAAGTAATATTATTTCATTTCAGATTTTGAGTTATATACTCATTTTGTTAAAGTTTTGGCTTCTATACTCCATGAAATTATGAAAATATCCTTGAAATTTGTGCTTCATCTAGTATCGTATCACAAGGATATTTTCTGCATATTCTTGTTAAATTTTAATCTTTTCATGTCGCAGTACTGTCCATGAGTACTATTCATTTATATGGTACTATTCACAAAAGTACTATTCATGGATACTATTCATAAAGTACTATTCATAAAGTACTATTCACGAGTACTATTCACAAAGTACTATTTATGGGGTACTATTCTCGAAGTACTATTCACGGGGTACTATTCACCTGGGTACTATTCACCTGGAGTACTTTCATGACAAAAATTGATTTATTTTTGGTCCAAATCATTTTTGATACAATATCATTCTTCAATTTTACTCCACAAAGCAGTATTATGTTGACAATTTGGATATTTTAAACTCTGGATAAATTTAAAGTCTTTAATATTTATCCTTGATTTTGTTTGATTAATTCTTATATAATTGTCATCATCCTCATGCTTATATTGTAATGAAAGTCATCTTTGGCTTACGTACATAGATGAACTGTTGATTGGTATGATTATGACCAGAGATCATTCGGTATAATCATGACCCGTAATGTTACAAATGATGTGGTAAAAGTCTTCATTGGCCCATAGTGCATTGATGGACAGTTGTTGGTATGATTATGACCAGGGATTATTCGGTATAATCATGACCGTTGATGATTACATGAATATCCTTGGTCCGTAGTGCAGGGTTGATTTGATGATGTGGTTTATTTATTGAGCTGAGTTTCAGCGATAAAGTTGATGAAAAACTTTTTAAATCATAGGAGATAGTAGATATCATGCTCTACTTGACTCTTCTAATGGATTGCTTATTCCGCTATAGCTTTTGATCTAAAACTTGTTGTCTATTGTATTCTATCAATTGTTATACTTTTGAAGGCTACTGATAATTTATTCTGCATTATCTTAGTCATAATATTTCTTACTGGGCTAGTTGAGCTCACCCTTTTCTTTCACTGTTATCTTCAGGAAATGAGAATATAGTTGGGACTGGTCGGGGAACAGATTGACGGTCCAGATGGTTGTTTTAGTAGTCCTCACTATTCTGTGAAATAGTGTGATAATAATTGTAATGAGGACTCCATTGAGAGTGGATATTGTTTAGAAGGTAATATTATTGTTTAAACTCTCAACTCATGTTGTATAATTAAGTTTGTATTTGATTTATGTACCATGTATTTGGCGACTAAAGATGGGTGATGTATACCTGTTTTGGGGGCGTCACAGTTGGTATCAAAGCTTAGGGATATGATCCCTGGCTGATATGTGAGACAAGAACTAGGAGGAGAGAGACGGGGAATTCCTTCGCTAGTATGACCTACCTAAGTTTATTTGGTATTTAATTGGTCGGTCAGAATATAGGGATAATATGTGGCATGTCAATTAACCCTTGTTTTGTGACAGTGTTTGAAAATGGCATCTAAAAATATTGAGATCAGCAATATAGCACATGAGACCGTTGAGTCACCAACAATCAATACTCAGGATAATGTGCAACAAGAAGACAATAATCCTCAGATAAACAACAACACCGATCAGATGATAAACGATGGGATGTTCAGAGGCTTTATGCAATTCATGCAACATTAGGCGAGAGAGACTCCTGTTCAAAATGCAGGTGGAAACACTGGAAATTCTCGGATGGTCACCGCTAAGCAGTTCAAGGAGCTGGGACCACCGGAGTTTTTGGGAGAGCCAGAACCACTTAAAGTGGAGACGTGGATAAAGCAGATCCCCAAGATATTTGATGTCTTAGGATACTCTGAGGAGCAAAAGGTTCCCTTTGCCACCTTCATGTTGTGAGGAGAGACAGATTACTTGTGGGAATCAGTAAAACGTACTCAGCCTGCCGCACTCAAAATGTCTTGGGAGAAGTTCCAAGAGCTTTTCAACGACAAGTACTTTCCCCAAATTATTCGTCACATGAAGGAGGTGGAGTTTATCAAGTTGGAGCAAAACAATATAACTGTGTCACAGTACGAGGCTAAGTTTGTCGAGTTGTCTCGGTTTGCATCCCATTTGGTTGATAATAAGGAAAGAATGACGCGAATATTTTTGCGAGGTTTGAGACCCGAAATACGTCAATACCTCATTTCTCATAAATTATGTTTGTATTCAGATGTAGTGAATAGGGATCAATTATTGGAGTACGATAATGAGCCAGCCCAACCAAAGGATAACGAGCAACAACACGATAATAATCGTACCGGTGGCAACGGTCATCGGAACAATGATAACCATCGTGGAGGAAATTATCATGCCAGAAATAGTAACTACTTTGGTGGTAATCATGGCCAAGATAATAGAAGAAATGATTCAAGTGGAAAATTCAAGAAGAGAAGATTTAACGATGATGGGAAGACATCGGAAGCAACACCAACACCAGCAACAAATTCTAGGGGAGGAGAAGGACCGCCAGTTAGATGCTACAGATGCGGAGAGGAGGGACACATAAGTCCAAACTGTTCACAGCCGTCCAAGGTATGTTTTAGTTGTGGAAAAGATGGTCACATAGCTCAATTATGTCCTGTAGCGAAATCAAATTCAGTTGGGACGGTGGCATCCAAGGCGGATACGGACAAAACAAAGTTGGTGGTTTCAGAAAGAGCGTTTTTCGTGACTTCTCAAAAAGCGTGTAACCTGAACGAAGTTAGCACGTGTTAGTTAATTATAAATTCTTGCGAAATCTATACCTTATTAGATACTGGTTCTACCCATTCTTTTATCTCTCTTGCTTGTGCTCAACGTTTGAACTTGACCCCTAAGAAGTTAGACTTTGACTTATCTATTGAAACTCCGTTATGAGAAACCTTCGTTACCTCCACTGTTTATAAATCTTGTTTGATTCAAATCGACACTTTCACGTTACCTGTCGATCTTATCTCTTTAAAAATACTTGCATTTGATGTGATTTTAGTAATCGATTGGTTAACTACTCATCATGCTTTTCGTAAGGTTGTTAGCTTTCATATTCCTAACCAACCTGTTATGTGAATTCAAGCAACCAAACCACTAAAGTTAATCACTGTCATATCAAGCCATAAGTAAAGAGCCCCAATCCTTTCGTTGTATTTTTAGTGTCCTTTTCATTACTTGTTCTTTGGTGTTCTCATGTTAATGTGAGATTTGTTTGAAAAACAAGTGAAAAAGGTCCCATATGTATAATGTCGATGATTTGACTTTAAGAGTCGCCAACAGGTATTTAATCGTCGCACTAACGCAATCGAAAAGGTTTGCACATCGACCCAAAGATGTGACACCGCTAAACGTCTCTGTGAAAACCGAGATTCATTTAGGTCCGGGGCTTGATTATGCGAGGGAAGGTGTTAGGCACCCCCGACATCCGTGTTGCCACTGCGGACCGCCACTTTTCAAAGAAACTATATGAATGAATGTGTGTGTGTGTGTGTGTGATCAATGTGCAATTATTTGGAAGTAGTGTTGTACTGCTCGCACTCTATATACATAGGGTTTGAATTTATAGAAAAATTCAATTTTAAACATGATATAACAATGAAGTTTTGTAAAAAGAGGTTTTTCAAACCCGTGCGTGCTCAATAGTAATTGAGGCCTTTGATACTTCCATTTTATTATTAAATGTTCTATTGTTTGCTTTTATTTTCGAGATGCAAGCATCTTCGAGAAAATAATATACAAAGAAGCGTCGAACTCCTCATGGGCATGACAACCATCCAAGGAAATTCGTATACATCAGAATAATGTACAAGTCGCTCACAAATTAAAAAATGTCCATCATGGAACCAATCTAGATTCAAGAGATCAATCTGTGATCACATGATTCCTAGGCTCACATGATACCGCAGCTTTGTATGGAAAGCAAGTAAGTAGTTATATATATAAAAGTCAGAAATATATATATATATATATATATATCAACCACCACAAAAGCAACTCCATGGGGGATCAAAAATGTAAATATATAAAAGCAAATATATATATATATATATATATAACCATATAAGTAAACCTGTGGGACATAATATATATATATATGATGATCAACCACCACGTAAGTAAACTCAAAGGGGACGAAATGTAAATAAAGTCAGAAAAGCGATCAACTCGCCACGAAGTAAACTCAGCAGATTTAAATGTAAATATATATATATATATATATATATATATATATATATATATATATATATATAAGCATATAAAAGTACCTGATGTAAATCTGTGCTCATCTCTGATATATCCGATAATAATTATATATATATATATATATATATATATATATAAATATATATATATATAATATAAAATCCATATATATATATCGACGCCATAATATATATATATATATATATATATATATATATATATATATATATATAAAGCAAAGAAAACGCTCCATAAAGTCTAGGCTCATCGATGTAGTCCCACCATATTATATATATATATATATATATATATATATATATATATATATATAAAAAGCAAGTAAACGCCCAAACCTAAGTTCAGGCTCAATCGAGGCATAACTCGATAATGTTAGTCCATATACAAAAATATATATATATATATATATATATATATATATATACAAAAAATGAAAACCACTTGACCAAGTCCGCAAACGCACACTACACGACTCTCAATGTGTATAACAAAGGTGTGCTAATATGGAAAGAAGGCTTTATAGAATATAAGAAGGCTTATAGTGGGCGCCAAAGTAGACTTCTATGACTCTATGTGGATAAACACTCAGCCCCCACGGATAAAAGTGTAGCTATATGTGAGCTAACAGTGTTTATAATCGAGGAAACACTCAATACGGGTGTATACAGAGTAAATTGATGTGGCTTCCTCGCTTTTTCTCTCTTTCTCTCCCAAATGGTCGCCCAAGGTCTATATTTATAGATCGATGGTCGCAGTACACCACATGCGCAGCCTGCGGCTATACCATGCGGTCGGTCGTGGTGCATCCGGCCTCATGTCCTCATCGTTCTTGAAGTACGTGCACTCATGCACATCGTAATGTCCGCTCAACTTGCGTAACTTCAATCCGAGCATCCGAACGAGGTATATGTGACCTTTTCTGACCGCTTGTGTCGAGAGTTACGCAATGACATGGATTAGAGGTTGTACGGAGTCGTGAAGAGGGTCCATGCCCATGGTCTTCAAGCTTCAAATTCTATCCAAGGTACCGCCACGCAGAATAGTCACTCGGATTGTAACTCCCTGCTTCTTGTGGGACATTGTTGGATGTATGTATGTATGAAGTGTTGAGACGACGCGCAGTGTTGAAGGGGGCAGATGACGCTTGACTCTTTGTCGGGTTATCACCGGGTTTGAGTTGAAAGTAGACGCTGCTCAGGTTACATCCGAGATTGACTACTTGTTGGTATGCCATGCGATATCATCTTGTGAGAGAGAACGCTGAGGTGGTAAGATGACGTTTGACTCTCACCGGGTTATCGCCGGCTTGAGCCGAAAGTAGACGCTGCTCGTGGTTACATCCGAGATTGACTACTTGTGTTTGAATGCCGCAAGGTCATCTGTGGGAGAACCTGTCTGCCCGATGTTAGCTCCGGGTCTGAGGTATGAGTGCCTCAGCGGGAGGTTTGAGCTTGAAGTCGATAGCATGTATTTGAAATAAGCATTTTGAGTTATCGCCGAATCGCAACAAAGACTCCTTGGGTTATCGCCAAGACGAAACTCTCGGTTATCTCCGAGGTTGGAAATGATCCTTCCGGTGTGTTCCGGGTTTGGAAATGATGTTCTCGGTGTGTGTCCCGGTTTTGAACTTGAACTTCCTAGAGTATCCGTAATGGATGTAAGTCGCCTTCCGTGGTTATCTCCGAAAGACGAATCGCCTCCCCGCAATGTTAGTAATAGGCGCAGAAAAATTTTGAGTGTCTACAGATGCCCCTCTTTATCATATTCATGCAATGCAAGGCATGGATAGGATAAAGAATCCTAGACACTTGAAAATGCAAGTAATGTAAACATGATGCTATATGCAAAGAACATGATGCAAATGTATGATGCATGATTGTCGTAATCCCGCTGGGATGACAATCGATGGCTTGACATGCGATCCAAGTCTTCAAGGATGTCGACGTTGGGGCTATCACCAAAGTCTTGAATCCTAGACACCGGCTTATATTCCATAGAGGTACCTCTTGTGTATAAGAGATCCGTGGGGATAAAGCTTTGTCTGCTTTGAGGATGTGTATAACATATTCCCTCATTCTCGTCGAGTTATCGCCAACAAATCCGTCACCGCCGTGGTTGCCTCGACCTTCGCTGATGTGTGTATCACCGATAGATCCTCGCTGGGTGCATTGTCAAGGTTGCTTGACCTTCATTGATGTATGTGTCAATGGTCGATTGCATTGTAAACCCCCACACGGGGAAGGTTGCTTCGATGGGGGTTTACTTTGCCATCTACCGACATGACGCCAAGGTTGCTTTGACCTTCATCGATGTGTATCAATGGTCGATTGCATTGTAATTTCCGCCACGAAGGTTGCTTCACGGGGGTTTACTTTACATCGATGATGTCAAGGTTGCTTGACCTTCATTGATGTGTGTATCAATGGTCATTGTTGTATCATGTACACTTCGCCAGGAATACTGATGATTGAAAGATGTATGCTGTGACTTCACCGGGATACTTGGATGATTGAAAGATGTGCGCCAGACTCCTCACCGGGATACTAAATCATTTGATAACTTCTGGATTGTAAATTTCCCCACGGGGAGGTTTAGCATCTCGTAGCTTTTTGCGTCAGAATTTCCCACCGGGAGGTTTAGGGTCAGACCTCGCAATGACGGCATCGACCTTTGTGAGGTATTGCCGAGCATGATCTCGTGAAAAAGTCGAGCTCATCGAGATAAGATACCCTACATTCAAAGCGAATACCAATGAGATGGCGGAATTCAATTTCAACCCGCATTTAAACCAGATTTCAAAGTTATTCCGCCAATCGCAGAGCATTTTTATTCCCGATTTGGCCTTTTCACTTTGTGAGACCTCCTTTCAAACTCTAATCGAGCGAGCCGAGGTGTGGACCCACGTAGAGTGCCGCAGTATACCTATGCAGTCAGCAGCAGTGGAGGCTCACCCAACCGTGGCTATGTAAAGCCCAAAGGTTGCTTTCATAAGTCATTTTCAAGTCATACACAAAGGAAATCTGAGAGCTCTTCTTCAGATCTCACTGAAGTTCGGGCAAACTTTCTCGTGATATTCTCGCCACCGCATAAGCGCTTTCATCATCGCCCCGGTAACATATGCATGTATTTTTTTTTTCAATTTCTATCCGCTTGAAAATGACTTATCACATGAAATGCATTTAGACACATAGTAGTGAATATGCATGCCGATATGACTTGATAAAAAATATTCAACATAGCAAATGTTAGTATTAAACCATGTCAATATAATGATGTGAAAAAATTTGACTTTTGAAATAAATAAATTGGCACCTTTTATCGCTATTTCTTATCCTATTTGAGGACAAATGAGTAAAGGTAGAAAAGCAAAACAATCCCGTAATTAGACTACACTTACGGATTTTTTTACTATGATGATAATGCATGTAGATGTATATGATCGTGTACAAAAGTGCTATCGAATGGCCACCTAGTCATGCCTATGTGCATGTGGATAGTCCCATTTACAAAGGGGGCTATGGCAAAATTTTCCAAAATGTAGGTATTGGATAGTCATGCATTTTTAACTCTACTGTAGACGTATGTTAAAACAATGCATGCATGCATGTAATCATAAAATGCATTTTGAAAAGCTCCAGGTAAGAATTTACCACACCCTTTCTGAGGTGATTTGGAGATTTGTTGTCCAGATATTATGGATCCGGATCAGCCGAGTAGTTCCCGTAGGACTACTTCTGGTGTACGGAGGAGGGCTTCTGAAGAGCCTCAACGCCATTCCTGCACGTATGTCCTCGCTGCTTGGTGGAGGCGGTGATACGTCCTATTCGGGTTGAAGTGCCGAATGTCGAGGACGAGGAGGAGGATGTACCGATCGAGGTTCCTGCTCCTGCTGTACGTGTTCCCCGTAGGGAATTGCCAGGTATTCAAGTGACGAACCCAGATCTTCTGGGTGACTTGAGTAGGCATCCTTCAGTATACCTGCATGCAAACGAGGTATGAAGTTAGATCTTTAATCTTCCTTATTTCCTATTGATGAGGAGTCAAGGATTCTCGATGTTGATCTCAGATTTGATGTAGGTTCCCGCTTCACACAAACCTCGAGGGAACTGGTTTAGCATCCACTCTATGTATCGTGCTTTGCATGATGACTATAGAGATTGTTGTACATGGTCGGGATTTGGGATGTTCTTCTCCATTCTTCCCCGTCACCGTCCCCCGGGTTACCTCGTGGCATTGTCTCGAGCGGTGGTTTCACCGCACTCACCACCCATTTGTCGGATCGTGAGGTGATGATGACGCCGATGGATTGGCGCTTTATCATGTATGGAGTTTGAGGGGATCCAAAGGCCTTGCACGGACGGATATTACCCCCCACCGCCGCCGATCCTTGTTGGGAGTTCCATGAGGCGCCAAGGGCGTGACTATTCAGACGGGTCCTTTGAGCGTAGATGCTATGAGCGTCTATTGAGTGAGCCCATACCCGATGATGTGAGAGTCGTGGATCGATTCTTCTACGATTGTTCCCCGATGATCATTAGGGGCTGCTTATATAGCAGATAATTCCTCTACTATGTCCTTCGCTTTGATCAACGCCACTCGACACGTGGACCGTGATAGAGAGTATGATTGGGGTTCCTATACCTTTGCCTACTTCCTCGTGGGAATGCGATGCGATCGCAGGGCTCGACCGAGGCGTGGTTAGGATTCTACCCGCTTCTCACCGGTGTGAGTGTTTCTCTTGTCTTTTCCCATGTATAAAGTTAAGAGTGTCGACCGACAAAGAGATGTTGCCTTTGTGTCGGGCGCTTTGGGCCCATGAGAGGCTTCCCTGTTTATGGCCCCTATGAGCGCAGCTAGGTTTAGACACCTATCCACGAGGACGGAGATGGCATCATTCCATACCAAGCGAGGTCCCCGCTGGTCGAGGGTTTCACTCATTGTCGCCATAAATGAGTTGTTGACAAATGATGTCATCACATGGATTCCCTACTCGAGAGCATTTGGGAGTTGGATTTGAGGATGGGTACCCGACTGGAGTAGAGTACGTCATTTCCACTCGCTGGATTCCTCTCTTTATAGATGGAGGATGGGAGCTCTATTTAGGAGAGCGTGCTATCAGGAGCACTACAGAGAGATCCAGATGCCGATCTTGCCTCCCCGCCAGCGTTATTGGCCTATTTCGTTTCAGTCACCCACCCATCATCGACATCCCATTGATGGGGATCGACGGCTTTTACATTGTCGAGGGCCCCTCGTCTCGTGGAGATGTTCCAAAGATTGGTGGATCCTCGTACTATTGGAGCTCGCACTCGCCGCCACACAGCTTTATGGGGGATATGGTTCCAGTGATCCGTGATGATGATGGATTGGCTAGCCTGTGTCGTAGATCCGACTCATGTGACACAGATTGATGATCGACCCGGCAAATTGGACCGATACATCTTTTCATTCGCATTTGGGCAGTAGATCCTTCAGAGGTAGATACTTTTGATCCTTCCAGCCTCAAGGCCGCCGCCCCTCAGTGACCCATATGGCTTTTTGCCGGCAGATCCTCCTTGTATCGGCCGACATCCCCAGAGATAGAGATCCAAAGACTCAGAGGAGTTACATCAGTGGACAAGATCGATGATGTGTATATCGACACCATTGACTTTTTTCTCGATGTATTTCTCGTTATCTCTTTTGATAGGCCTCTCATTAGTCACCGGGTAGCTTCACCCCATTCTCGCTATATCTTTGATAGGCCTCTCGTTAGATGTTGGGTAGCTTCACCCCATTTCCTCAGATTTTAGTCAGATAGAGATGTATTATTAGATGATGATATACTTAGGAATGTATGCACAGTTTCCATTCCCTATATCATATTGCCATCTATTGTATCATGCATGTTATTATGTTATGCATATATATATGTATGTCCAGAGATATTCAAAGATCGACCGGATGGTCTTATGACACGGCCCCGCATGTATGTCTTCTTCGATAGCTTAGTCAGATTGATCATACCCCACCATTTTTGGTGGTATCTCGTATGCGCCATGGTATGATAGATAGTATATCACCATCGATATGGTGATCAGAGATGATTTGTCATATAAGATACTATGACCCTATTGATGTTTCAGTGTTCCCACAGATTTGTAGAGGGTATGCTAGAGCATCGGGTATCGAGAGGCAAGTTTTCGATTTGGGACCTGTGAGTCGACTCACTACTTTGGAGGAGTATGCACGGTTGACGATGTCGCCACCGGACACTCTTTACGTGTATATACGGCTATCGGAGACATGAGCAGATAGCTCATGACCCTCACCGATTGAGACGTAGAGTGGTACAGATGATGAGATTACATCCGCCACGGATATCCCAAAGATTTTCTATTTGATGATTTTGGCTCGAGGATAGTTATGCACGGCATTCCGGGGATTTCACCACACCGGAGGATCATCATGCTCTCAAAACCAGTGGTGGATGTACTCGCTTTTGTGCGATTGTCATATACGCCTTCATGCCGCAGCACATGGATGAGTTGGATATCTGCCATCATTATGGCAAAGGAGAGCTCTCGTGGAGGGTCATACCATTGTACCGATGATCATTGCAGAGACTCGAGGTCACCCTACATATCGCTGCACTTATCCCACAGGAGTGTTCACAGTAGCTCTGGCCATGCCAGATGTGTGGTTTATGTCACACTTGAGACCGATTGGCACACTTTAGATTTGCAGGGGTTTTGTTTCACCCATGATATAGCCATGTCATACTCTTTTTTCAAATTCTCATGAGTGTACATGATGTCGCATCGTGGTCACTTTCCGGCAGGATTAGGGATCCGCTTGCCATATTGCCGTGTTCAGGGCTTAGTTCACTCTACAGCTTCATTACTCATGCTCCGCATGGATTATCTCCTCCGGCCGATTGAGGGGTATGATTACTTATCATCCACCGGGGCCGTGATGTGTCAGCTTGACCAGCTTCAGATTTTCACCCTTATGAGGGGGCAAAGTGAGTCAACGCTCGCTTCGCTTCACACCGCTTATCACGGAGGATGATCCAGTGTTGATGCCCGCTGGGATCAACGAGTCGGCCGAAGTTTTCTTTCACCATCCGGTTGTTCTCAGAGAGTATTTCGCATGGATGGAGATAGAGATCGATTGGTCGCAGTAGTATCCATAAAGGCAGTGATGACCGATTCTCGACGATGAGAGAGCCTATAGAGGAGGCCGACATTCCCATCGATGATTTGATCATTGGGTCGCCAAAGATTTGTGATGGATTCTCCCACCCCGAAAAGCCATCACATTTCAAAGATTCTAAGACAACATTTGGAGCAGAGCTTACATCCGATGACCTATGATAGAGATCAAAGGGGCCGGCGTCGATGCTTTCTGATGAGAGAGACGCCGCCTATTAGAGAGGGATGAGGCTAGATCACCAGGGATGCATTGATTGCGAGCGGATGCCGCCTTATCTGCTAGGGATGTGGCCATTGCAGATAAAGATTTCAAAGAGATCCCAAATGATGATGACCTGCTGGCCTTGCCGATATGAGTGCTTACATTGATGAGCATTATGCCACCATGCAAGCTAGCCTCGATCCGCTAGCTCGTAGATACCTCAAAGCAGAGCTTGCAGCAAGCATACCTCCGCCTTCGTAGAGGGATGCCATGTTAGATCCGATAGTCCGTGATACACACACGATCTCATAGATAGCTTTGTATTTTCCTCGCATGCATTAGCTTAGCCATTTTGTCATGTACAAAGATATATGTATATATCAAACAAAGATATGTGTATGGCAGGGAAATATATTTTGATTCACTTCCCTTTAGTTATGCCTTGATACTTGCTTGATATTTGCCTGCTTCTTCGTGGCCTTGTGATCTTGATGCATTCTCAACTTATCCTCGATAGGTGGACATTGAGACGCCGCAAGATCTCTCGTAATGGATCATTGATTTCAGATATCCCTACCATCTTTGGTGTCTTGGGACCGGTATCTCAGATGGAAAAGTGGAGAGGAGGGTGGTTTTTCCTCTCTCGAGATTGACCGCACTACGATGGTCGCCAAGATTTCTATTTGTGAGAAGCCTAGTTAATTCCATCTCTTATGGGTTGGTATTGCTTTTTGAGGCACGATCGCAGCTTTTTTAGATGGTCACCGAATCTTCTATTTGTGAGAAGAGGTTGGGTAATTCCATCCCTTTGATCCAAACCGATGAAATGTGGTGAATCAAGGTTGATCCCAAAGACTCGTGTGACAAGTATTTTTGTTCGTAGGGGTTAGATCGAACCATGAATGGTCGCCACGCACTCCTATCAAGAGGAGATCAAGTCTCACGTAGTTCAACCTCGTAAGAGGTTCAACGCTAAAATGTGAAAGGCGATAGGTGTAGAAATGTTTTTTGTTGTTTTTTTTGTGAAGAAAGGGTAGAAATGTTTTTGTTGTTTTTTTTTATTATGACCGCCATATATAGAATATGGTTGCCTACGCACTCCTGTGTATCGTGGAGATCAGTCGACGACGAGTTCAGCCCGCTCGTGACTTAATCGCAGCCAAAGAGAAGTGTAAATCCCATGTGCAAAGCTATATCATGGGGAGAAGAAAAAGTTTGATCCCATAATGGGGATAAACCGCAGGTGTGGAAAAAGTTTAATCCCGCCTTCAGACAAACTGCAAGCGAGAGAAAAGTTTAATCCCGCTTTCGTGATAAACTCGCAAGTGTGAAAGGTTCAATCCCGCCTTCGTGATAACCAAAATTGTATGAAAGGTTTGAAATGAAGTGAAACCAGTCACCGGTTTGAAGTGTATGTTTCCTCGAGGGCGTAAGAGTTTGTAAAAAAGAGAGGGTTCAAAACCGAATGACGGGTGATTTGATGATCAACACCAGATGTTTGTTTGATGGTAACCTCGTATATAGTACCGCTTTCACGGTGTCCGAGAGTTGATAAGTCGTGGAAATTCATCGCCATCCATTTCCTCGCAACTGAGAGCACCTCCGTCAATACCTCCTCGACAACAAATGGGCCTTCCCAGCTAGGAGCGAATTTTCCTTAGAATGATCTTGGTTGTCAATGATCTTCTTCAAAACCAAGTCATGTTGTTTGAACCCACCAGAGTCGGATTTTTTTTTGTAGGATCGCATGATCCTTTGTCGATATAATCGACTCATGGAAGATAGTCGCGGTTCGCTTTTCGCCTATTAGAGACAATTGGTGATACCGCCTTGTACCCATCGGTCTTCATCCAACCGAGCATCCATCAACACTCGAGGGGATTCCATTTCCACCTCTATGGGGAGCACCGCCCATCCCATAAGCTAATGAGTAGGGGGTGCCCCAAAGGAAGTACGATATAGAAGTTCTGTAGGCTAATAAAGTCGAGGCAAGAGGTCGTGCCATCCTTTGTGATCGCTGACATTTTCTCGCATGATCTTTTGATGTTTTTATTAGCCGCTTAACAAAGACCATTCATCTTTGACCAGATGACGAGTGAGTTAAGGTGTTTGATGTGGAATTTTCTCGCATAACTCCTCCATCATTTTGTTGTTGAGGTTCTTAGCATTGTCTCACACAAATGACCTCTCGTTGTCCATATCGATGCATTTACATTGTTTCGGCGAAAGCAATGATGACTTCTTTAGTAACCCCGGGAAGGATGTCGCTTTCTACCCATTTGGTGAAGTAGTCGATCATGGTGAATATGAATCGATGTCCATTATCGGCTTTGGGCTCGATGGGCCCGATCACGCCCATTCCCCACATCGAGAAGGGCCATGGCGAACTCATATCAGGAGTTCCTCGAGGGGCGTGGATAGCATTCCCATGAATCGCATCGATAACACCTCTCGACGTGATCATCACAAATACCTTTGAGTGTAAGCCAATAATGCCCTCGCTCTAAGGATCTTCTTGACAAGTAGGGGTCCGCCATGTGAGGGCCACAGACTCCACCATGGATCTCATCCATGAGTCTCTCGAGCTTGGTCTTTATCCGCACATCCGAGGAGACCTAATCCTCGCATCTCTTTTATAGAGTGCATCTCCACTCAGTAGAATTTCATAGCAAAGTCGATGAATCCGCCTTTTCTCGCTTAGGGCTCACCTCAACGGTGTAGATCCATCTCGCAGATACTCCTTGATGTGTCGATACCAAGGGTTGTGGATGGGAGGTAGTTCATCCGATACTTCTCCAACATAATTCCCATAGATCGGGCTTTTTGCAGAGCAAACGTGATGCTTGGCATGTTTTCCTTGTCGATATATGAACCAAGGAGGCCAACGCTAATGCATCCGCAAAATCATTCCTATTATGAGGAATGTGTAGAAAGGAGATTTCTTCAACTCCAAAGCCATCTCAGAGAACTTGCCGATGGTAAGGCAAGAAATGTAATTTTTTTGGTTTGATAAATTCCTGTGGATTGTCTCGATTACCAATTCGTAATCCCCAAAGACAAGCTTAACCGCTCGATGCCCATTGAATCTGGCAAGTTTTAGCCCCATGATACAACCTTCATACTCACCGTGTTGTTGTGCCGATAAACTGCAATTTGACGGCGACGGATACCGCTTCCCCAGATCGGATATTAGAACTGCTTCCAGCCTCCAGAGCCTTCATGTGCTAATACCCATCAAAATACATTTTCCACGTATGCATGTGTATCGTATCGATGTTGTTGTTGAATCGTCATTACCCCTTCATCGGGGAAGTATGTTTCAAGGGTTTGTAGTCCCCGCAGCAGTGCGCCGCCAATGATCCGCAATTCCTTGACCTTTTGATGACTTTTTTTGCGCCACGTAGATGATGTCAAATTGTCAGTAGGATCAACTACCATCCGGATAAATGACAATTCAAAGATGGGCTTATCGAACACATACTTAAGAGATCCATCCACGGATATGAGATGGGTCAGTGACCATGGAGGTAATGTTGTAACCTCATGGAAGCCCATGCTAAAGCACAACAAGTCTTCTCAATCAAAGTGTACTTGTGTTCACCGATGTCAATCTTTTGTCGAGGTAATAGATAGCTCGCTTCTTGCCTCTATCATCTTTTTTTTTTCCCCAAAGATACAAACCCCATGGCATTGCATTGTTTTTATGGATGTGTACATGAATAGGGGAACATCATCCCCGGAGGTACCAAAATAGAGCGCGAATCACCGCTTTTTTAATGGTAAGGAAGGCTTTCGACACTCATCATTCCATTTCATGGAGGAGTTCTTCCTTAATAGCTTGAAGATCGCTCTCACAAAGTTGTCGTGAGTTGAGAAATGAACCGCTAATGAAGTTGATTCTTCCCAAAAATCCTCGTATTTCCTTCTCTCGTCTGAGGAATGGGCATTTCCTCGATGGCCTCGGATTTTGGTAGATCCAGCTTCAATCCTTTGTGGTCGATTAGAAACCTAGCAACTTGCCCGACTTAACACCAAAGGCGCACTTGGTCGATTCAACTTCAAGTCAGACTTACGCAACCTATTGAAAAGTTTTCCGAGATGGTCTAAGTGGTCATCCTCCTTTCGGATTTGACAATGATGTCATCCACGAGATCTCTATCTCTTTGTGCATTAAATCGTGGGAAAGAGCCATCATAGTCACCGATAGGTTGCCCCAACATTGATGAGGCCGAATGACAACCGCCTCAGAGTAAAAGGTTCCCAAGGCGTGATGAAAGCAGCTTTTCACACGGTCCTCCTCAAATGACCATAATTTGATGGTACCCCAAAGCAATCAAAGAAAGGAGTACATGTCGTATTGAGCAAAGATTGTCAATAAGAATGTGGATAAATGGCACGGAAAGCTATCTTTAAGGCAAGCTTTGTTCAAATCCCAAATCCACGCAGACTCGCACCTTTCCTCCCCGGTTTAGGCACGGAACAATGTTGATATCCACTCCGATATGTGAGACACCATGATGATGCCAAATTTGAAATTGTTTCACAATTTCTTCTTTAACTTTTAAACTCCACTCAAGTTTCAATCGCCTGAGTTTTTGCCTAACTGGCTTGAATCCTTCTTTAATGGGAAGGCGATGAAGAACAATGTCCGTGGACAAACCCACCATGTCTTCATGAGACCATGCAAACACATCCTGGAATTGGGTTAATAGTGCAACCATGTCATTCCGCTGATTTGTGGTAAGGTCCGAACCAATTTGATAAGCTTAGGGTTGTCTAAGGTTCCAAGATCGAAAGAAGTGGTTTGATCAAGATTGGGTTTGGGTTTGTCTCACACCCATTCCTTAATCTCCGAGGGTGTCTCAATGTCCTCTCGATGTCCATCAAGTCTCGAGTCCAACTTTGCATCAAAGTTACAACCCTTGTGGAGAGAAGGCACCTCATCGCTAAGTACAGCACATCTAAATTCGTAGTCCTCAAACAAAATATGCTTTCACTTAATATATGCAACTCGCTCGATCATACAAAAGTGTTAGTATGTACTTGATAAAATAACCGCTAGTATCAGAAAGGAAAGCAAGCAATTAAAGTTATCTACAGGCGTAGGGATTTTTCACCCATTTTACCTCGCCGACCCAATGCATGGAGTGCCGCCCAATTGTCGAGGGCAAAGTCCTCGATGGATCGCAGTGATGGAAGGATCGCCATTGTCCTCCTTCTCCCGAATGATAACCATGACATCCGGGCAATCATCGTCTGGGTGTATCTGCTTGTATGTTCATCATGAACAATGACGCGAGATGCCCGCCATCATCAAGGCAATGTCATGTTTACGCTTTTTTTTTTTCTTCCACTTCGGGATCGTGAATCAAGACTTCTTTAGCTTTGATTGGCACCGGTTTAGGAAACAAAGATGGCCACAACATGGGATGGCACCTTTATCGAGACCGTATTAGCTCATGGGGTAAAGGTATAGAAAATCGCCGCATGCATGGAAAGTTTGAGGAACCTCGCTTGTGCTTATGAGGATTCCTCGTGATCGAATCGCGTAATAGCCTAGTCCTACTGCTCCAATTTGGTCGACACTTGGATAGGGTGCTAATACCCCGCTCGCTTATCTTTACCAAGCCCTTGTCCAAAGTTGATAACCCAATGACATCATTTCTCGAGTGGCCGATATAACCTCGCAGAAAATCGGGTATGGGAAGTGGCGCCCAATAGAATGGTATCAAGGTGGTACTCACTTCCGTAGTATGAAAACGGCTTGCCAACTTCTAAATCAAGTCGATGATTGGTAGAGTTCCTTGTTCGTGACATTCCGCTCAAAGACTGATGAAGACTAGATCGTTGTTGATAATGTATTTGAGTTGTTGATGTAGCATGGAGGAACGACTCAAATACCATGTGTATCCATGGTCTCCCAATAAAGAAGTTTCAGATCCTCGAATCTATCTTGAGGACGTGAAGGATACATTGAATGTATTTGGACCAATCTCAATTGGCAACTCAATCTTTCCGACGGAATTTCGCTCGGATCCATCAAAAGCTCGATAACCGTATGGGTCGCTTTGGATCCTCTTGAGATTGACATTCATCTTCACCAAGGTGGCATAAGGATAGATATTTAGAGATGAGCCTCCATCTATGTAAAACTCCAACAAGCATGTACCCTAAAGACAAAACCGCAATGTGCAATGGCTTGCAATGACCGGCCCCTTCGGTGGTATGTCATCATCAAGAAGGATATCACATTGTTGTTGAAAATGTGATCAACCAAATGTTGAAATTTTTCCACATCCACCGATTTTGGCAAGTAGGCTTCTTCCAAAACCTTCAAAGAAAATCTTCCGATGATCCTCGAAAGAGAAAACCAAGTCCAAAGATAGATATCTCGTGTGGAGCTTCTCGCAAGCTTAAAACCACTTTTGGCTTCATTAGGGCCCATAGTGCGAGGAATTTTTCAATCTTCTCCATGGGAATCTTCCCTTGCTTTCGCAAGTAGGTTTCATAACCCGCTGAGGAAGATACAAAGGATTTTCCCCACACATCGTAGAAAGAGAGAGATGAGACATGGATCCTTCAAATTTTCATAATTCCATGGAACTTTGTGTGTGTCGACAACAGATGTTGTGGTCTCAAAGGTAAAGAAATTGGCTCTGTAAGCGCCACTTTTCAAAGGATTGTCACCCTTTGAGTTGAATTGGTTGTCAGATGGGAAATACTTTGATAGCCTCATCATCCACTTTGATATAACTCGCTATCGATCCTTCCATTTGGTAGGACATGCATTCCCGCCTTGAGTTGCATAAAAGGTAATCATCTCGCTATTTGCAGAACACCGCTATCAATAAGATTCTCAATGAGATGGCGAGTGCCCAACATTCTTCTCGTGGTCGTGACCGCGAGAATGTGAATGATATTGACACACTTCATCGTAATTGAACCGCCCCGAAGCGGGGATTGATTGAGGCGTAAGGAAGGTAATTCTTCCTTCATTGATCAACATTTGCAATATCTCCTCCATAGATTGGCCAAGATAGGTAAATTCCTTTGATTGGCAAAATCCCGACGGGCTTTTTTAGCATCGCTCTCTTTGCAACCTTATCCTCCATAGCTTCGCTTTCAAAGGTGGTGATGGAGCATTCATAATAAAAAAGGAAGGAGATAGGCATGCTCCTCGCTCGATTAATCGGCGCGTGACTTGATGTCAGGGGGTCACCACCAGCCGCGCAATCGCTCAATTTGTTTGCAAAGAGCTTTCATCTTTTCGCTCCATAGTGAATCGAACTTTTGCATAATCCCATCTCATCAACACCGCCTTTGAGGGTTTGGGATGATTCACCATTAGAATTGAAACTCGCCCAAAGGCTCCAACCGATCATGTTGACTTCTTCTTTTTGTGTTGAGGAAGAGGGTTGTTCTTGCACGTGAGGTTGATCTCGTTTGGTGACCACGATCTCACCGTTGTTCATTAAATCTTGAATCTTGTGTTTCAAGGCCCAACAATCTTGAGTATCATGTCCAGTGCTCCAAAGATGATAAGCACATTTCCGAGTAGCATTAAAACCCCTCCCATTAGGGTCATCAAGCGAAGAAGAAGTGTAATTTTCTTCCGAGTAGTCAAGAGCAAGAATATTCTCGAGCGAGTCCCCTAAGGGTGTGAACGCTCGAGGACGCTTTTACTTCCCACCTTTAGGCAATGGAGGGTTTGAAGATTGTGCTTGAAAAGGGGAGTAGTTTCTCCTCAGTAGAGGCACGCTTTGATTGCCTTTTTGACCTTGTAGTATCAAGGAAACATCCTCCTCTTTCTTTTTATGGATTCTCCGGGTTGTTTCCATAAGATCCGGACCGATGTGCTCAAAATATGCCTTTAAGAGCTGCTAGGTCTTGAATTTTACCGCACTTCAATCCCATTTCACCATCTCTCCGTGTTTGATCATTTCAGAGAATGGTTTGCCAATACCAAATAAGACTCTCTCATAGAAAGGAGCTTCTCAGACATCTATGAATGTCATGACCATTTCGATTCCGCCATGGAAGGAATAACTTGAGCAAAGAAGGCGCCCACCTTTGAGCATACTCTCCGAAAGACTCATTAGACTGCTTCTCGACCTTGGTAATTTGGTACCGGCCAGAGCCATCCGAGATTGAAAACTCAGATTGAGTGAGGAAGGCGTGAGCCACCTCTTCCCAAATATGGATCTTTGAGTTGTCTAATCTGTATACCATGAACGGGCTTCTCCAAATGACTTTTCTCAAAACAACCGCATTCGAAGCTTTTCATTTTCTCGCAGAAGACCCAAGTTCTCCAATGAACACTTTCAAATGTGTATAAGGATCCCTAATCCGCCATACTTTTCAAAATCGGGGTTTTGAATTTCTCTCGATAATGAACACCGTGGAAAGATACAAAGGTCAAAGATATGATACACTTCCATGTGTTCCAACCTTTGAGAACACTTGAGTTTCCTCCATTTGGAGTACTTTCTTCCCGATATCACCGGTGTCCGGATCTCCTTTGAGATGGGTGTTGTCGTGGTCTTTGTTGGTCGATCCAACGGAGGTTCTAGATTTGTTTTATCTAGACCTTGTGTTCCTCCTCGTGTAGAGGATTCTCGATGTGGAGGGATTTTTGTACCTCGAGTGGACTGATGCAATTTTTAAGCAAGACAACCAAATTTGTGATTTGTCGACTTTAATCCGCCAAATTCTTCTCGAGAAACAGATTAGATCGGGTCGACGAAGACATGATCGGTCAGAGGCTCGTGGGCCTTTTTTTGATTTTGAGCGGGTAATGTGCCCAATGATTTCCTACAAAAGACTTATGTAGTTTAGTCTTAGGGTAATGTAAATGTTATCATAATATGTCCATTTTAGGAATATGGTCCTCAAAAAACCAGGTGTTAATTGATAACATGCATGCACAGATAATCTTCATATTTTCCATTACATAAAGATGAACATGGAATAAAATTACAAGTAAATGCTTTTACAAGTAATTGAAAATGGAAAGCATGAAGAGACTTTCTCCGCTTGGTTTATCGTAGGTCGACCTATCTTAGGGTTTCTCTCACGCTTTTTTGGCATGAAGGTTCCTGCATCATCGCAATCTACTTGACGGAAGTTAATCCGGCCTTTCAACCGAGCGAATCTGGTGGTGCCTTTCCCGAGCCCCGCTGGAATTATTCTTCCTACGAGTCCAAAGAATCAAACACCGACAGATAGCCTCCCCGATGGAGGAACCACACAACATACATTCACATACAACGTGTCTCACCGCTTATGCAAAATGATGACATGTACAAAGCACTAATATCGCAGATAGATATAGTATAGTGCAAAAGTAAAAAAATGCATTCGCACACATTCATCATAAATGTAAATGCAACATTCACACACAAGCATATAACAATTTTGAAAAGCTTGTAATAGCGGCTTAAGCCCTCTTACATCGAGTCCCCAAAGAGAAGTCGCCACCGTCGACGCCGGGATTTTTTTAGTGTCCCTTTTCGCATTTGTTCTTTGGTGTTCTCATGTTAATGTGAGATTTGTTTGAAAAATAAGTGAAAAAGGTCCCATATGTATAATGTCGATGATTTGACTTTTAAGAGTCGCCAACAGGTGTATTTAATCGGTTGCACCAACGCAATCCAAAAAGGTTTGCACATCGACCCAAAGATGTGACATCGCTAAACGGGTCTCGTGAAACCGAGATTCATTTAGGTCCGGGGCTTGATTATGCGAGGGAAGGTGTTAGGCACCCCTCGACATCCGTGTGGTTGCCACTACATGACCGCCACTTTTCAAAGAAACTATATATGAATGTGTGTGTGTGTGTGTGTGTGGATCAATGTGCAATTATTTGGAAGTAGTGTTGTACTGCTCACACTTATATATACATAGGGTTTGAATTTATAGAAAAATTCAATTTTAAACATGATATAGCAAATGAAGTTTTGTAAAAAGAGGTTTTTCAAACCTCGTGCTCAATAGTAATTGAGGCCTTTGATACTTCCATTTTATTATTAAATGTTCTATTTGTTTGCTTTTATTTTCTAGATGCGAAGCATCTTCGAGAAAATAATATACAAGAAGCGTCAACTCCTCATGGGCATGACAACCATCCAAGGAAATTCGTATAATCAGAAAATAATGTACAAGTCGCTTTACAAAAAAAAAAAATGTCCATCATGGGAACCGAATCTAGATTCAAGAGATCAATCAGGATCACATGATTCCTAGGCTCACATGATACCGCAGCTTGTATGGAAAGCAAGAAGCGCTATATATATATATAAAATAGTCATAATATATATATATATATATAGACATGATCAACCACCACGAAGCAACTCCATGGGGGATCGAAAATGTAAATATATAAAAGCTAAATATATATATATATATATATATATATATATATCAACCACCATCAAGTAAACCAACCACCACGAAGTAAACTCTGTGGGGACGAAATGTAAATAAAGTCAAAAGTAATCAACCGCCATGTAAGTAAACTCCAATGATTTAAATGTAAATATATATATATATATATATATATAAAATATAAATATAAATATATATATATATATATATATAATCCATGCTCATGCTATATCCGATATATATATATATATATAAAATATATATATATATATATATATATATATATATATATATATATATATAAGAAAACGCCCGCATATAAGTTAGGCTCATCGATGTGTCTAACAACAATTATATATATATATATATATATATATATATATATATATATAAGTAAATAGCAAATGCCCTGCACCTAAGTCTAGGCTCAATCGAGGCATAACTCGATAATGTTAGTCCATATATAAAATATATACATATATATAAGTATATATATATATATATATAATGAAAACCACTTGATCGAAGTCCGCAAAACGCACACTACACGACTCTCAATGTGTATAAAAAAGGTGTGCTAATATGGAAAGAAGGCTTTATAGAATATAAGAAGGCTTACAAAGTAATGCCAAA
This sequence comes from Panax ginseng, assembly GCA_020205605.1. Lineage (NCBI taxonomy): Eukaryota > Viridiplantae > Streptophyta > Magnoliopsida > Apiales > Araliaceae > Panax > Panax ginseng. The sequence continues at coordinate 132,916,301 of CM035139.1, forward strand.
GTAGACTTCTATGACTCTATGTGGATAAACACTCACCCCACGGATAAAAGTGTAGCTATATGTGAGCTAACAGTGTTTATACCGAGGAAACACTCAATATGGGTGTATACAGAGTAAATTGACAGGCTTCCTCGCCTTTTTCTCTCTTTCCTCTCTCAAATGGTCAATTCAAGGTCTATATTTATAGATCGATGGCCACGTACACACCATGCAGTAACCGCTGCTATACCTGCTGGCCGGTCGTGGTGCATCCGGCCTCACGGGTCCCATCATTCTCAAGTACGCGCACTCATGCACTCGTAATGTCCGCTCAAACTTGCGTAACTTCAATCCGAGCATCCAAACGAGGTATATATGACCTTCTTCTGACCGCTTGTGTCGAGAGTTACGCAATGACATGGATTAGAGGTTGTACGGTCGAAGAGGGTCCATGCCCATGGTCTTCAAGCTTCAAATTCTATCCAAGGTATCGCCACGCGTAATAGTCACTCGGATTGTAACTCCTGCTTCTTGGGGACATTGTTGGATGTATGTATGTATGAAGTGTTGAGACGACGCGCAGTGTCAAGGGGGCAAGATGACGCTTTGACTTTTCCCGGTTATCACCGGCTTGAGTTGAAAGTAGACGCTGCTCGTGGTTACATCCGAGATTGACTACTTGTTGGTATGTCGCGATATCATCTTATGAGAGAGAACGCTGAGGTGGTAAGATGACGCTTGACTCCTCACCGGGTTATCACGGCTTGAGCCGAAAAGTAGACGCTGCTCGTGGTTACATCCGAGATTGACTATCGCAAGTGTTTGAATGCCGCAAGGTCATCTGTGGAGAACTCGCTCTGCCTTGTTAGCTCCGGTCCGAGGTACGAGTTTGCCTCTTCAGGAGGAGCTTGAAGTCGATAGCAAAACTGTATTTGAAATAAGCATTTTGAGTGTTCCGGTTATCGCCGAATCGCAACAACACTCTTCGGGGTTATCGCCATGACCTAAACTCGGTGGTTATCTCCGAGGTTGGAAATGATCCTTCCGTGTGTGTCGGGTTTGGAAATGATGTTCTGGCAAGTGTGTGTCCCGTTTTCTAACTTTGAAACTTCCTAGTAATATCCTAATGGATGTAAGTCGAACTTCCGTATTTATCTCCGAAAAACCCATGAATCCCTCCTCCTTCAATGTGTAGTAATAAAGCAAAAAAAATTTCGAGTGTCTACAATACCATCCTCGAAAGCAAAGATCATATTGACAATTTGAATATTTTAAACTCGGATAAATTTAAAGTCTTTAATATTTATCCTTGATTTCGTTTGGTTAATGCTTATATAATTGTCATCATCCTCATGTTTATATTGTGATGAAAGTCATCTTTGGCTTGCGTGCATAGATGGATCGTTGATTGGTATGATTATGACCGTGGATCATTCGGTATAATCATGACCCGTAATGTTACAAATGATGTGGTAAAAGTCTTCATCGTCAGAAAGTGCATTGATGGACAATTTGTTGGTAAGATTATGACCGTGATTATTCTATAATCATGACCATTAATGATTACATGAATATCCTCGCCCGTAGTGTGGGATGATTCGATGATGTGGTTTATTTATTGTCGAGTTTCAAATGATAAAGTTGATGAAAAACTTTTAAATCATAGAAGATAGTAGATATCATGCTCTACTCGACTCTTCTAATGGATTGCTTATTCATCGCAGCTTTTTGATCTAAAACTTGTTGTCTATTGTATTCTATCGCTTGTTATATCGTTGAAGGCTAAGGATAATTTATTCTCGCATTATCTTAGTCATAATATTTCTTACTAGGCTAGTTGAGCTCACCCTTTTCTTTCACTTTGTTCTCTTCGTAAAATGAGAATATAGTTTTGGACCGGTCTGGGAACCATTGACATTCGGATGATTGTTTTAGTAGTCATCACTATTCTGTGAAATAGTGTGATAATAATTGTAATGAGGACTCCATTGAGAGTGGATATTGTCTAGAAGGCAATATTCTTGTTTAAACTCTCAGCTCATGTTGTATAATTAAGTTTGTATTTAATTTATATACCATGTATTTGACGACTCAAGATGAATTATGTATACCTATTTAGGGAGCGTCACAGTAACACTCTTATTCGTACCCAAGTTGTTACAGATTTTGTGCACAATATATTGGGAATGCAATTTTTTGTTGTACCCTTGGTATATAAAATTAAAAAATTGCATCATTAATGTGTGTGAAATACATAGAAAAGAGTTGATTGGTATAGTAAAAAAGTTGCATTTGGTGCATATTTGATTCACAATTATTCCCTTATATATACCGTACAAAAAATTTGAATTTTATTTTATTTTTTGATGTTATTCTTTTTTATTCAAGTTTGTTTAGGACAAATTTCAGATGAATTCTTAATATATTTTTAAAAAAATTCCTTATTATCTATAAATCTTAATTTTCTAAAAGAAAGAAAATTAAGAGGAAAAGAAAAAGACTCTCGTTTACATAATTAAGGAGGGAATATCATAAAAGGAAGGATCTAGTTTGTGCTAATATCATAGATTCCCTTGTATATATGCCACTAACAACTCTAAATGGTAGATGCCCATCTGTAATAATAAAAATTATAATAATCTTGTTGTAGCATCTTAGTTTTATTTTGTTTTAGGAAATACTCCTGAAACTATGATTTGTTGTCATGTGTCTTTATGGAAATGTCACCATAAGTCTAACGGCTAATGACAAAATTATATCTTTAAATTTGGGATAATATATTTTTGGTCACTATATTAAAGTTCAATTTTTATTATGGTTATTAAAATTTTTTTTGTTACAATCAAATAACTGTACTCTCAAAAATTACAAAATGGTCATTACATAAAATTTCCGTCCGAAAAAACGGACGGAAAAACTGACTATGAAAGTTGGACCCTTTTTTTGCTTACGTGGAGGCTGGAGCACAGAAATGCCATATCACTTCTCCTCTTTTATCTTTAAACAAAGTGGAATGGTAAAATTTATTATCTTTAAATAATAATATTAATAATAATAATAATAATTTTGAAATAATAATAATAATAATTTTTAAATAATAATAATTTTTAAATAATAACAATTACAATAATAATAATAATTTTTAAAAGTTTAAAAATTTTAAAAAGGATTATATAAATTATAAAATTATTTTTATATGAAGTTTATGTGTATTTAAAAAATAATATTTTTATTATTTTATCGATTTAAATTATTTGAGCAAGGATAAATTTGACAAAATATTTTTTATTCTCTATTAAAATAAAAAAAAAAAATTTCATACAAATCAGTAGGGAATGTACCCCCAAATATAATTAATTTTATAAAATTATTATTAATATTTTAAAATATTAATTTTACTCAAGTTCTATAATGCAATATTATTAATTATTATTATTATTTAAAAATAATAATAATAATAATAATAAATACTATTAATAATAATAATTTTAAAATAATAATAATAATATTAAATATAAATAATAATTAAGATAAAATTTTAAACTCTTTTATTTCAGATATTTATATTAATATGAATTTGTCGCTATAAATAGTTAGCTTTAGCTTTGAGTCATTTTTTTGTAAATTATTAATAAATTTGATTTCACACAGTTTTGACGTGTTAATTTATAAAAAATTTATTTGCCTATCAAAACAAGAAAAAAAGGTTGAAATTATTAACTCAATAATAATATAAAAAATACTATTAATAATAATAATTTTAAAATAATAATAATAAAATACTATTAATAATAATAATTTTAATAATATGTAGAACTTCGAGTAAAATTAATAGTATTGTATAATAATAATTTTAAAATAATAATAATAATAATAATAATAATAGTATTAATAATAATTTCAAAATAATAATAATAATAATTTTAAATAATAATAATAATAATTCATTTTATAAAAATTTTAATTTTATAAAATTAATTGTATTTGGGGTTTGTTCCTACAAATTTGTATGAATTTTTTTATTTATTTTAATGGAGAATAAAAATGATTTATCAAATTTACTCTTGCTCAAATAATTTAAATTAATAAAATAATAAAAATATTATTTTTAAATACACATCGACTTCATATAAAAATATTTTTATAATTTATATAATCTTTTTTTAAAATTTAAATTTTTAAAATTATTATTATTGTTATTGTTATTATTTTAAAATTATTATTATTATTAATATTTTTTATTATTATTATTTCAAAATTATTATAATTACTATTACTATTATTTTGAAATTATTTTTATTATTATTATTATTATTATTATTATTTAAAGATAATAAATTTTACCACTCCACTTTGTTTAAAGATAAAAGAGAAGAGAAGTGATATGGCATTTCTGTGCTCCAGCCTCCACGTAAGTAAAAAAAAAAAAGTCCAACTTGCACAATCGAATTTTTTTCGTCTGCTTTTTTCTGATTTTAAATTTTAAGTAATATCCATTTTGTAATTTTTGAGAGTACAATTATTCGATTGTAACAAAAAAAAATTTGGTAACTACAATGAAAATCAAACCCTAGTACAGTGACCAAAAAATATATTATCCCATTTAAATTTAGATAAATTTCATTATTTTTAATATAAAAATCCTAAATTAATATCTCAAAATGTTTTTAAACAACAATAACTGAATCATGAAATTTTTGGGGTCGATGGGGGTCCGGTACAAAATGTACCGGACGTTAGTGCGGTACCGTATATATATATATATATATATATATATATTTTAAATCATAATTATTAAAATAATAAATAAAAAATAATAGAGGAAATTTGAATAAAAAACTATAAAAATTTATATATTTTTTATTAAAAAAATACTGTAATGCTATATACGTACGTTCATAGCATTTTTGGCATTGTCAACTCCTCTTTCAGATCAGCATTCATAGTGTTGGGAGTTGTGTATTTGATTGATCCCATTAAGATTCAAGTCTCCTTTTGTAGAACAATAATTGTATATACGTACGTTCACCGATTTTGTGCACTGAATATATTATTATAGTATAACTTTTATAAATTACTACGGTTAGCACTGAATTTTTTTTATTAATTTAAAGAGTTATTATTTAATTAATATATTAATAATTTATTAATTTAAAAAGTGTTTTTTATTTGGTAAATATAAATTTAATTATATTAAAATTATTATATTTTATTGATGTTTATATCATACTCTTTTTGATGTAATATATCATACTTATTAAATTAATGTAATAATAGAATTCATTATAAGTGATATTAATTATTTTTAATAATTAAATAATATTCATTGTATCCAGTTTTAAAATTACATTCACATTTTATTTCAAAAAAAAATTATATTCATATTAAGTTTAATTAATTTGTATATATAAGTTCATTGCACTAGAATTTAATACATTCCATATATGATGATAAAGAGAACTACTATATAAACATTAATTTACCCTAGATATATTTATAATTTAAAAAAATTATTAATTTATGATTTTGATGGGACCATATATTTATATAAGTGTGACGCCCCAAAAATAGGTATACATCACCCATCTTGAGTCGCCAAATACATGGTACAAAATTCAAATACAACTTAATAATACAACCGTCGTGTAAAATACGACAAAACATAAACTGAGAGTTTTAATACGAATATTGTCTTCTAGACAGTATTCAAACTCAAAGGGAGTCCTCAATACATTTATTATTACACTATTTCATAGAATAGTGAAGACTACTAATGTTATCATCTGGACCGTCACTCCATTCCCCGACTAGTCCCGGCTATGTTCTCATTTCCTGAAGAGAACAATGAAAGTAAAAGGGTGAGCTCAACTAGCCCAGTAAGACATATTATGACTAAGATAATGCAGAATAATTTATGGTTAGCCTTCAACAGTGTTAAACTGATAAAATATAACAAACATCAAGTTTAACGCGGAACAAGTAATCCATTAGAAGAGTCAAGTAGAGAATAAAATCTACTATCTTCTATGATTTAAAAAGTTTTTCATCACTTTTATCGATGAGACTCAGCTTAATAAATAATCCACATCATCCCTGCACTACGGCCAAAGATATTCATTAGTATCACGACCACAAATTATCCATGCACTACGGGCCAAGGATATTCGTGTTTTCATCAATGGTCATGATCATGCCAACAACTGTCCATCAATGCACTACGACCAATGAGGACTTTTACCACATCATTTGTAACATTACGGTTATGATTATACCGAATAATCCCTGGTCATAATCATACCAAGTCCATCTATGCACTACAGGCCACAGATGACTTTCAACATAATATAAACATGAGGATGATGACAATGATATAAGAATTCAATAAAACAAGTTCAAGGATAAATTTTTAAAGATTTATAATTTAATTTATCCATAAATCAATAACGTCCAAAATGTCAACATGATACTGCTTTGTGGAGTAAAATTCAAGAATAATATTGTACCAAAAATAATTTGGACCGAAAAATGAATCAATTTTTATCATGAATAAGACCTAAAAATAATAGTACTCGAGTAAATAAATACCAATAAATAGTACTTTTTTGGGAATAGTAAACCCGAATATAGTACCAAGATGAAAAAGTTAAAACTTATCAAGAATACTCAGAATAATATTTTCATAAAAAGATACTGGATGAAGCGCAAATATCAAGGATATTCTACTAATTTCATGGAATTTAGAAGCCAAAACTTTAACAAAACGAGTATAGAATTCGAAATCTGAAACGAAATAATATTACTTACATACTACAGAGTATGGAAGAAAATATTATTTCAAGCGAATATTGAACAAAAATAACATCCCTTACCTTGAAAAGAAGAGCATTTCCAACTGGTATAGCGGGGATTCTTGAAGAAAATTTTCACTATTTTCTACACTCAAAACTTTCTAAAACTCAAAAGAAATACGCTCAATATTATAGAAGAAGAATTCTATGATTCTGGTGTGATTTTCAATTCTAACTAAGAATGGAAGGATACTATTTAGAAAAATAGAAATCACGGGTGAACAATGGAATCACGGGCGCAACTTCGATCGGCTAAATTCGTTGAAAATTTGATTTTACTATTCATTACTGTGCAATAAAATATTCTAATAAAATAAAAACTTTAAATAAAATATAATATATTCTATTTATAGTCTAATAAAATAAAATTTATATTATATATATATATATATATATATATATATATATATATATAATAATATCAACACAAGATTCTTCCTTCCGTGAATTCATTGCACCCTTCTCTCCATTTTGTCAAACCTATATATATATATATATATATATATATATATATATATATATATATATATGTATAAGTAATAAAACAAAATCTGAGATAACTTTCTCCCGAAGATTTTGAAAAATGAGAAAGTGGGGGTTCATACAATACGCCAACCTATAACAAATACTTCATAAAAAAATTTCCCTCAATATTTTTAACAATATTTATCATCATTATTATAATTCGCAATATTTAACAATCAGGTCGTTCCCAGTAAAGAGGGGGCTTTCCAATAAGAATTTCTCCCTATTGGCGCGCAATTAGGTAACCAAACTTCTCCTTGACAGAACTTCTAAACATTGTCAATATTGTAAATAATAATATTAATGACTCTGTCATCTCAATTATTGATTTAATAATATATAAAATATCAACAATAATTGAATCAAATAACGTGAGATACTATGCAATAATTACTGTAGCAATAATTGAATAAAACTGAGTGACTTCCCACGTAAGCATCAATAATCAATACCGTGTGCTACTATGCAACCACGCGTATTAATTTACTTTTAACACCGGGTGTTTCAATAGTTAACAGTAAAACTTCCGTCGTTATTTATATAAAAAGATATTTTTGTCGCTTTCTCAATCCGACAATAATTCATTAGGGGTCCACTAATGATTGTCTTGCGTCAGTATGAATATTCCCCGTTAAAACGAATATTCCCTACCAATCGAATATTATATAACAACTTGCGTACTTTGCAAAATTTATAAATATTACCCACAACTATAACATTATATCAAATTCACTCCATAATATTTAAAAATGATATTTATAGAAAATTCATCTTTATTCATAAAAGTTGGGGTCTTACAACCTCCCCTTCTTATGAAATTTCACCCTCGAAATTAGGGTACGTACCTAGTATGTCGAAGAGGTAAGGATACCTTGATTTCATTTCAGATTCTAACTCCCAGGTCATTTCCTCAACATCGTGGTTTCTCCACAAAATTTTGACTTGAGGTATAACCTTGGAGCGTAGAATATGTTCCTTCTTATCCAAGATTTTAACAGGAACCTTTTCATACGTTAAATCTTTCGCTATTTCGTCCGGTTCTAACTCAATAATATGGTTCGGGTCTTCCACATATTTACGTAACATGGATATGTGAAAAACATTATGAACACGAGACATTCTTAGTGGTAAAGCGAGTCTATAGGCCACAGTTCCTACTCAATCGAGGATTAAAAATGGGCCAATGAATCGAGGATTGAGCTTTCCTCCCTTTCCAAATCTCGTAACTCCTTTTCATAGAGCAACACGTAACAACACATGATCTCCAATATCGAATTCCACGTCCTTTCGATGAAGATCAGCATAACAATTTTGTCGATCTTGTGAGATTTTTATACGTTGTTGGATCGTTTGAATCTTTTTCGTAGTCATACGTACCAACTCCGGTCCCAACAATGTTGCTTCACCCACCTCATCCCAACATACTGGAGAACGACACTTTCTTCCATACAACGCCTCAAATGGAGCCATGCCAATACTTGCTTGATAACTATTGTTGTAGGAAAACTCCACAAATGGTAAGAACTTGTCCCAGCTTCCTTTGAAGTCAAGGACACAGAGTCTTAATAAATCTTCAAGAGTTTGAATAGTCCTTTCCGACTGCCCGTCCGTTTGAGGATGATATGCCAAACTAAATCGTAAATCCGTGCCCATAGCTTTTTGCAAACTAACCCAAAATCTAGAAGTGAATCTTGGGTCTCGATCAGAAACTATGGATACTGGCATACCATGCAATCTTACAATCTCGTTTATGTATATACGAGCAAGACGTTCAAGTGTATAAGTTTCTCGTATAGGTAAGAAATGAACAGACTTGGTCAATCTATCAATAATGACCCAAATTGCATCTATGCCTTGAGAAACCTTGGGAAGACAAGTAACGAAATCCATGGTAATGTGCTCCCACTTCCATTCTGGAATTTCAAGTGGTTTCAATGGACCTTTTGGTACTTGATGCTCCGCCTTGACTTGTTGACAAGATAAACACCTTAAGATAAACTCTGTTATCTCTCTCTTCATATTGCTCCACCAAAATGTATGTTGAAGATCGCGATACATTTTGGTACTCCTAGGATGGATTGCAAACGGTGTGTTGTTCGCCTCCATCATGATTTTATACTTTAAATCAGGGTCGTTAGGAACACAAAGTCTGGAGGTGACTCGAAGTATTCCTTCTTCATCAATTCTTTCTTCCTAAGATAGCACCTTCTTGCACTTTCTTCCTCATAATGCATCACCTCCGTGTCTCAGAGCTTGAGCAAATTTAACTTTATCGATTAAAGTCGGTTCTACTCATATATTCGCCATCATTACATGGGTCCTCGAGTCTTTAACTATATCTCTATCCTTTGTAAGTCATACAAAATGGGCCTTTGCGTTGACAATATTGCACTGCATCCGCAGATATGATCTTCTACTCAATGCGTCAGCTACTACATTCGCTTTTCCAGGATGGTATTGGATGGTATGATCATAATCTTTCAAAAGTTCAAGCCATTGTCGTTGCCGCATGTTGAGTTCCTTTTGAGTGAAGAAATATTTGAGGCTTTAATGATCCGTATAGATCTCCACCTTCTCTCCATACAGGTAATGCCTCCAAATTTTAAGTGCAAAGACAACTGCTGCCAACTCTAGATCATGAGTAGGATAATTCCTCTCATATTCTTTGAGTTTTCGAGAGGCATAGGCTATGACTTTCCCATGTTGCATGAGAACACATCCTAACCCTTTTCCTGAAGCATCACTATAGATGACAAATCCCTCCGAGCCAGATGGTATTGTCAGAACATGTGCTGAAATGAGTCTGCTCTTGAGTTCTTGAAAACTCTTCTCACATTCCTCGCTCCAACTAAATTTTATATCTTTTCGAGTCAACTGAGTTAATGGTTTAGCGATTCGAGAAAACCCTTTTACGAATCTCCGATAATAATCAGCTAAGCCGAGAAAACTACGTACTTCGGTCACTAATTTAGGTTGCTCTCAGCTTTGAATAGCTTCAATCTTTGTCGGGTCAACAGATATTCCATGACTTGATACTACATGCCCAAGGAATGCTACTTCCTCAAGCCAGAACTCGCATTTCTTCAACTTGGCATAAAGCTTGTTTTCACAAAGCTTTTGGAGTATCAGCCTCAAGTTTTGCTCATGATCTTCACGGCTTTTGGAATATATGAGGATGTCATCAATAAAGACGACCACAAAGTGATCCAAATATTCCTTGAATACTCGGTTCATCATGTCCATGAAGGCAGCAGGAGCATTAGTCAATCCAAAAGACATGACTAGGAATTCATAATGCCTGTACCGAGTTCTGAAAGCCGTCTTTGGAATGTCATCGGTTCTAATCTTTAACTAATGATATCCTGAACGAAGATCAATCTTTGAAAAGAATTTGGCGCCTTGCAACTGGTCAAACAGGTCATCAATACGTGGTAATGAGTACCTATTTTTTATGGTGACATGATTCAACTCCCGATAATCAATACAAAGTCGCATACTCCCATCTTTCTTCTTCACGAATAGAACAGGAGCACCCCAAGGAGAATTACTAGGACAAATGAAACCGATGTCTAATAATTCCTGCAGTTGGGTCTTTAACTCCTGAAGTTCAATAGGAGCCATTCGATATGGGGCTTTGGAAATGGGTTTTGTACCGGGTTCAAGGTCGATACAAAATTCAATTTCACGCCTGGGGTAGGCCGTAAAGTTCTTCAGAAATACGTCAGGAAATTTATTAACAATAGAAATATCATTCAAAACTGACGTATTTTTGTTTAAATCCGTGACATGAGCTAAGAAAGCTTGGCATCCATTTTTCAATAAACGAATAGCTTTATGTCTTGAGATGACAGTGATTGATTTTAATGGTTTGGTTGCTTGAATTCGCATAATAGGTTGGTTAGGAATATGAAAGCTAAAACCTTACGAAAATAATTAATTTTTGCATGATGAGTAGTTAACCAATCAATCCCTAGAATTACGTCAAATGCAAGTATTTTCAATGAAATAAGATCGACAGGTAATGTGAGGGTACCGATTTGAACCAAACAAGACTTATAAATAGTGGATGTAATGAAGGTTTCTCCCAACGTAGTTTTAACAGATAAGTCAAAGTCTAATTTCTCCGGAGTCAAATTTAAACGTTGAGCGCAAGTAGGAGAAATAAAAGAATGGGTAGAACCGGTATCATATAAGATATAGACTTCGCTAGAGTTTATGATAAGCTTACCCGTGATGACCTCGTTCGGGTTCCTTTCTTTCTGGGAGGTCACGACAAACGCTCTCCCTTGAACTACCGGCTTTGACTTTTCTGGGACGACCTTTGGTGCCTCCATCCCAGCTGGACTTGTCTTTGGTGCACAATAAAATCGGGCTAGGTGACCTTCTCTTCCACAATTATAACACGCTTTGGACTGCATCACGCAGTTTGGACTGATGTGTCCCTTCCCTCCGCATTTGAAGCAATGATAGGTGGTCGTTCCCCTTCCTTAACAACGGGTGCTGGTGCTGACGTCTTTCCATCATTGTTGAATCTCCTCTTCTTGAAATGTCCACTCTTACTATCTTGTCCATGATTACCACTGAAGTGGTTACTATTTCTGGCTTGTTGATTCCCTCCACGTTTGTTGTCACCGCTTTGATGACTGCTACCACTGGTATTATCATTTTGTCGACTGCTCTCTTTTGGTTGGGTTGACTCATTATCACGCTCCAATAACTGAGCCCTATTAACAACATCTGAATACAAAAAAAGTTTGTGAGAGATAAGGTATTGACATATCTCGGGTTTCAAACCTCTTAAAAACATTCGCGTCATTCTCTCCTCATTATCAACTAAGTGGGATGCAAATCGGGACAACTCGACAAACTTGGCTTCGTACTGCGACACGGTCATGTTGTTTTGCTCCAGTTTAATGAACTCTACCTCTTTCATGTGACGAATACTTTCTGGGAAGTACTTGTCGTTAAACAGTTCTTGGAAATTCTCCCAAGACATCTTCAGTGCGGCAGGTTGAGTATGCTTTACAGATTCCCACTAGTAATCTGCCTCTGCTCGCAACATGAAGGTGGCAAAGGGAACCTTTTTCTCCTCAGAGCATCCCAAGACATCAAATATCTTTTTGATCTGCTTTATCCACGTCTCCGTCTTAAGTGGTTTTGGCTTTCCAAAAAACTCTTGTGGTCCCAGCTCCTTGAATTGTTTAGCGGTGACCGTCCGAGAGTTGCCAGTGTTTCTACCTGCATTTTGGACAGGAGCCGCTCTCGCCTGATGTTGCATGAATTGCATAAAGCCTCTGAACATTCCATCGTTCATCATTTGGTCAGTGTTGTTGTTTGCATGAGGATTATCGCCTTCCTGATGCACATTATCCTGATTATTGATCTGTGGAGACTCAACGGTCTCCTATGCTCCATTGCTATTCTCAACATTCTTGGATGTCATTTTCAAATACTGCCACAAAACAAGGGTTAATTGACATGTCACATATTATCCCTATACTCTGACCGACCAATTAAATACCAAATAAACTTAGGTAGGTCATACTAGTGAAGGAATTCCCCTCCTCCCTCCTAGTTCTTGTCTCACATCTCACCAGGGATCATATCCTAAGCTTTGATACCAACTGTGACGCCCCCAAAATAGGTATACATCACCCATCTTGAGTCGCCAAATACATGGTACAAAATTCAAATACAACTTAATAATACAATCGTCGTGTAAAATATGACAAAACATAAACTGAGAGTTTTAATACGAATATTATCTTCTAGACAATATTCAAACTCAAAGGGAGTCCTCAATACATTTATTATTACACTATTTTATAGAATAGTGAGGACTACTAATGTTATCATCTGGACCATCACTCCATTTCCCGACTAATCCCGACTACGTTCTCATTTCCTGAAGAGAATAATGAAAGCAAAAGGGTGAGCTCAACTAGTCTAGTAAGACATATTATGACTAAGATAATGCAGAATAATTTATCATTAGCCTTCAACAATGTTAAACCGATAAAATATAACAAACATCAAGTTTAACTGCAGCGGAACAAGTAATCCATTAGAAGAGTCAAGTAGAGAATAAAATCTACTATCTTCAATTATTTAAAAGGTTTTTCATCACTTTTATCGCTGAGACTCAGCTTAATAAATAATCCACATCATCCCTGCACTACGGCCAAGGATATTCATTAGTATCACGACTACAAATTATCCATGCACTACGGGCCAATGATATTCGTGTTTTCATCAATGGTCATGATCATGCCAACAACTGTCCATCAATGCACTACTACCAATGAGGACTTTTACCACATCATTTGTAACATTACTACTTATGATTATACCGAATAATCCCTAGTCATAATCATACCAAGTCCATCTATGCACTACAAGCCACATATGACTTTCAACATAATATAAACATGAGGATGATGACAATGATAAAAGAATTCAATAAAACAAGTTCAAGGATAAATTTTTAAAGATTTATAATTTAATTTATCCAAAAATCAATAACGTCCAAATTGTCAACATGATACAGCTTTGTGGAGTAAAATTCAAGAATAATATTGTACCAAAAATAATTTGGACCGAAAACGAATCAATTTTTATCATGAATAGTATCCCGAGTGAATAGTACTCGAGTGAATAGTACTCCGTGAATAGTACTTCGGAAATAGTAACCCCGTGAATAGTACTTCGACATGAAAAAGGTAAAACTTATCAAGAATGTTCAGAATAATATTTCAATGAAAAGATACTGGATGAAGCGCAAATATCAAGGATATTCTACTAATTTCATGGAGTTTAGAAGCCAAAACTTTAACAAAACGAGTATAGAATTCGAAATCTAAAACAAAATATATTACTTACATACTACAGAGTATGGAAGAAAATATTATTTCAAGCGAATATTGAACAAAAATAACATCCCTTACCTTGAAAAGAAGAGTATTCCAACTGGTATAGCGGGGATATTCTTGAAGAAAACTTTCACTATTTTTTACACTCAAAATTTTCTAAAACTCGAAAGAAATACGCTCAATATTATAGAAGAAGAATTCTCTGATTCTGGTGTGATTTTCAATTCTAACTAAGCATCCTATTTATAGGAGAATGGAAGGATACTATTTAGAAAAATAGAATTCACAGGTGAACAGTGGAATCATGGGCGCAACTTTGATCGGCTGAATTCGTTGAAAAATTGATTTTACTATTCATTACTATGCAATAAATATTCTAATAAAACAACCCCCCCCCCCCAACTTGACAACTTTACATATATATATATATATATAATATATATAAATACGTACCTTATATATATATATATATATATATATATATATAAGTAATAAAACAAAACTGAGATAACTTTCTCTCGACGATTTTGAAAAATGAGAAAGTAGGGGTTCATACAATACGCCAACCTACAACAAATACTTCATAAAAAAATCTCCTCAATATTTTTAACAACATTTATCATTATTATTATAATTCGCAATATTTAACAATCGTGTCGCTCCTGTGAAAGAGGGGCTTTTCAATAAGGATTTTTTTCTATCAAGCGCAATTAGGTGACCAAAACCTCTCCTCGATGTAACTTCTAGACATTGTAAATATTGTAAATAATAATATTAATAACTCTGTCATCTCAATTATTGATTTAATAATATATAAAATATCGATAATAATTGAATTAAATAACGTGAGATACTATGCAACAATTACTGTAGCAATAATTGAACAAAACTGAGTGACTTCTCACGTAAACATCAATAATTAATACCGTGTGCTACTATGCAATCACACGTATTACTGTACTTTTAACACCGGGTGTTTCAACAGTTAACGGTAAAATTTCTGCCGTTATTTATATAAAAAAATTATTTTATCGTTTTCTCAATCCGACAATAATTCTATTGTGAGGTCCACCAATGATTGTGCCGTCGTACGAATATTCCCTGTTAAAACGAATATTCCCCGACCAATCGAATATTATATAACAACTTGCGTACTTTGCAAAATTTATAAATATTACCCACAACTATAACATTATATCAAATTCACTCCATAATATTTAAAAATGATATTTATAGAAAATTCATCTTTATTCATAAAAGTTGGGGTCTTACAATAAGGGTTCTTTTTAATTAAAAGTTATTATTTTATCGAAATTATTAATTTATCTCATTAGTCCAAGTCGGAACTGGGAAAAATTATTATTTTAAAGAGATTATTAATTCATCGAGTATTAATTTATAGAAATTCTACTGTATTATGAATGAAGTTTTACCCATTCACTTGGAATAGAAAAAAATTGTATCTTTAATTTATTTTGGCTGATTTATTGATTTGTCCTTCGAAATTATACTCTTCGTTCCTTAATATAAATATTTTTAGAGTTATGTACAAATATTAAAAAAATAATTGTATATTATTAAATATAATATTAATTATCTATATTGCCCTTGTATTGAAAAAAGATAGTACTATTATTTATTGAATAAAAATTAGTGAGAGAACTAAAATTATATTTAATACTTGTAGTAATATTAAAAACTAAACAATTAATATTTACTTGAAATTCTCAAACGATTTATATTAAAAAATAAAAATAATTCTCTCAAACGACTTAATATAAGAAACGGAAGAAATATTAAAATCTCTCAATTACAAAAGTCAACAATTAATTAATTGTCACATTATGATTGTCATTTAGTTTTATTCTTTGAGTTCATTTATTTAGTTTGATGTCACCTAGACACCTACTAATCATGCACATTTTTAATTAGGATATTTATGTCAGTTGACTATGTTAAATTCTCAGTTCACACCGTTCACGTATTTGTCATGGAAATTTAGAATTATTTCCTCCGTTCTTTAATATAAGTCGTTTTAGAGTTGTGTACAAATATTAAAGAAATAATTTTATAGCATTAATTATAATATCAATTATCTATATTGTCATTGTATTGAAAGAAGAGATTGTTATTTATTGGACAAAAAGTAAGAGAATCAAAGTTGTACTACATTTAATATTTGAGGTAATATTAAAAATTAAGCAATTAATGCTTACTTAAAATTCTCAAACGACTTATATTAAAGAACAAAAATATTTCTTTAAAACAATTTAAACAAATACACTCATTAAACAAATACTCCATGAATAGCACATGAGACGAAATTCGGCAAAGTCAACCAAGGAACTAGTATAATTCAATCTATTTTGTTTTTGTTTTTGTGCGAAATATATAGGAAAGAGTTGAATTGTGTAGAATTTAAAAATTGTACTAGATACACATTCGATCCACAATTACTCTCTTTTCTATACCATTCTGTACCGATATTAGATTTTCATTTTATTTTTTGATTTATTAAAGTTGGTCTAAAATACACTTTAGATATATGCTTAACATTCTTCAAATATTTTTATTTATTAAAATTTCTTTATGACACTTATAAAACACATACACAGTAGTTATTTTTTATATTAATATGAATTTATTTAAGTTTGAAAGTAATAAATATGGTAATAATTTGTATTTTTTAACTAAGTATTACTTTTAACTACTATATACAGTAGTTATTTTTATATTAAATTTAATAAATTCATATCTATTTATTCAAACTAACTTACTAAAATTTAAAACATATCTAATTTTTTAATAGAAATGGAACGTTATTTTTAACAATCATTGCCACAACTAATTAAGATATCCTCATATAGGTATTATTTATTTTTTAGCAAACGACAAAAAAAGATTTCATTACTAATAAAACTTTAATCCAAAAGACTTTAGATATATTCTTAACATTCTTCAAATAATTTTGTTTATTAAAATTTATTTATGACACTTATAAAACACAACCGGCATAATGTGTCTTATCTATAAGCCTTAATATTCCTAGAAGAAAGAAAATTAAGAGGAAAAAACAAAAGAAATCAAGTCAAAGATGCGCTTCTATATACGCCACTATTAACAACTCCACGGGGTATGCCTTTTATAATTTAAAAAATTATAATCTTGTTGCAGCATCTTAATTAGTTTTACTAATATCAAAAATAGCTGTTAATTAATTAATTAAGTGCATGTTCTACTTAATTAAATCCAATTCATCTACTCCTCTGTCGTCGCACACTTGTCGGACCAATGAATTGTTTAAGGAAAAAGTCCCTTGAAATTAGGATTTGTCTGTCATATTTTTCTTTATGGAACAAAATAAATCGTACCGTAAGTAACTTATATATTTGATATAAAAATTTCTATTTAAATACATCAACCGATCAACTAATCAATACAAAAATATAATAACACAATGAGCAAATTATTTTGTTAGTTCCGAGTCGATTTAGTAATTTTTTTAAAATAATTTGACTATCAAACCTAAAAGGTATCCTTACGACATACTTTTAATATAATATGTTAACGCCAAGTTTCGCCGGCGCGTCCAATTACCAAATTTACGTGCTAAAATCTATACAATAACATATCATACAAGAAGGTTGACGGCTTGTGCCGCCGGGTGATAGCTCCAGTGCGATAATGAGTACACGATGGTACAAGGTTTAACAATGGAGGCTTTAGTATTTAGTGCTCAAGAGTGTATTACCTGTTAATTGAAGTCAAACCTTGTATTTAAAGTCATTTTTATCACCTTAAAGTCCACTTCCGAATCGGATTAGGACTCTTAAACATGACAGTTACCATTGTTTGGATCCAACAAAATCTATTTCAAAAGGTGCAAGTTGGATATGATCCAAACACTTACCTTTTGAGTCAGTATTTAAACATGGTTAGGATTGAAATCCTTAAACATTTAAACTCCTTATCATTTCGGACTCCATACGAGGAATATCCTTCTGTACGGGCCCAAACCAACCGAACCCCTCTTAACTGGTCTGGGCTCGGGCCCAAAGGACTCGAACACCCGAACCCGAACACCATCAAGCCCCTTACTGGCTTCGGCCCATTAAGCTCAATAAACCCTTCCCAACCCAAGCCTTCAGCCCACATAGGAGTCGGTAAATTACGCCCGAACATTGCTTCCCAGTCTCTTATTATAAGATGTTTATAATTAGAGACTTGAAGAGACGCCTGGGGAATCTAAACGATCTTTTAAAACGGCACACGTTCTCCAAGAAACGAGCCCACTAGTCATCATTAGCCGCCTTTGGGATTCGTGCTGAAAATAGTTTGCACACAAGTCAATCATGTTGATGATAAATCATATATTTTGTAACAATCTTATTCGTTTATTAATAAAAGTATTCATTTACTAAAAGATTTAATTTATCTACTTAGTGTTGTTTTAATAATATGTGATAAACTCATAGTTTTAAACAATACTTTTAGAATTATGATGGGATCATGCTAATGAGATCTAGATTCTTAGATAACTTAAAAACTAAAATATTCCCAATCGATGGATTACTAAAAAGGGGATTAGTGAATCCGGATAGATTGGTACATACGTTGCTTGCTCATTGGATGAGAATGATTGATCTCATTATCATTTGTGTGAAGATACTAAAGTAAGTATGTAGGTGCTTATTGGAGAATAAGTTCACTGAACGTGGCTCGCTAAAGAATACCTAATGGAGTTTTACTTGCATGTCAATAGGAATTCTTGTAGTAATAATAGTACAAGTGATCCTTGAACTTGAGATCATCATAGTATCTTGAGTATGATGAGTTATACTTTGACTTATTCCTTATGACCCTTAGGGTATATCAAAAGGTATGCTTGGGTATAATAAGTTGTACATGGAGATAATGTATGATCAATAAAGAATCCACCACTTCTAGTAAAAGAAGAGAAATATCCTACGTGATTCGATAAATGAAAACCCAGTAGTCATTGGCCAAGATAGAATAAAATTAGAAAGGGTTTCTAATTTGCATTATTTGGAGTTGTGCATTTAAGAATCGAAGTACATATAATTAAATAAAATAAGACTTGACAGTAATTCCATGTCTTGTATTTAATTGGGAGATTGTATGGTGAAAGGATTGAATTGTACGGTAACTATTTACTCAAAGGTTCTTTTATGATTAATGTTGAAATCTATATTATCTGAAAAATCGTTAATCGCTAGGGAGGCTTATCCCTATTGTAGAATACATATTATTTTTTAAAATAAATTAATAGTTTAGTTTATTTATTTAAATAAGATTAGAATTATTCTAATTGATTTATTTACAATCAGTTTAATATGGAGAACCTAAAGGGTCACACCATAAAAGGAAAATTATTTATTTAAGAAGTAAATGACATAATCGTAATAATAAGTTAAGTATATTTAATTTAATATATGGTGATAGAATAAATTAAATAACTTAATATTTATTATTTAATATTTTAGAAATATTAAATATAAATTAAATGATATATCTTTTTGTATAAAAATAAATTTTACAAAAGTAAGCAAGTGGTTATATAATATTAATTGAATTAGGAAATATTCGTTGAACTTACCGGCATAATCATTGTAAAAATTGTATTGTTAGAGTTAGCGATAGAATTATCTTTTATAAAAAATCTGGCGTGGTTGCGTAGTAGCACCGCTAAAAAATGCGATGTCTGGTATTGATTATTGATGCTTACGTAAAAAGTCACTCGGTTATACTCAATTATTACTCTGACGATAATTGCTTGCATCATATCTCTCATATTATTGATTCAATTATTATCACGATATCATCTGCATATATTTTATATTATTAAATCAATAATTGAGACGACAAAGTTATTCATATTATTATTTGCAATATTGACAATGTCTAGAAGTTTATCGAGGAGAGGTTTGGTCACTAATTGCGGCGCGATAAGGAGAAATCCTTATCGGAAAGCCCCTCTTTCACAGGAATGACACGGTTGTTAAATATTGTGAGTTATAATATTAATGATGAATAAGTTAAGTGTTGATTAAAGATGAAATTGATAGTTCCATTGTGTTGGGATTATTAGTGTTAGTGGAAATCGACATTTATTTGATAATAATTGATGTCTGGAAGTTATATTGACCCAATCGGGTAATTAATCGGATAAATGAGTAATTAATTGCTATTAATTCACATGCTTATAACTATTTGTTCACATGTGTGTACTATTGATTCACATTCATGTACTATTAGGGGAGGTGGTGCAAGATTGATAATACTTGCATGACTAAGTTAAAAATGGAGGTATAGATGGAGGTACTTATCTTTGTAATTATTTTTCACATGTATAGAACTATTGAATTCACATGATTGAACTATTGATTCACATGATATACTATTAGGGGGGTGGTGCAAGTTTGATAATACTTGCGGGACTAAATTAAAAATGAAGGAAAAAAAGATGAAGGTATTATCTTTGTAATATTTTGAGCCCCAAAGCGTGCAATTATCGAAACTATATTTTCCTATAAATAGAAGCTCATTCTTCCTTCATTCTCACCAATTCACTAAGACTCACAAGAGCAATTATAGAGAGAAGCTATAGAGAGATAGAAGAAGAGAAGTATGCTTCTACTTCTTTACTCTAGTATCCGATCTTCTTAGGTAAGGGGTATTATTTATTTCATATTACGAAGAGATATTATTTTTTTTATATTATATGAATATTATTTTTAGTTCAATATTCATAAAGAATATTATCTTAGTTCAATATTAATAGGAATATTATCTTAGTTAAATATTAGTTTGGAATATTATTTTCGTTCAAGGAGGATGTTATTTTTGTTCAATATTAAGCTTGAAATAATATTTTCTTCCATACTACTGTAGTATGTAAGTAATATTATTTAGTTTGATTTTGAATTTATACACTCATTTTGTTGAAGTTTTGGCTTCTATACTCCATGAAATTAGTAGAATATCCTTGATATTTGTGCTTCATCCGATATCTTTTCATGAAAATATTATTACGAGCTTTCTTGATAATTATTGATCTTTTCATGATGAAATACTATTCATGAGTTACTATTTATGGGTTACTATTCACCCGTTACTATTCACTCAAATATTATTCACTTTCGGGTATTAGGGCACACTTTTCATGCGAGAGTACTATTCATGAGTTACTATTCACGGGTTCTTATTCACCAATTACTATTCACTACTATTATTCACTCGGTATTTGGGGTACTTTTCATGTCGAGAGTACTATTCACGAGTACTATTCTAAAGTACTATTCACGAGGATACTATTCACGGGATCTATTTACCCAAAAATATATTTCTTTTACATCCAAATTATTTTTGGTACATGAATATTATTCTTGAATTTTACTCTACTAAAGCGATATCATGTTGACAATTTGGATATTTTTAAACTCTGATAAATTTAAAGTCTTTAATATTTATCCTTGATTTCATTTGATTTGATTTACGTTTTGATTAATGCTTATATCATTGTCATCATCCTCATGCTTATATTTTGATGAAAAGTCATCTTTGGCTTACGTGCATAGATGGACTATTGATTGGTATGATTATGACCGAGGATCATTCGGTATAATCATGACCCGTAATGTTACAAATGATGTGGTAAAAGTCCTCATTGGCCCGTAGTGCATTGATGGGCGATTGTTGGTATGATTATGACCGAGGATTATTATTTGGTATAATCATGACCATTGATGATTACATGAATATCCTTGGCCCGTAGTGCGGGATGATTCGATGATGTGGTTTATTTATTAAAATTTGAGTCTCGATGATAAAGTTGATGAAAAACTTTTTAAATCATAGAAGATAGTAGATATCATGCTCTACTTGACTCTTAAATGGATTGCTTATTCATTGCGAGTTGTTGATCTAAAACTTGTTGTCTATTATATTATATCGGTTGTTATCTTTGTTGAAGGCTAAGGATAATTTATTACGCATTATCTTAGTCATAATATTTCTTCTTTGGGCTAGTTGAGCTCACCCTTTTCTTTCATTGTTCTCTTGAGGAAATGAGAATATAGGCTTGGGACGAGTCGGGGAATGGGTGATGGTCGGGATAAATGGCTTTAGTAGTCCTCACTATTACGTGAAATAGTGTGATAATAATTATAATGAGGACTCCATTGAGTGTGGATATTGTCTAGAAGGCAATATTCTTTTTAAACTCTCGACTTATGTTTTTTGTCGTATTTTACATGACGGTTGTATAATTAAGTTTGTATTTGATTTATGTACCATGTATTTGGCGACTCAAGATGGGTGATGTATACTTATTTTGGGGGCGTCATGGGTTGGTATCAAAGCTTAGGGATATGATCCTGGTGAGATGTGAGACAAGAACTAGGAGGGAGAGGCGAAATTCCTTCGCTAGCTATGACCTACCTAAGTTTATTTGGTATTTAATTGGTCGGTCGAGAGTATAGGGATAATATGTGATATGTCAATTAACCCTTGTTTTGTGATAATGTTTGAAAATGGCATCTGAAAATGTTGAGATCGACAATGAAGCACATGAGGCCGTTGAGTCACCAACGATCAATACCGAGATAATGTGCAACAGGGAAGACAATAATCCTCGGGTAAATAACAACACGTCGGATGATGAGCGATGAGATGTTCGGAGGCTTTATGCAATTCATGCAACATCGGTGAGAGAGACTCTGTTCAAAATTCGGTGGAAACACTGGCAACTCTCGGATGGTCACTATAAGCGATTCAAGGAGCTGGGGACCATGGAGTTTTGGGAAAGCGAGAACCACTTAAAGCGGAGGCGTGGATAAAGCAAATCACCAAGATATTTGATGTCTTGGAATGCTCGAGAGGAGCAAAAGGTTCCCTTCACCACCTTTATATGTTGCGTGAAGAGGCGATTATTGGTGGGAATATGTAAAAGCGTACCCGACTGGCCTTTCAAGATGTCTTGGGAGAAGTTCGAAGAGTTGTTCAATGACAAGTACTTTCCCCGAAAGTATTAAATCACATGAAGGAGGTGGAATTCATCAAGTTGGAGCAAAACAATATGGCCAGTATCATGCGATCTGAGGCTAAATTTGCGGAGTTATCCGGTTTTGCATCCCATTTGGTTGATAATGAGGAGAAAATGGCGAATGTTTCTAAGAGGTTTGAAACCCGATATCGTCAATACCTCATTTCTCACAAACTTTGTTTATATTCGGATGTTGTGAATAGGGCTCGATTATTGGGCGCGATAATGAGTCGGCCTGACCAAAAAGACAATGACCAACAACACGATAATAATAAATGCAATTGGCAATGGCCATCGAAACAATGATAACCATCGTGGAAAATTATCATGCCAAGAATGGTAACCACTTTGGTGGTAATCATGGCCAAGATAATAGAAGTGGAAAATTCAAGAAGAGAAGATTTAACGATGATGGGAAGGCGTTGGCGGCACACCAACACCACACAACAAAAATTCTAGGGAGGAGAAAGACCTTGAGGTTAGATGCTTATAGATGCGGAGAGGAGGGACACATAAGTCCAAACTATTCCTGACCTTCAAGGTATGTTTTAGTTGTGGAAAAAGCGGTCACATAGCTCGATTTTGTCTGTGGCGAAATCAAGTCCAATTTGGGGACGGTGGCACCAAAAAGCGGATCTGGACAAAACAAAATCGGTGGTTTCGGGAAGAGCATTTTTCGTGACTTCTCAAAAAGCGAGTAACTTGAATGAAGTTAGCACGGGTTAGTTAATTATAAATTCTTACGAAGTCTATACCTTATTGAATCTGGGTTCTACCCATTCTTTTATCTCTCTTGCTTGCGCTCAACGTTTAAATTTGACCCCGGAGAAGTTAGACTTTGACTTATTGGTTGAAACTTCGTTAGTAGAAACCTTCGTTACCTCCTTTGTTTATAAATCTTGTTGATTCAAATCGACACTTTCACGTTACACATCGATCTTATCTCTTTGAAAATACTTGCCCTTGATGTGATTTTAGGAATCGATTGGTTAACTACTCATCATGCCAAAATTGATTATTTTAAATAAGGTTGTTAGCTTTCATATTCTAAACCAACTTTGTTATGCGAATTCAAACAACCAAACCACTAAAAGTCAATCATTTGTTATATTAAGCCATAAGTAAAAGCCACGAGCCTTTTCGTTGTTGACTTTCTTGTTTGGAATGCACCGAAGCCAGACTTTCTGTAGGGAAAGCCGTGAATAACGGTGGCAAGTTGATAGGTATCAATGTGACATACTATCCAAGTCTTGGAATGAGAGTCACAATTTTTTTTTCTCTATCGTTAATAAATTTCCTGACGTATTCTCGAAGAACTTCCTGGCCTACCCTAGAGCATGAAATCAAATTTTGTATTGACCCCAGTAAAAAACCCATTTCTAAAACCCTTAAATATTTCTTCAACCAAAACAAACGTATAATGCACCAAAGACGTTGGCTCAAGGTATTGAAGATTACGACCATACCATTCAATATCATCGTGGAAAAAGCGAACGTGGTAGCTGATGCATTGAGTAGAAGATCGTATGCGTTTACGAGTGTGACGTTGTTAACACAAAAACCCATTTCGTATAACTTACAAATGATGAAGATAGAGTTAAAGACTCTAAGGACCCGCGTGATGATATCAAATATCTGAGTAGAATCGACTTTAATCGATAAAGTTAAAGTCGCTCAAACTACTGACCCGGAGTTGATAAATATGAAGAAGAAGGTTCAAGAGGGCGTTATTCTAGAAGCGAAGACTCGATGAAGAGAGAAATCTCAACCCTCGATTTAATTGGTCCATTTGAAATCCTCGATCGAATAGGAGCGTGGCCTATAGACTCGTTTTACTTGAAGTATATTTGCGTGTTCATAATGTTTTTCACGTATCGATGTTACGTAAAATATGTGGACGACCGAACCACATTATTGAATTAGAACTAGAGCGAGATAGCGGAAGATTTAACGTGTGAGGAGATACGTGTTAAAATCTTGGATAAGAAGGATCATATTCTACTTTCAAAGGTTATACCTCAAGAGTTAGAATCGATGAGGTATCCTCACCTCTTGACATACCGAGTGCGTCCCTAATTTTGAGGAAAAATTTCATAAGAAGGGAGATTGTAAGACCCCAATTTTTATGAATAAAGATTAATTTTCTCGAAATATATTTTTTATATTATAAATGTGGATATGATATAATGTTATAGTTAAGGGTAATATTTACAAATTTTGCAAAGTAAGCAAGTTGTTATATAAATATTAGATTGGTGGGGAATATTACGTTTTAACGAGGGAATATTAAATGCGATGACACAATCATTAGTGGACCCCACAAGCGAAAGTATTGTCGTAGTTAGAAAATGACGAAATATCTTTTTTATAAAAATAACGGCGAAAAGTTTTACTGTTAAAACTGTTGAACTACCCGGGTAGTAAAAGTACGATGTCTGGCGTGGTTGCATAGTAGCACGGTATTGATTATTGATGCTTACGTGAAAGTCACTCGGTTATACTCAATTATTGCTCTCTGATAATTCTTGCGCATCATATCTCTCATATTATTGATTCAATTATTATCACAATATCATCTGCATAATATTTTATATTATTAAATCAATAATTGAGATGACAAAGTTATTCATATTATTATTTGCAATATTGACAATGTCTAGAAGTTACATCGAGGAGAGGTTTGGTCACCTAATTGCGGCGCGATAAGGAGAAATCCTTATCGGAAAGCCCCTCTTTCACAGGAATGACACAGGTTGTTAAATATTGTGAGTTATAATATTAATGATGAATAAGTTAAGTGTTGATTAAAGATGAAATTGATAGTTCCATTGTGTTGGGATTATTAGTGTTAGTGGAAATCGACATTTATTTGATAATAATTGATGTGCGGAAGTTATATTGACCAATCGGGTAATTAATCGGATAAATGAGCAATTAATTGCTATTAATTCACATGCTTATAACTATTTGTTCACATGTGTGTATTATTGATTCACATTCATGTACTATTAGGGAGGTGGTGGTGCAAGATTGATAATACTTGCATGACTAAGTTAAAAATGGAGGTATAGATGGAGGTACTATCTTTAAATTATTTTTTTCACATGTATAGAACTATTGATTCACATGATTGAACTATTGATTCACATGATGTACTATTAGGGGAGGTGGTGCAAGTTTGATAATACTTGCGGGACTAAATTAAAAATGAAGGAAAAGATGAAGGTATTATCTTTGTAATATTTGAGCCCCAAAGCGTGCAATTATCGAAACTATATTTTCCTATAAATAGAAGCTCATTCTTCCTTCATTCTCACCAATTCACTAAGACTCACAAGAGCAATTATAGAGAGAGAAGCTATATAGAGAGAAGAAGATAGAGAGAAAGAAGAAGAGTAGTACTTCTACTTCACTTACTCCGATATCCAGTCTTCTTCTTACGAGGTAAGGGGTATTATTTATTTATTTCATATTACGAAGAGATATTATTTTTTATATTATTATATATGAATATTATTTTAGTTCGATATTCATAAAAAATATTATCTTAGTTCAATATTATAGGAATATTATCTTAGTTAAATATTAAATATTATCTTAGGAAATATTATTTATTATTTTCGTTCGAGGATGTTATTTTTGTTCAATATTAAGCTTGAAATAATATTTTCTTCCATACTACTATAGTATGTAAGTAATATTATTTCGTTTGATTTTGAATTATATACTCATTTGTTGAAGTTTTGGCTTCTATACTCTATGAAATTAGTAGAATATCCTTGATATTTGTGCTTCATCTAGTATCTTTTCATGGAAATATTATTCTGAGCTTTCTTGATAATTATTGATCTTTTCATGACAGAATACTATTCATGAGTTACTATTTATGGGTTACTATTCACCCGATTACTATTCATTCAAATATTATTCACTTTCGGGTATTAGGGGCACTTTTCATGCGGAGTACTATTCACGAGTTACTATTCACGGGTTCTATTCACCCAAATACTATTCACCCATATTATTCACTTTCGGGTATTTGGGGTACTTTTCATGTTGGGGTACTATTCACGAGGTACTATTCTCAAAGTACTATTCATAGGGTACTATTCACGAGTCTTATTTACCCAAAAAATATATTTCTTTTACATCCAAATTATTTTTGGTACATGAATATTATTCTTGAATTTTACTCTACAAAGCAGTATCATGTTGACAATTTGGATATTTTTAAACTCTGAATAAATTTAAAGTCTTTAATATTTATCCTTGAAATCATTTGATTTGATTTCGTTTGATTAATGCTTATATCATTGTCATCATCCTCATGCTTATATTAAGATAAAAGTCATCTTTGGCTTACGTGCATAGATGGACTGTTGATTGGTATGATTATGACCAGGGATCATTCGGTATAATCATGACCCGTAATGTTACAAATGATGTGGTAAAAGTCCTCATTGGCCCGTAGTGCATTGATGGATAG
The DNA here is from genome assembly GCA_020205605.1 of Panax ginseng. Lineage (NCBI taxonomy): Eukaryota > Viridiplantae > Streptophyta > Magnoliopsida > Apiales > Araliaceae > Panax > Panax ginseng. Next base: position 132,944,072 of record CM035139.1, read on the forward strand.
TTGTTGGTATGATTATGACCAGGGATTATTCGGTATAATCATGACCATTGATGATTACATGAATATCCTTGGCCCGTAGTGCAGGGATGATTCGATGATGTGGTTTATTTATTAAAATTTGAGTCTCGATGATAAAGTTGATGAAAAACTTTTTAAATCATAGAAGATAGTAGATATCATGCTCTGTGCTCTTGACTCTTCTAATGGATTGCTTATTCCATTGCGATTGTTGATCTAAAACTTGTTGTCTATTATATTCTATCGGTTGTTATCTTTGTTGAAGGCTAAGGATAATTTATTACGCATTATCTTAGTCATAATATTTCTTCTTTGGGCTAGTTGAGCTCACACCTTTTTGCTTTCATTGTTCTCTTGGAAATGAGAGCGTATAATTTGGGACGAGTCGGGGAATGGAGTGATGGTCCAGGATAAATGGCTTTAGTAGTCCTCACTATTCTGTGAAATAGTGTGATAATAATTATAATGAGGACTCCATTGAGAGTGGATATTGTCTAGAAGGCAATATTCTTGTTTAAACTCTCGACTTATGTTTGGTCGTATTATTTTACCTGACGGTTGTATAATTAAGTTTGTATTTGATTTATGTACCATGTATTTGGCGACTCAAGATGGGTGATGTATACCATTTTTTTTGGCGTCATCCAACAGTGGTATCAAAGCCAAACTTTGTGCTAATTATCGATCTTGATGATTCCATGAATGTATGATATACAATTTGATCGAATTTTCTTGGCAAAAATTATTTTATTTATTACATCATGACGCCGCTGACGCAAATTGCTACCGATACTGATTCTCAATTCTTTTTTTAATTTTAATATTTATTTCAATTAAGATAAATTATTTATTTTGAATTGGAATATAATTAAAATAAAAGTTTATATTAACTTGGAATTGGATTCCACGTCCGTTTGAATAAAAGAGTTTATTCAAAAAATTTATATTAACTTGGAATTGGATTCCACGTTGTTTGAATAAAAGAGTTTATTCAAGAGTTTTATATTAACTTAGAATTGGATTCCACGTTCGCTTGAATAAAAGAGTTTATTCATATATAGAATATGATTTCATATTTCCTAGAATAAAGGAGTTTATTCACATATGGAATATGATTCCATGTTTCCTATAATAAAAAATGTTTAATTTTGATAAGGAATATGATTTCATATTTCCTAGAATAAAGGAGTTTATTCACATATGAAATAGGATTCCATGTTTCCTAATATTAAAGATGTTTAATTTTGATAAGGAAAATGATTCAACAAATTTTATTTTTCAACAATTTTAAGTTAAAATAAAGGAGTTTATTTTGTACTTGAAATTGGATTACTTATTAATTAAAATAAAGGAGTATATTTTGATTTGGAATTTGATTAAAAAATAAAGGAGTTTATTTTTATTCAAAATTGGATAAAATAAAATAAAGAAATTTTTTATAATTTAAATTTTGATTAGATTAAAGGAGTTTATTTTATTCAAAATTGGATTTTAATAAATTTGAAATTGCCTATTAAATTGATATCGATGCATATATGGAATGAATTTATTATTCACGAGATGAATTTATTTATTGATACATATGATGATGTATATGATAATAAATGAGATTGATTATTGACTATTAATCAATATGATTGGATTTTATTTTATTTGGATGCATGAATGTATGAGTTTTATTAAATGGGGTCTGCGTACCTCGTCTTCTCTAATTTTCTTAATGTAAATTCTATCTCCCTCCTATGTACTTCCCCTTGACTGCTGATCAAGGTTTCTATTTATTTTAAATAATTTTGTAATAGGAATAGTTAGAATTAATATTGAAGAATTGGAGATCAAGGAGCAAGGAGTGCTTGAAGACCCGTTTATAATGGAACCCGAGTTTAAATGTAATAGTTATATTTAAATTTAATTCTTTCACCCTAGGTTCGACCTCTTGGTTCACTTGGTGGCTCTAGTGAACCAAACTAGAATAAAGTTCATAATCAATCCGGGTAGAATATAATATTTGATATGTGCATGCTTATACTATATATATTATATATATTATGCAAACATGCTTAACATGTTCATTAATATGATGCGTATTATATATATATATATATATATATATATATATATATATATATATATATATGTTCATGCATGCTAAACAAGATGAGACAAATTAATAATAAATCCCTCAAATATTTTATATTAAGTCCAAGCGTTCAAAGATATTTGGAATATCGAACGTCGCCTTCTAGCATGATAAAATTAATAGAGTATTAAATATTTAATATGAGTTTGTTGTGTCACCACAAGGCAAGCATTAAGTATTTAAGATGTTAATTTATCACATTTGATACTTATAAAGAAAATTGAACAATATTGTTTTGTTGTGTCACCATGTTGGGTAAAATCTATATACGCACAACACGCAAGTATACGTGGTCAACAAGTAATATAGTAATGAGTAGAGTATCGTTCCCACAGAGACAAATTAGAAAGAAACTTAACCTTACAAGTATCAATTTCCTATTAACCCTAATTTTGTTAAACTCTTCAACTCGATAAGTATAATTATAAAAACTAAATTAAGAAATAAATAAATTACCACAAAACAATCACAAATATCAAAATCTGGAATTTCAAATAATTAATGGAGAATTAGACTTATGACTTCACCCTAAGCTTCACTATGATTCTTACACCTTTGTTCACATACAAATCACTATCCCAGTTTATTAATCAAGAACACAAATGTAGTAATAGCCACCTCTCGATGAACTAATACCGTATCAACTTAAATCCACAAATTAGATAGAAAGAAGTTAAACACCTTAATTAACTAACTCACTATATCTCTATGTGAATTATTATTAAAGAAGGTTTAAGATTAAGTTCTCTATCCGATTACATGCGATGTCAAGAATATCTCTACCTTAACATTCATCAAGATTCTGCTATTCACAAAATTCATGAACTCATGCTATATTAACTAAGTCTAGATTCGAATATCCTCTCTCGATTCCTTACAAATCCACAAAGAATTGTTGATCAGGTAATTCATAAATTCAAGCTCAAATTAATATAGATAAACTGGAATTAGCTTATTGAACTTGAAAACAAAGTTTACAAAGTCATTGTTTCACTTAAGGATCCACCACAAGCCTAAAAAGTGAATTAGTTCATCATAAATGAAATAACTACTGAATAAATCAAAGATAACATTCTTTCAATTATAAATAATAGTCTAAGAAGAAGAATTTTGAAAAATACCCTTCGCGTAGCCTAGAATTGCAATTGCCTCAAAAATCTCCTCAAAATACTCCTCCGATGCTTGCTAAGATGAAAATCTGGAATTTTCTCTTCGTAATATCCTTTGTGTGTTGTTTTTTTCGTTGTTCATCGAGTAATTGATAACCAACACACGTTTTATTGATCAAATTCCATCTCTCTAGAGTTCCATTGCCATAAAAATGCTAGAATCCATCTCCCATCAAAGTTCAGAACAAACAGGAGTCTTCACCAGTCGAGACCCCCCCGCCCGGCGGGGGTGTATGTCTTATATGAGCCCGCCCCGGTGGGCACCCTTTATGTCAAAATCGTATGAAGACCCCTCGCCCTGGCGGACCTCTATTCTGCTAACTGACTTCTCTTGCTTCATGAATATTTCCAAAAATGCTCCAATTGACTCCAAATGATTCCAAATGACTCCAAATCTTCGTTAAATGCCACACAACCACCATACACATAAAAGAACACAAAAACAAATCAAAATGAACCCGAACACAAGACAATAGCAACAATTAAACATGAAATGGACAACGATCCGTGGATTTGAAATCCACTTATCACACCATAAGGACAATATTTTTCTTTTTTTAATATATGGAAGTGCTAGGTATGATTTAACTTAGATCATTTTAGTTCAGATGTGCACACACTTGACTATTATGATCTAAGAGGCAAAATACAAGGAGTTTCATAGTTGATGTAATTGACAAGAGTTGTCTACCTATTTATTTATATATAGTTTGTTGTGAACACACAAGGCTATATACATTTGAAATGAGGTCTTTATTCTCACTAGCATATCTTTAATTAGATATTGCCGAACTATATATATTGAGGGTAATATAGTTTGATGAAAATAGTATGAGATACCAATTTAAAACAAGACCTAATTTAGTTTGGTAATTCATAAAAGAATATATGTTAAAATATTGTTAATTACAAATTTATTTACAGAATTTTACAATGTCTAAAATTATTATCACTGCGTAGCATATTAGATGCTAAATTAACCAAACTAAATTAAATGGATTGGTTAAGGAATTTTAGAATAGTTCTCATGGCTGAAAAGCTATCTTATGTCCTTAATACACCTATCCCTGCAATGGTTGCAGACAATACATCTGAGGAAGAGATTGTTGCTTTTAGAAAGTGGCAAGATAATGCATAATTGGCTCAATTCATCATACTCGCATCCATGAGTAACGAGCTTCAACGTCAGCATGAAACTATGGATGCTCCTACTATATTCGTGCACATCAAGTAGTTGATGGTGAGGAAAGTAGGACTGATAGATATCAGATATCTAAGGAGCTCTTCCGATCTAGAATAACCGATGATACTATAGTACAGACAAAAGTTCTTAACATGATTAATTTGATAGAACCATTAGGATAACATATTTTATAATGGATAGAGAGATGAGCCAAGATATGATCTTGCATTCACTTCCGGACTCCTTCTCACAATTGTTGTGAATTTTTCATATGAACAAGTTAGATATCAGCCTCGCTGATTTGCTTAACATGTTGAAAAGCTTGAGAGTCACTTTCCAACCAAGAAAAACCAAGTCTTACTGGTAGGGGCCAAAGGATCTTTTTAAAAGAAGAAAGATTTAAAGAAGGTAAATAGAAAGGGAAAAATAAAGGATAATAAGAACAAAACTGATACGAATAGAAAAAGGAGTTTGCTTCCACTGTAATAAGCCTGGAAACTGAAAAAGGAAACTGCGAGAAGTATCTTGCAGAGGCTAACTAGAAGAAGCTTAGTGAAGCTTCTGTTATAAATACAGTTTTGTTCATGATTGAAACAAATTTTTCTTTAAGTCAAGGTTCTACTTAGGTATTGGATACCAGCTTTGGTTCCCATAAATATAGATTTATGAAGGAACCAAGCAGAAGTAGAAAGCTAAACAAAGATAAGTAATCCTATGTGTGGGAAATGAAGCAAAGGTTGTTGCATTAGCCATAGGAACTTATAGTTTAGCACAACCTATTGGCAAATCTATTAAGTCAATAAGTTGTTATTTTATTCCATTTCTCGTTAGAAACATTATTTTCATTTTATTGTTGGACAATAAAATCTAAATTGTTGTTCCATTTATAGTAATAATATGTGTATAGAACTGGAATATTACTTAATGGATTTTGTATACTTGACTTACGTGAAAATAATTTTGCATATTGAACAAATTAGTATAAGAAAAGGAGATGATCATTCAAAGAGTTGAATGTATGTATTTACTGAAATACAAGTGTAAATTATTTTAAAGGTTCAAAGAATTCAGAAGTGAAACAAATTGGCAAAGTATTAGGATTCTTTGATTGGTTCAAGAAAGGAATACTTGTACAATGAGTTTTTAGATCATCTCAAATGATTTTCTCACAATAAACGCCTCCTGATACGCAATAATTGATTGATGTAACTGAAAGGAAAAATCATACCTTTTTGGACATGGTGCGGTCCATAATGATTTTTACCGATATTTCAGTATCCTTTTGGGGTCATGCCCTAGAAATGGCCACATATCTATGAAAGGTAACCTCAAAATTCGGCCCCAAGACTCCATAAAAGTTATGGACATGGAGGATTCCTAATCTTAATTATGTTAAGATAAGGGGTTGTCCAGCTTTTGTGAAAAGATTACAAAAGGATAAGTTTTGGACAAAATTTGACAAGTCTAGATTTGTGCGACATCCTAAAATAAGTTTAGGGTAAAATATTGTATAATCCTACTGAGAAAAAGGTGTTTATTGCAAAACATGTTACCTTCTAAGATAAAATGTTTATCATTGAAAGGGCTAGTGGGAGGATAATAGATCTTGAAGAGTTCAAGAACCACAAAACACTTTAAGTTAAAATAAGAGGAACCTGTATATAGACCTATTGTACCACAACCAAATCATAAATCTGGAATAGTACCGAAGATACCTAGGAGATATGGATTTATCATAGAAGATGATGATAAGGTACACATCATAGAAGATGATGATCCTGTTACATACGATGAGGTAAGAATTATAGATACTCAGAGAAATGGATTGAAATAAGCTTCTCAAAATGGAACATTCGATTTGATGAGATAATCAAAAGAGTTTGATTTTATCAAAATCAAGAATGAACCTAGTGTGTACAAAAGGGTCAGTGGGAGTGCAGTGACATTCCTAGTATTATATGTTGATATAGTACGGATAGGGAATGACATACCAATACTATAATCGGTAAAGATTAAGTTGTCTAAACATTCATCTATGAATGATTTGGGAAGAGTATCTAAATTGGGGATACAAATCTATATAGATAGATTTAAAAGGATGCTCGGATTAACCCAAGGAACGTATATTCATTTGATGCTAAAGCTGTTTATCATGGAAAACTCCTAGAGATGTCTCATGTTGATGAGCCATGGAGTGTATCACTCTTAATAATTCCCAAACTCTTAAAAGAGAGATCGCATCAGTAACTATCATGTATGCAATGAAATGTACAAGACCTGATGTTGATTAGTCATATTCTGGAGAAGAGCACTATAAGACAGTGAAAAACATCTTAAAGTACTTAATCGGTACTAAGAATGTGATCATATTCATGGTGGGTATGAATTAAAACTAGAGGGCTTAACAAACTCAGAGTTTTTCAGACTGACCAAGACGAAAACAAATCCACTTTAGGGTAAAGCGTTATTTTGAACGGTGGTGCAGTGAATTGGAAAGGTTTCAAACAGCAAAGAGTTGCTAGTTTAGTGATAAAGACAAAGTATATAGCTGTTATTAGAAACTACAAGTTGATTGTTTGGATGAAAAGTTCATTACAGAACTAGGAATAGTTCCTAAGTCTCGCCTTGGATCTAAACATGTGTTGCAACACTTTCATTTGATTAGAGGAATCATTGAAAGATGGGAAATCATTATAGAGATAGTGGACTCTCAAGAACAATATTACATATCCATATACTGAAGCTTATCCAACAGTAGGATGATCATCACTTAGAGAGTAAGGGTATGAGATCGATTACTAAAAAGGGGATTAGTGAATCCGGATAGCTTGGTACATATGTTGCTTGCTCATTGGATGAGGATGTTGATCTCATGATCATTTGTGTGGATACACTAAAGAAAGTATGTAGGTTCTTATTGGAGAATAAGTTCACTGAACGTGGCTCGCTAAGGAATACCTAATGGAGTTTTACTTGCATGTCAATAGGAATTCCTGTAGTGATATTAGTATACGTGATCCTTGGACTTGAGATCATCATAGTATCTTATGTATGATGAGTTATACTTTGACTTATTCCTTAAGACCCTTAGGGTATATTAAAGGGTATGCTTGAGTATAATAAGTTGTACGTGGAGATAATGTATGATCAATAAAGAATCCACCACTTCTAGTAAAAGAAGAGAAATGTCCTATGTGATTCGATAAATGACAACCCGGTAGAGTACTGCCAAAAGGCGTAATGAAATTAGAAAGGAGTTTCTAATTTGCATTATTTGAGTTGTGCATTTAAGAATCAAGTACATATAATTAAATAAAATAAGACTTGACAATAATTCCATGTTTTATATTTAATTGGGACATTGTATGGTGGAATGATTAAATTTTACGGTAACTATTTACTCAAAGGTTCTTTTATGATTACTATTGAAATCTATATTATCTGGAAAGTCGTTAATCGCTAGGGAGGCTTATCCCTATTCTAGAATAAATATTATTTATTTAAATAAATTAATAGTTTAATTTATTTATTTAAATAAGATTATAATTATTCTAATTGATTTATTCACAATCGATTTAATATGGAGAACCTAAATGGTCACAACATAAAAGGAAAAATATTTATTTAAGAAGTAAATGGCATAATCGTAATAATAAGTTAAGTATATTTAATTTAATCTATGGTGATAGAATAAATTAAATAACTTAATATTTATTATTTAATATTTTTAAAATATTAAATATAAATTAATAAGAGGAGTCTTATTATTATTATTACTATTATTATTATTTAATTCCTAAAGGAGTTTGGGAATTAATTAATATAAGTGCTCTCATTTATTCCTAATAGGATTAGGAGGCAAATTAATTAAAAGAGTTTAATTAATTATCCCTAATAAGATTAGGGAGCCTAATTAATTAAAGGAGTTTAATTAAATAAATAATACTCTATTTTTTAATTATATTAAAATAAGTTAACTGATATCTTTATAAGAGGAGTCTTATATCAGATATCAGTGTGGAAAAAAGATACGTGATTCCAATAGTTGGAGAGTACACTCTTTTTCTATAGAGATAGAAAAACTAGGGTTTGAGCCAAACACCCATCTTCTTGATGGATCACCTCTTGTGTAAGTATGAAGCTGTTCTCCATATCTTCTACAAGGTTATGAAGCTGTTCTCCATATCTTTTCTATTGATTGATAAGTATGCATATATTATGATCTTACTGATGAGTTTGTATAAAAATTTTAAATTCCCATTTTACCGTTCTTCTGCACCTTTTGTGTAATTTGATTGCATGTTCGCGCTATATACAAACCCCACACGTGCAAAAACACTATAAAACCCCCAATCCACACACAAATGTCACTTTTTCCATATTTTCTCTACCTCAACCTTCTCTCTCAAAGATCTCTGCAAGTGTGATTTCCAGCGAGTAACCACCCCCACAAAACTTCTCCGATTTAGACTTTTCTGACCTCCAAACCTCACATTTCTGCTAATTTTGCTTCCATGGCAGATTCTAGTCTTCCTTCCTCTTCCACCACTGAGAAAACACCAACTGTTGACAACACCCCAATCTCAACACAATTGTTGGCACCGATCCGGTGCCTGTCGATTTGCCGGCACCACCATCTAGAACTACCAACCCTTCCACTCCTTCCACCTCAGATAACATTGAGACAAAGATCCGAAGTGTTTATTCATCCTTTGAGTGATTTATCTCACATCAATACCAAATCCTCCATCAACCCTTCCCAAATTTTTGACATCTGAACCCTATTCAACATTCCCAAAGAATACAAGCTTCGGGTGCCAGAACCAAACAAAAGGATGTTCTGGCGCCCCAAAGGCGAATGGGTCGCGATACCACTCCGGGCCCTAAAATAGGGGGTCCGATTCCCCCTTCATGAATTCATTTCATCCTTTCTCTGCTTCGTGGGGATCGGGTTCCCAGAACGTGTGCCAAACTCGTATATCCACCTGATCAGCATCATAGCCTTGTGCCAGGAGGTAGGAATCACTCATGGTCTTGACTTATTTTTTGTCGTGTTCACCATCGGCAGGTCGAAGTAACCTGACCTTCGATAATTAAACCAACAACCGAGCCGAGCCACCCACTTCGGTCTTAATTTTTGAATCCACCTTAGCTTATTCATAATCTACTTCTTCACCTTCATTCAGATCCATTTCAGGATACTCGTCATGATCGCTTCCCAGATTCACCATAGGTTCGTCTCTTACAACTTCTTCAACTGACTCACTCTGAGCTGGCACCTCGGCTAATGGCATTAGTGCAAAAACTGCCAACATCTCCGTAATCATTTCATCACCTCCTGACATCCTACAATCAGTTTTAAATAATCTTAATTAGTACATCACCAGTACGAAATTCATAAACACTATGTGTCCACATATCTTACTATTGATGTACTTCATCAATCCCTCACTTAGAACTCTAAATGAGTTTTCTCTATATTTCTTATAGTTATAATCCTAAGGTTTCCCCCCACTTAAGGTTTATAACCTAAAACTTTGATACCAACCTGTGACGCCCCCAAATTCGGGTTACCTAACCCCCGGGTTTGGTGCTCACGATCCATCATACAAATAACATCTAACTACCCATTCATTTATGAATATCATCATACATACCATTAATTAATATCTTGATAACATTATCCCAGGTTATCTAACCTTAACATAATATACATACCTTCAGATATACAAAAAGGTTTACACATAATAACACAATAGATAAAGCTTTTAATAACTACTCCTGCACTTTACCTTTTCCCTTGTCCTTCTCCGACCCTCTTGCTACTTCGTTCTTAGCTGAAATGTTATATTTAAGCAAGGATGAGCAACGAGTTTGCTCCATAAATTAAAACACACAAAAAGAGATATAAATCAATAATATAAGACTCTAGATTCGATAGAACTTCAATGAAGTTCAAAGGACTATGAAGTAGCTGAATAAATTATTTATCGATAACAAGAAATTACCGAATTACATGCTAAAAAACAATTCAATAATGAAAGAGTAAAACCCTTTCGAAGTTTCAAAATTGTTTAATTAATTAATAAGAGATAATACTACTGCAATAAAAAAGTGGAATATTTTCAGATTTCATGCTGAGTGATCCCAATGGATTATGAACAAATCGAGTAATTATCAGATATTTAATGCTAAATTACCCAGCCGTATTAGATAACCATAAAGATTAAACCATACACCTCTGCAAGTACATAGGGTGATCAGCTTCATTGTACCCAATATTATGCATAATACTCAAAATCGCGCAACAACCGGATATTCGACCACAAAGTCCCCTTTATATAAGGGTTATTCATCTTAGTCTTACATTAAGAGTTCGTATCGCAACAATAAAGATGATTTTTTTCTTCTAAATATCATTTTGAATATTATGGTGTGAATTTATTATAATGTTATAGTTGTGGGTAATATTTATAAATTTTGTAAAGTAAACAAGTTGTTATAAAATATTCGATTGGTCGGGGAATAATAATTTTAACAGGGAATATTCGTACGACGACACAATCATTGGTGGATGTAAGACCCCGAATTTTATGAAATAAAAGTATCCAATTTTTTCTATTTAGTAAATAGTTAAATTGATAAAAATTTAAAGTTATGGGTGATATATATAAATTTTTCAAAATAAGCAAGTGGTTATAAAATACTCATTATTGTCGGGGAATATTCGTTTGGTCTGGAATATTCTTACGATGGTGCAGCCATTTGTGGGCCCCATAACAGAATAACTGTCGGATGAAGAAAGTGACAAGTTTGATTTTTTATAAATAATGACGTAATTGTTACCGTTAACACTGTTGGAATATTTGGTGGTTAATATACGGTAATACGCGTGGTTGCACAGTAGCACACAGTATCATATATATCTCTCATATTATTGATTCAATTATTATCACAGTATCATCTGCATAATATTTTATATTATTAAACCAATAATTGAGACGACAAAGTTTTTCATATTATTATTTGCAATATTGACAATGTCTAGAAGTTCTGTCTAGGAGAGGTTTGGTCACCTAATTGCGTGCTAATAAGGAGAAATCCTTATCGGAAAGCCCCCTCTTTCCTGGGAATGATCTAGTTGTTAAATATTGTGAGTTATAATATTAATGATGAATAATTGTTGAAGTATTGAGAATGTGTTTATTAAAGTTAAGTGAATTACAAAAGTTAGAGGGGAATAATGCAAACTTGGAAAACTTTTGGGGTACTAAAGTGTTATAAGTTAAATTAATCTGGACCATTGATGGTGGTTTTAAAAGTAAATCAATCTGGACCGTCGGTGGTGGTTTTAAAAGTAAATCAATCTGGACCGTCGGTGGTGGTTTTAAAAGTAATCAATCTGGACCATTGGTGGTGGTTTTAAAAGTAAATCAATCTGGACCGTCGGTTGTGGTTTTAATAGTAATCAATCTAAACCATCCGTTCTAATAGTAAATCAATCTGGACTGTTCGTGAATTAGTTACTATTTAGTCATTTCTCCTATAAATAGAAGCTTAATTCTTCTTTCATTCTCACCAATTCACTGAGATTCACAAGAGACACTATAGAGAGAGAAACTATAGAGAGCAAGAAGAAGAGTATTCTGTTACTTCACTTTTGCAGTATCCAGCTTTCTACTAAGGTAAGGGATATTATTTGTTGTACTCGTAAGGGGTATTATTTCTTTTGTATTCATAAGGAATACTATTTTTTGTATTTATCCTTTAGTATGTCGGAATAACCTTTCTACGCGGATTACATACCGTATGACAGGTGAAAATCCATTTACAGTTTTCGTATGTTATTTCTTTTCATATTCTTAAATCTAAACTTACTATGGTAACTATTGCTTCTATAATCCTTGAAATTAGTGGAATATCCGTGAGTTTTGCGCTTCATCCAGTATCATTTTATTGGAATATTGATATGAACTTTTTTTTATTAAATATCAACATTTTCACCCGAAGTACTATTCATGAGTTACTATTCATAGGTTACTATTCACCCAGTTACTATTCACTATAATATTATTCACTCGGGTATTCGTGACACTTTTCATGCTGGGGTACTATTCATGAGTTACTATTCACAGGATTACTATTCACTCGATTACTATTCACTCAAATATTGTTTACTCGGGTATTTAGGGCGCTTTTCATATCGGGTTACTATTCACGGAGTACTACTCCCGAAGTACTATTCACAGGGTACTATTTATGGGGTACTATTCACCAAAAAAATTATTTCTTTTCTGTCTAAATTATTTTTGATACATGGATATTATTCTTGAATTTTACTGTAACGACCCGGAAATTCGGATTTTCTAGAATTTAAGTTTAAAGAATTAGTTATTAATAAAATGAATTTTTATTAATAATATTATGTGCTATGTGTTTATTAATCGTTCTCGAACCTAGGATGATTATAAGTCGGGAGGATTCTGGCTACGAGCTAGACTGAACGAGTAATAATTTTCAAGACAAAAATAAAAATTTTCTGGGAACAAAAATATTTTTGGGGAAAAAGACGAAATAGGCACTATTCACCTGACAAAACCTAAGGGTTAGGGTTTGAATAACCTAAGTCGTTGTAAGAGTTCGGTATGTCGAAATGATATTCCGTCGAAAGATTTACTGATAATATGTCGTGAAAAGTTAAGTAAGCTGATAAAAGTTTTTCTCGAAAAACGTGCGTAAATTGATTTAAATAAAAATGACGAAAAGTACTGTTATGTACTTTTCATTCATTTAGCTACGTTAGGGTAAAACGTGAAGGAAAACGCTTAACGCCAAAAAGTGTTTTTTCAGTTTTTCAGAAATCCGAAGAATACGTAAAAGTTAATCGATAAAGGAAAAATGAAATATCCAAATATATTTGGATTCCGAGAATCACAGTTTTTAAAACTGTCAGACGAAACCCGAAAGACAGAACCACGAAACTTACAGGCTAAGTTTCGTGAATAGTAAGGAGGTTAACTAAGGAGGTGGAAATAGTAAACTTAAGCGTTAAGTAAACTTAAGAGTTAAGCAAACTTCAAGGCTAAGTAGACTTAAGTGTTAAGTAAACTTAAGGAGTAAGTTAACTTAGTCCTTAAGTAATGAATAGTAAGCAGGTTAAGGGGGTCAAATGACTAAAATACCCTTAGCTTGGATTTTCTATAAATAGGAAGCTAGCTTTCATTTAAATGAGATTTTTGAAAATCCTACAACTAGAGAGAGAGAGAGAGAGAGTTCGGATGGAGAGGGAGAAGGAAGAGCATGAGCATGATTGATCAGATCGAAAGTGTTCGTGAAATAGAAAAGCTAGCAAATCGCCAGTTTTGTCTAACGGAAGAAAAATAAAGAGGAAAGGTATTAAAACCTAACTCCTAAGTTAAATTTTCTTAATTTTTTATGTTCAAAACATAGATTAATAAGAATAAGAAGTAAATAATGTTAGAAATGATTTCATATGGTTGAAATCTTAAGAAAATGAAGAAGTAAGAATTAAAAGTTTAGTTTATAAATTTCTTAAGGAAGTATAAGATTCGTAATGAATTAGAACGATCCGAGTGGATTATATGAATAAGTAAGTGAAATAAGTAAGGAATGATATTCTATAACATCAAATTCCAATAAAAAGTGAAATCGTAATCCAAAATATTGATTAAAATGAAGAACGAACGAAGAACACGAAGAACGTTGTTGATGGACAAATTTAAAACCATCGTAGGATATTTGTTATTGATGGACAAGTTTAAAACCATCGCGTATAAGTTAGGCGCATATTGCTTGGTTAGGAATGGTAGAAACGTTCATGAAGAACGGATTAAAACTTAGCTATAACGAAGTTATGGCAAAATTTTTGTAAAAGACAAACGAGAATTAGAAAGTTAATAAATGAACTTGAACGTGTAGGGTTTCATAAGAATGTAAGAGAACATAGAAAATGTGAGTCGTGGACTCATGAACGAATGAATTCTGAGTTCGAATGACTGAATTATGGACGAACTAACGAAGAGCGTTAAAAACATAAAATGAATAAAGGGTGAAAATCAAGCTAATTTAATGGCACGTTAACGGTTTCAGAATGAAATTCTGTCTGGGGGGTATTGAAGTACGTAAGATAAGGAAGAGAATGGCTTTGGAACGACTTCGTTCCGAGTTATAACGAATAACTTATGAAAGCGGGAAGTAAGCGTCTCAAATTTGACTTAACACTTAGAGAAATTTCTAGGGTTAGGGCTTGGCCGTACGGCTACCACATGTCTTATAGTAGTGTAACTGCAAACACCGCACCGAGGAGCCGGTATCGCAAACTCACGCTGTGGCTCGAGAGATAAAGAAGAGAGAGTGGCGCATTGCCAAAGATGTAGGAAAAAAGCAGGAGAAGAGTCATTAATGCTTTCAACTCTTGGGGGAAACTTATGGGAAGATAAAGAACATAATTTTCACTTATGTAACACTTAAACAAGTAAATTAAACCTTAAATGAAGGTTGAACAGAAAGATTAAATGAGAGTAAAAGGCAGATAATGTAGACGCGGGTTACATAACCGATGTCCGGGGACCGTAGTCGCAATAAACGAACGTGAGGGATTGCTAGGGTTGTGATTCCTTAGATGTTGAGCGACGAGGGTAATGAATAACATTTCGATGTTATGTCATGATAGTGACAGATAAGTGTGAAGCGTATAGACGCTGTGTACGCAATGCTATTGCGATAAACGAGTGGTCTTAGCATACAACGAACGGTATGGCTTGGACAATAAGAATGATTAATGAACATGGGGTTCAAGTAAGGGATAACGAAAGTATTAAGTAAGATACGAATGGTATTAAGAAAGCCGTAATGAACGGTTATAAGATTAATGAAAGCCTAAGGTGAGTTGTATAAGAATGAATCATGAGGGATGGCATTTAGTTGCCAGGAAGCCATAAGGAATGAGAAATTAACTTAATGAAGATTATAGTTTAATAAGTTCGGATAAGTTAAGATAAGTTAAGTTGTAATACAATCGTAACCTTTGATGGTTGACATATGGGAGATGGGCTAAACAATTCCTTCAGAGAGCGAAGGTATATACAAAACTGGAAACCGATCTAACTCATCACATGGGCAGCGGTGTAGGCGAGACAAGAACTTGTTTGTTAGTTGTTTGTGGGAAACCACTCAGAGTACCATATGGACTACTAGCAGAGAAGCGATGTGTGCTGAGTCCTAGAGAAGTTATAAGAAGAAGATAAGATGTAAAACATCAAAGATGATGAACGTAAAAGTAAGACATCTCCGTATGTCATGAAGCCGTAGAATGGTAATAAAAGTGGTCACGTAAACTTAGGTTACAAGAACGCAAACCCTAAGAAGTAAAGTTAAGCAAACTAATGCATAAGTCAAATATACATGACTAATTGGTGTATGTGGTGTTTTCTTATGCGTTATATAGGAATTGAAATGAACAGTTCGGCGTAAGCTGTAGATTGGCGTAAGGCAAGTTTCCTAACTTCATTCATATTTCAAATGAATGCTAGTTTCTTGAACTTCTCAGATGTTGAACTTGAGAAGTTCTGTCTATGTGCTAATGTGCGATATTTGTGTAAAGTGGTAGAACATATGAGGCCTTGTGCCACAATGTGAACACTTCGGTGTTTCTATGAGATAAACTGTTCTGTGATTAAACTGTTTAATAAAAGAATGCTCTGTTCATACATGATCCATTATTGTTAAGTCTATGCTAATGATTCTAGCCAGACAGAATGTGTATGAAAAAGGTAGAAGAATGAAAGTATTTTAAAATGAAAGTGAATATTGTTTTAAAATGATAGGAATCGAGATTATTCCTATTATTCAAGCTACTTCATAACCTTTGTTCGGTTATTGAAGTCTTAAAAGAATGTTTGAATTCTTGAAGATGTTTGTTCAACTGTGATGACTTACTGGGCAATTGAATGCTCACATTTTCTTTAAATGAAAAACATTTTTAGCGAGCGATGTTAGATGACCTTAAGGATCCCGTAAAGATCAAGTTGACGGTATCCAGATGGAGTGCCATTCAAAATGTGAATGAGTGAGATGATCAAGTGAAGACTTGTAATATTAAATAATTTAAATGAACTTTAGATTAGTTTAATGAACTGTTATGTATCCTTAGTGGTAGATGAAAGTCACTCGTGTAAGATGTAAAGGATAATGTAATTATCGTTATTTGTAATGAAAGGAGTTATAAGGTTTTAGAACTTGGGAGTTTAGAATGTATATTTTTATATTTCAGTATATAATGATATATGTTTGGATGAAGATGGGATTGTGACGTACGGAATACGGGTGTTAAGATAGACCAAATTTTGGGGCATTACATTTACTTTACAAAGCAGTATCATGTTGAAAATTTGGACATTATTGAATTCTGGATAAATTAAATTATAAATCTTTAAAAATTTGTCCTTTACTTTCTTTTAATTGAATTCTTATATCATTGTCATTATCCTCATGCTTATATTGTGATGAAAGTCATCTTTGGCTTACGTGCATAGATGGACTGTTGATTGGTATGATTATGACCAGGGATAATTCGGTATAGTCATGACCATTGATGATTACACAAATAATTCTTGGCCCGTAGTGCAAGAATAATTTGTGGACGTGATACTAATGAATATCCTTGGCCCGTAGTGCAGGGATGATTTGATGACGTGATCTATTTATTAAGCTGAGTCCTAACAATAAAGTTAATGATAAACTTTTTAAATCATAGAAGATAGTAGATATCATTCTCTACTTGACTCTTCTAATGGATTGCTTGTTCCGCTGCAGTTAAACTCGTTGTCTATTATATTCTATCAGTTTAACATTGTTGAAGGCTAATAATAACTTATTCTGTATTATCTTAGTCATAATATTTCTTACTGGGCTAGTTGAGCTCACCCTTTTACTTCCATTGTTCTCTTCAGGAAATGAGAACGTAGCCGAAACTAGTTGGGGAACGGAGTGATGGCCCGAGATGGTGTTATAGTAGTCCTCACTATTCTATAAAATAGTGTGTCAATAAATATAATGAGGACTCTATTTGAGTTTGGATATTGTCTAGATGACAATATTCGTGTAAAAACTCTCAGCTCATGCTGTATAATTAAGTTTGTATTTGTATTCAGTACCATATATTTGGTGACCTAAGATGAGTGATGTATACCTATTTTGGGGGCGTCACATGTTTTATTAGTATTTTGTCAGAATGGGGGTGTTTTATCAGTATTTTGTCAGAATGGAGGTATTAAAAATCATCCGTATATGGATTTCGGTCATTTTCTGTTTAGAATTTGGAAAAACTTTCTTCTACAAAGTTGTAGAGAATTAAATTTCCTATAGAATAGACATAAGATTCGAAGTTTTCTGATAATAGGGCTATTTATTATGAATTATTGAGGTTTGAAAAATAAATATTTTTATTAAAAATATGGTGGGACCCACTTTTGGTTGGTGTGGAATTGGATGATTTTGGTGGGCCCTACTTAAGGTGCGCTGAAATTTGTTTCAAAAGTGGCGTGCTTGAAAATTTTGATTAATTATTGTTTTATTAATTTAGTCTGCTTTGACGTTCTGGCATTTTCCTATAAATAGGGTGCTTAGTTAGAATTGAAAATCACATAAGAATCTGAAGTTTTCTCTCTCTATAATATCGAGCGTATTTTGTGAGTATTTAGATACTTTGAGAGTTGCTATTCAGTGCAAGTTTCCTTCGGTATCATATCCGATATTCCAGTCAGAAGTACTGTTATTTTGAGGTAAGGGATAGTAAGGATGTTATTTTTTTTATAAATGATAATATTTCTTTCGATATTATTTCTTTCAATATCATTATACCGAAATATTGGTATGAATTTCATTGGGAAATTTTTACCTTTTCGTGTCAGGATTACTTTTCACGTATACGACATTATTCACGGATACGACACTATTCATGTATATGACACTATTTACGTATATGACATTATTTATGTATATGGTACTATGTACGAATACGGGTTACTATTCATGAGTTACTATTCATGAGTTACTATTCACGAATTACTATTCACGGGGTACTATTCATGACAAAATTGGTTTCTTTTTCTGACCAAATTATAACTGATTTATGAATCTTACTCTTGAAATTAAATCCATGTTTTGATCATATTATTTTTAATATCATATATAACATTTTTATAACCCTGGTGATGAAATTTCTCCTTCACTTGAATGTAAAGATGGGTAGATTATTGGTATGATCGTGACTATGGGTTCTCTTTGGCCTGTAGTGCAAAGATAAATTGTTGACTGGTATGAGCATGACCATTGAATTTGTAATTGAATATCTTTAGCGTGAATGTAAAGGTGAATTGATCAACATGGTTATAATTATTGTTTATATAAATTTTGAAATAATTATATATTTCTTTGAGATATTAATATCTTTGGCCTGTAGTGCAAAGATGAATTGTTGATGAATATCTTTGGCCCGTAGTGCAAAGATGACCTGTTGTTGAATATCTTTGGATGATATGTTGTTGAATATCTTTGGCATGTAGTGCAAAGATGAACTGTTGATGAATATATTTGGCCCGTAGTGCAAAGATGAATTTATTAGTATGATTATGAACATGAACTCTGATTCGGTATAACCATGGTCTTTGATGTTTCAGGTAAAGACATGTGATGAAAATTATCTTCGTCCTGGATGAGAAGAGGAATTTAGAACTACAATTATAATTATGATTTATTCACATGATTTTGGATAGGAACTGTTGATTGATGTTACAGGGTTAAAACATTGTTGGTGGACTTTTAACATGGAGAAGATAATAGACTTTATGGTCTATTTGACTCTTCTAATGGATTGCTCGTTCCGCTGCAACTATGGTTGAAAAGTTTTATCATCTACCATATGTTCTAATTCTCTGATTCATTACTGACGAAGGCTATTAATAATTTAATTATCTTTAGTCATGATATTCTTTACTGGGCTAGTTGCGCTCACCCTTTTATTTCACAATTCCTTTCAAGTAATAAGCGTGTAGCTAGGTCGAGCGGGGGTAACAGGGGAATTGAACAGTGGTGTATAGCTGTTGAGTTTCTCCCTAAAACAGTATGGAACTAATTTTATTGAGAATTTTAGATAAGTATGTCGTATTTTATACGTCATTTAACCGTTTATTTTGGTGAACCCAATAGGGTGAGGTGAACCCAACTTTGGAAGGGTGTTTTACTATTACCATACAAGATGTCTAATGACCTTCGACTTCGTGTTATCATAAGACAGGGTTGTGCACATCCACTTGCTGATTATATCTACGAGCACTACCTATATAATCTTGGAGTTTGGTTGAAATATAATTCTCAATTCGAGACAATGGAGATAATTATATGTTAAGAGAAGACTCACCATTGGAAAGAACATGATATCAATCTTCTTGTTTTTATTTGGGGTCTATTGGGTCAACCAATGATAATTCTTGAGTCATATGATATCTATTATAACTTAGATGCATGACCTCCCATGTACGAAGGTTTCCTTGAGCATTTTTCAAAGATTTTAATTTCTTAAACAGTTATTGACTGTATATTTATGTAAGGTGTGACGCCCCCAAAACAGGTATACATCACCCATCTTGAGTCGCTAGATACATGGTACAAAATTCAAATACAACTTAATTATACAACAGTCGTGTAAAATACGACAAAAAACATAAATCATGAGTTTTAATAAGAATATTGTCATCTAGACAATATCCACACTCAATGGAGTCCTCATTACATTTATTGTCACACTATTTAACGTAATAGTGAGGACTACTAATGCTATCATCTGGACCGTCACTCATCTCTCCCCGACTGCGTCCCTAGCTATATTCTCATTTCAAGAGAAAGCGAAGAAAGAAAGAGTGAGCTCAACTAGCCCAATAAGAAATATTATGACTAAGATAATGCGAATAAATTATCCTTAGCCTTCAACAAAGATAAACAAATCCGATAGAATATAATAGACAACAAGTTTTAGATCAATAATCTGCAGTAGAAATAAGCAAACCATTAGAAGAGTCAAGTAGAGCATAAAATCTACTATCTTCTATGATTTAAAAAGTTTTTCATCAACTTTATCACGAGACTCAAATTTTAATAAATAAAATCAAATCATCCTTGCACTACGACCAAGGATATTCATGTAATCATCAATGGTCATGATTATAATGAATAATCCTCGGTCATAATCATACCAACAACTCATCCATCAATGAACTACGTGGCCGGTGAGGACTTTTACCACATCATTCGTCACATTACTATTAAGCATGATTATATACGAATAATCCTCGGTCATAATCATACCAAGTCCATCTATGCACATAAGCCAAAGATGACTTTAATTACAATATAAGCATGAGGATGATGACAATGATATAATAATTCAATAAAACATGTTAAAGGATAAATTTTAAAGATTTATAATTTAATTTATCTAGAAATCAATAACGTCCAAATTGTCAACATGATACTGCTTTGTAGAGTAAATTCAAGAATAATATTCATGTACCAAAAATAATTTGGACAGAAAAGAAATATATTTTTCGGGTGAATAATACCCCGTGAATAGTACTTCAGGAATAGTACCCCGTCAATAGTACCCCGACATGAAAAGTGTCCCGAATACCCGAGTGAATGATACTAGAGTGAATAGTAATCGGGTGAATAGTAACCCATGAATAGTAACTTGTGAATAGTACTCTGGCACGAAAAGTGCCCCGAATACCTGAGTGAATAATACTAGAGTGAATAGTAACTGGGTGAATAGTAACCTGTGAATAGTAGCTCATAAAAAAAATACCAAAGAAAATGATATTCCACGACGATTACAAAAGAAATGATATCTCAGACGAGTATAATAGAATATACGAAACTGCAAATGGATTTTCACCCGCCATGCGGTAATCCACATAGACAGATCATTTCCACAATTTAATAAAGAATGAATACGAAGGATCATTCACCATGCATGCGATAATCCACGCATGTGTTATTCCAATGAATAATAAAGAATGAAATAACATAAGAATTCACCGGCATGCGATAGATCATGAATGTGTTATTCCAATAGAATAATAAAGAATGGAACCAGGTCATGCGTAATTCGCACAGACAGGATATTTCAACATAACAATAAAGAACGGAACCAGGTCATGCATAATTCGCACAGACAAGATATTCCAACATAATAATAAAGAATGAAATAACAACAGAATTCACTAGGCATGCGATAGACCGCACATACAGGTTATTCCAACAGAAAAATAAAGAATGGAATAACAGAAGAATTTCACCATTTATGTGATACTTCGCATAGACAGGTTATTCCAACATAATAATAAAGAATGGAATAACAACCCTTATGAGTATTGAAAGAAAATAACTCTCTTCATGAATACGAAAGAATAATACCCCTTACCTCAAAAGAAGACTGGATACTAGAATAGTGAGGTAGCAGACTTCTCTTCTTCTTTTTCTCTATAATTTCTCTATAATAGTGAGGTAGCTCTATAACTTTAGTGAATTGGTGAAAAATAATGAAGGAATGAGCTTCTATTTATAGGAAAATATAGTTTCGATAATTGCACGTTTTGGGGCTCAAAATATTACAGTATAATACCTTCCTCTTTTTCTTCTCTTTTAATTTAGTCCTGCAAGTATTATCAAACTTGCACCACCTCCCCTAATAGTAAATCATGTGAATCAATAGTAAATCATGTGAATCAATAGTTCTAGACATGTGAAAATCTGAATTAATTACAAGATAGTACCTCCATCTATACCTCCATTTTTAACTTAGTCATGCAAGTATTATCAATCTTGCACCAACTCCCCTAATAGTAAATGAATGTGAATAAATAGAACACACATGTAAACAAATAGTTATAATCATGTGAATCAATAGCAATTAATTGCTCATTTATCCGATTAATTTCCTGATTGGTCAATATAACCTCCACACAGCAATTATTTGTAGGGTTTTCGGCACAAAAACACAGCGGAAATAGAAAATAAATCAAAGCAATTCCGAAACCCAAAACAGGATCCAAGCAAAACTAAAATTAATTCAGTCATTTAAATATTATACCGATTATGGAAAAATTCTGAAATAGCTTCGAATCCTTTACGCAATCCATTTAGAACCGCACTCTACTAAGATCCACATCGAACGCCGTCATGTAACCGTCGAACGATTCTACAATAAGAGGGACTTACAGACTTAGCCACCAAAGGAACGATTATGAAACCGTTTTCTCTCTAGTCTCTCTCTAAGAGTGGCTAGGGTTTTTCAATTATAATATTTTTTTTTACCCTAAGTAGCTGCTATATATCATATATATAGTAGTTAAAAGGAATTAATCAAATCAAAACCTAATTTCATAAAATCCGAATTATATATATATATATATCTTAATTAAGTCTTACTTAATTAATATATATATATATATATATATATATATATATATATATATATATAAATTATCCTTTTAATTTAAATTAAATGATTTAAATAATATTAATCATATTAATATATTTAAATTCTTATAATTTAAATTAATTCCCTTTAATAACGTTACTATGTGTGTGACCCTATAGGTTATTATTACGTTGACAATAATTTTAAAATCATATTTTTTATAAAATTATAAACAGTGAGCGGCATCTAGTAATGCATCACTGCTACCCAAGTAATAATAAGATCGATGATTCGATGCAACCTTTTTGTGACAAATGTTTCAATGTAATTTAATCCTTTTAACCTTAATATCCTAGATTAAACTCGAGTCATGGAATGTGTCATACTCTTCATAATTTAATCTGAGTTTTCTTGATCAATGAGTAGACTATATGAAACAAATCACTATTTGAGTATGGCTATGTATTTCATAGTCCTACTCAATCAAGAGGCCTATGGATATCACCCCTAATAAATAGGAGGGTTAAATTCCATCTAGATCACTCATATTCCTCACACGATTCATGATGTACCCAATAATCACCTTTATAGTCCACCCTATTAAAGGTGACATTTGATGATATCAAAGTACATAAATTCCCTTGTAGTAATATAGTGATTTCAGGTCGGAGGACCATTACATCATTGTCACTATGAGAATTTCTAATGACACTTCGCATAATGCTCCACATAGAATTCTCATTGTAGGTCCATCCAATTACATCGTTCTTCAATAAACATGTACCTATGCATTGACTTAATATCTCATATATTTATGACCAATGAGATTTGGTCATCAGTCAATCCACATACTAGTCTCAATGCATCATTGTTGTCCCATCAACAATGATACTCGACAAGGGACATTTAAGAATAATGATACTAATTGTAATTATATAATCTCATGTTCAAGTCACATACTTGAAACTATATAATTTGTATCACTATTCTAAGGATTTTTTTATTATGTTAACATTTATATAACGCAGTAAATAAAACCATAATAAAATCATTCATTTATTCAATCAAATATAATATCAAAACGTTAAGCAATTATATCAAATAATTGGCCTATAGGGCATAAACTCTAACATTATTATCGAAATAAATGTCGATTTCCACTAACACTAATAATTCCAATACAATGGAACTATCAATTTCATCTTTAATCAACACGAACTTATTCATCATTAATATTATAATTCACAATATTTAACAACCAGGTCATTCCCAGGAAAGATGGGGCTTTCCGATAAGGATTTCTCCTTATTGGCGCGCAATTAGGTGACCAAACCTCTCCTTGACAGAACTTCTAGAAATTGTCAATATTGCAAATAATAATATGAATAACTTTGTCGTCTCAATTATTGATTTAATAATATAACATATTATGCAGATGATACTGTGACAATAATTGAATCAATAATATGAGAGATATATATGATGCAAAGATTCTTGTAGCAATAATTAAGTATAACCGAGTGACTTCTTACGTAAGCATCAATAATCAATACCGGTATTACTATGCAACCACGCCAGACATCGCACTTTTACTACCGGGTAGTTCAACAGTTTTAACGGTAACACTTTCGTCGTTATGATAATTCTGTCGTTTTCTAACTACGACAATACTTCCGTTGTGGGGTCCACCAATGATTGTGCCGTCGTATGAATATTCCCTGTTAAAACGAATATTCCCCGACCAATCGAATATTATATAAAAACTTGCTTACTTTGCAAAATTTATAAATATTACCCACAACTATAACATTATATCAAATCCACACCATAATATGCAAAAAAATATTTTGAGAAATTTAAATCTTTATTCATAAAATTTGGGGTCTCACAATCTCCCCTCCTTATGAAATTTCGCCCTCAAAATTTACGTACGTACTTGGTATGATGAGGATACCTTGATTTTATTTCAGATTCTAACTCTTGAGGTATAACCTTTGAGTGTCGAATATGATCCTTCTTATCCAAGATTTTAACACGTATCTCCTCACACGTTAAATCTTCTGCTATCTCGTCTAGTTCTAATTCAATAATGTGGTTTGGTTCGTCCACATATTTACGTAACATCGATACGTGAAAAACGTTATGAACACGCGGCATACTTGGCGGTAAAATGAGTCTATAGGCCACAGTTCCTACTCGATCGAGGATTTCAAATGGGCCAATTAAATCGAGGGTTGAGATTTCCTCTATTCATCGATTCTTGCTTCTAGAATAACGCCCTCTTGAACCTTCTTCTTCACATTCATCAGCTTCGGGTGTGTAGCTTGAGTGGCTTTAACTTTATCGATTAAAGTCGATTCTACTCGTATATTCGTTATCTTCACGTGGGTCCCTAGAGTCTTTAACTCTATCTTCATCATTTGTAAGTTATACGAAATGGGTTTTTGTGTTTAACAACATCGCACTCGTAAACGCATACGATCTTCTACTCAGCGCGTCAGCTACCACGTTCGCTCTTCCACGATGATATTGAATGGTATAGTCGTAATCTTCAACATCTCGAGCCAACGTCCTTAGCGCATGATAGGTTTGTACTGGGGTCAATACAAAATTTGATTTCACGCTCTAGGGGTAGGCTAAGAAGTCTTCAAGAATATGTCAGGAAATTTATTAACAATAGAAATATCATTCAAAACTGTGACTCTCATCCAAGACTTGGATAGTACGTCACATTGATACCTACCAACTTGCCATCGTCATTCACAGTGTCGCCTACGGAAAGTCTGGCTTCGGTGTATTCCATACAAGGAAGTTAACAACGAAAGGATCGGGGCTCTTTACTTATGGCTTGATATGACAATGATTGACTTTGGGTTTGGTTGCTTGAATTCGCATGATAGGTTGGTTAGGAATATGAAAGCTAACAACCTTACGAAAAGCATGATGAGTAGCTAGCAAATCGATTCCTAAAATTACATCAAAGGCAAATATTTTCAAAGAGATTAGATCGACAGGTAACGTGAAAGTGTCGATTTGAATTAAACAAGATTTATAAATAGTGGAGGTAACGAAGGTTTCTCCTAACGGAGTTTCAACCGACAAGTCAAAGTCTAATCTCTCCAGAGTCAAATTTAAACGTTGAGCGCAAGCAAGAGAGATAAAAGAATGGGTAGAACTGGTATCTAGTAAAGTATAGACTTCACAAGAATTTATAATTAACTAACCCGTGCTAACTTCATTCGGGTTACTTTCTTTTTTGAGAAGTCACGAAAAACGCTCTCCCTGAAACCACCGACTTTGTTTTGTCCGTATCCGCTTTTGATGCCACTGTCCCAGCTGGACTTAACTTTGGTGCACGACAATATCGGGTTAGGTGACCTTCTTTTCCATAATTGTAACATGCTTTGGACTGCATCATGCAGTTTGGACTGATATGTCCCTCCCCTACGCATTTGAAGCATACAATTGGTGGTCGTTCTCTTTCCTTGAAAACTGGTGTTGTTGCTGCTGTCTTTCCATCGTTGTTGAACCTTCTCTTCTTGAAATTTTTACTCCTATTATCTTGGCCATGATTACCACCGAAGTGGTTACCATTCTTGGCATGATAATTTCCCCCATGATGGTTATCATTGTTCCGATGGCCATTGTCACTGGTACAATTATTATCGTGTTGTTGCTCGTTATCCTTTCGTTGGGCTGGCTCATTATCACGCTCCAATAACTGAGCCCTATTCACTACATCTGAATATAAACAAAGTTTGTGAGAAATGAGGTATTGACGTATATCGGGTTTCAAACCTCTTAGAAACATTCGCGTCATTCGCTCCTCTTTATCGACCAAATGGGATGCAAATCGGGATAACTCCGCAAATTTAGCCTCGTATTGCGACAAAGTCATATTATTTTGCTTCAACTTGATAAACTCCACCTCCTTCATGTGACGAATACTTTCGGGAAAGTACTTGTCATTGAATAGCTCTTGGAACTTCTCCCAAGACATCTTGAGTGCGTCAGGCTGGGTACGTTTTACAGATTCCCACCAATAATCTGCCTCTTCACGCAACATAAAGGTGGCAAAGGGAACCTTTTGCTCCTCGGAGCATCCCAAGACATCAAATATCTTGGTGATCCGCTTTAACCACGTCTCCGCCTTAAGTGGTTCTGGCTTTCCCAAAAACTCCAGCGGTCCCAACTCCTTGAACTGCTTAGCAGTGACCAGCCGTGGATTGCCATTGACTCTATCTGCATTATGAACATGAGTCTCTCTCCTTTGGTGTTGCATGAATTCTAAATAGTTCCTAAACATACCATCGTTCGTCATTTGGTCGGCGGCATTGTTGTTTACACCATGATTGTTGTCTTCCTGTTGCACATTATCCTGGGTATTGATCATTGGTGACTCAACGGTCTCATGTGCTTCATTGCTGATCTCAACATTTTCAGATGCCATTTTCAAACACTGTCACAAAACAAGGGTTAATTGACATATCACATATTATCCCTATACTCTGATCGACCAATTAAATACCAAATAAACTTAGGTAGGTCATACTAGCGAAGGAATTCCCCGTCTCTCCCTTCCTAGTTCTTGTCTCATATCTCAGCTAGGGATTGATACCAACTGTGACACCCCCAAAACAGGTATACATCACCCATCTTGAGTCGCCAGATACATGGTACAAAATTAAAATACAACTTACTTATACAACAGTCGTGTAAAATACGACAAAACCTAAACTGAGAGTTTTAATAAGAATATTGTCATCTAGACAATATCCACACTCAATGGAGTCCTTATTACATTTATTGTCACACTATTTAACAGAATAGTGAGGACTACTAATGCTATCATCTGGACCGTCACTCCGCTTCCCGACTCATCTCGGCTATATTCTCATTTGCTGAAGAGAACAGTGAAAGAAAGAGTGAGCTCAACTAGCCCAGTAAGAAATATTATGACTAAGATAATGCAGAATAAATTATCCTTAGCCTTCAATAGTATAACAACTGATAGAATATAATAGACAACAAGTTTTAGATCAACAACTGCAACGAAATAAGCAATCCATTAGAAGAGTCAAGTAGAGCATAAAATCTACTATCTTCTATGATTTAAAAGTTTTTTCATCAACTTTATCACGAGACTCGACAATAAATAAAATCGAATCATCCTCGCACTACGACCAAGGATATTCATGTAATCATCAATGGCCATGATTATACCGAATAATCCTCGGTCATAATCATACCAACAACTCATCCATCAATGAAATACAGGCCAATGAGGACTTTTACCACATCATTCGTCACATTACTTGGCCATGATTATACCGAATAATCCTCGGTCATAATCATACCAAGTCCATCTATGCACATAAGCCAAAGATGACTTTAATTACAATATAAGCATGAGGATGATGACAATGACATAATAATTCAATAAAACATGTTCAAGGATAAATTTTAAAGATTTATAATTTAATTTATCCAGAAATCAATAACGTCCAAATTGTCAACATGATATTGCTTTGTAAAGTAAAATTCAAGAATAATATTCATGTACCAAAATAATTTGGACGAAAAAAAATATATTTTTTCTAATGAATAGTACCTCGTGAATAAGTACTTGAGAATAGTACCAAATGAATAGTACCCTCTTACATGAAAAGTGTCCCGAATACCCGAGAGTGAATGATACTAGAGTGAATAGTAATCGGATGAATAGTAACTTGCGTGAATAGTAACTCATGAATAGTACTCCCACATCGAAAAGTGCCTCTAATACCCGAAGTGAATAATACTAGAGTGAATAGTAACCAAAGTGAATAGTAACTCAGTGAATAGTAACTCGTAAAAAAAATACCAAAAAATGATATTCCATGACGAGTACAAAAGAAAAGATATCTCAGACGAGTAAAATAGAATATACAAAACTGTAAATGGATTTTCACCCGCCATGTGGTAATCTACGTAGATAGATCATTTCCACAATTTAATAAAGAATGAATACGAAGGATCATTCACCATGCATGCGATAATCCATCATGTAGACAAAGTTATTCTAACAGAATAATAAAGAATGAAATAACGTAAGAATTCATCGTGCATACGATAGACCGCATGCATGTGTTATTCCAATAGAATAATAAAAAAAATGGAACAATGTCATGCGTAATCGCATGTGCAGACGAGGATATTCAACATAATAATAAAGAACTAACTAGGTCATGCATAATCCGCATGCGGTGATATTCCAACAGTAATAATAAAGAATGAAATAACAACAGAATTCACCAGGCATGCGATGAGATCGCATGCATAAAGTTATTCCAATGAATAATAAAGAATTGAATAACAGAAGAATTTCACCATTTATGTGGTACTTCGCATACACAGGTTATTCCAACATAATAATAAAGAATAGAATAACAACCCTTATGAGTATTGAAAGAAAATAACTCTCTTCATGAATACGAAAGAATAATACCCCTTACCTCAAAAGAAGACTGGATACTAGAATTGTGAGGTAGCAGACTTCTCTTCTTCTTTCTCTTTATAATTTCTCTCTATAATAATTGATCTATTGCTTTAGTGAATTGGTGAAAAATAATGAAGGAATGAGCTTCTATTTATAGGAAAATATAGTTTCGATAATTGTACGTTTTGGGGCTCGAAATATTACAGTATAATACCTTCGTCTTTTCCTTTATTTTTAATTTAGTCCTGAAAGTATTATCAAACTTGCACCACCTTCCCTAATAGTAAATCATGTGAATCAATAGTAAATCATGTGAATCAATAGTTTTAGACATGTGAAAATACGAATTACAGTATAGTACTTCCATCTATACCTCCGTTTTTAACTTAGTCATGCAAGTATTATCAATCTTGCACCAACTCCCCTAATAGTAAATGAATGTGAATTAATAGTACAATTATGTGATCAAATAGTTATAATCATGTGAATTAATAATAATTAATTTCATTTATCTGGTTAATTACCCGATTGGTCAATATAACATCCAGACATCAATTATTATCGAAATAAATGTCGATTTCCACTAACACTAATAATTCCAACACAATGGAACTATCAATTTCATCTTTAATCAATAAGAACTTATTCATCATTAATATTATAATTCATAATATTTAACAACCATGTCGTTCCCAGGAAAGAGGTGGCTTTCCGAGAAGGATTTCTCCTTATTGGCGCGCAATTAGGTGACCAAACCTCTCTATGACAGAACTTCTAGACATTGTCAATATTGCAAATAATAATATGAATAACTTTGTCATCTCAATTATTGATTTAATAATATAACATATTATGCAGATGTTACTGTGACAATAATTAAATCAATAATATGAGAGATATATATGACGCAGCAATTATTATAACAATAATTGAGTATAACTGAGTTTTTTTTGTAAGTTGATTGAAAAAAGGATTTCTATCCATATCATTTTTATGTGACGTTGGGTTGCCCGGATCAACCCTAACTAGTCGGATGGAGTAGATAATTTCCTTGTTAAATAGGTAAAACCCCTCCCAAACCGTGCTTGCATTTTTCATTGCACACGGTGCTGACTTCTTACGTAAGCATCAATAATCAATACCATGTGCTACTATGCAACCATGCGACATCGCATACTTTACTACCGGGTAGTTCAACAGCTTTTAACGGTAACACTTTCGTCGTTATGATAATTTCGTAAGCTTTCTAACTACTTACAATACTTCCGTTAGGGTGCACCAATGATTGTGCCATCGCATTTAATATTCACCGTTAAAATGAATATTCCCCGACCAATCGAATATTATATAACAACTTACTTACTTTGCAAAATTTATAAATATTACCCACAACTATAACATTATATCAAATCCACACCATACTATTCAAAAAAATATTTCAAGAAATTTAAATCTTTATTCATAAAATTTGGGGTCTCACATAAGGTACCATTATATGGTATCATTTTGAGGTGCTATCCAATTAAAGGGATGAGAGTCACAGTTGGTATCCACAGTATATGTGTTGTCGTATTTTGCATGACAATTTTAATAATGAAGTTGTAGTTGATTTATGTACCATGTATTTGGTGACTCAGAATGGGTTGTGTGGTCCTATTTTGGGGGCGTCACAGTTGGTATCAGAGCTATAAGTAAAGAGCCTCGAGCCTCTTATTGGTGACTTCCTTGTGTGGGATGCATCGAAGCCAGACTCTCCGTAGGGGATGCCGTGAATAACGGTAGAAAGCTGATAGGTACCCTGGTGAGGGGCTGACACAAGTTAGTGTCCAGAGTCATAGTTAGTATCAGAGCTTAGGGATATAGTCTCTTGCGGAGATCAGGGAATAGAACTAGGAGCGAGAGATGAGTAAATCATTCACTAGTGTGTCCTACCTAAGCTTATTTATTATTTAATTAGTCGGTCAGAATATAGGGATATTATGTGGCATGTCAATTAACCTTTGTTTTGAAGTTGTATTCTAGAATGAGCATTGGAGAAATCACGAGGATAAGGAAGATGGAATCTGAAATGATAGCAAGGTATTCTCAACTCTTCGAAATACTAGGTACATAAATTTCGGGGACGAAATTTCATAAGGAAGGGAGATTGTAAGACCCCGAATTTTATGAAATTAAAGTATTCAAATTTTTCTATTTAGTAAATAGTTAAATTGATAAAAGTTTAAAGTTAAGGGTGATATATATGAAAATTTCAAAATAAGCAAGTGGTTATAAAATACTCATTGTTGTCGGGGAATATTCATTTGATCGTGGAATATTCTTACAACGGCGCAACCATTTGTGGGTCCCATAACAGAATAACTGTCGGATGAAGAAAGAAACAAGTTTGAGTTTTAATAAATAACGGCGTAATTATTACCGTTAACACTGTTGGAATACCTGGTGGTTAAAATATAGTAATACGCGTGGTTGCACAGTAGCACATAGTATTGCATAGTATTTTTGGATTATTGATTCTTACGTAAGAAGGAACTAATCAATAATTGTTACAGTAATTACTGTTCAATATTTTATTTTATTAATTCAATAATTGCTTTGTTGATATTTTATATTATTGTTAATTCAATAATTGTCACTGCACAATATTTCCATTATCAGACCAATAATTCATATTATTTGAATAATATTGTTAGATAGCTGTAGACACTCGAAATTTTCTGCGCTCCTATTACTAATATTGCAGGAGGGTAGATTTGTCTTTTGGAGATAACCCTGAAAGATAGCTTACATCCATTCTGGATACTACCGGAAGTTCAGCTCCAACTCGGAACATAAACCGGGAACATCATCTCAAACCCGGAACACACACCGGGAATGTCATTTCAATCTCTTGAGATAACAATTTAGATATGCGAGATCAAAAGACCTAAGAACAACACCAGAGAGGATAGTTCTGTCTCTACCATAACACCGCGACGCTGGCCCAAATTCCGAGACAACATCGAGAGTAGAACCCCCATCCTTGGTGATAGCCCCAAGAGATGCCATTGTAGTTCCGACGATAACCCCAAAAATGCTTATTTCAAACATTTGCAATCAGCTTCAACCACAGACATCCTGTCGAGGCACACACACCTCAGACCCGGAGTTAACAAACGGGCAGACAGGAACATCCACAGATGACAGTGAGACATACAAACAAGCAGCAGTCCAATCTCAGATGTAACCCTGAGCAAAGTCTGCTTTCCGCTTAAACCGGCGATAACCTCGGTGAGAAGTCACAACGTCATCTTACCATCTTAACATGATGATATCGTGACATACCAATAAGTAGTCCAATCTCAGCTGTAACCCTAAACAACGTCTACTTTCAACTCAAACCGATGATAACCCCGGCGAGGAGTCAAACGTCATCTTGTTCCTTCGACAATGGCACGTCGTCTCAACACTTCATACATACATACATCCAACGATGTCCCACAAGAACCGAGGATTGACAATCCCGAGTGACTATTACTTGTGACAGTACTTTGGATAAAATTTGAAGCTTGAAGACCATGGACATAGACCCCTCTTCCTGACTTCGTACAACCTCTAATCCATGTCATTGCGTAACTCTCGACACAAGCGGTCCGAGGAAGGTCAGATATACCTCGTTCGAATGCTCGGATTGAAGTTCTGCAAGTTTGAGCGGACATTATAGTGCATGAGTGCACGTACTACGAGATGACAGGATCCGCCAAGCTCAGATGCATCATGACCAGCCGCAGGTACAACTGCGGCTACCGCAAGTGTACCTGCGGCCATCCGTCTATATATACAAGCCTTGGGGTCAGCCATTTGAGGGGGAGAAGGAGAGAAAAAGGCGAGGAAGCCCTGTCTATTTTACTCTGCATACACATCTTTTGAGTGTTTCCTCATCTTTAAACACTAGTTAGCTCACATATAGCTATCTTTTATCCGACGGAGCCGAAAGTGTTTATCCATTTAAAGTCATAGAAGTCTACTTTGGCAAAATTTCACCGTAAGCATTCTTATATTCTATAAAGCCTTATTCTCATATTAGCACACACTGCTGTACACGCTTGAGAGTCGTGTGAGTGTGTTTGCCTTTACTTCAAATCAGTGGTTTCCATTTCTGCCTCATATATATATATATACTTATATATATATATATATTTTATATATGGACTAACATTATCGAGTTATGCCTCGATTGATCCTGACTTCTGCCTAGAGCGCTTAATTGCTTTTATATATATATATATATATATATATATATATATATATATATATATACACTTATATATATAAATCGTGGTCGACTCAATCGATGAGCCCGGATTTTATATCCTATATGCTAATTACTTATATATATATATATATATATATATATACTTATATATATAATCATGTTAGATATATTCGATGAGCCCGGATTTACATCCAAATATGTTTTAATCACTTATATATATATCCATATATATAATTGTCATTTAGACATATCCAATGAGCCTGATTCACATCCAAATATGCTTCGCTATATATATATATATATATATATATATATATATATATATATATATATATATATATATATATCACACACACACACACACACACACGTATATATATATATATATATATATATATATATATATATATATCTCGCACACACACACACACACACACACACACACATATATATATATATATATATATATTTATATTTCTGTCAAGCACGGAGTTCACTTGGCCTT
Organism: Panax ginseng; assembly: GCA_020205605.1. Taxonomy (NCBI): domain Eukaryota; kingdom Viridiplantae; phylum Streptophyta; class Magnoliopsida; order Apiales; family Araliaceae; genus Panax; species Panax ginseng. The sequence continues at coordinate 132,978,316 of CM035139.1, forward strand.
TTTTACAAACTTTTACTTACATTCCGTCTCTCGCTTTTAGAGTTTACTTTGTGGTAGTTGATCGCTTTTACGCTTTTATTTACATTTTTCCCTTTTGAGTTTACTTGGCGGTTGATCATCTTTTATATATATATATATATATATATATATATATATTTACAGCTTATATATATATATAACTGCTTACTACTTTCTATACAAATTGCAGTATCATGTGAGCCTAGGAATCATGTGATCACAGGTTCAGTTTACTGAATCTAGATTCGGTTCCCATGATGGACATTTTTCAGCTATAAGCAGCCTGTATATTATTTTATAGTGTCCGAATTTCCTTAGATGGTCATTATGCCCATGAGGAGTTCGAATCACAGATATTATTTTCTAGAATGCTTCGCATCTCAAAAATAAAAGCAAAACAAGCTTTAGCATTTAATAATAAAATGGAAGTATGAAAAGGTCTCAATTCCTATTGAGCACAGGGTTTGAAAAACCTCTTTTACAAAACGTCATTGCTATATCTTGGTTAAAACTGAATTTTCTATAAAATTCAAACCTTGTGTATATAGGTGCGAACGAGGCCTCGCACTACTTTCAAATAACTGGACATTGATCCACACACACACAAACACACACATTCATATAACAATTTGTTTGAAAAGTGGCGGTCACCGTGGTAACACGGATGTCGGGGGGTGCCTAACACCTTCCCTCCGCATAATCAAGCCCCCGGACCCAAAATAAATCTCGATTTCACATACACGTCTAGCAGTGTCAAAACACTGGGTCAATGTGCAAACCTTTTCGGTTGCGTTGGTGCAACCAGTTAAATACACCAACTGGCGACTCTTAAAGTCAAATCGTCGACATTATACATGTCAGACCTTTTTCAATTGTTTTTTCAAACAAATCTCACAGTAACATGAGAACACCAAAGAACAAGTAACGAAAACGCACACTCAAAAATCCCGACGTCGACAGGTGGCAACTCTGCTGGGGAACTCCAGTAAGAGGGATTAAGCCGCCATTTCAAGCTTTTCAAAATTGTTATATGCTTGTGTGAATGTTGCATATACATTTATGATGAATGTGTACGAATGCATCTTAATTACTGCACTGCTAAATATCTATCTGTGATATTAGTGCTTCGCACATGTCATCATTTTGCATAAACAGTGAGACACGTTGTATGTTAATGTATGTTGTGTGGTCCCTCCACCAGGAGGCTATCTTTTCGGTATTTGATTACTGGACTCGTGGGAAGAATGATTCCCCGGGGCTCAGGAAAGGCACCACTCAGATTCGCTCCAGTTGAACAACCGGATTAACTTCCCGTCAAGTAGATTACGATGATCTGGGAACCTTTATGCCAAAAAGCCGCGAGAGTAACCCTAAGATAGGTCAGCCTCTGATAAACCAAACGCGGAGGGAAGTCTCTTCATACTTTCCATTTTAAATTACCTGTAAAAACATTTACTTGTAATTCTATTCCATGTTCATTCATATGTAATGGAAAATATGAAGAATATCTGTGCATGCATGAGATGTTATCAATTAACAACCGGTTTTGCAGGACAAAATTCCTAAACGGACATGTTATGATAACATTTATATTACCCTAAGACTAAACTACGTAAGTCTTTTGTAGGGAAGCAATTGGGCCTGTTACCCGCTCAAAATCAAAAAAGGCCGCGAGCCTATAGCCAATCATGTCTTCTTCTGACCAGTCTAATACCGTCTCCCGAGAAGAATTTGACGGATTGAGTAAACAAATTATAGACTTGGCTATTCTACTAAAAGAATTACACCAGTCTACTCAGGGTACGAAGATACCTACACATACAGAATCCTCTACACAAGGAGGAGTTCAAGGTCTGGAAAAAACAATTCCAAAACATCAGTTGGATACAACCAAAAAAACTCTAAAAACACCCATCTCAAAGGAGATCCAGACACCGATGATATCAGGAAGAAGGTCCTTCAAATGGAGGAAACTATCCGCGTTCTCAAAGGGATTGGAACACTTGGCGATTGTTTATATATGCATCCTTTGCATATTTCCTGGTGTTCATTATCCAGAAAAATTTAAGACCCCTGATTTTGAGAAATATGATGGATTAGGGGATCCTTATACACATTTAAAAGTGTTCATTGGAGAACTCAGATCTTATACGGAAAATGAAAAGCTCCAGAATACAAATTGCTTTTAGAAAAGTCCGATTGAGAAGCTTAGCTCATGGTATACTAGATTAGACAACTCTAAGATCCATAGTCGGGGAAGAGTCGGCTCACGCCTTCCTCACGCAATACTGCTTTTCAATCTCGGATGGCTCTGATCGGTGCAGTTACCAAGGTCAAGAAATGCCTAATAAGTCATTCGGAGAGTATGCTCAAAGGTGGAGGCGCCTTCATCAACTTATTCCTTCCATGACAGAATCGTAAATGGTCACGACCTTCATAGATGTATAGGAAGCTCCTTTCTATGAAAGAGTTCTAGCCGGTATTGGCAAACCATTCTCCTAAATGATCAAACACTATGAGATGGTGAAATGGGATTGAAGTCCCAGAAAATTCAAGACCTAGCCGATCTTAAAGATGTTGTTGAGCACATCCAGTCCAGATCTTATGGAAACAACCCTCGGAGGGTCCATAAAAAGAAAGAGGAGGATGTTTCCTTGATATTACAAGGACAAAAAAGGCAATCCAAGCATGCCTATGCAGAGGAGAAACTACTCCCCTTTTCCAGCACAATCTTCAAACCCTCCATTGCCTAAAAGTGGAGAACTAAAGCGACCTCGAACGTTCACACCCTTAGGGGACTCGCTCAAGAATATTCTTGCTCTTCTGACTGCTCAGAAGAAAATTACACATCTTCTTCCACCAGCCAACCCTAATGGGAGGGGTTTTAATGCTACTCAGAAGTGTGCTTATCATGTCGGGGCACCTGGACATGATACTCAAGATTGTTGGGCCTTGAAACATAAGATTCAAGATCTAATAGACAACAGTGAGATCATGGTCACTAAACCAGATCAACCTTATGTGCAAGATAACCCTCTTCCTCAACACAAAGAAGAAGAGGTCAACATGATCAGTTGGAGCACTGCACAAGGTTCCAATTCTAATGGCGAATCATCCCAACCCATCAAAGACGGTGTTGAAAAATGGGATTATGCAAAGTTCCAGTTTACCATGGAACGAAAAATGAAAGCTCTTTGAAAACAAATTGAACAATTGGCAGAACTGGTGACCCACCAGCATCAAGTCACACGCTAATTAATCAGGCAGGAGCATGCCTATCTCCTTCCTTTTGTTATGAATGCCTCCTCACCACCTTCAGAAAGCGAAGCTATGGAAGATAAGGTTGTGAAGCGAGCAAATGCCCCGTCGGGATTTTACTAATCAGAGGGAATTCACCTATTTGGGCCAATCCATGGAGGAGATACTACAGATGTTGATCAACGAAGGAAGAATTACCTTCCTTCTCCCTCCCATCAATCCCCGCTCAGGGTGGTTCAATCATGATGAAATGTGTCAATATCATTCACATTCTCGCGATCACAGGATAGAAGAATGCTGGGCACTCTGCCATCTCATTCAAAATTTTATTGATAGCGGTGTCCTGCAAATAGCAGATGATTACACTGTGCAGCTCAAGGGTGGGAATCCATGTCCAACCAAATGGAAGGGATTAGTAGCAGTTATATCCCAAATGGATGATGAGACTGTCAAAGTATTTCTTATACAACCAATTCAACTCAAAGGAACTGACAATCCTTTGAAAGTGGCCGCACAAGAGCCAATTTCTTTATCTTTCAGACCTCAACATCCTGTTGTCAGCTTACACCAAGTTCCATGAAATTATGGAGAAGCTGAAGGATCCACGTCTCATACTATTGCTACAGTGTCAAAGGAAAATCCACTATATCTTCCTCAACGGGTTATTAAACCTACTTGCGAAGCAAAGGGGAAGTTGCCCATGGAGAAGATTGAAAAATTCCTCTGCACTATAGGCCACAATGAAGCCAAAGTGGTTTTAAGCTTGCGAGAAGCTCCACACCAGATTTCATTAATGAACTTGGTTTTCTCTTCCGAGGATCATCGGAAGATCTTACCAAAGGTTTTATAAGAAGCCTATTTGCCAAAATCAGTGGATGTGGAAAAATTTCAGCATTTGGTTGATCACATTTTCAATAACAATGTGATATCCTTCATTGATGATGACTTACCTCCCAAAGGGATCGATCATTGCAAGCCTTTGCATATTGTAGTTTTGTCTTCCGGGTATATGCTAGCAGGAGTATTGATAGATGGAGGCTCATCTCTAAATATCTGTCCTTATGCCACCTTGGTAAAGATGAATATCAATCTCAAGTGGATCCAAAGCAGCCATACGGTCATCAGAGCTTTTGATGGATCCCGAAGAAATTCCATTGGAAAGATTGAATTGCCAATTAAGATTGGTCCCAATATATTCAATGTATCCTTCCACGTTCTCAAGATAAACTCAGGATATAACCTGCTATTGGGGAGACCATGGATAGACATGGCTGGAGCTGTTCCCTCCACGCTACATCAACAACTCAAATACATTATCAATAACAGTCTAGTCACTGTCAACGCTAAGCCAGATTGTCCTGAACAAGGAACTCTACCAATTATCAGCTTCAATTCAGAAGTTGAACCGACCAGTTTCCATACTTTGGAAGTGAGTAACACGCAAAACCATTCTAATGGAGCGCCACTTCCCATACCCAAGATTTCTGCCGAGGTTATGCCGGCCACTCAAGAAATAATGTCATTGGGTCATCAACCTAGAAAAGGGCTTGGTAAAGATAAGCAGGGTATTAAGCACCCTATCCAAATATCCAGTCAAATTGGAACAACTGGATTAGGCTATTCTGCCAGTTCTAGTTACAGGAATCCTCATAAGCACAAGCAGGTTCCTCAAGCTTCCGTCGCACGGTGATTTTCTATACCTTTACCCCATGAGTTGATGCAATCTCCAGTAAAGGTTCCAGCCCATGTTATGGCTATGCTGTTTCCAAAACTAGTGCCAATCAAAGCAAAAGAGGTGCTGATTCCTGATCCCGAGGCGGAAGAAAAGGAACGAAAACATAAACATGACCTTGCCTTGATGATGGAAGGCATTCACATCATTGTTCGTGATGAACATACAACTAGATACACCCCAGACGATGATTGCCCAGATGTCATGGTTATCATTCGGGAGAAGGGGGACAATGACAATCCTTCCATCACTGCAATCCATCAGACTTTGCCCTCGACAATTGGAGCAAAGACTCCATTCATTAGTCGACGAGGTAAAATGGGCGTAAAATCCTCTCCCTCAGAGATAACTTTAATTGCTTGCTTTCCTTTACAAAGATTAGTAATTATTTTATCAAGTACATGCTAACACTTTTGTATGATCGAACAGCTTGCATATATTAAGTGAAAGCATCTCTTTGTTTCAGGACTCAATTTAGATGTGCCTGTCCTGTCGATGACATGCCTTCTCTCCACAAGGGTCAGAACTTTGATGTAAAGTTGGACTCGGACTTGATGGACATCCAAGAGGACATTGAGACACCTCGGAGAGATTAAGGAATGGGTCATGCATAAACCCAAACCCAATCTTGATCAAACCACTCCTTTCAATCTCTGAACCTTAGACAACCCTAAGCTACTCCAGATTGGTTCAGACCTTACCACAAATCAACGGAATGACATGGTTGCACTGTTAACCCAATTCCAGGATGTGTTTGCATGGTCTCATGAAGACATGGTGGGTTTGTCCACGGACATTGTTCCCATTAAAGAATGATTCAAGCCAGTTAGGCAGAAGCTCAAGCGATTGAAACCTGAATGGAGTTTAAAAGTTAAAGAGGAAATTGTGAAATAATTTCAAGCTGGCATCATCATGGTGTCTACATATCCGGAGTGGATATCCAACATTGTTCCTGCGCCTAAACCAGGAGGAAAGGTGCGAGTTTGCGTGGATTACTGGGATTTGAACAAAGCATGCCTTAAAGATAGCTTTCCCGTGCCCTTTATCCACATTCTTATTGACAATATTGCTCAATACGGCATGTAATCCTTTGCTAATTACTTTGCAGGGTACCATCAAATTATGGTCGCTGAGGAAGATCATGAGAAAACTGCTTTCATCACGCCTTGGGGAACCTTTTGCAATAGACGGTTGTCATTCGGCCTCATCAACGCCGGGGCAACCTATCAGCGAGCTATGATGGCTCTTTTCTACGATTTAATGCACAAGGAGATAGAGATCTACGTGGATGACATCATTGTCAAATCCTGGAAGGAGGATGACCATTTAGACCATCTCAAAAAGCTTTTCAACAGGTTGCGTAAGTATAACTTGAAGTTGAATCCCACCAAGTGCGCCTTTGGTGTTAAGTTAGGCAAGTTGCTAGGTTTCCTAGTCAGCCACAAAGGGATTGAACTGGATCCTACCAAAATCCAGGCCATCAAGGAATTGCCCATTCCTCAGACAGAGAAGGAAATACGGGGAATTTTGGGAAGGATCAATTTCATTAGCTGATTCGTTTCTCAACTCACAGCAACCTGTGAGCCTATCTTGAAGCTTTTAAGGAAGAACTCCTCCATGAAATGGAACGATGAGTGTTAGAAAGCCTTCCTCACAATCAAAGAGCAATTGATTAACACTCCTATTTTGGTACCTCCCAGGGATGGTGTCCCCCTGTTCATGTACCTTTCCATAAATGATAATGCCATGGGCTTCATGCTGGGGCAGAAAGACAATAGAGGCTAAGAACGAGCTATATATTACCTCAGCAAAAGATTTAGCATCAATGAACACAAGTACACTCTGATCGAGAAGACTTGTTGTGCTTTAGCATGGGCTTCCATGAGGTTACAACATTACCTCCATGGTCACACAATCCATCTCATATCCCGAATGGATCCTCTCAAGTATGTGTTTAGTAAGCCCATACTGAATTATCGACTGTCCAAATGGCAATTGATCCTACAACAATTTGACATCGTCTATGTGACGCAAAAGTCTGTCAAAGGTCAAGGAATTGCGGATCAACTGGCCGCCGCACCTGCAGGGGATTACAAACCCTTAGAAACATACTTTCATGACGAAGGAGTAATGACAATTCAGATACAACATCAGTACGATACATCCCGTACGTGGAGAATATATTTTGATGGAGTCATAATACGTAAAGCTTTGGAGCCGAGCGCTTTAATATCCGCACGGGGAGCAGATCCCGTCATTATCAAATTGCGCTTTTCAAAGACCAACAACACAAATTTGAGTATGAAGGCTATATCATGGGGCTAAAACTTGCCCGCTCAATGGGCATCAAAGCATTAACTCGCTTTGGGGATTCTCAATTGGTAATCAAGCAATCCACAGAATCTATCAAACCAAAGAATTACATTTGCTTTGCCTTTACCATCTCCAAAGTTCTGCAAATAGCTTTGGAGTTCGAAGAAATCTCCTTTCTACACATTCCTCGTAATATGAATGATTTTGCAGATGCATTAGCAACGTTGGCCTCCTTGGTTTACATACCTGACAAGGAGAACTGCCAAGCATCACGTTTACTCTACAAAAAGCCCTAGTCTATGGGAATTATATTGGAGAAGTATCGGATGAGCTACCTCCCATCCATAACCCTTGGTATCAGCACATCAAGGAGTATCTACGAGATGGATCTACACCCACTGAGGCGAGCCTAACTGAGAAGAGGCGGATTCATCGACTTGGTATGAAATTCTACTTGAGCGGAGATGCACTCTATAAAAGAGATGCAGGATTAGGTCTCCTCAGATGTCTGGACAAAGACCAAGCTTAGAGACTCATGGATGAGATCCATGGTGGAGTATGCAGCCCTCACATGAGCGAACCCCTACTTGTGAAGAAAATTCTCAGAACATGACATTACTGGCTTACACTCAAAGCTGACTGTGATGATCACGTCAAGAGGTGCTATCAATGCCAGATTCATGGGAATGCTATCCACGCCCCTCCAAGGGAACTCCACAATATGAGTTTGCCATGGCCCTTCTCAATGTGGGGAATGGACGTGATCGGGCCCATCGAGCCCAAAGCCAGTAATGGACATCGATTCATATTCACCATGATCGACTACTTCACCAAATGGGTAGAAGCAGCATCCTTCCCCAGGGTTACTAAAGAAGTTATCATTGTTTTCATCAGAAACAATGTCATCTGTCGATATGGACAACCAGAGGTCATTGTGTCAGACAATGCTAAGAACCTCAACAACAAATTGATGGAGGAGTTATGCAGAAAATTCCACATCAAACTTCTCAACTCCGTCATCTACCATCCAAAGATGAATGGTGCTGTTGAAGCGGCTAATAAAAACATCAAAAAGATCATGCAGAAAATGTCCGCCAATCACAAAGGATGGCCCGAACTCTCGCTCTCGACTTTATTAGCCCTACGTAACTTCCATGCGAACTTCCAATGGGGCAACCCCTACACTATTAGTCTATGGATGGAAGTAGTGCTCCCCATAGAAGTGGAAATGGAATCCCTTAGAGTATTAATGGATGCTCAGTTGGATGAAGACCAATGGGTACAAGACAGGTATCACCAATTGTCTCTGATAGACAAAAGGCGATCCGCGGCTATCTTCCATGGTCAGTTATATCAGCAAAGGATCGCACGATCCTACAACAAAAAAGTCCGGCTACGGCAATTCAAATAACATGACTTGGTTTTGAAGAGATCATTGACAACCAAGATCAATCTAAGGGGAAATTCGCTCCTAACTGGGAAGACCCATTTGTTGTCAAGGAATTATTGACAGGAGGTGCCCTCAGATTGCAAGAAATGGATGGCGATGAATTTCCACAACTTATCAACTCGGACACCGTGAAACGGTACTATGTCTGAAGTTACCATCAAACAAACATCCTGGTTTTGATCATCAAATCACTAGTCATTTCGGTTTTGAACCCTTTCCTTTTGAATACTCTTCTGCCCCTCAGGGAAACATACACTTCAAGCCAGTAGCCTGGTTTTACTTCATTTCAAACCATTTATACAATCTCGGTTATCCTGAAGACAGGATTTAACCTTTCACAATTTCGGTTATCCTGAAGACGAGATTGAACCTTTCACACCTGCAGTTTATCCTGAAGACGGGATTAAACTTTTCTATGCCTGCAGTTTGTCCTGAGAACGGGATCAAACTTTTTACACACTTGTAGTTTGTCCCCATTATGGGATCAAACTTTCTTCTCCCCGCAAAGATAGCCTCGCATATGGGATTCACACTTCTCTTCGCTTTCAATTCATTCCCGAGAGGGGAAACTACGCCGACCGATCTCCCCGATACCCGGGGTACGAGGGCAACCATATTCTATATGGCTCGGTCGCAATAAAGAGAAACAACAAAAACAATTCTGCCCTTTCTCTACAAAACAACAAAAAACAACAAAAATACTTATACCCATCTGCCTTCCGCATTCAGCGTTGAACCTCCTACACTAGGTTCGAACTACGCAGATTTGATCTCCTCTTCAATAGGAGTACGTAGGCAGCCATTCATGGTGCAGTCTAACCCCTACCAAAACAACATACTTGTCACACGGTACCGGGATCTACCTTCAATTTGCCCCATTTCATCAGTTTCAGATCAAAGGGATGGAATTACCCAACCTATTCTCACAAATAGAAGATTCAGTGACCATCTAAGCTGCGATCATGCCTCAAAGAGCAATACCAACCCATAAGAGATGGAATTAACTAGGCTTCTCACAAATAGAAGTACTGGCGACCATCTGTGGTGCGGTCAATCTCAGAGAGGAAGAAACCACCCTCATCTCCACTTTTCCATACAGATACCAGTCCCAAGACACCAAAGATGGTAGGGATTTATAGAAATCAGTGATCCATTCCGAGAGTTCTTGTGACGTCTCAATGTCCATCTATCAAGGATAAGTTCAGAATGCATCAAGATCACAAGGCCCTGGAGAAACAGGAAAACATCAAGCAAGTATCAAGGCATAACTAAAAGGGAAGTGAATCAAAATATATTTCCCTGCCATATATAATACTGTTTGATATATACATCTATGCTATACATGACAAAATGGCTAAGCTAGTCTATGCAGGAAAATACAAAGCTATCTACAGATCTATGTGTATGCGGACTATCAGATCTAATATAGCATCCCTCTCTGAAGACAGAGGAAGCACTGCAAGCTCCTGCCCAAGGGTATCTACACGAGCTAGCAGAGCAGAGGCTAACTGCATGGTGGCATAATGCTCATCAATGTAAGCACTCATATCGGCAAGACTGACAGCCATCTGGGATCTAACTGAAGTGCTATCTGCAATGGCCACATCCCTAGCAGAAAAAGTGGCATCCCGCTCCGTAATCAATGCATCACTGGCTGATCTATCCTCATCCCTCTCTAACAGAGCGACATCTCTCTCATCAAGAGTTGTCAACATCGCGGCCCTAGCCTTATCTCTATCATAGGTCATCAGATGTAAGCTCTGGTCCAAATTTCGCGTCAAATATCGAGTAATAAAGGCACTTTGGGGTGGGAGAATCCATCACAAATGCCGGCGAAATTTCAACAAATCAAATCATCGGTGGGAATAATAGCCTCCTCTATAGGCTCTCATCGTCGTAATCAATCCCACTCGCGACTGTGGATACCGCCGCAAATGATGCGCTCTCTGCCTCCATCCATGAGGAATACTCGCAGAATAACCCGGATGATCGATGTAAAACTCACCAAACTCTCATCGATCCCAACAGGCATACAACCTGGATCTGTCCTCCACTGATAAACGGTGTGACGCGAAGCGCTGACTCACTGTCCCCTCATACGGATGAAAATCCTAAACCGGGTCAAATCCGACACATCACGGCCAAAGGTGATAAGTAATCATGCCCTCAATCCAAATGTAGAGGAGATAATCCATGCCCGAGCATGAGTAATGAAGTCAGAGGGTGAACTAAGCCCCAACACACTAATATGGCAAATGGATCCCTAATCCTCGCCAGAAAGTCGACCACGATGCAACATCTGTGACACTCAGTCGTAGTCGAAGGAGTACGATATGCTATCTCCTGGTGAAACAAAACCCCGCCATCTAAATGTGCTAATCGATCTTAAGTGTGACATAAACCACACATACAAAGATGACCGAAGCTACTCAGAAACACTCCCCGCCAAAGTGCAAAGAGAGTAGTAGTCAACCTCGTTGTCTCTCGCAATAATCATCGGTACAATGGTACGACCCTCCCTGAGAGCTCTCACTGCCATAATGACGCCGATATCCAGCTCATCCATGTACCGCAGCATGAAGATGTATGACAATATGCATAGAAGTAGTACATCTACTTTGGCTGAACGCCAATGGTCCTTCGGTGTGGTGAAATCACCGAAATATCGTGCATAAACATCCTCGTCGAGCCAAACTCACAAAATAGAAATGCTATGATATCACGTGGCCGAATGTAATCTCGTCCTGGACCACTATACGTCTCAATCCGCGAGGGTCATGAATCTGCTTTCATGTCTCCAATATCCATACGCACGCAAGGTCCGGCCCAAAGCATACATCAACTCCATACTCCTCCAAAGTAGGAGTCAACTCATGGGTCCCACACCTCCCACTCGCCCAAATTAGAGTTACAAAGGAGGTCTCACAAGCTAAAAGGCCAAATCAGAATAAAAGTGCTACGCGATTGAGCTGAATAGCTCAAATCCTCGGTTTTCGCTTCAAAGTTAAACTCCCGTCGCCTCAAAGGTATTCATCAATGCGTGGGTATACTATACCAATGAGTTCAAATTTTAACAGATCATGCTCTAATATACCCCACAAAGGTCCGATGCCATCATTTGCTGGGTCACAACCCTAAAACTTCCCCGGCGGGGGTTACAATGCAAAACCATGATATATCAAACCTCCCCGGTGGGGGTCACAACGCACATCCTTCAAACTACTACGTATCCCCGACGGGGGTTACAACGCAATGCAACCATTGATACACACATCAATGAAGGTCAAGCAGCCTTGACGTCATGTTAGCCGATGACAAGTAAACCCATCAAAGAAACCATCCCCGGCGGGGGTCACAACACAATGCTACCATTAACACATACATCAATGAAGGTCAAGCAGCCTTGACAATACATCCAGCATGGATTTATCCAGTGATACACACATCAGCGAAGATCAGGCAACCCTGATAACAACAAACTGTTGGCAGTAACTCTGATAGAATGATGGAATATGTTATATACATCCTCAAACAGACAAAGCTTTATCCCCACAGATCTCTTACACATAAGAGGCACCTCTATGGAATATAAGCCAGTGTCTATGTTTCAGGACTTTGGTGATAGCCCCAACGTCAACATCCTTGGAGACATGGATCGCATGTCCAAGCCATCACTGGTTGTCATCCCAACAGGATTACCTGACAATCATTCATGCATTCTATATGCATTTGCATCATGTTGCTGCATATAGCATTATATTTATCTTGCTTGCATTTCAAGTGTTTAGTATTCTTTATCCTATCCATGCCTTTCATTGCATGGATATGATAAAGATGGGCATCTGTAGACAATCGAAATTTTCTGCGCTCCTATTACTAACATTGCAGGAGGGTAGATTCGTCTTTTGGAGATAACCTCGAAGATAGCTTTTACATCCATTCTCGAATACTACCGGAAGTTCACCCAACCCGAAACACAAACCGGAACATCATCTCAAACCCGAACACACACCCCTGATAGAATGTCATTTCCAATCTCGTAGATAACCCCGAGATATGCAGATCATCAAAAGACCGGCAACAACATTGAGAGGATAGTTCTGTCTTTGGCATAACACCGCGATGTGCTCGGCCCAAATTCCCAGAGACAACACTCGAGTAGTAACCCCATCCTTGGTGATAGCCCCAAGAGATGCCATTGTAGTTCCTATGATAACCCCAAATTCTTGTTTCAAACATATGCAATCAGCTTCAACCACGTATATCCTGCCGAGGCACACACACCTCGCACTTGAGATAACAAATGGGCAGACAGAACATCCATGATGACAAGAGACATACAAATAGCAGCAAAGCCCAATCTCGGATATAACCCCGAACAACGCTCGCTTCCGCTTAAACCGGAGATAACCCCTGAGAGGAGTCACAACATCATCTTACCATCTTAACAAGATGATATCACAAGATACCAACAAGTAGTCCAATCTCAAATTAAAACCTCGAGCAACGCCTACTTTCAACTCAAACCGACGATAACCCCCACAGAGGAGTCAAACGTCATCTTGTTCCTTCGACAATGGCACGTCGTCTCAACACTTCATACATACATACATCCAACAATGTCCCATAAGAACCAAGGATTAACAATCCCGAGTGACTATTACGTGTGACAAGATTTCTTTGATAAAATTTGAAGCTTGAAGACCATGGGCATAGACCCTCTTCCCCGACTTCGTATAACCTCTAATCCATGTCATTGCATAACTCTCGACACAAGCGGATCCGAAGAAGGTCAGATATACCTCGTTCGGATGCTCGAATTGAAGTTCTGCAAGTTTAAGCAGACATTACAATGTATGAGTGCACGTACTACGAGACGACAGGACCCATAAGGCTCTAGGATATACGACGACCAGCACAGTACAATACAATACACTTACAATCATGACCATCCGTCTATATATACAAGCCTTGGGGTCAGCCATTTGAGAAGAAGAGGGAGGGAAAAAGGCAAGGAGGCCCTGTCCATTTTACGCTACATACACATCTTTTGAGTGTTTCCTCATCTTTAAACACTAGTTAGCTCACATATAGCTATCTTTTTTATCCCATGGGAGTTGAGTGTTTATCCATTTAAAGTCATAGAAGTCTACTTTGGCAAAATTTCACCGTTAGCCTTCTTATATTCTATAAAGCCTTCTTTCTCATATTAGCACACACATATACACGCTGAGAGTCGTGTGAGTGTGTGTTTGCCAGAATTCTATCCGTGGTTTTCATTTCTCGCTCAGATATATATACTTATATATATATATATATTTTATATATGGACTAACATTATCGTGTTATGCCTCGATTGAGCCTAGACTTTGGCCCGAGCGCTTAATTGCTTTATATATATATATATATATATATATATATATATATATATATATATATGAACTATTATATATTTTATATCTATGATGAGCCTCGGATTTACATCCATATGCATTTAATCGATGAGCCCGGATTTATATATATATATATATATATATATATATATATATATATATATATATTGTCATTTATATATATCCGATGAGCCGATTCACATCCAGTGTGTTTATCGCTTATATATATATATATATATATATATATATATTATATATATATATTTATATTTTTACGTCCGAGTTCGGAGTTCACTTCGTGGCCTTTTACAACTTTATTTACATTCCGTCCTGCCTGGAGTTTACTTCGTGGTAGTTGATCGCTTTTACAGCTTTATTTACATTTCGTCCCGCCTGGAGTTTACTTCGTGGCGGTTGATCATGTCCATATATATATATTTACCGCTTTTATATATTTACATTTTCGATCCCCCATGGAGTTGCTTCGTGGTGGTTGATCATATCTATATATATATATATATATATATATATTTATATTTTTATATATATAATCGCTTATCGCTTTCCATACAAATTGCAGATTATGTGAGCCTAGGAATCATGTGATCACAGTGTTTAGTTTATCAATCTAGATTCGGTTCCCATGATGGAGATTTTTCAAATTGTAGCAACAGATATTATTTTACAAAGGTCTCAATTTCCTTGGATGGTCATTATGCCCCATGATGAGGAGTTCTAAGATCGCTTATATATTATTTTCTAGAATGCTTCACATCTCAAAATAAAAGCAAACAAGTTTAACATTTAATAATAAAATGGAAGTATGAAAAGGTCTCAATTCCTATTGAGCATGTGGTTTGAAAACCTCTTTACAAAACGTCATTGCTATATCTTGGTTAAAACGAATTTTCTATAAAATTCAAACCTTGTGTATATATAAAGTGCGAACGAGGCCTCACACTACTTTCAAATAATTGCACATTGATCCACACACACACACACACACATTCATATAACAATTTCTTTGAAAAGTGGCGGTCACCATGGTAACACGGATGTCGGGGGGTGCCTAACACCTTCCCTCCGCATAATCAAGCCCCCGGACCCAAAATGAATCTCGGTTTCACGAGATCGCCTAGTAGTGTCAAAACACCGGTCAATGTGAAAACCTTTTTCATTATAAGGCAGTGCAACCAAATAAAATACACCAACTGACGACTCTTAAAGTCAAATCGTCGACATTATACATGTAGGACCTTTTTCACTTATTTTTTCAAATAAATCTCACATTAACATGAGAACACCAAAGAACAAGTAATGAAAAGGGACACTCAAAAATCCCGACGTCGACAATAGCATTATTGGCAATGTCTAAGGAAGTTCTGTCTAAGGATAGGGGTTTGGTCACCTAATTGCGCGCCAGTAAGGAGAAATCCTTATCGGAAAGCCCCCTCTTTCCTGGGAACGACCCTGTTGTTATAATTGTGATTCTGTAATATTATTTGTGAATAATTAATTATTGATTTATATTATAAGGAAATATTTATTTTATGTGAATATAAATGAAGGAATTAATGCTGAGGTGTTTTATTAGTATTTTGTTAGAATGGGGGTGTTTTATCAGTATTTTGTTAGAATGGAGGAATTAAAAATCATCAGTATATGGATTTCAGTCATTTTTTGTTTGGAATTTGGAAAAACTTTCTTCTACAAAGTTGTAGAGAATTAAATTTTCTATGAAATAGACATGAGATTCAAATTTTTTTGATAATAGAGCTATTTATTATGAGTTATTGAAGTTTCAGAAATAAATATTTTTGTTAAAAGTATGGTGGGCCCCACTTTTGGTAGGTGTGGAATTGGCTGATTTTGATGGGCCCCACTTAAGGTGTGCTAAAATTGGTTTCAAAAGTGGCATGCTTGAAAATTTTGATTAATTATTGTTTTATTAATTTAGTCTGCTTTGAAGTTCTGGCATTTTCCTATAAATATGGTGCTTAGTTAGAATTGAAAATCACATAAGAATCTGAAGTTTTCTCTCTCTATAATATCGAGCGTATTTTGTGAGTATTTAGATACTTTGAGAGTTGCTATTCAGTGCAAGTTTCCTTCGGTATCATATCCGATATTCCAGTCAGAAGTGCTGTTATTTTGAGGTAAGGGATAATAAGGATGTTATTTTTTTTGTAAATGATAATATTTCTTTCGATATTATTTCTTTCAATATCATTATACCAAAATATTGGTATCAATTTCATTGGGAAATTTTTACCTTTTCGTGTCAGGATTACTTTTCACGTATACGACATTATTCACGGATACGATACTATTCATGTATATGACACTATTTACTTATATGACATTATTTATGTATATGGTACTATGTACGAATACGGGTTACTATTCATGAGTTACTATTCACGAGTTACTATTCACGAATTAGTATTCACGGGGTACTATTCATGACAAAATTGGTTTCTTTTTCTGACCAAATTATCGCTGATTTATGAATCTTACTCTTGAAATTAAATCCATGTTTTGATCATATTGTTTTTATTATCATATATAACATTTTTATAACCCTGGTGATGAAATTTCTCCTTCACTTGAATGTAAAGATGGGTAGATTATTGGTATGATCGTGACTATGGGTTCTTTTTGGCCAGTAGTGCAAAGATGAATTGTTAACTGGTATGATCATGACCATTGAATTTGTAATTGAATATCTTTAACTTAAGTGCAAAGGTGAATTGATCAACATGGTTATAATTATTGTTTATATAAATTCTGAAATGATTATATATTTCTTTGAGATATTAATATCTTTGGCCTGTAATGCAAAGATGAATTGTTGATGAATATCTTTGGCCTGTAGTGCAAAGATGACCTGTTGTTGAATATCTTTGGATGACATGTTTTTTGAATATCTTTGGCATATAGTGCAAAGATGAACTGTTGATGAATATCTTTGGCCCGTAGTGCAAAGATGAATTTATTAGTATGATTATGAACATGAACTCTGATTCGATATAACCATGGTCTTTGATGTTTCAGGTAAAGACATGTGATGAAAATTATCTTCGTCCTGGATGAGAAGAGGAATTTAGAACTACAATTATAATTATGATTTATTCACATGATTTTGGATAGGAATTGTTGATTGATGTTACAGGGTTAAAACATTGTTGGTGGACTTTTAACATGGAGAAGATAATAGACTTTATGGTCTATTTGACTCTTCTAATGGATTGCTCGTTCCGCTGCAACTATGGTTGAAAAGTTTTATCATCTACCATATGTTCTAATTCTCTGATTCATTACTGACGAAGGCTATTAATAATTTAATTATCTTTAGTCATGATATTCTTTACTGGGCTAGTTGTGCTCACCCTTTTATTTCGCAATTCCTTTCAAGTAATAGGAGTGTAGCTAGGTCTAGCGGGGGTAACAGGGGAATTGAACAGTGGTCTATAGCTGTTGAGTTTCTCCCTAAAATAGTATGGAACTAATTTTATTGAGAATTTTAGATAAGTGTGTCGTATTTTATACGTCATTTAACCGTTTATTTTGGTGAACCCAATAGGGTGA
The DNA here is from genome assembly GCA_020205605.1 of Panax ginseng. Lineage (NCBI taxonomy): Eukaryota > Viridiplantae > Streptophyta > Magnoliopsida > Apiales > Araliaceae > Panax > Panax ginseng. Next base: position 132,996,068 of record CM035139.1, read on the forward strand.
GGTGAACCCAACTTTGGAAGGGTGTTTTGCCACTATCATACAAGATGTCTAATGACCTATGACTTCGTGTTATCATAAGACAGGGTTGTGCACATCCACTTGCTGATTATATCTATGAGCACTACCTATATAATCTTGGAGTTTGGTTGAAATATAAGTCTCAATTGGAGACAATGGAGATAATTATATGTCAAGAGAAGACTCACCATTTGAAAGAACATGATATCAATCTTCTCGTTTTTCTTTGAGGTCTATTGGGTCAACCAAGGATAATTCTCGAGTCATATGATATCTATTATTAGCACACGGTATTGATTATTGATGCTTACGTGAGAAGTCACTCAGTTATACTCAATTATTGCTACAGTAATTGCTGTATAGTATCCCACATTATTGATTTTATTATTGTCACAGTATCATCTGCACAATATTTTATATTATTAAATCAATAATTGAGACGAAAAAGTTATTCATATTATTATTTGCATTATTGACAATGTATAGAAAATTATGTCGAGGAAAGGGGTTTGGTCACCTAATTGCGCGTCAATAGGGAGAAATTCTTATCGGAAAGCGCCCTCTTTCCTGGGAATGATCTGGTTGTTAATAGTGCAAGTTATATTATTGATGAAGAATTGTTGTTTAAAAATATGTTTTGTAAAGCCAAGTGAATTGAGATAAATATAGGGGATTTTTATGAAGTATTTGTTGTAAGTTTGGCGTATTATTTAGACCCTCACTTACTCATTTTTCAAAATAATCGGTAGAGAAGCTATAAAGTATATATATATATATATATATATATATATATATATATATATATATATATATATATATATATATATATATAACATGTGTGTGTATGTTTACGTGTCTCATAATAGTGTGTGTGAGTGGGTGAACTGATGTGTGTGGTGGTGGTGGAAGAAAATGTCTGTATATATATATATATATATATATATATATATATATATATATATATATTATCATAAGTTTTTTTTATGTAAACTAGAATATATTATATTTTATTATGCATAGTGTTTGCATAGTGCTTGCATAGTGTTTGCGTAGTTCTTGTATAGTAAAATCAGATTTCAACCAAATTCGTCCGTGATTTTCCCACTGTGCGTCCGTTTCTAAATAGTATCCTTCCATTCTCCTATAAATAGGATACTTAGTTTAGAATTGAAAATCACACCAGAATCAGAGAATTCTTCTTCTATAATATTGGGCGTATTTCTTTAGAGTTTAAGGAAACTTTGAGTGTAGAAAACAATGCAAGTTTTCTTCAAGAATATCCCCGCTATACCAGTTGGAATAATCTCTTTTTTAAGGTAAGGGATACTATTTTTGTTTAATATTCGTAAGAAATAATATTTTCTTCCATACTTTTTAGTATGTAAGTAATATTATTTCGTTTCAGATTTCGAATTCTACACTCATTTTGTTAAAGTATTGCTTTTATACTCCGTGAAATTAGTAGAATATCCTTGAAATTTGTGCTTCATCTAATATCTTTTCACAAAAATTTTCATGCCGGGGTACTATTCACGGGGTACTATTCATGAAGTACAATTCACTCAGGTACTATTCACCTGCAGTACTATTCATGATAAAAATTGATTCCTTTTCGGTCCAAATTATTTTTGATACAATATTATTCTTGAATTTTACTCCACAAAGCAGTATCATGTTGACAATTTGGACATTATTGAATTCTGGATAAATTAAATTATAAATCTTTAAAATTTATCCTTGCTCTCATTTAATTGAATTCTTATATCATTGTCATCATTCTCATGTTTATATTGTGATAAAAGTCATCTTTGGCCTGTAGTGCATAGATGGACTATTGATTTGTATGATTATGACCAGGGATTATTCGATATAATCATGACCATTGGAGATAACACGAATATCCTTGGCCCGTAGTGCATGGATAATTTAGTGATGTGGATTATTTATTGAGCTGAGTCTCAGCGATAAAATTTAAGATAAACTTTTTAAATCGTAGAAGATAGTAGATATCATGCTCTACTTGACTTTTCTAATGGATTATTTGTTCCACTGTAGTTAAACTTGGTGTTTATTGTATTCTATCAGTTTAATGAGCAAAATAATATGACTGTGTCGCAGTACGAAGTTAAGTTTACCGAAATACGTCAATACCTCATTTCTCACAAACTTTGCTTGTATTCAGATGCTGTGAATAGGGCTCAGTTATTGGAGCGTGATAATGAGTCAACCAACCAAGAGAGAGCAGTCGATAAATCGATAATACTAGTGGTATCAGTCATCGAATCAGTGACAACAAACGTGGAGGGAATCAACATACCAGAAATGGTAACCACTTCGGTGGAAATCTTGGCCAAGATAATAGAAGTGGAAATTTTAAGAAGAGGAGATTTAATAATGATGGAAAGACGTCAGCACCAGCAACCGTTGTTAAGGAAGGAGAACGACCACCGATCGTATGCTACAAATGCAGAGGGGAGGAACACATTAGTCAAAATTATACGCAGCACTCTAAAGCGTTTTACAATTGCGAAGGAGAAGGTCACCTAATTCAATTTTGTTGTGCAGTGAAGCCAAGTCCAGTTAGGATGGTGACACCAAATGTCATCCCAGACAAGTCAAAGCGGTAGTTCAAGGGAGAGAGTTTGTCGTGACCTCCCAAAAAGTGAGGAAACCGAATGAAGTTATCACAGGTAAGCTAATCATAAACTCTTGCGAAGTCTATACCTTATTTGATACCAGTTCTACCCATTCTTTTATTTCTCCTACTTGCGCTCAACGTTTAAATTTAAACTCCGGAGAAATTATATTTTGACTTATCTGTTGAAACTCCATTGGGAGAAACCTTCATTACATCCACTGTTTATAAGTCTTGTTTGATTCCAATCGGCAACCGCACGTTACCTGTTGATCTTATCTCTATGAAAATACTTGCATTTGATGTGATTTTAGGGATTGATTGGTTAACTACTCATTATGCTAAAATTGATTGTTTTCATAAGGTTTCTAGCTTTCATATTCCTAACTAACCTATTATGCGAATTCAAGCAACCAAACCACTAAAGTTAATCACTGTCATATCAAGGCATAAAGCCATTCATTTATTGAAAAATGGATGTCAAGTTTTCTTAACCCATGTTGTGACGCCCCCAAAACAGGTATACATCACCAATCTCGAGTCGCCAAATACATGGTACATAAATCAAATACAAACTTAATTATACAACTGTCGTGTACAATACGACCAAACATAAGCTGAGAGTTTAAACAAGAATATTGCTTTCTAGACAATATCCACTCTCAATGGAGTCCTCATTATAATTATTATCACACTATTTCACAGAATAGTGAGGACTACCAAAGCCATTTATCCTGGACCGTCACTCCATTCCCTGACTCGTCCCAGCTACGTTCTCATTTCAAGAGAACAATGAAAGAAAAAAAAGGTGAGCTCAACTAGCCCAAGAAGAAATATTATGACTAAGATAATGCGTAATAAATTATCCTTAGCCTTCAACAAAGATAACAACCGATAGAATATAATAGGCAACAAGTTTTAGATCAACAATCAGAAGTGGAATAAGAAATCCATTAG